>SWCR01000008.1:0-600000 GCA_007556565.1 Elsinoe fawcettii | reverse complement strand
CATGTGCGATGGTCCGCCCATGGTTGGGGATTGTGGTGTGCTGTTCTGGCTCTGTAGAAAAGTTAGCGTATGGGCCTGACGATTCGTATGTGGGAGCACCTACAGCGTTGCGACGACTTGCTGCACCAGCTAATTTGCTCATCTCACCCACGACAGTTCCAAGCTGTACCAGTGCCACGCCCAATTGATGGCCTTTGCCTTGGAGATCACGCAGACATGCTCGCCAGCCTTCCTCGTTACCCTTCATTGCGACAAAGATGGCGCTCTGGTCCGGTGTCTCGTGTGGCCAGTCATCTTGTACACTATCGAGGTACTCTGCCAACTGCTGTGTCGTGTTGACAGCTTTCTGCACGTCCAGGAGAGCAGCATTCATAGCCTTTGCCGTGCGCTCGATGATCTTCTCAATCTTGTCGTTTCCCTCAATCAGCTGAGTGCGGAACTTTTTGTCGTCCAGCATAACATCAAAGACCTCGAGGTGTGTCATGGGCAGCTTCAGGAACGATATGCGCTCGTCAATGTCCTTCATGGCCAGATCAAAGTCCTCGGTGGTCTTCTCCAAGAATGCATCAATCTCATCGACATGCACTTGCAATATCTTGACGACCTCGGCATCTGACTTGGCCTGTCTCTGATGCAGGAGATGTAAACCAAAGATGATCTGACTCATGAGCTTGACAATTGGATGGCAGCGCGCATTCGGTCTCTGTTTCCACCGAGTTGTCCATGAAGCATCATATGTCGGCTGGTCGAGCAATTCCCTTCTCCGCGCCTCTGCATCTGCTTCCGTCGGAGTCTTTGTGTCATCGTCCCCATCTGCCGCCTCTTGAATTGATTCCTCAAATGCTTCCTGCATAGCTGCGACTGGGTGTACTGGAGCTTCATCGTCTGACATGGCATCCTCGTCGAGTTCCGGATCATATTTGCGGCCGACTCCATCACCGGAGTCCTTGGCCCTGTCAGCCATGGTCTATGGTGGTTGAATGCGACAGAGAGCGAGGGCTACAGAGTCCTCGGAGCCATTGAGTATGTTTGCTGGAAGGAAAACACCAGCAGAGGGTCCATGGCAGGAACACAAGGACACGAGCGAACAGGCTGCGCCAGGTCTGATTAAACCAACAGGCTGGAGCGACATCATGGCTGAAGATGGAGAGTCAGAGCCAGTTGATCCTTCATGCAGTGCCGGTTGGCCTCGCGGGCTAAGCGCCTGTGCATGCCACTAGTTTCGGCTCACGCTCTCACAGAATTGCTCCCACAGTGAGTCTGTCGCACCAAATTCAGTTTAGCCCTCCCGCTTGACCTTCAGCTCTGGTGGCCCAAGATCAGGCCGACCACCATCTCTACCATATTTCTATCGTACACCACCCGCGATTCTAAAATGAGCTGAATTTGCATTTGTCTCTCGCTTCCAGGTTCGCATGTGCAGTCTGATAATTTCATGCCTCGGATAGATGAGCGATGCCGTAGCTGAACTACAATCGCAGTATCACAAATCATGAAACGCGGCTGAACACAGAAAAGACATTATACACAGTTGGTCGTGCCGCGCTATGGACAAGGGGGCTTGCACCGCACATCCGAGCTTGAAGACATTTTCACGTGGACAAAGCCCTTCTTACCACCCCTTGTATCTCGTCTCAAGCTAGATATTCCACAACAAGACGATACACCAAGATGTCAAAATCTTCACGAGCCCTGGATCTCCTGACCCTCTCCCACGGCGCCGGCGCATCAAGCTCCACCAACCCCCAACTCAACCGGTGAGGACATTTCCATCATCCCTACCAACCCCTACACCTCACCCAAATATCCGTCACCACCTCGCCTCCATCCACAACACAATACCACCCAAAGCTAGGTCCCGCCATGCACGCATGATTCGGCCAAATCATGACCCTCTCTCCGACCTTCAGTTCCCTGATCCCCGCAGACGGTCCTTCCCAGGTAAGTATACCGTGCTCCTGACTGATTCTGCCCACGATCCAACCCGTCTTCTCCCCAGACGGATCGTACACCTTCTTCTCCTCCGCGTCACCTTGCTCGGTCCATGGCGTGACGACGCCCCAGCCGGAGTAGCTCTTACATGGCTCTCGTCCCAGCACGATCGAGCCAGCGCAGACGAGCGCTTCGGGCTTCTCCCGCTCCTCGTAGACGGAGGCCACTTCGGCCATGATGCGCAGGCCGAGGTTAGCGGTGCTGAGACGTGGGGAGGAGTCGATACTGGCGGGACGAGCGGCAGTGGCGAGTTGCTGCATGTCGAGAACGGGGTAGACGCCGGCGTGGATCTCGAGCTGGAATGCCTCTTTCACGCTAGCGATTAGGGTGGCGACTTCTGCGCCTTCTGGAGTGGTGAAGAAGTTCTGCGTTGCTGTTGCTGTGGGAGTTGCGCCGATGGAGATGATTAGTGGGGTAGAAGGAGGGGAGGGGAGAGCAGAGAGGACGGTCTCGGCGCCGGAGACGGCTTCGGTGAGTTCGTCGCGGAGGAATGTTAGAGCTTCTGCGGGCGATGAGGAGGAGTAGGAGTGGCCCATGTGGCAGTAGACGCCGGAGATGAAGATGGTGGGTGAGGAGGATGCGGTCGTGGTGAGTTTCTCAAGTAGAGAGGACTTTGGCGACAGGCCGGCTCTATGATAGCCTGCATCGATCTTGAACATGACCGAGATTGAGCCTGGCCAGTTTGTAGGAGATGCTGTGGCAAATGATATGAGGTTCTGGACCTGTGCTGGGTGGTCGACCAGGAAGGTGACGCTGCCAGATCCAATGACGTGGGCGACATTGGCCAGCCGAGGAATCTGTGATGGCGCTACTGGTAGTCCATAGATGATCTGGAGAAGTCGTCTTAGCCCATGAAGTTGACCAATAAATCTATTGACTACCAAATATAGACCGACGTAATGTGGGAGACACCAGGGTAACATAGCAAGTGTAAATATCCAACAGAACATGATCCACTCACATTGACAGACTTGCCATCCTTGACACATCCCAGAAGCCATGGCACAAGATGCTCTGCCTCAGACACAGTCGAGACGAGTAGTCTGATATCTCGACTATCCTCCCCCACCTGGAGCCGTGAGAGTTGCACAGTCTTGGCAATGGTCAGTCATTCCACAAAACCCGTGATAGAATGTCAGCCTACCTTGTGCGTCTTTATGTGTGCTCTGAAGCCCAGACCGAGCACTTTTGCGGTCTCGAGCATGTGCTTGCAATTCTGCCTAATCACCGCGGCGTCCAGTACTGCTGCTGGCATTGGCAGCGACCGAACATTTTTACCCACGTATTGCAGTTTCAGGGCTGCCTCGGACGGTGAGGGGAATTGTAAGGATGCTGGAGCTGCCATGATTATATGCGAGACATATGCACATATCATTGTGGTTAGGACACTGCATGCTTCATTTTATATTGGGCTCCGATTTCGGCTATCCTCGTGAAGATCATAGGGCGTGGTGTATCACTGAGATATTGGCACTTCTAGATCCACCACTAATCCTTCCCTTTATGGGAGATATTGGAAGGCCTTTCCGAAACTTTCTTCACGCAGCCGGAGCATTGCACAAGTGCTTCACATCATGCTGCAGCCGCACTCCCATCCAGGATCCCTGTAATCTGCGCCGACACCAACTTTGAATCCAACCCTCTTGATCCTGATCATCCTCACATAGTGTCTATCATATGCTCCTCCACGATTGCACCGTGGGCATGTCCCTTCTTCCGCAATGCGATACGGTAATGGCCACATGAGAGCTGGTCCATCTCTCTGGCCCCTTGAAAAATCTGGACAGGTGAGAAGATTCGCATGCCGAGTGCAAGGGACATCCAGGGTTAGCCTGGCATGTTAGTCGTGGACATCCGAATACTGGAAGATATTCTACCAGGTGTGGCGGCAGCCGAGAGAACGCCAACAGACGGTCCTGCACATCCCTGAAGCGACTGAAATTGTCGATGTGTGTCGTTGTTCTCTGGCCAAATTTCATGCGCGGCTCGATGCTGTTGTATCGGAAGAGATTAATGGAGTGAATATTGATTTTGAGCTCGTTGACAAGCCATTCACGGCACGAGACGTCTTCTTGGTGGCTTTTCAGAGCGGTGTTGTTCTTCGGTAGGGGCAGTGGTCGAAGCTTCATTTGAGGGGTGTTGTGTCACATCATTGTGATCGCTCCATGAATCCTCGCCGTGTGTATGCCGAAGAAAGTGAAGTGTACAGCTTGGGTCGACATGTGAAATCGTGCTTCGGGAGAGCTCGGTCATGTCCAAATCTTCCAAAATCTCTACCGCATGGGTTGTCTTGTTGCACGTCAGAGTAGTGGTAGCCTCCTGCTCATTGGTCGTCGGGAGATCGCTTTGATACACTGCCTGGAATATGTTCCGGATCGTTCTCCTGAAGCTCTTTCTCGCGAATGGCCTGCATGAGTTCGTACATTTGGGCGACTTGCTGATCGCTCATCTTATCCACCTTCTGCTTATCCATTCGCTCGCCTCGCCATTCGTCTCCTTCAATCTGCTGAACATATGTCTGCCACTCCGTCAAGAAGCCGACCTACAACTGATCAGTATACAGTGAGATACAGTATGCGGTCGAGGTCTTACAATATGTACTGGGTTGTCGATTTTCTGGTGATTGCGGAATTCGCTCTTAACATAATCGTCTCCGAGGACTCGCATTTCGACAGGGAGCTTCTGACGATGTGCTCGAAGAATCCGCCGGTAAAGCGGAATTGGAGGAAGTAGAGCCATTGGCACCTGTCGAAGCCCAGACGACTGTGTGCCAATGGAAGAATGTGCAGCCATGCGGCGAAGAGTCATTTGTAGCATCGCGACGTGTATACGTATCTACCATGAAATCTTTATTCAATAGGTCGATTTCTGCAAGGTTCGAGGTTGGTTGAGCTGAAAGGAAGAATGGCCAGACCTCCGAGATGGAAATCTCCAGAACGACGTCATGAAGCTCTCAAGCCGAGGCGGAATTTTTCCACCCAGCCATTGCTGATACATAGAAGTGAAATTGTTCTCCGTTACGACTCGCTAAGGGCTTCACAGCAATGCGTCATGCTACCGACTCCATCGACCTCTCATGTGCCCTATGACAGGGTGTACGAGCCGGCTGAGGACAGCTATCTTCTTCTAGACACACTTTCGTCATCAAGCGAGACAGCATTTCTTAAGAACAGATTCTTGGGAACATCAACGCCATTGATCTGCGAACTGGGCACTGGATCTGGAGTTGTCCTGGCTTTCGTGACAGCCAATGCTGTGAGCATCTTTGGCCGAGGCGATCTTCTTTCTCTAGGGGTCGATGTCAACCACTTCGCTTGCAGGGCAACTGAGGAGACAATGCAAAAGGCCATGAGCGAGCGCTTGGGCAAGCCCGATCAGTCGCCCCTCTTCTTAGGTGCCACCAATGGTGATTTGACCTCACTTCTGAGGCCTGCGTCATTGGATGTGCTCATCTTCAATCCGCCCTACGTACCTGCTCCATTGCCAGATCATGCATTGCACCGACACGATCATGCAAGGACATACTCATCGCACGAAGCTTTCGAGCGCGACAGTCACCTGCTTGCCTTATCATATGCGGGAGGCGAGTTCGGCATGGAGGTCACGAACAGGCTTATTGCAGACGTACCTGCTGTCCTATCTGACAATGGAGTAGCCTATGTGCTCTTGTGCGCACAGAACAAGCCTCAAGAAGTGATGATAAAAATAAGATCGTGGGGCCTAGGCTGGGAAGTAAGTATCGTCGGTGACAGTGGTGGCAAGGCAGGGTGGGAGAAACTGGTCGTATTGAGAATTTGGAGAGGCACGTGTTACGCTAGTGGCACGCACGTGTCTTGATTGCTGGTAGTATTACAGAAGTACCCTCAAGCTCGTACATCCAATTCCTGGCCATATTTCACTTCCGAAGCCCACGCTTTTCATATTCTTGACGATCCACGGCTCGCCCTGGTAGTTCAGGACTCACTCGCATCTAGCTTTCTACTTTAGACCAATTTGTTCGATATGGCAACTACCATGGAGCCCTCGGGAGCAGCAATTGAAATTCACCTCACTGGAAGTGCGGATATTGTCTTCGGACGCAATACTGGGCAACCTCGAGCTAATCGTCACGCTCAAAGCTTGGGTAGACCGCACAAGATATTCGAGAAGCACATCCATGTCTACTCAGATGCTGTCATGCCCGAGAATCAATATATCAGCCAAGTCATCGTTCTGCAGAGTCGGAACTATGATTGCACAAAAGACAAACCTAATCACCTAGTCATATTGCGGACTCTTGCACTCAGTTGGTCACATTACTCCAATGCTTGGAAGCGCTATGCTGAGGGAGTACAAGCCATGAAAGTGGAGCTTCAGAGATTGCAGAATGAGCAGGAAGACGTGGACAGCAAGCGACACCGGGCGCGGAGAGGTCAGGCAAGCGTAGGAGACTCGACCCTGTGGATGACGAAAGCAGCGGTGTGGTGTCTAGCAATGTTTGTTGAAACGATCAACGGATATGTAAACTTCTCACGTCACGAGCCAATACCGTGGCCATCAATGGCTCTCGTATGGAAAGTCACTGGTAGTTGTGGTAGGATCTATACAAAGGGATCGAGTATAGCGGATCAGGCAATGGGCAGCACGCTGGCAGGCAGACGTGGTAAGACACAGCAGTGGTAAAGCCGACTAGGAAATACTGGTCATTGTCAGCATCCATAAGCTTCAATGGGCCAAATGCGACAGGCATGTGACAAGGTGGGGATGACTCTCTATATTAATCTTTTCACCTTCTCCTCACTCAACGACAGCATCGAAAACTCGCGCTTGCGATAGCTAACACATCAGCCTTCATTCCATGAACTACCACTACCAAGCATCTTAACAGCGCGCTTAGCATCACGCACGCATCATGAACGCAGACAATAGTAGTACAGATGGACCCGTCATCTACTGTGCGATGAGCGGTATCTCACTCACAATCAAGAGTGAGGACATATCAGCGCCAAACGCTCGCGCAGCTCTCACTTTGTCTGGACCGACAACGTTCAAGGTTTCAATGCCTGGCCACCAGAAGGAGCTTATAATCTCTGTAGAGCCAGTACTTTCTGAGGGCGCGCAAAGACATGCGGACGGACGGGTTTCCCACACTGCTGTCTCGGACACTGGCTCTCCGGACCTGCACACAAGCCATTTCAAACCCGAACATGATCGCACCACCGCCTACGCAGAAGACATCCAGATGTACGAGTATGAGCGTCAGAGTCCGGTATCGCAACAGTTGGTGTTCTTCCCTACTGCTGCCTCGACTCGTCCAATACAAGCTAGCTCGGAGCCTGTTCAGAGCCTTGGGGCTGTGACCAATGCCACTACGAGGACGGCTCCTGACACGCGGCCAGCTTCCATACTCTACGGACACGATATCTTCTCAACTTTGAGCTCGCAAGCGAACCCAACGTCAACAACAGCAGAGCAAAACTGGCCAATGCAGAATCGAAACAACGCTGCCCAGTCTCAGAGCGAAGATGACAATGCTCCTTCCATGGCAGAAATCAACCAGATCAATCGCTTTGAGAAGTATCGTCCGCTTGATGATGCACTCCCCAATGTCAGGGGCGAGAATCGCAAAGCCGCAGTCAGAAAAGAGCGAACCTTTCTGAGGAACTTAATCAAACATAACTTCCAAATCTGGACTACGCAAAGGAGCCCGACCAACGATTCTACGAAGGTAGATTTGACGGATGAAGCTGATATCTTTGGACATGTCGGCACTTCCGCACGTAATGATAGAATGATCTACTACGTCGGGGAGGTCTTCGAGCAGAATGAGATGCTCGGCAACATCGTAGCGACCCAGTTCGACATCCACAAGCACGCCATCAAGCATGATGATGCTCGCGACTTCCTCCGTGGCTTGGCCGAGAAGTATGGCGGTATGTGCGACGAAAATCAGACAATGCATATCATCGCCAACGAGATCGAGGCTGTGTGGATCCAGATGTCTCTCAAGGAGAAGGCGCGCAGAACTCGCAAGCGCAAGTCGGGTGCAGCGGCCAGCACTGAGGGTGGTAGCCCAGGCAAGCGTGCGATGCATGATGCAGGTTTCTTGACGAATGGTGGTTACGAGTGAGTGGGATGTCTGGACAAAGATGGAGGTCCTGATGACTGTGCTTCTCAGAGGGAATGGAGTTTATGGGTGCTGGTAGTAATTGGTGGCTTTCGAGGGAAGACTGGTAGTACGAGGAAAGACAAGCCGATCATGCTTTCACGATATACGCCATCAAGGACCTGGGGACAGCATAGTAGGATGGTAGAACAGAGCAAGCACTACTTTTCAAAATCATGCAGATTTTCATAGCCTGCCTTGCATGGATATCTCCACTAAACGCTACATTCGCTGAGCGATTTTGTGAGACCCTTTTTGCTGTGTCGCTGGGCATCTTTGCGCCCCTAGCAGCGTATGCTGCCTTGCCATTCGCGCCAATCCTTAATCAAACAATCTTCGCGTCTTCCTCGGGCTATGGCTGATATCTTCGTCTAGGCGTCGAATGCAGCATCACCGCACAGCCACTTCCCAAGCGCATTGAGTTTCTCAGAGTCATCCCTCCTCACCCTAACCCCCTCAGAAACCCCTGCCCCTTCCTCTCCCTCTCCCACCTCCTCGTCCCCTGCCCCTTCCACCGCCTCTCGGGCCACCACCCCTAGCACCCCGATCCTGCTCCTTCCGCGCCTTATTCTTCGCTTTGGGCGCATCGTCGATGAGCAAAGTATCCAGCGGCAGCGAATCTGGCAGGATGAAGTAACGAATCATGCTCCCGCGGATGTTGATCGTGTCCACGGAGACGGATTCGCGACCTTTCGGGGTGAGTTTGACGGTGCGCAGGGCTGTGTTCATCTGGGGGGAGACGGAGGCGATGGTGCCGTGGATGAGGGTGCCGTTCTTGAGCTCGAGCGTGACGGTCTCGTTTTGGCATTTCATGAGGAAGCTGGGCTGGTCAGCCGGGGAGGGAGTGGAGGGAGGGAAGGGGAGAGGACGTACCGGACGAGCTTCATTGTGAGGTTTGGAGGGCGTGCGCCCCGGGGTTATTGAGTTTGAATGTCTATATCGTAGGAGCTGTGTATCATGCGATAGCGACCCAACTATTTGAGTGTGCTCGCTCGTGGAAGCTTGACGGAGGGAGTGGTGAAATGAGGTCGTGTGAAGCTTCAGAAAAAATGAGGTCGCGAAGCTGAAGATGCGGTTGGAGATGCTTGGCGTGAATTATGTGCCAAGAGAATGCTCGCTCGTTATCACCTGGTGGTAACAAATAAGCTCAGCGACCGTCTATGCACTCCTTACTGATGCGAGACTTTCGAAAGATGCATCATGACGGACTTTGCCGCGCCGAAATGTAGATAGAACGATCTCAAAGTTGTAAACGTTAGTCTTCAATTCGGGTATATCTATGCCAGCACAACCTCCTATTCAATGCCAGGAAGTGAGAGACGTATGACGTGTATCGTCTATCGTTCGCCTTCGACCTTCTCCCATTCGCTATCGGTGCTAATATCGCCAGTAGACTCTGCAAGTTTTCGCCTCTGTGCCGCTCCCTCATCTCTTCCTGTAACTTGTGCTTGTTCCCTGACCCGTACACTCCTCCTTACTTTCTTGCCTCCTTCGACCTCTGTCTCCGTACCCGTCCCTGCTTCATCGTCCCCTTCTTCGGCCACTCGTTTCTCTTCTGCTTCGCTCTTCTCCGCGCTCTCCCGTTCGGCTCGCTTTTGCTCTTTGGCTTTCTCTGCTTCCGCTTGCGCTTGTGCGGTGTGGAGCTCGTTCGCGAACCAATTGATCGAAACCCAGAGGCCTGCAGAGAGCAGGGATAGAATTAGGAAATGGATAGAGTAAGTCGCGACAAGAAGGGCGAAGAGCACGGTCTGCAGACAGCCAAAAGTGACATTCGTTGCAATGAGGAGAGTCGGCGTTGGGCCGGGAGTGAACACCGAAGTCCAGAGATTCACGATGAAATCGGCCATGTTGATATTGGTGGGAGTCTTAGTACAGAATGTAGAATACAGACTACACTTCCACCGATCTTCGAGAAGAAACTGAGATGTAGCTGAGGGGGTGTGAGGTTTGATCAAGGACAGCAGTCCTAGGGAGCGAGCGCAAGCAGGACGACGAACGTCGCAGATGATATTCAAAGTCGCGTGAGGACGGAGACGACTATGACGAGGATTACGCCGGCCCTGGCGAACCCAGAGGCTATGTATGTCAGGTGATGATGTTCGTTTGGTTCAGTGCGAAGCTCCCCGCAAGTCCGGTGCAAGTGGAAGGAGATTGGAAATTCGTTTCGGAACAGAGGAAGATCCAGGTTTGCAGAAGCACAATGCGCAGATGAAGGGTCAGTGTGATTGTCCGACCAGCAGGTCACCGCCAGTTGCGGAGAGTCAGGTACGCTTGTGCCTGATGTTAGACCCGACAAGCGTTTGTAAAGATCAGATGACGCGCTAGAAATGGGAGCCGAGGCCGGCAAATGCACCCCAAGCAACCCCCAGCTCATTTACCCTATTTCGGGGTCGTCTGGACCGGAAGTTTAACGTTCGCGGTGTTTCGACAGGGTGAATGACCTGACGGTTTGTAAAAAGCAGTACTATGCAAGTATATGTGTATGTACAGTTCATGCTAATCGTCCTTAGTCGCCGTCTTTGTTCATACCTTCTGGCATACAAGTCTCCTGCGGGGATAGTATGTGTCGAGCCTTCTCATCTCGCAACTCATCTACACCAATACCCAGCATAGCAGCCTCGCGATTCTTCAGGAACCAGTCTATTCGCTCATCCTTTGGCCGTTGATGTGTGCTCTGGCGCACCTTACGCAACTCCTTACTCGCCTGATCATGCACCGCGTCTCTTGCTGCCAGGAAGCGCCCGCCCTCCGCCTCTGCTCGGTTGTAGTTGAGGGAACTACCCACAGCGGCAAAGACAAGTAGCAGCGAGACAAACGTCGAATTCTGAAGGTATCGGACACTTTGTGGTTCCCGTGCTTCTCCTTCTTGCTTATCTCGCCAGCGTTCCCAGTCCTCCCATGTAGCGTTCGCCCAAATGTTTGGGTCATGCTCGCGCCATGAGCCAGACGTAAATGGACCGGGATGTGCTTGACTGTTGGCATACGGTGACGTTGACGGCGAGTCTGCCTTGCCTGCCCAGCCTGCTCCGAAGCGATCGTAGGCACTGCGCTTGACGGGGTCGGAGAGGATGGTGTGAGCAGCTACAATGAGCCTGTATCGTTCTAACTTGGTTGCATGCGAACATGAAGCAGCGCTGTTGTTACGATCCGGGTGGTAGAGTTTAACAAGCTCGTAGAATCGGGCCTTGCTGTACGGTGCTGTTCTAGAGATCGCAAATATCTGGTAAGGTGTAGGACATGATTGACCTTTCGGCGCTTCCGGCCAGCTTACGTCTGGCAGATCTTCTCGACTATCGCCAGTAATTGTTGCATATCTGCGCCTGTGGCCCTGGTATCGTTTCTCGTAGTATCGGACGTCTCGCGTGCTCAGACATTTGTATGACGTATTACATGTTGCGGCGCCTGGTGTGAAGGAGTGTATAGCGTTGCAGGTGGTGATGATACTAGTTTTGATGAAGGTCATCTTCTGTGACTGTGTGGCTGCCGATCATGGTAGCGACAAAAAGTTGTGCAGGAAAGAGATATGGTGTATTTCGATTCTGCTCAATCGACCTCACAGCGATCGCAGGGTTCCCATAGTCGGTATCGGCGGATCGGATTTTGTGGTGGGGCAGATCTACATAGATCTCTTGGCGCATCACGTGTCCGCGTGTCAGAAAGCTGCAGGCAATTGACGCCTGTCAAAACGCGTATCTCGACTTCGGCTTTCTCGATACAACACCAATTTGGGTGGCGATTTATGCGCATCAACACCAATGCAACTTCATCTAGTGTTGCTGGAGACTACAACATGCTCCAATGACTCGCAATAATCTTGAAGAGCATCTAAGCTGGTTAATACGCGCAAATCCACAAGTTCCCATCGATAAGAGTACGCGCCCTGCTGCTCCGTTGGCCCTGGTATCATCAGCCTCTCTGTCCCGACTCCAGGCTTCATCGCCACCGGTCCTGGTCAAGAGCACATTGCTACAGTCTGCGTCCACACAAATCGCACCTTCAGTCTCTACTCTGCCTAGTAGTCCTGGTCCCGAGGTGAGACGTATCGATGGAGCACGGATCAGAGCGGAGCAAGAGATGGCAAGAGCACGCCCAGGATACGGCGCTCCTACGCGCATAACAGCTCCTTCGTCCTCAGCCCCCAGCCCGGAAAAGCTGAAAGTAGCAGAGACACCTGTACGCAAGTCTGAGCCACGAATGCGACCAAAGCTGGAAGAGCCTGAGGAGCAATACGGTCTCGACGATAGCCTCGAGGAGATCGATATGACATCTGCAGCTTTCGAGCAGATAGCGTCGCAGAAGAAAGTGCGGAATCCGCCTCCGGTCGCGGGACGGAAGCGTAAGAGCAGCGAGATGGTCTTTGATAAACCTGTACTCGAGCGTAACCCATCGGCTACTGCCACAAGGCCTTCGCCATCTAAGGCGGCAAAGACAGCTATGCCATTCAACTTGCAGCCTCCAGAATTGCACGATCTCGATTTTGACGACCTTGAAGAGCCACCAGGGCTACCCAGTCCACTTCCTCGTCACGCAGAACCAGACACTTTCGAGTCGAGAGGGCAGGTGACCACTACGAAACTTGCCCAAGACACGCCATCAGAACCGCCACCGCCATATTCAACAGTCGCATCGGCGAATCATACAAAGTCGACCTCGACTGTAACCCCCAGTAGTTCTGGTTCTGTTCTACAGTCGATCTCGCTCGAGGATCAAGCATTACTGTCCGAATTCTCAAGTTGGACAGATGAACATCTGGCATGTCAGATCTCGAAGCTGGATGCGAAGAAACAATCGCTGGTTGACCGCTATGTCGAGGCACTGATGCAAGACGACGACACAGCGCAACCGTTCCTCGACGAATCACAAATGGTAGGCCAGCAGGCGGAGACTCTGCAGAAGCTACCTTCCTTCAAGCACAAGATGCACAGCCTTGAAACCGAGACGGCCAACGTCAAGCAACGAATACGGACCAAAGCACTTGCAGGACAGCCTCATCCCGCGGAGCTCGCGGAGTTGAAGCGCATACAGGAGAACATCAGACTGATACAACTTGACTGCGTTGCTTTACTACAGACAGTCCGCGAAGTCATCGCAATGGCCTCGGGGCGCAACAGCAAGAAATCGGTCCCGCCGAGGACTTCTCCTACGCCAAAACCAGTACCCGCACCAAGGTCGCCGAAGAAGCCCGCAAAGTACGGTAGTGCTATGGACGTCTATTTCTCACCTCCGAAGAAGCGTGTGGCTGCACCCATCGCCGAGAAAGAGAACAGCTGCCCAGACGAAAGCTTCGGAAGATTCGATGAAGATGATGGCTTCTCAACAGTCATGGGTATGCCCCCTCTCAGGAACAGTCATCCTGGCGGTCACTTGCACGAGGACGACTTTGATGAATTCGGAGACGATGACGATTTCATGAATATCTGTGAGCAGTCAGGTGCTACTCGTCTGTCGGAGGCTCATAGGACGCCCACTAGCAGGAGACCTCTGGAACCAATGCACACCAATGGTTCTGCTCGGCAGAAATCCACACCCAACACGAAGAAGATCGAAGCTATGAACCAGCCAGCAATGCAGCACCCCTGGTCAGAAGCTGTTCGTGATATTCTTCGGCACAGATTCAAGCTCAGAGGTTTCCGGCCCAATCAGCTTGAAGCCGTGAATGCTACTCTTGGTGGACGCGACACTTTTGTGCTCATGCCTACTGGTGGAGGAAAGTCATTGTGCTATCAACTGCCAGCTGCTGTTGATGCCGTTCGGAAGCAGGGTGTCACAATTGTCATCTCGCCATTGCTGAGTTTGATGGAAGACCAGGTCGGTCACCTACAGAAGTTGGGCATCCAAGCATCTGTTATCAACAATGAGACAAGCCCCGAAGAGAAGAGAATCTTGTTCGACGCTCTTTCAGGTCCTACTCCTGGTAAATTTGTGCAACTACTCTACATCACTCCGGAAATGCTCACCCTAAATCTGAGAATGGTTGATACGCTGGTGCGACTGAACGAGCGCGGATACTTTGCACGTCTGGTCATTGACGAGGCACATTGCGTCAGTCAATGGGGTCACGACTTTAGACCTCCCTATACAGAACTGGGCTCACTCAGGCAGAAGTTCGAAGGAGTACCCGTCATGGCTCTGACTGCTACAGCCACATCGAATGTCAAACTTGACGTCAAGCATAACCTCGGCATCAAGGACTGCGTCGAGTTGGGGCAAAGCTTCAACAGACCGAATCTGTATTGGGAGGTCCGGCCGAAATCGAAGGGTGTACTGGCTGAGATGGCTGAGTTGATCAAGCAGAAGTTCCGCAACCAGTCTGGAATCATCTACTGTCTATCTCGAAAGAAATGTGAGGATGTGGCTACTGCACTTCGCGATCAATATCAGATTAAGGCCGATCACTATCACGCCCAGCTCACGCCTGATATGAAACGCAAAGTACAGCGAAACTGGCAAGCAAACAAATGTCAGGTCATTGTGGCTACCATTGCTTTCGGTATGGGTATCGACAAGCCAGACGTCCGATTCGTTTTCCACCATAGCTTACCGAAGAGTCTGGAAGGATACTACCAGGAGACTGGGAGGGCTGGTCGTGATGGACACCGATCACAATGCTTCCTTTTCTATAGCTACGGTGATGTAACCATTCTGCGCAAGATGATCGACGATGATAGGCAGGACAAGAACGACAAAGGCGGTTCTGCAGCTGTCCCAATCGTGCGCAGTGAGGAATCCAAGGAGCGGCAACGCAATCTGCTGAGGAAGATGGTACAGTTCTGTGAGAATCAAGCAGATTGTCGACGAGTGCAGGTCCTCGGCTACTTTGGTGAGATATTCAGTGCTCGCGACTGCCAAAAAGGCTGCGACAACTGTGCCTCGAACGTCTCGTTCGAGACACGCGACTTTACCGACGAAGGTCAAAACGCTGTCATACTGATGCAGAGCATCCAAAAGGCTCGAGATGGTGAGACCAAGGAGAAATTACGAGCTCTCTCCGGCCGGGCCAACGCTCGCGATCTTGAACACATCCGTCAAACCTCTCAATACCAACTCACCATGCTCCAATGTGTCGATATTCTACGAGGCAGCAAAGCCAAGAACATCAAGGACCGTGGGTACGATGAGTACGACGAATACGGATCACTCGAGAAACTTGACCGAGGTGAAGTAGAGCGACTTGTCCATCATTTACTGGCCGAAGATGTGCTCTCCGAGTATAGTGTCGTCAACAAGGCCAGTTTTCCAGTGCAGTACATTGAGCTCGGGAGGAACTACCAAGCGTTCAGGAATGGTCAGAAGCACATCCATATGTCTGTCAGATCGTCAACAGCAAAGAAGGGTCTCGGCACAGCTGTGCCTGAAAGTGCCTCCATCTCCAGGACGTCTCGCACTTCGAAGCGGGCCAGACCCGATATCCCGCTGTCCACCAATGTCTCGTCGCCTCCAGCAGCCAAAATTCGACCGAAGAAGAGCAAGGCTAAAGATACGAGACAACTTGAGACTGGAATCGGCCGAAGTCGCAAGCAAGGAAAATTGCCATTTGTGGAAGAAGATGACGAGGACGCTGACGCTAACCTCGAGGACGACTCGGATGATGGATTCGAGCCTGTCAGAGTCGTTGGCACTACCAGTCGCAAACGGCAGAGCGACCAACGCGAACTTGGCCCTCCCATCACTGAGGATGCTCTATTACATGGTCTGAGCGAAGTTCATCGAGATCTGGTGGACAACTTTGTCAAGGCCGCCAAGGTCATCTGCACCAAGATATCAGCCGAAACAGATATTCGCAAGGATCTCTTCACAGAGACACAGTTGCGGTACATGGCCATACGCTGGACCGAGGATATCGACAGCATGATGAAGATACCTGGCGTCTCTGAATGGAATGTCACTCGCTTCTCAGGCGACCTTAGGAAGCTGGTTAAGAACTTTCATGCTCAGTACAAGGCCATGATGGGTGATGAACATGAAGACACTGACGTCGAAGCTCTGGAGAACGATATCGCTGAGACTGACGGACCTGTACTGGATCCTAATCACCAGAACGTTATTGACCTGGTGTCGGACGATGACGAAAAAGAACAGGACTTTGACGAGCCTGTTCGGCCGGCCAAAGCAGCGATGTCGAGATCCAGAGCCAATCCTTTCGTCGAAGATGACGATGAGGATGATGAAGCTGATGAGAGTGATTACGGCTCTGAGCTGGGAGGAGATCTTGAATTCGAAGACGACGATGGACCAGGCATAGCTAGTTCCTTCTTCGCACCGTCGTCGGAGGTACAACGCTTCAACGACTCACAGAACGCCGCTCGATCTGCTCGACCGGCGCCACCAGCAAAGGCTAATGGATCTGGCGGTCGTGGAGGCGCGAAGAAGCCGTACAGGAAGAATTCTTATGGACGAGGAGGATCTCGTGGAGGAAAGGCTGGTAGCACCAGGCGCACTAGTGGTGGGAAGGCAGGCAAGGTCACGAAGAGAGCTTCTGGTGGCAAGAAGAGTGGTACCTCTGCCAATCTGCAGCATTTTGCGTACGACCCCGATACTAGGACTGCCTCGAGGAGAGATGGTCGTCCGAGCAAGAAGAGTGGGGGTATTAGTGCTATGCCTACTTAGAGAAAGACTCATGCTAGCTGTATGAATAGTATTTGTATGACGTATCACGAATAGCACGACAGATAACACCGATCCAGGCCCATCGATTACAAATTTGTATATGAGTTCGCTGCCGTCAGGGATTACCCACATGACTTGTGGAAACGCGCGTGACGCCACGCTTGAATCATGCACGATTTGCGCCGCCATGATGCATCCATTCTTGTCTCCTTGCATGAACATCCCTGCTTAAACACGTCCACAGGCTAGCTGAAGCTCATCATTGGCCATGAATCACGCGTTGCGGCCGGCTCAAGCCGCAGCATCAATATGTAAGGGCTTTTCAAGGTCGTACAAAACTGCTACAATGCCTTCTTCTGCTGGCTTCCGCTTGCGAATGCCACTTCACACCTTTCGTCCTTCGAGGTGCTTCAGTCGTTCCGAAAATCTGTCTAAAAGCTTCTCTTCGCGAGCCATGCCAGGTAGCTGCTTCCTCGGGCAACCCGCCAGACGGACCTTCACCTCCTCTCCGGGCCGCTTCTTCTCGCGCCACACCCCTCCACGACCGCAAAAGCCCAAACCCTCACGATGGCGCTGGTTCTCCCCCTTCCTCTCCCGTCCATTCAACCCCTCCAGCCGACCCTACTCCAATCCCCGTACCTTCGACTCCGCCAGCTCAGCCTTCACCCTCCTCCTCACCCTCAACGCCATCCCCTTCGCCCTCTCCTCCCTCGCCTCCTACCCCGGCACCTCCCCCGTCCTCGCCAAAGCCGGCGCCTGGCTCCGCTCCAACTTCGCCTTCACCTACGCCGACGCGGGGTCCAAGCCCTGGACTTTCCTCACGGCGGGCTTCATGCACGCCAACATCCTCCATATCTTCTTCAACATGTTCACTCTGCGCACGGGGTTCGATATCCTCGCTTTCGCATCGGGGATTAGTCCGGCGAGAATGGTGTTCTTGCACTTGTATGGGGTGCTGGGCGGGAGTGTGGTCGCGTATGTCTCAACTGCGGCGCAGGTGCGGCGGGCGAAGGAGCGCGGGGATCGGAGGGGTCAGGTGCAGGCGGAGCAGAAGCGGTATGTGGGTGCCTCCGCCGGGGTGACGGGGGTGTTGGTCACGGCGGCGTTGACGGCGCCAAGGTCCCCGATCCAGTTAATGTTTATCCCGGTCAACTTCCCGTTGGCTGGGGCGGTGGCGGGGTGGTTGTTGTTGGATGCGTATCTGATGGGGGATCCTATGAGTGTGGTCGCGCATGAGGGGCATTTGGGAGGGGCGTTGGCTGGGGCACTGTTTTGGATGTTGAGGATGAGGTGAGATGATCAGCTTGGGCATGGTGGTGCAGAGATGGGGATCTGGCTTGAGAGATGAGGCTAATTGCTGAGCGATCGCGCTGAGGATCTTGTGCACTCCAGAAGTACGACGATGGCTAGTGGATAGGCTACGGCAGGACCACGTGATGAGGAATGGGTTCAAGTGCTCAGGGCGGGGAGCTACATTGAAATCGTGCTGCAATAGGTTCAGTCAACACAAAGGCTAAGAGCAGACACGGTAGTCACTTTCGGTCTTCAATGATATACTGACAGGTAGATCATCTCATTCGTCATCTACCATATTATCAAGCCTAGCTTGCCTATACATCCAGCTTGCATCATGCTCTACTTCTTCAAAGCAGCCTTGACCAACTGCTTGAAGTTAGGAGTTCCGAAGCCAGTCACTGCGTCCCATCCAGCCTGTGCAGGGAAACCATTGGTGTTGCAGCCGAAGCTGGATCCAATGGTGACATCAGTGAAGGTCTTGTAGGCAGTGCTGTACAGCCATGGGTTGATGAAGCCGAGAGGCGACTTGCCCTCTGCGAGAAGAGCGTCGTTGACAAGGGCGAGGATACCGGCCACGGTAGGGCTGGAGGCGCTCGTGCCGCCTACTCTGGTGATGTTGCTAAAGAGATCAGTCATGAAACACGTACTGGGGAAAAGCGAAGTGCTTACCCTGCGTAGATGATAACGTCGAGGTTACCCTGAGCAGAGATATCGGGGTATGCTCGGCCCTTCTTGTTGTAGAGACCATCGTAAAGACCGTTCAAGCTCTTGATGTACTTGTTGACGGTTGAGGCCTGGTAGGCGGGTTGAGGGAAGTAGTTGCTGAAGCCAGCACCGGAGGCGAAGCGGGTAACTGCTACCTCGGGTGTGAAGTTGGCGGTCGCTCCGATAGAGGTGACCCACGGGCAAGATGTCGGAAAATCAGGGGTGAACTTGGTGGTGTTCTTGCCGTCGTTGGAGAAGCAGGTATCATCACCACCAACACCAGCGTCACCTGACGAGACGAGGTAGGTGATACCACGAGCACCGAGCTGTGCGAAACCCGAGCAGGCTCTCCTAGCGTATGATGCTGGGACGCTCTGCTCATCGTCGCCATAGGAGGAGCTGAAGACCAGCGGGATATCCTTCCGGGACAGAATCGATTGAAGAAATGCGAGGTATGGTTCATTAGTATCGGTGGGGGTGCTTAAAGATGGCTTAAATGGCGGGCTACCACCAGTGGAAAAGGCTGTTAGAGGTGTAGGGTAGCTGATACCAAGGACAAGTTGGGCGTCGAGATTTCCCTCCACATCCCGATCGGCGTCGACGAATTGCGAGATATTGGGTCCTTGGTAATTGTCTGCATTGTCGATGATCACGAATTGAAACTCGTCTGCTGCGGCCACCGCTTCAGGGCGGAACTTTTGAAGGAAAGTTTTTGCATCGTCCCGACGGTTGGTCTCATTTAGGTAGTTGTTGATAGCGACCGAATTCTTGTCCGCCGCCTTGGCCTGGTAGTCAATTGTGCCATAGACTGTCCTGAGGCAGTCGAGTGTAACAAAGGTGGCGTTGCATACCGCAGTGACGTTGACTGGTGCTGGGTGCTTGCCATACTTGTGCTGACCTGTCTGCTCCCACCATGACTTCTCTTCCTGCGACAACTGCTTGCGAACGGGCTTAAATTCTGCTCGAGGAGTCAAGAAGGAGGTGGTTGGCTGAACTACATCGATGTGCTCGTGGAGGTGTACTGGAAGTGACCATTCTGGAGCGCGGTTTGCGACGTGGCCATCACGATGCTGGAACTTGGAGTAGGAAGTCTGCAGGAGCTGCTCCGCCTTCTCAATAGGAATGGCGACGGAGATCCAATCCTTTGCAGGAGAGAAAGCCGCATCATTGATACCGTGCTCAATCAGCCAGTCGTGGACGCTGGAGATGGTAGTATCCGTGGGGCGGACAATGTCCTCGATCTCTTCGATACTGAGATGCTGACCGAAGCGCTCGTGCTCAGGATCAGATACCTCGAGTAAATGCTGCTCGACGGCTCCTTCGTTAGACTGCTTGAGACCGATCTGCAAGTTGATGAGATCGGACTTCTCGGCGGGACCAAGCTTCTGCCATGTCCTAGGAACAGTGTGGCGTTCCTTCACAGCGTAGCTGGTAGTATCGATCGCTGAAGGACGAGCGCCGACACCGCTGATCGCACAAAAGGCGAGAGCGAATTTGAGGAATGCCATCATGGGAGCAACCAATGCGCAGTGGAGAAGAGACAAGAGCACGAGATCTCATTGCGAGGGGTCTAGTGGTAGTTATACTGGCCTTGCCGACTTACCTTTACACGACATCATGGCACCGAAAAAATTGCAAGAGATGTTGTGATTGCCATGATGTCTGGCGAACAGTGGTGGATCTTGTACCGGATGCAGAAGGTGAATGATGAAGGTCGCAGCGATGATGAGACGTTCTGGAAATGAAGAAGCAATAAGCTTCTGGTAGTACAAGCCCGTCCTGAATGGCATGCCTGATTTGGTTTGGCGTGAGCGATATGGTTGAAGAGTTACCCCGCTATCTCGACTTTCCGGCTTGTCAAGCTCGTCAAGCCTTTTCATCGAAGCTTGATAAAAGCTTGGAGGGTTTTGATACGATCGACAAGCCGCTGAGGTACTATTGATGCATGCGCGAGTCGGAGTCTTGCGACATGCCCGAGCGGCTGTAGCTCACGTGCCCATGGTGAACCGATGAATGCCGCGCAGCCAGTTTGCGAGTCCTGGCGGCTGTCCGGCGGGCTGATTGTGTCAGAAGAAAGCCGTACATTCTCAGTTGCATTACAAGAGATCCCACATGAGAAGCAATCCTACCTCCTAGTCGTTCCACGACTCCTCTTGGTCGTGATAAGTCGTGATAAGTGAGCATGCTGAATTCAACAAGGTAAGAAGTCCTGGCCGTCTAGGTCCGGAGAGATCTTGTCCTTGCATGCAGAGGACGCCATAGTGACGGCTCACTCCCAGTACTGCGTGATGGTACACTGTCAGTCCTTTCGTATAGGCCTATGGCCATCATGGCCTTTGGTGGATGCTGCAGCTAACGATACAAATGGCTTGAGACCAAGCTGTCGGCATGGTGCCGATATTGATTCCACCATGATGTATCAATCTGTGTCGAGAATACGCGTGCAGCGGTCTCATTGCGTCGAGTATGCTGCACTTGGCAAGATTTGCCACATCCCTGGTAGTGCCAGCTGAGAATTGAGGACACAGAGGGGTGCTATGGTGAGGGAGTTCAAGGCCAGCATTGCTTGCTTGGACCGCGGATAGACATGAGGTCTCCAGCTTGACATGGACACACCTCACGAAAGCAGATATTTTTGTAAAAGCCTGGCAAGTAGAGAATTGTAGTCGTCGGGTGCTGTAACAAGGGCAAGATAGCTGAGCTGGCTTGAGGCGGCTCTTTTGTGCCAAGACCTGACTGGGCACACCGCACCACTGCCTATATCGGACATGTTTCTATCCTTGCCTACAACCTCAACTCCACAACCTCGAACCGACACTTCAACTCAACACCAAAATTGGGACTTGCTGGCGCTCCTCGGACTGCTGCACCCACTGCCACTGCTGTACTCGTACCTACCTCCGAGACTAATCTCGATCTCTCACAGACCCCTCTTCTGTCGCCAACACTACGCATTTTACAATCTAGCCATTCGATCGCGACCACCACTTCGCGCGGCCCGCAAGCGACACGCATCACAATTTGCAAGCTAGAGCACCGCATCCGTCCGATTTCTCTTGCGAGTATCGAGGAGCACGTCGCCGATATCCGCACACACCGCCGCGGCTCCTCGCAAGGACAATCAGCTACACCACACAACCACATCACAGTCTACAATGGCGTCTGAATTAGCAAGCCAGTTGCAAAATACCTCACTAAACGAGAGTGAAGCTCAAGGAGACGATTGGCGGGCGGGGTTGAAGAAGCCAAACAAGGACGGCCGACAACAGACGGAGGTGAGTTATTGGTTCACGCAGCTTGCTGTGTTCGTCACTGATCCTGGCAGGATGTCACAGCTACGAAGGGTCTGGAATTTGAGGACTTCTATATCAAGCGCGAGCTCATGATGGGTATCTTCGAAGCTGGGTTTGAGAAGCCATCACCCATTCAGGAGGAAGCTATCCCTGTTGCACTTACTGGTCGAGATGTTCTAGCAAGGGCGAAAAACGGCACAGGAAAGACTGGATCATTCGTAATTCCCACACTTGAGCGAGTCAACCCAAAGAACAGCAAGATCCAAGCTTTGTTATTGGTGCCCACCAGAGAACTCGCACTCCAGACATCACAAGTATGCAAGACGCTGGGAAAACACCTCGGAATCAATGTCATGGTTACTACCGGTGGCACTAGTCTCCGAGACGATATCATCAGATTGAACGAGACGGTACATATTCTTGTTGGAACTCCGGGCAGAATTCTTGATCTTGCTGCAAAGGGCATTGCCGACCTCTCTGCTTGTCAGACCTTTGTCATGGACGAAGCCGACAAGCTCCTCTCTCCCGAATTCACATCCCAGATCGATCAGCTGATCGCTTTCCATCCCAAGGACCGCCAGATCATGCTTTTCTCGGCCACTTTCCCCGTCATCGTCAAAGACTTCAAGGACAAGCATATGAACGATCCTCACGAAATCAATCTCATGGACGAGCTCACCCTCCGTGGTATCACTCAGTACTACGCCTTTGTTGAGGAGAAGCAGAAGGTCCACTGTCTCAACACACTTTTTTCACGACTTCAGATCAACCAGTCCATCATCTTCTGTAACAGTACGCAACGTGTTGAGCTGCTTGCCAAGCGCGTTACCGAGCTCGGCTACTCATGCTACTACTCTCACGCCCGTATGATGCAACATGCTCGTAACCGCGTCTTCCACGATTTCCGTGCTGGACACTGCCGCAACCTTGTCTGTTCGGATCTTCTCACCCGTGGTATTGATATCCAGGCAGTCAACGTGGTCATCAACTTTGATTTCCCGAAGAACGCCGAGACCTACCTTCACCGTATTGGTCGATCAGGTCGTTTCGGTCATCTTGGTCTGGCCATCAACCTGATTAGCTGGGAGGATCGCTTCAATCTGTACCGCATTGAGCAGGAACTCGGCACAGAGATCAAACCTATCCCGAGTAATATCGACAAGAGCTTGTATGTCTACGACACTCCGGAGAACATTCCTCGTCCCATCTCCGGAGCTCCTCAGCAACGCCAGCCACAAGGTCCATCCGACAATGTTCGTGGCCGTGGCGGCTTCCAACAGCGCGGAATGAACCGTGGTCGCGGTGGCTATCAGAATCAAGGTCAGGGTCAGGGTCGCGGTGCTCCTAGGGACCCAAATCAACAGCGTCCTCAGAATGGATTTGCACCACGCGGACAGCAACAACCTCGTGCTCCTCCAGCTGCTGCGCAGTCATAGGAAGAGTGCTAGCATGAGTGACGGCGTTCCGGCGTAATACCAACTTTGTACGGGCGATCTGGATGATTTATATGAATCTGACGCTCGTCCCGAAGGCTGAACTCTGGCATTTTTTTCTGGTGTCATGAAACAACTTTCTTCCGCATCCCTCTTTGAGTCTGGGTTCGCTGTTTTACGATACCCGGACTGTATGCGTTGCCTAGCGACAGCAGTTCTGCCGCCATGCATACCAGACGACTCTCACTTCCTCCCTGCACACGACCTGTACAGTACTCTTTGCCCTCTATATCGGTCCGCATCTCGTCATCTCTCTTACATGTCAGCTCGCCTATCAATCGCAAGAGCACCCTGTACACATCTCTCGAAATCGAAATCCTTCCGCCCCATGTCACAACCATTGAAAAGCAACATCAACAAAATTACATCAAACGAATCTCTCGATCCTTCGTCCTCAAGGATTACCGACAACGCAGTCTCAGAGACAATCTAACTCTGCCAGACACTTCGAAAACAAAGGCAACACCAATCCGACAACGTTGATCATCTACGCTCCACTCATTCAGCGACAGACCCGATCAGTCCGGATTGCTTGCGTCATCTGTGGCTCGTCAAGAACGCCCAGCACAGACAACGCAGCGACTCGGTAGAGAAAAATCACAAAAACACCTTCAAGGACAATCAGATCAGCTTTGAAGAGTTGTCCTGTCTTCCGATACCATCTCGCATTCTCATCCAGCCTTCTAGGTCTTCCGTTTTTTTGGCCCTTGCCTCGTGGTAAGGATGTCTTTTTTCCCGGAATGTACAGAAGAATGGTGGGATTCGAGACTGAGGACAGGATAAACCTCATAGTTGTGGCAATACAATTAATTCTTGAGGAGCACCGCGCTCAATTCGTGATTCTGTTGTAAACGTACGAATGTTTCCAATCTGCATGACAGAGTCACGCACAACGCCCTACAACCCGTCATCAAACCTGAAATAATCCTCTCCCCATCTCCTGTCCCACTCCCCCTCACTATCCACAAACCTAATATCCGTGCCCACCCTGATCCTCCCCTCCTTATCATGATTGACCGTACTAGCATGCACAGCGAACGGGTTATGCAGCACCACATCCCCCGCCTCGTACTCGGCCACCAACCACCTCCTCCCAGCCTTCCTCCCGTACTCCGCCGGACCACTGCCCTCATCCAGCAGCCCGCTGGCCGCCATATTTTGATTAAAAGCATACTTCGCCTCCTCATCACTCATTCCCCTCTCCTTGGCTTGGTTGAAGAACGCCTCCTCCGTCTCCTTCCCCAGACTGTGTCCGTTTTCGAGGTAAATCAGCCCCCCACCGTCGAGCGCCACGTCCCCGATCGGCACCCAGGCCGTGATGGCATCGGGCGTGCCGTGGCGGAGGAAGATCTGGTCGTAGTGCACCCCTATCGCCTTTTGCGTGGGGACGTTGTTCCTGAGTAAAGTGCGCTTGAAGCCGAGCGTCCTGTTACCCCAGCCTGTGAAGGACGCCACGAAGGAGAGTAGAGCGGGGTGTTTGCAGAAGTCCTCTGCGTAGAAGGGTTCGGAGTGCGCTTTCAGGGCGAGCTGGACGAAAGGGAGAGAGCGGGAGGCGGGGGGGATGGAGGTGCCTATGCCGGGGAAATCGGACGGGGAGGAGGATGGATTGAAGATCCCGGCTTCGTAGGGGGTGCTGGGGTCCGTGATGCCTGTTGGGGAGAGGTAGGAGAAGTAGGATGCGCGGCAGGAGAGGACGTCGGAGCGCGGGAGGAGATGTTTGAGTAAGATGTAGCCGTCTGCTTCGTAGCGGGCGCGGAGGGTGGAGAGGGGTTCTGTGGGGAGGGAGGGGCGGAGGAAGGAGACGTCGGAAGGGGAGAGGAGGCCGTCATTAACGTGGAGAGGTGGTAGGGTGGAGGAATCTAGGCGCTTCGCATGGTAAGGAGAGGGGAGGGGCGAGGAGGTCGAGTGAGTGGGGGAGTCTGCGTGTGGTGCCATGGCGGAAGAGCAGGATGATCGAAGGGAAAATGAGGATGAATGCGAGAGGCGACACTTACTCTGATATAAGAAGCGGCTCCAGTATCTGCCATAAGCTTATCCTCTTGTCACATTTGGGTCGGAAGTGGAAGAAGGATCTCGCGGGTCATGCGGTGATCTGCAAAGCTAAGTTGTCATCGAGGAATGGTTGTCCGTGAGCTCTTGATGTGGACATGTTCCCCTGGTGGTCATCAGCGAAAACCAGGGTCTTTTGGTGGGAGCTCTGGAATATATCCGATGCTTGGTAGTCGATCATCGGGCTTTCGTCCGACGCTAGAGATTATGTCCGATGCTCCTGTGGAGCTTTCCCCTTCAGCAAACTGTCACTGCCAGGCACAAATCTATAATCGCAAGCTGTCCGCCATGGCGAATGTGTTTGGCGCCCTCAATCGCTTCATCTCGAGGCTTGACTCTGATCAGCCTCAGAAGCCTAGTGGACAAGGCGCGTATGGATTTCAAGTACTCAGGAATCTGAATCTGGAGCTGGCCATTGAACCTTGGTTTGACTTTATTATTGGTATCAATGGTCACTCAATTGTGAGTAGTATGCGACCTCAATGGGTGGTGGCATCTGACATTAAGAAGGAGAATTCCGATCCAGAGCTCTTTGCGACAGAGGTGAAGAATTGTGCTGGATCCACAATCAGTCTAGGTGTCTTCAGCGCAAAAGGTCAGGCAATCAGGGAGCAATACGCGGCTATACCACCGGACACAGGATCGCTGGGGCTATCACTTCAGTGGACGTCCCTCTCGAATACAGAGGACGTTTGGCACATCCTCGATGTCACACCAAATTCACCAGCTGACCAGGCTGGCCTTCTCCCGTACAGCGACTACGTGATCGGAAGCCCCGAAGGCCCACTGCGAGGAGAAAATGGAATGCCAGAGATCATTGAGGCTTTCCTCAATCAACCACTACGTCTCTATGTTTACAACCACGAGTACGATGTGACAAGGACAATCACAATTACACCGTCAAGGGGATGGGGCGGAGAAGGAGCCTTGGGTTGCGTACTTGGATATGGCGCATTACATCGGGTACCTGCGCCTTTGACAGAGCCCACGCAAGCTCCCGGCGAAACGTTGTTCGAGACGGCAAGGTTCAGCAATGAGGAACCTCGCGCATCGCCAGCTATGCTACAGAACGGCTTCCCGAGCCAGCCAGCTACAGGGGCATCTGAGCTCTTGACACCCGCAGGACTGTCGTCCGGACCGCCAAAATCTACTGGACCTCCCAAGGCAGCAAAGAAGACTCGTGCTCATCACAACATCTCTCCAGGAGCAGGCATAGATGAGTACTTTGCAGAAGGCGAAGCAAAGAGCCGGGAATTGGAAGGGACATCATCGACACCGAAGAACGCATCATCACTGCCACCACCGCCAAAGGGTGGTCCGCCCAAAGCAAAATCACCAGTCCCGGCAGAAGAGGCAACGGCAGAATGATACCGGGAAGATTATGGAATTGAACCATCAATCGCCTTTCTCTACTACGCCAACGACTTCTTCAAGGCTTTTGACGACGGCTGTCGGTCTACCCTTGTCGCCCGCAACCAGCTGATCTATCCAGCCTTTGCCGTCCCTGTCGACCCAAATGGCATTCATCCCGACCGCTTTGGCACCCACAATGTCAAACGGGTTGCCAGAGACCAGCCATAATCGACTCATCTCATCCTCAGCAAGACTCACCTGCTCCGCAAGGTGGTAGTACACTTCAGGTGCGGGCTTGAACTTTTTTACCTTCTCCACCACGACAATGTCCCTGAATACGCTGGAGTATGGTGATAGATCTGGTGATTTGTGGACCGAATTGGCTACCATGTCTCGCGTACCGTTCGAGAAGACCACGGCGGCAATATCGGGCTTGTTCTGGAGAGAAGTCAAACAGCCAGATACGTCCGGAAATGTTGATAGTGAGTCGTAGGCTGTCATGAGACTGGTAGTATCAGAATCAGATAGTGATAGAGAATGCTCTGCCAGAGCATGAAGTAGAGATTGACGGGTCAATGCGGAAAACGGCTCATATTGGCCTGGAATCCATCAGGGAAGCTCATGGCTAAATAATCGAGAGCATTCATACCCATAGAAGTCAATCGCCATGTATACTCGAGCTGATATCGCCTCCATAAGGTCGCGATTGAGGTCGCTTTCTCTTCCCCAAAGTGTGCTGCCAGCTTCGAGGCAATCGATGCGGTGGACAGGAGAGTGCCATAAGCATCAAACGCAATGACGGTCTTTGGTGCCATGCTCTTCACTGTTGCTAGTAAGGTGTGCTCGATTGCATAAATAAATTAGAGAATGGCCAGCTCTAACTACCTCAAGCATACACTGAAGTGGAAGACTGGAGGCCGAGGGCCACCTTCGCATCCCGAACGTCATGCCCCGCCGCTGGTCCGCGGGTGTCTCAAATTGACTGTGCCATCCTCTCCTCCTTTACTTTTTCACGCGCTACTTCGTTGTAAACACGATGTACAGGACTAGCCATTGCTGTAGAGTGTTTCGGTCAATTCATTTGCGTTGACATGGCTCCGAGCAGCACTAGTTGGCGGCCTGAACTAAAATGCTGACATCTCGGATGAACCCAACATCTGTTGGCCTAGATAGGTTTGTTGCTCCTCACATTCGAGACAATCTTGTTCCTTGCTCCCTGGTACTGTCTCTTCAATATACTCGTCTATACTGTGGTGAAAGGTGACAACAAGCATGACTGCCACTCAACCTTTGAAGATATACCGCTACCATGACGTAGGTTATCTACATATCATTCTCCGAGCAGGACTGACAATTCTGTAGGGACAAGTTTCGCCTAATCCATGGAAGATCGTCATCTTCTTGTACCAGCTCGGACTCCCCTTCGAGATGATACCATTGGATCGGACTGACCCCGATGTCCGCAAGAAGGATCCCCTGGTCAGCATAACACCGAACGGCCGCATGCCCGCTCTCGAAGATCCCAACACTGGTGCGAAGGTGTGGGAGGTATGACTTTCGCAATCCTGTGGCATTAGACGGAATCTCACGAAGACTCGTGCCTGTTGCTAACGGCCACAGTCGGGAGCAATTATCGAGTACCTCCTCGACGTGTATGACAAGGACCACACTCTGACGTACTCTACATTCCCGGAGAAGTACGACCAGAACTGCTGGAAGCATTTTCAGATGAGCGGTCAAGGGCCGTACTATGGTCAAAGTACTTGGTTCAGCTACGTGAGCGCCGCCTTTCGATCAAACCAGGCCTATGCTGACATCTCAGCTCCACCACGAAAAGCTACCTAGTGCTCAGAAACGGTATGCCGACGAAATCCATCGTGTCCTGGGCGTCATTGAGAGCCACTTGGAAAGGACTGGCCAGCAATGGCTGGTGGGCGATAAGATGTGCTTTGCTGATCTGATGTTCGTTCCGTGGAACTCACTACTTACTATGTTCCTATTTGGACCGCCATTCGAGGAGGAGTGGAAGGAGAAGTACCCGAAGTGCTACGATTGGCATCAAAGGCTCTTGCAAGTCGATGGTGTGAGGAGGGCTCAGGAGTTCACCCAAGAAGCGGCTAAGACGATGGGGACTTTGGAGAAGATGTGATCACTGGAGCCAGCATGGATGATATACTGGAGCATGTGTTTTTTTTCTTTAAGAGAGCTTCTATACCTCCTACTCGACTGGACTTGATTGTGGGTGTCATGGTCTATGCGGAAGACGCTGAAGGACCCTGGATGTTAGATTTGTCTTTGAGCAGATACAGACAAGTGGATACGTACGACTTGGACAGAGGCAATGCATGCTGGCGACTACGGGCAATGCTGGCAGGCATGTTGACTGAGTATCGGATATCTTTGAGCAGGCGTGGTGGTTGAGACAATAGCTAGCTTCTTCTATGGCAACTCTATCAGAAGTTCACAGATGACGGTAAAGAAAACATGCGTGTGGTCTCGTCGTATGGTTATGCCATCGTAGACGCATGACGATTGTCTTGCAGTCCAAGCTTAGCCGGAAATATAGTAGTTGTAAGTGTGCATTTCTGATTCTATACAGCACCTGCAAGCACCAACCAGTCCAACGTCATGGTCCCTGGCTTCTGGGCTCCACTTCATCCCGCGGTCGATCTTTCATCTCCTCGGGCAGATCCACCCCACTACCTCTAGCATCTTATCTACCACCTCAAATTTCCATGATCGAAGCAGAGGAGGAGTCGAACTATGCCATATTCCGAGAATGTCTGTCCGAGCTGATCACATCCCGCCTCGCCCCCACCAAGGAGCGTCGGCGAGTCAAAGGCCGCAAGAATGAGATCAAACCAGTCGCCACCCCTGCCAACGACGAGGAGAATAATGCCGAAGACCTAGGCGAGTTTATAGATGTACGTTCTCTCACGCCTCCTTCTACAGCTTTCTCCCCATACCTTCTCTCCGCAGCTCGATCCTAAAACAGAAACAGTACCTCGCCACCGAGATCTTTCCCTCCCTTCCCCCTCCCCTTCGCACCCTCTCCTACTCCCTTCTGCAATCCACCCCTTCCTTTTCCGAAACCTACTCCCTCCCCCTCTCCCCCTCCTTCAGCGAAGACCTCACCTCCCACCTCCCGCCCTCCGTCCCCGAGTCCTTCTCAACCTACGCCCTCCTTCCCCCCTCCCAATCCCTCGATCGCCTCCTCGAACCCGTCTTCACATCATACATCTCCGCCGTCTCCACCCCACCACCAGAACACACCCCTCTTCAAAAGGCAACGGAATGCGAGATCTGCGCACGGGAGCACCTCCCGCTGACATACCACCATTTGATTCCGAGGAGTATGCACGCCAAAGCGGTGAAAAGGGGTTGGGTGGAGCAGTGGGAGGTGCAGAAGGTCGCGTGGTTGTGTCGGGCGTGTCACTCGTTTGTGCATCGGGTGGCGACGAACGAGGAGTTGGCGAGGGAGTGGAATAGTGTGGAGAGGTTGGTGGAGAGGGAGGATGTGCAGGGGTGGGCGGGGTGGGTGGGGAGGATTAGGTGGCGGAAGACTTGAGGAGGGTTCATTGGATGGTTGGGGTTGGCGGACACGGAGTGATCTGGAGGGTGGGGACGCATTGTGTTCTGGATTGGGCAGCGGGTTTGCATTTGGGGTGAGATTGGGCATATTGTGGTTCTGATTGGGCAGGGAATATGTATGCGAGTACGGTAGCATGCTGCATTCAGATGAAAGTTTCTGCGACAAGATCACCAGTATTCGATTGCATCAAGTAGCCGATGCGGCATATGTATTTAGCATTTGGTCTAGAATACAACAACATCGACAGGAGCCATCGAACTCCACATACTACCACCTCAAAACTCGGTCCTGGCAAGGTGACATTGATAGACACAGTGAGTCCGCGTGACTTGAGAATATCTTTCACTCGTCTGGTAGGGTTCAATCTATCCTTGCACCTTCAAAATTGGCTGCCCTTGCCAGCCATGGCTCATCAGTACTGGCAGGATGCCATTCGAGGTGGCGACATCTGGGTTAGGGTAGTACCAAGCAGCGATCGCGACGATAGCATAGATCAGGACCAGCAGAGCTCCCTCGAGGTAGTTGCTTTCCTTGTCGCGGAGGAAGTTGCCGACTACCAGGATAGACACCAGGAGTAAAGCAATCATGAAGATTTCAAAATTGAGATCCAGCTGCTTTCCCATGATCCAGCTGACGATGACGACGAACGGTCCATTGAACAAAGCAGTCTGGATGGAGGGACCCAAGCAGTGATATAAGGCAAAGTTCTGGTAGGTGTGTCAGTATATAAGATCAGCAAATGCATGAAGAGAGCAGGAATGGAGGGAGGCAGTCGCCGTGGTCAGAGAAGAGGCGTGACTTGGAGAAGGACAATCCGCATCAATCGAGCGGCGTGACCACGATACAACGCGAGGGAAAGACTGACCATTTGACCATCCCATGCTTCGTCGATTGCGGTCAAGTGCTCGGCTGCCTTCTCCACGAGCGGAATGAGGATGAGGCCCAAAAATTGGTCTGGTATACCAGACTCGACGATTTCCTCAATTTGTTCTACCAGGAAGATGGCCATCAGGGTCACCAGAGTCAGAGAGACGACTAGGGCGACACAACATTCCGTGAAGGTGTACTTGGGCTTTGCGAGGTCGTACTCGTGGTCGGTATCCTTGTGCTCGTCGGCTTCCAAGACCTCGTTGAAGATGCTATCACTGCTGCGGGCGTTGTACCATATGTAGACGCCGAAGGCGATCATGAGAATCACCGATGTGGCACGGCTGATTGACAGCACGTCTGCGAGCAGCTTCTCTTGAGTGAACTTTGGGGCATGACCCATGACCATGCCTACCACCGTTTCACCCTTCAGTGCTGAGTAGAATGCGCTCGGGATAAGTAGGCCAAACCCAGCAATAAGCAGTAGACCGGTGCCCGTCTCGCTGACGACGGCATGGAACGTTTGCACACTCTGACGAATACCACCGAAGAAGAAGACCAGTCCCAGGCAGAGTAGCAGATTGGTCAAGATACTACCAAGGATGGCAGCTTGAATGATGGGGATCAGGTTGCCCTCATCTGCATTTCCCTCGGTATCATGGTGTTTGATAATGAGAGTCAGGAACAGAATGATCTCGACGATACTACCAAGCGCGGTTTCAATTAGGATGCCAGATACTTTAGGCAGCTTACGGGCTAGCTCCTGACCAGCAAAGCCTACCAGGTTGGCGCAGGGAACCATGGCGACGTAGGACAATCCGAAAATCCATTTTGCTTCGTGAGGAAAGGCGAATCGGGTGACGATAGCGATCGGTACAAAAGGCCAGAGTAGATTAACCCAGGATGACACTACGCAAGAGCTTCTCCAGGTAATCTTGAGAAAGTGTGAGATATGAAATCCAGTTCGACCACTTTCACCCTCGTGGTGGACACCATCGAGCAAGGTGTGGACATGATCTCTAACGGTTGGCAGCACACCCTCGTTGCTAGCTTCGCCATGTGCATGACTACTGCTCTCCGCTTGCTCGTGGTTGCCGTGAGGTGACATGACTATACTAGTGACGTGCCGTGTGGAAGTAGTATCAAGCCGCAGTCGATGCAGTCATCAACAGACAACCCCTACCTTATGACGAAACGAACGTGTCCTGCCACACGAAAACCGCGTGTCAAGGTCGTGGACCTGCCAAGAGACTCCACCTTTGCGAAATCACCGTTAGCCCTACGGGAGCTCCGACAGCCACGTTGAGCTCCAAGCGAAAAGAGGCGTTTGAACAGGACCCTGATCTTGTCGGATCTGGATGGTGCGTGTCTCAGCTGGCATCGTGACAGCCACATTGACCTTGCGTTGCTTCTTTCGTCGCGAGGGTGCACCGATTTGGACCCGATCAGAAGACACGAACGACGGATACGTCCACGCGATTTAGATCATCCCCAGATTGATATATATTTGCATCTTCGGGACCAAACTTGGGACATGAATTATACCCGGACCATTACTCAGCTGCCTGTTTGCCCCGCCATTCCGTCTTGAACCGCGCAATCAAATCACAACTCCTGCTTCTAACAAGGAAACCCTCGGACCTGCATCAAACGAACTTCGACAACGCATTTTGGACACCACCCCTGATTGATCGTCGTGATCGTCTCTTCGTCACTCAGAAAAAGCACAAGGCCGGTCAAAGCTCCGACCCTCTAGCTTCTTCCCATCCTTCGTCCCTCGACTTCCTTCTTTCCTGAGCATGTCCTACTATCCGGGTCAAGGGTACCAAGGTGGTGGAGGGTACGGCGCTCCTCCTCCACAGCAGCAAGGAGGCTACCCACCGCAGGGAGGATACCCGTAAGCTTAAGGTCTTCAGCTCGCCAAGGACACATGTCAAGCTGACTCCACGTGTAGACCTCAACAGGGTTACGGCTACGGCGGTTCCCCTCAACCTCCATACAACGGCGGCTATGGAGCGCCACCACCGCAGCAGCAGTATGGAGGATACCAGCAGGTGATTATCTTCAATTCCCTGACATTGCGCAACTCATTAACCATGTACCAGACTCCACCTCCTCAGCAAGGCTACGGCCCTCCACAAGGCTTCCCAACTGTGAACCAGAATGCATATAACCAAGGCAATCACAATGCGCCTCGACCTCCTCCACAACAAGCACAACAATTTGGCCATGGCGCGCCACAGGGATACAACTTTCAATACTCCAATTGTACTGGTAGGAGAAAGGCTCTGCTGATCGGCATCAACTACTTCGGCCAACGTGGAGAGCTGAGAGGATGTATCAATGATGTCAAGAATGTGTCGTCATACCTGAATGAATACTTTGGATACAAGAGAGAGGACATGGTTGTCTTGACCGATGACCAGCAGAACCCCATGAGCCAGCCGACCAAGGCCAATATGCTCAGGGCGATGCACTGGCTTGTCAAGGATGCTAGGCCGAACGATTCACTCTTCTTCCACTACTCCGGTCACGGTGGACAAACTAAGGATCTGGACGGGGACGAGGAGGATGGATACGACGAGGTCGTCTACCCAGTCGACTTCAGGCAAGCCGGTCACATTGTGGATGACGAAATGCATAACATCATGGTCCGTCCTCTTCAACCAGGTGTCAGGCTCACGGCCATTTTCGATTCCTGCCACTCCGGATCTGCGCTCGATTTGCCGTACATCTACAGCACCCAAGGTGTCCTCAAAGAGCCAGATCTTGCAAAGGAGGCTGGAAAGGGCTTGCTGGGCATTGTCTCCAGCTACGCTCGTGGCGACATGATGGGCATGGCAAACACCGCCATGGGTCTCTTTAAGAAGGCTACAACCGGTGATGATGCTTACAAGAGGAATCAGAAGACAAAGACCAGTCCTGCAGACGTCATCATGTGGTCTGGCAGCAAGGATGATCAGACATCGTAAGTTGTTAATTAGCAGCGAGCGTGACAAGCGACTTGTCAGAGCCTTGTACTAATTATTATCAACAGTGCTGATGCCTCGATTGCCAACCAGGCTACAGGGTAAGACACGGTCAGAGAGACGCAGTGACAATATGCTAACATAAGTAGTGCCATGTCCTGGGCTTTCATCACAGCTTTGAAGAAGAATCCCCAGCAGAGCTACGTCCAGCTCCTCAACAGTATTCGTGATGAGTTGCGCACAAAGTACTCGCAGAAGCCACAATTGAGCTGCAGTCACCCGTTGGGTCAGTAGGCTTAACTGCCTCGAGTAATAGTTGCTAACGTTTCCAGATACCAACCTTCTGTACGTCATGTAAACTGGCAGGCGTCTCTTCAGCCCTGACCAGCGATGAACAGTCCTCAATCTGCTATGGCTGGGCCGTCAAAATCTCCTTCTCATTCGTCTCTCTCGTCTGTTCCTTCTTCGGCCGTTGATTCGAGATACTCCTCCCGCGCTTCGTCACGCGCAGCTTCTCCAGTTTCTTCATCCACTTCTTTCGGAGATTTTGCTCCTTCAGCAAACATGGTCTTGGCTTCTATCGGTCCTGTCAACTCGGCTTCTGACTTTGCGGTACCGGAGTTGCCTAGGAAGAGGCGAAAAGTTGGGAACGGATGACTATCTCGGGCTCTACGCGGATGGACAGGGGCCATAGGTTGTCGGTTGCGGGATTGGTATGTACTGTGCATAGATGGTGTTTAGGAATGCGACGATTTCCGTCTTCACAAGTCCAATCTACTGTGCCGTGTCGGATGTCACAAATCCGTAATGACTACGAGGATTAATATGTGAGAAGTACTCTTGTACTGCTCGTCCCTGAATTCATCTTCAGCTCCACCATGATGCTGGTCGGTATGGCTGCGCTATGACGCAATTCGCACTTCAGCCACAAAAGTTGGCACATGGCCGCAACCTCCCATTTTTGACGACGACCTCGATCAATCCTTCAAGCGCATTTCCCTGCTAATTCCAAATCTGCTTCTTACAAGTAGTCTGAGTTGTACCATCCATATCATAATCGTCACGTTTTACAAAGATTGATTCTTTCGGTTCGAGTCTTACAGTGACCGCAATCCGACCATCGAGCTGTCAGCCACATCAACCAGCCACAATCCACCACATTCGCATCAATACCGACCCCTGAGGATCACAAGGTCTTGGTGGTAGATCACTGTCAGCTGAGCTCGAGCTCGAGCTCAAGTAGACCCCGTAAAGAACAATAACCATGTCTTCTGGTCTCACCCCGAAGACCGACTTCTTCTCCCACCTCAAATATCACAAGACATGTCACCTCCTCCTCACAGCAGAGACGGATGACTTTGACGAAGTGACAGTCCAGGAATGGCGACAAGAGGGTTTCTCAGTCAGCTACATGGGGTTCGGCGACGGTGGCGCTGATTTCGTCCGGAGAGTGCAAGCGCACGCAGACAAGATTAGTGTGGGGGAGCAGTATGCTATCGTTGGTACGTTCGCTGTCATAGTCTCCCTATATCGTCTTCCTCGCCGTTTCTCTACTCCGGAACTGTCTCATATCACTCATCCTCCTCTCACATCTTGTTTACTTGTCCATTGCCCCCAATTCTCCCTCCACCTACATTCCCGTACCTTCCATTCCCCATCTATCATTATCATCTCCATTCCCAACTATCGTCACCTTCATCCCTACTAACATTCCCCAGCCTACGGCTCCCCCGGAACCCCCCTCCTCTCCTCCCTCCGCCACCTCCCCCGCCTCCTCGCCTTCATAGCCTACTACCCTCCCCAGATCCCCTCCGTCGGCTCCATCACCTACCCGGCCTCCGTCTCCATCCTGATCCACCTCTGCGCCAACTCCACCATCTCCGTCTCTAAGCGCCCTGAAGTCCTCGGCATCCAAGGCTCCCGCACGCGCACAGTTCAAAAACGCGTCGAATCCGGCGCCGGACTCGGCGGGGAGGTGGAGCTGGGCCGCAAAGGCGTGGACGGGGAGAAGGTGCGCACTTACGTCTACGAGGGTGTGCAGCCTGGGTTCGCGGAGGGGGACGTGGATGCTTATGATTCCGTGAGCAAGGAGATGGCATTCGGGCGGAGTTTGAAGTTGATTAGGAAGGCGTTTCAGGTGCCCGAGGTGGATGTGGAGGGGATTAGGGATGCGTGGTTGGATGAGGTGGGAGGGGATCCGGAGAGGGCGTGTCAGGGGTTGCCGGAGGAGGTGGGGAGGATTAACCTGCCGACATTGACGGGGGGGTTTGACAGGGAGGGATTGAGGAAGTTTTATAGGGACTTGTTTGGGCCGAGTGCCCCGTTTGTAAGGGCGAGACTTATGAGTAGGACGGTGGGGCAGACTCAGGTGGTAGATGAGATGTTGGTTACGTTTAGGCATGATCGGGTGGTGCAGTGGATTTTACCGGGGGTGCCGCCAACGGGGAAGGACGTGAGGATTGTTATGGTGAGCGTGGTCGGGATTAAGGGTGGGAAGGTGGTCGCGGAGAGGGTCTATTGGGACCAGGCGAGTGTGTTGGTGCAGATCGGTATGCTGGATCCTCAGCTCGTGCCAGAGGGTTTCGCAAAGGGGCAGGCAAACGGTCAGGGAGGAACGAAGGGAAAGAAAAAGATGATGATGCCGGTCGTTGGGGTAGAGCAGGCGAATGCGGTCGAGTGGGGAGAAGACTGGGATGGAAATGTGAATGAGCTGTGTGGGAACATGGCGAGGTCAAGTGTGTCGTAGGTATGAGCCGCCCACCGATATGCTTGTGCTAAGATTTAGCAGGTAGGCATTTGTCCAAGATGAAGCGTAAAACCTTCGGCGTATGCAGGCTTTGTTATATCCTTGCCAATACAGCAACCGCCATAGCACAAGCAACTCAATGGCACAACAAGATAGCGGCCGGACATGGCATAGAAACTCATAAGTACCATGCCGTCATCTCCTTGACCGTTTGCCTCGCTTGCTGATATGCCTCCACGAAGCTGGATTCGTCCATCGCCGTACTGTGGTTTGGTCTGATCATTTCGTTCACAAAACACATACCAGAGCTTGTATTGCAGACGATACTCGTACAACGCAACCCTCTATAGGCTGAGAGGCTCCAACGACTGAATCTGGACATGCCGCTGCGCTGATTCGCACATAGTCTGGCATGAAGCGCTGAGGATTGGAATGCAGCAAGCACGCGCTCCCATAATCATGTTCATGTCTTTTACGTACAGTCGTGAAAATCATCCTTTCTACTCATATCATATGGAGCAAATCCATTCCATCCAAGCACCAGTGCATGGCAAAGAGTCTTTCGCCCCTCGTCACTGCATCGATATGCGGGGGACTCGGAGTACTGACGACCTCCTCCAAGCTCTTTGTATGACAACCGCAGCTCGCCTCCTTCTCGCCAATGGTATCAACTTCGAGGCTAGCCAGGCAAGCGCACAAAGCGTCGTGCTCTTCGAAGGAATGACAGTGTCCGGCGTGAACAAGGTCAGAAAGGATGGTGAGGAACCCAGAGCACTCATTCTCTGGGCGAAGTCTCTGGTCGGGATTTCAATGGTATAATCACTTGGTTCCATGTCTGACCTGCTGCGGCATCTGTCGGGCGGAGTGCAGTCGCTGTAGGTGTCCAGTATGGTGACATACCCCGTATTGCGCGCAAAAGATGTGGTGAGATTGTTGATGACGATACCCTTTCCCCAGCAGACGTACTTCGCCCATTCGAACAAGGCCGCTGCCACGCCGTCTGGACCGGGAGAGAAGTTTGAGGTCATGGTTACAGTCTTGTCAGAGTTGCTTGATGCGAGTACCTTGATCTCCTCTCGGAGTGTTTCGACAGGGACAAGATATTCAAGGCCCCACTTCGCTATGATCGTCCAGAGTAGAGACAAAGTCTTCTGTCTGTGTCCATCAACGATGTCTGGTTCAAGGATTGTTGAAACCGGTGTGTGAACCATTCCACGAGTGCGTTGCAGAAACTCTAACGAGAGACGAGCATTGTGCAGCTTCTGTAGCCTTGTCGGTGTGGGACAATGTAAGTCCTGCTGGATTTGACTCGCAGCTGTGCTCCTTAGCTGTTCATGACGAGTCTTGCTCAAGATGTCAAGTAGGCGAGCAAGTCGAACTCCATCCCGCATGTCGATAGCGAGATTTGTGATGCGATACTCATATTCGTCAAGAGGTGATTGTAGGTGGTCGAGCGCATAACCTAGGTACGCCAGCTTCCGTGGTACATTTATCGAGGGGCATACCAGTGTAGCCATGGCTCTCAGCATGGCCTGCGACGACTTAACGGCAGAATTCTTGTTGAACAGACAGCCGGACACTTGCCGACATGCATGTCCAAGATCTAGAAGGTGGATAATGCTTAGACTACGTAGCCAAGTCCTTTGCCACTGCTTTCTGGCAGCTGTAGCTTCGTCCACACCGTTGACGTTCGGATCCTCCTGCTGCAGCAAAGTGGTGGTAAGAAAATGCCGCATAGACTTCCTGAGGTCTTTAGCGCCTGTCTGCACAGACTTGGAACTTGTTCCGGGTGAGACACAGAGTCTGGCGGTCACTGCTTCTGAAGCCGCCATCAAGAGTTCGAGGTCGTAACTGTCCAGCCATAGATTCAGAAAAGTACGTCGAAGACCGACATTCTCATAGAGGCGCGGGATTTCTGTTTGACTAGGTAAACTGAGCGGCCCAGCTTGAATGGAGAGGAAAAGAGCGTGATGGAGCTCGACGATTTCAGGTTGTTGGCAGAGGTTGAGATATGTGCATCTTCGATTCTCTGATGGCTGTGGAGGTTTCTGTGCGGAATAATTTTGAGCGAAAATGGTGTTAATGACTTGGGTCAAAGATATCTCTTGATTAGCCAGCCAAGAGTCCTCGTACAGTTCTGGGCGCTCGAGATCCTCCTCCAGTACCGGAAGTTGAGAAACATGATCTCTCTTGGACGAGCTGCAATTCCGAGTCCTGTGACTGTCTTCTGTAACAGATTCAGGTGTTTCGAATGGTAGTGAAGGATTCGTTCTGGCTGTCCTTGAAGTCCCTGACAATTCTGCTGCCACAGCTCTAGGGTTTGGCTTGTGAATCTTATATGCAAGCTCCGGTACTTCATCTTCAACCAGGTTCTCCTTTCCTGTAGGACAACCTGACTGGTCGCTGAGTATTACATTCGCTATGGTCGGCTTGAGAATCGAAAGTGGTGCTCTCCTGGGTGCCACAAGTAGTGACGAACGCCTCCCTGTTCGAGCACGAGGCGGATCGCGAGAGAGCGCGTGAAACGGGATGTGATCGCTTGGAGAGAGAGGAGGGGCTGCTTCCCTTGCAGTACTTCTTGGAAGCTGTATGGTTTCGTCGTTCAAAGTGTGAGTATGGGCTCCTGGATGAATTGTCATGACGGTTGTGTTGTCCTGAGGGATCCATATCGTTCTTCGCCTTGCCTCCTTCGCTGCTAGAGCTATGACTTCATCTGATTTGACTACTGTGACGTGATGTGTAACTTCTGATTGGCTACCCAAGGTCTGTTGTCGTGGCAGTATCGCCGACTTTCGCGCAGGCTTTGCGAACAGAGTCGTCCTCCGATTCTGCGCTGTGGTGGCAGACTCATCAGGCTTCAGAGCGGTGGTATCCTTGAAGATGTTGATCGTAGATTTACGACGAGGACCAGCAAGTATCGAGGACCTTCGTCGATGAGGCTCAAAGTCGTCGTCTGTATGTGGACGGGCCGATCTTGTTGGGTGCATGGTCGGCTGCAATGCCATAATGTGAGATCATGATATGGCTTGGACGGTGAACAAGGTAGACTGCAAAATCAGAAGCAGACATTCAACATGCGAAAATCTGGCAGCGACATGAGTGGCGACACCAGAAATCCCATGTACCACTAGGTGTATCCGAAGAGTGGTTGGCGGGGCAACGCTCTTGAGATATATCATGTCGTGTGGTATGTACAATTTACCACACGCAATGGTACTAGATGCCACGGTGAGCTTGTCCGATTCTCGCAAAGACTTCTAGCATTCTCAGACGAGTCCAGTGGCACCGCACGGTTTTGTGGTGCGTATCACGGCATCCAAGCATGTTAGAGCTCGGCAGGTGTTGGCTATCAGTGTGCCTCGGTCGCTTTCAAATATCCATTAGTGAGCTTATCACCTGGAACTGTGGCAATGAAAATGAACTTATGGTCGGCCGAGTATCCCTGCAGTCCGTACGACTCTTTTCGTCTTTTAATTGAGTAGGATAGACGTTGTAAGAAGACGAATTGCTCGTGCCGAGTCATGCAAAGCAAATTGCCAAGGAGGCGCGTGCAGCCGCGTCCCAGAGGAAGCTCCAGCTCAAAAAGTGTTCTCCTGAATGCATGCGCACATCGAGTCGATGTCTCTGTTGTGATACTCATACGTTCTTTTGATCTCTGCTTCGCCTTAGCTCTGCCTCAATGGCTCCGAAAAGTCGTGACGGGGCCACCATTGCCACGGTTTGCTCTATCTCTAGTCGTCCGCTCACTTCCGCTTACCTATGGACAGGTACCTGGAGAATGGATATCATACGCCCACACTGCCCTTGCATACATCGCATTCGTCGGTGCGCTAGTCGTTGGAATGTAAGAGAAGATCGCGAAGCTCAGCGGAGCCTCCTGACAAGTATAGTGGCCTTCACTATCAGAAGATTGTCCAGAATGAGCACTTTGTGAGCAAGCCACATCACACATGCCTTTTCCTTCCCTAACGATCCTAGGGCTACCCAATCGAATGGTTCCCATCCGTCTCTGCAACTATCGGCGATCGCTACCCTGAACGCGCCGTTTTCCAGCTCTTCATCGCTTTGACGTCAGGTAAGAGACAAAGAGAAAGAGATACGAAAGAAAAACATCTGACAAAGGAAGGACCACGCTTCATCCTGGTTGGACTCTGGTATGTACTCACCGCAAGACCTGGTACATCTCTGCCAAAGTTCGTCGCCGGCGTGGGTATATTCAGGACCTTGACCTGTGGAGGATGGACATATGTGACATCGACTGACGACCATGACTGGCACGACATTTTCATGATCTCTTACCTGGTTGCGACGATTCCCTGGACTGGAGGATGTCTGGCACTCAGCCCGAACAATCCTCGCGCCATATACTGGAGAAAGGTCTTCGCTGGCAGTTTCTTCGCAACCATCATTCCGCTGGTCTACTTTTTCATCCAGCATAAGGTGCACAAGGTGCCAGGCGCATACACAATCTATGCTTTCTTCGAGTGGGCTCTGGTTTTGCTGGATGTGGCTTTTGATGCGGTGACGATGTGGGATTTTAGCGGTCTTGAACTCGTGATCAAGGATGTCAAAGGCTCGAGCAGAGGGTACGTTCAGTGGCTTCCGAAATGATTTTGGTACGGCCTTGTGTATTGTTTCCCCATCGGCAAAGAATCTGACACCTTCGTAGCAAGTCCGGCGTTGTGCAAGAGTCATATGAGACAATGGAGTAAGTGCTTCGTCAGGTTTCGCTTGATCGATGGCTTACGTCTTGCAGAAAGGACAAGCCGGTCGGAAATGTCCTAGGTGCCGCATTTTCATGGGATGGTCTGCTGGATGCCGCTGCTGATGTGTATGCTGGTGTAAGTGCTCGTCAGCTTCTTTTGCTAGCAATGCTTACAATCACCAGTACATGTTCTGGTCCATGCTTACCTCCCTTGGCCTCTTGATCTGGTGTAAGTCACAGTGACCATGCAAAAGTAGCACAGATTGACAAATGTAGACTTCCCACTTTGGCACATGGGTATTTCTGGGTATGAAGCTCTGGTCATGGTGACCATCTCCCCATTCTTGCTCGGAATTGGTCCTGTCAAGAGACTGGTCATCTCCCAAATCCGATATGCTCACTTACTGTCTCTCACGGGGCTGCTTGCGTATCTGCTTGTCAAGCCTGAGCATAAGCTCTTTGCTGTTGGCTTTGGTGTGTGGATGTCCACACTATCTTGGTCAGCTACCTTCACTGCCGAACGGTCAAACCCTGGCAAGCTTGAGTTGCGCATCTTCGCTTTCGGTCTTGGTCTGATCGCTTCAACCATTTCCAAGTTCGCTTACCGCTCCAACAATCCTGCGTGGCCGGTAGTCCCTGCCGAAATTGGTGGTGCTCACAAGACTGCAATTCTGTTAGCAATCCTCTCTTACATCAGAATCTCTCGTTCGCCGTTGGGCGTGACCGAGTCGTCCGAGTCCTCGACCAGAATTGCTGGGTCTTCGATACTGTCTGGCCTTGGTCTGGCTGGCCTCTTCTTCGCATTGCATTCTCTGCTCTCGGACTCAAGTACCATGATCTTGTGGGTGTGGGATGGCTATCCAGTTCGGGGTCCGCTAGCTGTGCCTCACGGAGCTGTCACCATCTTCTTTATGGGACTTGGTCTGCTGATCGGCCTATACTATCCGACTTTGACTCGAAGCTGGACAGCCTTTGGTATCGGTTCTGTCGGTGCCGCCATCTTGACTGGCTTCCCACACTGGTTCGGTTACTACGGTGCTCTTGCATTTACCACTTACATCATGGCCATCACACCTGTCCTGCTATCGTCAGCCGCTAAGCATAGCCCAGGCAGGACTTTCTTCCTCGGCTTCTTTGGTTATAATCTCCTTGTCCTCGCTCACGTCTGGGTCGTTGCCTACGCTTTCGTACCTGGAGGCTTTCTCCTGCGGGAGAGGACTGCCCATGTCATGGCCGCCATGATGATTTGTGTCGGGTGTGGTGTCTTCAACGTTCAAGCTGTCAGCGCAAATGGCAAGACTCGATCGTCTGCTGTAAGCTCGAGCCCGTTCTTTCGAAAGCAGCGGTCGTACTACATCTGGATCTTGTTCGTTCTGCAACTCGTGTCAGCCTCGGTCGCCTTCCTCAGGTTTCCCTCTTACGACTACAAGCCGTACCATGGTAATGAGAAGTCCATCACTGCCGGCATCTGGACAATTCATTTTGCTCTCGACAACGAGATGTGGACTTCTGAAAAGCGTATGGCAGATCTTATCCGCGAGATGGAGCTCGACGTCGTCGGTCTGCTCGAGAGTGACCTGCAGCGCATCATCATGGGCAACCGCGACTCAACTCAATACCTTGCCGAAGAGCTTGGTATGTGGGTGGATCAAGGTCCAGGCCCAAACAAGCACACATGGGGATGCGCTTTGTTGTCCAAATTTCCCATTGTCAACAGTACTCACCACTTGTTGCCGTCCCCGGTTGGCGAGCTTGCGCCTGCTATTCATGCCACCATTAATGCGTATGGGGAGCTTGTCGATGTCTTCGTTTTCCACTCCGGTCAGGAAGAAGATCCAGAAGATCGTAGGCTGCAATCCGAGTATCTTGCGGAGCTAATGGGCAGCACTTCCAGACCTAGCATCTTGCTCAGCTATCTCGTCACAAAGACTGGCCAGGGTAATTATAATACATATGTGAGCGAGAAAAGTGGCATGCGGGATATCGACCCGAGCGACGACTGGGATAGGTGGTGTGAGTACATTCTGTACAAGGGTTTCAAGCGATCAGGCTATGCTCGTGTCAGTCGAGGAACAATCACAGATACGGAGTTGCAGGTAAGTCATACTCCTTTGTTCCTAAGACCTACGCTGACAAAGTGCAGGTGGGTAAGTTCGTCGTTGGCCAGCCTGAAAGCGGCAACGAGCAGATACCCGAGTCACAAGTCCCAGAAGGCCTTCGCTTCCCAGCTCTCTTCAAGGGCGAAGGTGTCCGAGGGCATAGATACCACGTCTTTGACGAGCCGAGATACTATGCATAGTTCGAGTAAGCTTGTACAATACAGATCAAGTCTAATGTCAAGAGCTCCATCCATCACCACTCCCTTCGCGTCAGTGCTTGCCGCCGGCTGCCAAACATATGTCTTGGCTCTCCGACGCGTCTATCGTTCCAAAAGATCCCGCCCTGTCTTTCATCAAAAACCCCGAATAGGAGATACTCTGACGTTCATTGTTTCCACAAAGGACGAAACTGGACCCACATCGCCAGAACAACCACCTTGTTTTCGAGTTTTCCGAGCTCGATTCATATCACACCTCTTCCTGGCTCACAAGGTCCACTTCCACCACTTCTTTTCTTCTTCACCTCCACCAGATCGTCTTCCATACAGCTCATCCAGTCAGCTATCACGACCTCTCTGGTCTCTTCATCGTTGATCACGGGTTCTCGCCCTTGGCCTCGTAAGCGCTTTGTGAAGCTCTAGATTCCTGAGTACTGAAGATTCACAGCTCCTTATCGCTGAGCTTGAAGCCGACGTACCACTCTAGCTCAGCTTGTGGGCATACTTCAGCGCCTTCGAATAGCCATCACTGTGAGTACTTCTATACTAAAGCGTTTACCGAAAGCTTTGAACTCACGCTAACGAATCTCCCAGCTTCAACCATGTCCGACAATGTGGCCCAACCACGCCAGCCTGGGCAGCTCATACGCAGTGTAGGTGAACGTATGTTCGTCGATTACATCCACTCTGCAAAAGACAAGATCGGTGCCACTATTCCGTCAACCTTCGACATCGCAACTTCACAGCCAACCACGGGCAGGTTCACATGGCGCCCGAACGCATACGAAGGGAGGGGCAACCTTACCCGTCGTCTCTCAGGACGAGACTGGATTGATCAGAACTGCAGCGCTCGCGACACTATCAAGGATGAGGGAGTTTACGTTGTCATGCTGGATGGCAGTGGCCTGGAAGGTTGGGTTTCCTGGGACGATGTTCCTATCAACATCAAGCGTTCTTCTGCTGCCACCAAGCAGCGCCTCGCCAAGAAGTGGTGTGCTGAGAACGGTCTCCTCAGTGGTGGTCAAGTCTCCGCTGCCGCCGGTCCCAGCAATACCTCGGCCACCACCACCACTTCCGCCACCGCTGGCGTACTTCCGGTCACCCCAGCCAACAATGGCAACAGGCCTGGTATGCTTTTGCGTTCGCGTACCCTCGGGCATGGCTCTGCAATGGGGACAGTGCCGACTGAGCCCTCATATGATGGTCTTTGCAACGAGCCGAGCCCAGTGGGTGCCAAGCACCAGGGGAAGTCTCGTGTCTGCACGGGTGCCTTTGTCCCATACTTCACCATGGAGTTTGTCCCTCACGGACACTCGACTGGCGAAGGTAGCTCAACCGAGTGCCATGACGAGACCTGCGCCTCTGGCAAAATCGCCAACTTCAAGGTGTGCGAGGGCTGTGAGGAAGCTGTGTGGGATAACGAGTACTCGGCGGATGAGAAGAAGTATGGCTCACTGGCGTTACAAGTCAAGCGCCCGATTGACAGCACTGCGATGTGTCAGACGCATGCCGACAAGGTCAGGGTTCTGTTGGAGCAGGGCTCGATCGAGGTTCACACCTGCTACTGCAGCTACTGGACTGGCAAGCAGGACACTATCAAGCCTGCGAAGATCCGTACTGATGAGCTCCGCGAGCCCGTGAACAAGAAGTATGGTGGTGTCTGGTACGACGAGGCTGAGCGTTTCTTGGCTGATGTCTTCATCACCTGTGCCCACCACGGCTGTAGCAAGTCGGTCGTCTTGGAGACCGACTTCTTCCGTTGCAACCACTGCTTCGGTTATGTCGATAACAGGATCACCGAAGATGAGAATGCGGTGTCCGCCGACGACTTCGCCAGCATGGCTGGTACTGAGGGCACCTTTTCCGGATACTACTTGGGTGGTCAGTCCGATCCTTTCCACTCGTTCAACTCTGGCTCTGCTTTTCCGGATAATGGGATGAACAGTGAGCCTCAAGATGAGGAGTCTTTTCAGCACGCCGGAGGTTCACACTACAGCTTCGCAGACAACACTGCTGGCGATGACTTCACTCACGGCGACCTTTTCGGCGCCGACGCTCCTGATATCTTTGACAGCAATAATGAGACGCTTCTTGATACTGTTATCACCGAGGAGCAGTTTCTCAACAGCAGCGCCGCCGTCCAGGGCATACCTCCGGTCATCCCAGACGCTGGGGCCGGTGCTATCGACGCTGAGGGCAATGTCGACATGATGGACGTTGACGGTTAGGAGCACATCCTCAGCACACCCTCCCAGGTCAGCATGACGACCATTTATCACGGACTCGTCCTTCACTTTTCTATCACTTTTTTTGTTCACTCCAGCGTTCCAGCGAGCACAGCGACTCCTTCGGCGACTGCGTTTCAGTTTCTTTTTCAGCTTTATCTCTCACTGGAGAGCTCGCCCAGCACGCCATGTCAGCGAACTTTTCAGGACAGCTTGTGCATCGGCCCTTATTGGGAGCTTTTCATCTCGAGTTAGCGCAGGTACAGACTTGCCAGGCATGGCAGAGGGACTCACGACCTGGTCGCAAGGTGTACATTACAGGACAGCTTCACAGCTCAGCTCAATCGAGCTTTCTCGTGGGGTTTCGTAATCAGCAGATGGTATGCCTCAGTTCTCTAGATAGTCTTGTCTAAACTCGAATCGAGAGAGCTTCAACTAATCCTGTGCCTCGTGACATCGGTTTTTGAGCAAGTGACACGTTCTGCAAGCAGACCGGACTTGTCCGGCGGCGTGTGGCGTCCAGTGTCTGCCCACCACTGCAGGGGCAAGCGAAATCCGCTTTACCACGCCGCATGCACTTTCTGGCATCCTTGGCTCATGCCGCATACTTGTATAATCTGGCGTGCCGTAACGGTGTCTGTTATGGAGAGCCGCTAAACATGGCAGATGGCTGCAGGGTCTAGTTGCTCGGCTTGGCCTGCAACGAAAGCGGCTCGGTAGATCTCGGTCCCTGGCACAGGCCCTGCTTTTGACCATTTTGAGGGAGCTCGCTGGTGAATTTAATGAAGGCGGCTCCTGCTCGGTAAATTACCGTTGAACTTGTTTCTTGGGTTCTCTCGGCAGTCGCTCGTTTGGACGGGAAACAATCCCTTTTGAAGTTGGGTATTCTCTGCCATACAAATCTCAGATTGTGGTCTTCGGCCACGAAGTGTTATTGCAGTCCACAACTTGTGGCCAGATCATCATATCATCTCTGATTCTCTATCAGCTGGTAATCCTGGACATTCTTCGATTGCTCTTGTACAGCAGCGTTTATGAAGACGTGAAGACTTCCACGTTCTGGGCACGGTGCCCCTGAAGCACAGCTTGTCCGTTACACGAGATGCATCGCCGTTATTGGTGCACGCCATGCGCCGTAACGTGATGGCAAAAGATTCCGTTGCGGTCGCAAAGGAGATGGTAAGCGTACAAGAGCCTCTTGTCGCTCTTCTTCGATGCTGCATCAGTCCTCGATCTTGCTAGTTTACTTGCCACACACTTGCGATCGGAGATGGCGATACAGCTTGCATACACGCAGGCGCGTTCATCATGGCGCCGTCGTCTACCATTAATTTTTCTTATGTTTACACTCTCGATGGCATGTTTGTGGGCTTTACATGGCCCACACAGCGCCACGGTAACAACATGGATCGAGCAGGCGAAGACAGAAGGGCTCAAAGCTGTTGCACCGCAGTCGTTAGAGACCAACAAGGCCGGAGACTTGTACAATGACGATCTGTACCAGCTTGAGGCACATCCCGTCAAAGCTCTCTACGATGCAGCGGTTCAACGATATCAGGACATGCTTAATCGACAATCTACCTCACTCAACGAAGCCACCGAGGAATACATCCGACGCTACCGCAGAAAGCCACCTCCTGGGTTCGATGACTGGTACAAGTTCGCAAAAGAAAAGGGTTCCTTGATCATCGACGACTTTGACATCATTGAAAAGAATTTGGAGCCCTTTTGGCGCATGGACCCAAAGATGCTTCGAGGCATGGTCGAGCACCTGGCCGGTGACCACATGAAGGGCGGTCGAGATCTGTGGTCCTTTACTGTCAAGAATGGCAATGCCAGCGCATCTGAGGGCAATTGGAGAGGACTTGAGCTGATGACGCTACTCCAATCAGTGTGGCCTAATATTCCAGACCTTTCAATCTTCATGAACCCTCTTGACGAACCTCGCATCGTCGCCTCGAGTGATTCGACGATCACGTCATACGACGATGTGTCCTGGAAGACTCTTACACATACGTCGATCTGGAAGGAGGCGACGGCCTTTTGCAATACGACAAAGAGGTCTATACTGCCCTCGACAGTAGACAAGCATGGACTACCTTTCGTCACTGACCCACAAGCCGAGATGGATGTCTGTATGAATCCATCGCTAGCGACATCACATGGCTTCTACATCGCTCCTTCAACGATGATCATGAGCAATTCTCCTATTCCCATCTTGTCACAAGCCGCCGGGTCTTCCTTTACCGACATTCTCTTTCCTAGTCTCGCATACTACAACGAGAAATTTCTCTATCGACCCAAGTTTGACCTTGACTGGGTGACAAAACTTCCAAAGCTCTACTGGGCTGGCTCATCGACTGGAGGTTGGAATGGACCTCCAGTCGATGAGTCCACACCATCTACCGAGGCTCAGCGTCATCGTCTGATCTCTCTAACACACCACCTCTCACCCAGCCGTGTGTACAAGTATCTTACTCGGTCTCGCAGGTCGCAAGCATGGACTCGATATGAATCGGACGAGCCGCTATCGACACTGTACCACACTCAAATGACCGCCGCGGTGCAATGCGACCCCTCGACATGCAATTTCATACACAAATACTATGGTATTGGGCCTAAAGAGGACGCCGACAAAGCACTTCGATTCAAATTCCAGATGGATGTGGATGGCAACTCCTTTAGCGGACGCTTCTATCGAATCTTGGCGAGCAAGTCATGCGTTCTGAAAATGACCGTCTTCAAAGAGTGGCACGACGAGAGATTAGTGCCCTGGTTGCACTACGTACCAATCAGCAATAGTATGGACGAGCTACCTGAGACCATGCGATATCTTGCTTTGACCGACGACGGCGACGGCATTGCACACTCGATAGCCGACGCTGGCAGAGATGCGTACCTGCGAACACTGAGGAAGGAGGACATCATCATCTACCTCTACCGTTTGTTCTTGGAGTACGCACGAGTCAGCAGAGATGACCGGGAGACATTGTCTAGGATAACATGATCATGATTGTGGCGAATTGATAGGCTAATTATAATTGGACAACGGACTTAATATCAATCCTTTGTTCTCTCTTTTTGCTGACTTCCAGTCCTCGCCAAAGCTGCTTCGATACTCTTTGTTAGGACAATTAAGTTCGAACAATGATTCTCATGTTTCCCTGAATTGGCTTTGTGTTCTGACCATGTTAAGGAACATTATACATCATATGCAGTATTCAACGTGCACAAGTACTGCATCTTACCATCTAAACACTATCCACTGACCAGACTTCGTTTCAACCACCAACCACATATCTCCACACATATATCGCCTCCACCAAGTACACTACTTCCTGCAGACGAAAATGGACTTCTCCCTTCCCCACCGTTCCAAATCCCCCTTGCCCCCCAACGAACCTCTTCACCCCACTGACCTTCCACAGGAACCCCTCACCTACCTCAACAGCCGCCAGCATCCCCTAGGCCACCCCTCCAACCCCATCGTCGTCCCCTACACAACCCTCGTACCCCTCGACATCGCCGCACACCCCATGCCCGACCCAGTACCAGGCAGCATCCTCAGCATCTGGGACGTACTCGACGAAAGGGTCATCAACGGACGGAACTATCTCTGGGTCATCGGGGAAGAGTACGCGCCTAGTGAGGAGGAGCTCGCGGTCCAGGCATCTGAGACGAGTCAACTGTTCCAGAAGGGGACGGACATGGATCTCGACGCAGAGGTCTCCATGAGTATTCGTGATGATGAGGTGAGTCCGTACCTAGAGGATTTGTGGATCTTCGGGCGGGATTTGCCCAATGACATGCCTGAGGAGAGAGACTCGACTCCGTTTGGGGATTGGGTGCCGGAGACGTGGGTGCCCGAGGCGGCGAGGGCGAAGTGGTTGGATAAGTTGGCTGGTAAGCAGTTTGTCAGTGTGGACGATTTGCTCTCTTGAGAGTGATGATGTGGATGGAAGAGGCGAGGATGAGGAGGAGAGCGAGAGTCGATTGTCGTACTGTACCTTGAAGTGAGTAGCATGCATACTTACCCAGCATCTGACAGATCGTATTGAGTGAGATCAGTCTCACGACATGCGGCACATCTTGCAACAATGAAAGAGCTTCCACTGATTATTGAGTGTGATTGTGCTGCGGCAAAACTCTGAGCGCAGGACGCTGCAATCAAGGTCTTGCTGGGTGCGGCTGAGATAAAGCATGTGACGTCTCGAGATCTGACAGCATCATCGTACTTCCACTCATGTTTCTCTATTTCATGGAGTTAGATTGCTACAATTTCACAACCGTGCAATATCTCCAATTCGTTCTCACCATGCGTACACTTGTATAGGCCCTGATGCTCTCATCGGCGCTTTTGACACGTTGCACTCGAGTGATTCTGTGAGCAGGCTGGTACAGCCTCGTCGCCCGTAGAATCTTCCGAGTCCCCGGTAGCAACTCCTCGCAGGACGAAGAGCGCCGCTCCTGAAACGACTGTGCTAATCCCAGCATCCCTGGGTCCGGGGACGGATGTAGCTTGCTGCCGGGAGACAAGTCGTCCGGCCGCCTTTCTATCTATTCTCAGGTGTCACAGTAGCCGAAGCTCCTCGCAATTGTCTACGACCATAGCATCTGCCATGCGTCGTCTATGAGTGGCACCATATGTCGACTCTACATACATCTCAGTTCATTTCATCTTCAACCCTGAAACTTTTGTCAAAGGATCACAATGGCCTGCTTTGCATCCCGAAACCCGTCAATTCTCATCTTGGTAACCTCCCCCCTCTTGGCCATCCACGTGCTTGGAGTGTCTTTGTTTCGTCGTTGGGTCTCGAGACTTCACGCATCCTTTAATTCAGGCCATGGTGTTCGCATATCTGACTGATAACGTCGTCGACTTGGCTGGAAATGTCGACGGTATACGGACTCGCTTCAGGCAGTCAACGCAAGTATGACCATTCGCCAGATTCAGCTTTTCATTACAGAACATTCAGAGACATCTATTGCGATCCTCCTTCTTCACTGCATCCTCGGTCATCATGAAAACCCTTTCCATCTCCGCTGTATTCATTGCGTGCCTGCTCTCCGGAGCCTTGGCTGCACCTACAAAGAAGCCACCGTCCACAATACCGTCGTCGACCACATCATCATCTCAGCCCCCCCAGCAGTCTACCTCGCAATCGACTATGCCGCCGACGACGCCGCCGCAGACCACCACGCCAAAACCAGGCAACAATCCATCGGCAAATGTGACCCCAGTCAATCAACAGGCGGGGGGCATCTTCAAAGACCCCGAGTCTCCTACCGAACGGAAGCCAGGAGATGAGCTTCCTAAGATCGGACCAAACAATCCGGCCTTGCCCCAGGGCGACGAGTCGAGCAAGGTCCCGAAAGAGGACCCAAAGAACAATCCCTCAGCTAACGTACCTCCACCAAATACCCAAGCTATGGAAACTTACCGTCCCGCAAACCAGAGCCCCCAGGGAACACCTGGTGTAGCACCGCTCAGGCTAGAAGATGACCCTCAGACAAAACAGCCTGTTAGTGGCGGTGGTATGCCCGCTGCTGATGACAAGGGCACAGTGAGCAAGCCGGTGGTCAACCCTGCTGAAGCAGTAGCACCCAGTAACATGGCTCAGAAGGACACACATGGTGCAGCAGACGAGCAGAAGCTCTCAGGCGAAGGAAACCATGCTATCGGTGCTGCTGGAGGTGCCATTGGCTGGGACAGCACGCCTGGTATGCCAGCGGCTGGCGCTGCAGGACCAATGCTGGACAAAGTGGTGCAGCAGCAAGGCATGAAGCAGTAGGGGAATGAGGTCAGTCCATCTTTCCCACTTTACTAATCTGCAGCTGACTAAAATCCTGCAGGGCGTAGCCCAGCTTGCACAAGCCAAGCAAGACAGCACTCGTGGTGGCGAAAAGCAGCCGACTGGCACCGCGCAGAAAGACGAATTGTCGCCTGCACCGATTGCTTCAACTCTCGGAGATAGCTCGAAGCCGACTGAAGAAGATTGGAAGACTGGAGCTGAGACGGATCCGACGCAGTCTGATCCCAAGACGGCCACTCGTCCCACTGTCCAGGTGCCGTCCAGTGGGACGTCAAGTACTACACCGCCAGGTAGCCCAGGTAGGCTTAGTCCAGGTGGACTGAGCCCGTCGGCAGAGGTGGGAGACCGACCATAGACGATGCTCTCAGTGACCCAGCCATCATGTCTTGCGGAAGGGACGGGCAAGTGGGGCGACACAATTGTCGGCTGGGTCCGTCTAGGACCAATACTCCCGAGCTTGAATGAGGATGATAAATGCTGGCCTTATATTAGTATATTTGTGCAATATTTCCAGATACGACCATAGGCAGTTGAAAACAGACTATCCCGTCAGATCTAGTGTACTTAAGCAACTGACCGGCCAGTTAGTATTATGGTGGGTGACCACATGAGAATCCTGGCTGTTGTATCTTTTTGAATTTTTGTTGCTTCTGTGCCGTGGAGTTTTGGCTCGTAGGGACACGCTAGATGAACCTTAACGCATTCATATCACAGACTACGGGCAGGGTTGTATGTTTTGCATCTTACCATATCAATGTCATGGTCAGTCTTCAGTGACGCTGCAGTATGCTTCCAGTATATGTATGCGTATAGTTGGCAGTACGAGTTTAGTGCAGCAATGCAGGTCTTCCCGTGAGGCCTAACGTGTATAGAGTCGACGAAGCGTTGTACATTCTATTCCATAATTATCGCAGTCGACGTCGTCGGAGCCTAAATTGCACATGTAATGACTGGTATTGGTGATTTGCATGCAAATGACGATGTCGTCGAGTGAGATGGGGTCCTCGAGTATGCTGTTGAGGTGAAGATGTCGTCTCCGCTGACCAATGACGGGGCCGCATTTGACTCTTCCATGTTTTCATCTTGTACAGGTGACCGTTCCACCACCGGATCATCCACAACTTTCGATGCGATCCTGGAGAGCTCGAGGCTATCTATGGATACCTCGTCCAAGCCTACACCATCAACAGACTCGTCACTTGTATCGTAATGAGGGCTTGAAAGTCCTTGAGGGTAGCCAAGTTGGAGCATTGCAACATCCCAAAAACGCCACTCCACGCTTGGGCAAGACAATCGAGGTCCAAGGCTGGATTGCCAATACACGAAAACATGGTAAAATCACATTCGCAGATTTGAGGGATGGTGGACCAGGGTTTTTGCAATTAGTTCTGAATGCCGAACAGGCAAGCAAGTAAGTCCCGTGTCCGAGCATAGATTGCAGGTAATGATTATCAGACTTTCGGTCGGTATTGCCATTACTGCGAAAGGTATATTGCGGCAGAATCGTGGTAATACTTGCGAAGTACAAGTGCAAGAGATTGAGACCAAGGGCGAGAATGATGCAGAGGTCGGTATGGTATTCTGGGTCACTCGCAGTGACTGACAAGCATAACAGACATGTCCGGTACAACCCAGGCACTATGCACCTCAATTCTTGAGAACCGTACCACACCTTCGCGCACGACATGAGGCCCAAGCGTTGCTGTTGAATCTGCGATCTCGCATGATCCACCGATTCAACGATGTGATGAGTGGGTTGAGCTTCATTCAAGTCCACACCCCTATTATCACGTCCTCCGATTGCGAAGGTGCCGGCGAGGTCTTCACAGTGGGTACAGGTGCTGGTAGTGAAGGCGACAAGGATGATCACTTCTTCAAAGAGCCTAAGTACCTTACGGTCTCCGCACAACTTCATCTAGAAGCACTCGCAAGCGGTCTGGACAGAGTTTGGACGCTGTCGCCTACGTTTCGAGCGGAGAAAAGCGATACGGCTCGCCACTTGAGCGAATTCTACATGCTGGAGATGGAGATGTCATTCACGAATGACATCAACGATATCATGACTGTGCTCGAGACATCTATTCGACACGTCGTCACCTCAATCACAGACCACAGCCACTTGAGGGACAGTCTGCTGGGAAGAGCACGGACGCATGCAGACCGACTTGAGTACGAACAAGTCAGTGCGGAAGTTCTCGCACGCAGATGGGCGGGCATCCAGAAATTGAACTGGCCGCGGGTCACATACGACGACGCTATACGTACGTTAGAATCAGCGCAGGCGCAAGGGCAAAAGTTCTTGAACCCTGTCAGTTGGGAGAAGGGATTGCAGGCCGACCATGAGAAATTCCTTGCCGAGAAGTTGGGCGAGGGATCACCAGTCTTCGTCACGGACTATCCGAAAGAACAGAAGCCTTTCTATATGAGCCCGACACCGGGAAGCGAGGGACGGACGGTGGCATGCTTCGACTTACTGGTGCCGGACTTGTGTGAGATTGCAGGCGGCTCGATACGCGAGCACCGGTTGGAGCAGCTGGTCGAGAAGATGCAGGAAAAGGGCCTCATCGATCCCAGTGTGTATAAAAAGACTATCGATCCTGGAGAGGAGCAGAAAGATGCGCTCGAGAACAGCCTCGACTGGTATATGGATCTGAGGTTGTATGGAAGTGTGCCACACGGAGGATACGGTCTGGGCTTTGATCGTCTCCTGTGCTACGTCGCAGGAGTCAACAATGTCAGGGACATGGTCGCTTTTCCTCGGTGGCATGGAAGATGCGATGCTTGAAGATCTGTCTGACTACAGGATGCTGTAGCATAGGATACCCACTACACTTCATCAAATGACGAAAAGCCATTGCAGGCATCACGGAGAAACGGCATGTAATTGCCTCGACACTCGTTTAAGCTCTTCGACTACTGGTGACAGATGCTACTCCGACATCGGCAGTCAAAAGCCAACGACACGACTCGCACGCGTCCTAGAGTGATACGGCCAGCGAGACGTTGATAGTTGCTGGCAAAGTGGGATGGCATGTGTGGGAATGACCGTCGAAACGTCGGTCCTAGCGTTATTCAATATGTGTCAAGCTTGGTGTGATATGAAGAGAGACACTTTCCCAAATGCACTAAAAAGTGGCACTTCCGCGGTCGGCAAAGCGGGAAGCCGGTGGTGGTGGTGATTTCATTGCTGCTCTTTGAGAAAAGTTCCCGCGGTTGCGGCGTCCCAGCTCGACCAGCGTTTGTCCAGATCTACTCACAAAAGTTTAATGCACCCAACATCATTCTGATCCCCATTCAGTATCCGCTTGCAATAGCTCAGGTATCCTAATCATACGCTCGCGAATATCCGACTCATTCGACTGCACGCTGCTGCTGTTACTGCTTTGTGGAGGACACGGCCGTGACCTACCTCATTCTGACCAGCTCCAGTAAGATCTGATAACGGAACCTCACCAACCAACAATCTGGATCAGAAGTACACACCAGCAGTCGGCCAGATGGCCGCGCACGACAAGTTGATTATCGAGGAGGAGGAATACGAGTATGTGCAGCGACCAGATCCACCGCATTAGTCGCTTACCGTGTCAGATATGAGGGCCTCCCTCCAAACTTCTCTCTGGCGGCCAACATGGCCGCCGGCGCCTTTGCTGGTGTCGCTGTACGTGAAGACGGACTCAGTTCAAAACCAAGAGGCTCATTGCGATTGTAGGAACACACAGTCATGTATCCGATCGATCTTCTCAAGGTACGGAGGCTCCGGCTGGACCAGAATGTTGTCAACTGGAACTGATACGTCTTGTTCAGACACGAATGCAGGTCATCAATGCCTCCACAGTATACACAGGCATAGGAAACGCGATATCGACTGTCTCAAGAGCTGAAGGATATCTGTCATTATGGCGCGGAATATCGAGTGTAATATTGGGCGCAGGTTCGTCATGGTCGCGATATACAAGCACGACAATCTCGATTGACCATTTCAGGACCTGCACATGCTGTGTACTTTGCGACCTACGAGGTCGTCAAGCAAGCAATGGGCGGTAATGCCGCTGGTCATCATCCTCTTGCTGCCGGTATGCAATTTTCATCCGCTTGGCGGGGATCTGCGGACACTGACCGCATTCATAGCTACCAGTGGAGCATGCGCAACAATAGCAAGCGACGCATTCATGAACCCCTTTGACGGTACTAATGAACATTTCGGGCCTTGCAAAAGCTCCTCTAACAATTTTCAGTAATCAAGCAACGAATGCAGGTACACGGCTCCACCTACCGCAGCATCACCCACTGCGCTCGAGATGTCTTCCGCAACGAGGGGCTTCGCGCATTCTACGTCTCCTACCCGACCACTCTCACAATGACCGTACCATTCACAGCAATGCAATTCACAGCATACGAAAGTATTAGCAAGCTTGTAAGAAGGAGGCAGGGATATGATCCTCTCACACACTGTTTGGCGGGAGGTCTGGCGGGCGGTATCGCAGCGGCGGTGACAACTCCTCTGGATGTGATCAAGACGCTCCTGCAAACCAAGGGCAACTCCACCGACACGGAGATTCGAGGTGCGAAGGGTCTGTTCAATGCTGCGGGCATCATTGCGAGGCGTGAGGGCGCCAAGGGATTTTTCAGGGGCATGAATGCGCGAGTGGTCACTGCTGCTCCTAGCACGGCCATCTGCTGGTGAGCTCACTCGATAGATGATTGCGGAAGAAAAAGGAGCTGACATGTCATAGGTCTGCGTACGAAGTCGCCAAGGCATACTTTGTCGCCCGTGAGGAGGCTAAATGAGCGTCCATACCACCTGTCGAAGACATGCACTAGCGCTCTGACAGCTGCGCAGAATTGCACATGCGCAGCTATGCATACCTCTGCCTCTCCATGTACAATCACTGGTCTCGCGCCAGGTTCACCAGTGCAGACGGCTTTGTCCAAGCACTACAGCGAGCCCTCATCAGCGCCGCCAGGGTGCTACGATTTCCATCTCATAGACATGCATCGAGCGCAGGTCGGCGCTCTGCATTCGATGATACCACCTTTTCTTTTCTTCTTGTCCAGGCTAGCGAGCGAACTGGAAGGCGTCTATTAGAGCATGGCGCCACAAAATGGTCTGAAGCTCTAAAATCGATACAGAGACGGCTGGCAAAAGAGACCACATTGTGTACATACAACGACATACGGATGATATACCGGATGGTATGAGGAATAGAGAAAAGGACATTATCTGACTGCTGTTCTTTGTGATGTGCCACGTGTGTGAACATGTATGGTCCAGTGAGATGGAGTTAGCGGTATGCTTGGTCTGATATCCGTCAATTCAGATGTAGTAAATCTTCGCTTATGCGTAGCCTTCAGGCCGTATGATATGCTATCCCATCTAGCCTCCCTCCCCATCCTTGCTCCTACCAAATCCCTCTACTTCTTCTTGCCCCCCCTCGCCTTCTTCCCCGCCGCCTGAGCCCTCATCCTCTCCTCCCTCGCAATCTGATCCGCCTTTGACTTCTCCTGCTCCTCCCTCTCCTGCCTCTCGGCCTCCTTCCTCGCCGCCTCCTCCTCCCTCTTCTGCCTCACCAGCTTCAGCCGCTCCAGGTCCGCCCGCGCCTGATCAGTCTTGCCCTCCGCCTGAAGCTTCTGGTACCGCTCTTTCGCCTGCTGGGCCTGCAACGCTTCTCTCTCCCGTCGGCTCAGTTGGCTCGCGTCGGCTGTCTTCTTGGGCTTGGCTGCCGTTTCTTCTGTGGCTTTTGCCGTCTGCGCGCGCGCTTTGGCAGTGTGGTTCGGGTTGGCGGGCATATCTGCGTCGTCATCGTCGGAGGAATCCTCGTCGTCGCTGGGAGGGAGATCGCCTGGTTGTGCGGGGCCGGTCTTGCGTGCTATGGCGGCGGCTTTTTTGGCTTTTTGTGCGGCGCGACGCTCTTCGCGGGTCATTTCTGTGTTGCCGAGGGAGGCGGAGGCGGGGACTGAGGGCCCATCGGATTCGGAGGACGAGGCTTCGCTTGATTCTTCTTCGCTGGATTCTTGGTCGGATGCCCACATGGATTTCTCGGCGCCGTCGGCGTCGATGGGGCGCAGGTCGCGGGAGAAATGCTTGCCTCCTGGTTGGGAGTTAGTGCAAGGGACAAGGAGAGGAGAGGAAGACATACCGCCGCGCTTGGGCTTGGAGAACTTGCCTCCTCGACCGCGGGAACTCATCTTGAAAGGGAGGGGGAGGGGTAGGCGGTCAGGGTCGATTCAGGGCGAGGACGTCGTTGAAGGGACTGAGTCTGGTGTTCGGCTGACTTGGTGAGGCTAAAGTGACCAGACGAAGGTGTTCACCTGGGGAGAATGAGTGAGCAGTAGATGTAGAGAGTGTTATCAAGGTGAATGAAGTCAGACAGAATAAAGCACGTTCGGGCAGCACCCCAAAATCATGCCCACGCACGTGCCCACTGCAGCCCTGAATCCAATCATATTTTCCGCTTTTACGTCGACTTCTTCTTTTCTTTCTCCCATGAAAACGAGTCCTTCCTATTCACTCTGCCTTGCTCAATATCCGTAGAAGTTGGAGGGGAAATGGAAGGCCAGAGTAGTGGGCTCTTGTCCTTACGCCTGCTTACCCCTTGATATCCTATCTTTGTGGACATCCGGGAAATACAAACTGGCGGTACAGACCGAAATTTGTGGACGTCCGCTCGAAAACCATCAGATTGGTGCGTGAGACGATCCGGGGCGTGACTGCTTCATGAGTTCTGTGCGCTCCTACCTCCCAGATTGATGAGAGCTGGCGCATCGTACTTACAGGTTTGTATTGTTTTGGCTTATAATTCGCTCGAGGATTTCATCCATCAACATCATCCATCTCATTGATAGTAATTCTTCCATCCGACATGCAGTTTTCGTCTGTTCTTACCGCAGCTGCATTTCTAGTCTCTGCCGCACACGCGTCCGATCCGACATGGCACATTCCGCACAACGACACTAGCAAGCAAAATGCCACCAACAGTACAGCAAACCTTGATCGAGCGCCGTCTCTGGAAGATGAACGACCATGGAACAGCGGCGGACTGGTCACGACGGACTATATCCTCGCTGCTCTTTTCCCGTACTCAGCCGTCACACTAGAAGCTGTCATCTCTCCGCTCCGTATTATTGTTAGGACTTTCCTCAGACGACACAAGTCGATCAAGCACATCTCCGAGGACGACGGTGTTGACACGATCAGTATCCCGACGTATGCTGATCTGACTGATAGAGGATGGCGAGTTCCCATTCATGGCCACGTTCTCCATATGGAGAAATCCTATGCCGCGGATGTCTGGTCACGTATCGAAGAAGAAAAGCGCCGAGACAAGCTGATTGAAAGACTCCTCTTCCGTGCCACAATGGACAAAACTCATCATCGACGCTGGAGAAAGCACTTTTATGAGCTCAACGAAACTGAGAAGAGGAATGCGCGCGCCCGTGCTGGGGACTTGCTCCGAGCACCCGTTCGAGATCTCAACCTCGATGTCAACTTCTACTCAGAGAGCTGCAACGCCACTGTCCCACTCATTGGTGCGACTGATCGTGAAGGTGGCTTCGCCGAAGATATCATCATACCCTCATCTTGTGATCCGATCCCGAGTCCGCGATCAGCATATATGCGGCCGAAGATCGATGAGCTTTCCTTCTACGTCGATTCCCACAACTCAGATATTGATTCCGATGAGCTTGTCGACGGCAAGGTTTATTTTGTTCCTCCTCAAGGTCTTTCGGTCATCAGCGACATTGACGACGTCCTACGAGTCGCCGAAGTGTGGAATGTGAAGCAAGCGGTTCTCTGGACTCTGGCTCGTCAATACAAAGCATGGCTCGACATGCCAAACATGATGAACAAATGGAAGTCGGCGATCTCAGGGATACATTTCCATTACTCCACCAAGACTCCTGAGCTTGGGGCGAAATTCTACATTGGAGGTACTCAGGAAAAGTAAGCACAGTCGACATGTGGACTTTATCCGTATTGACGTGCCAGGTATCCCCATGGCTCGTGGGACTTTCGACCGGTTGGGTTCGCCAACTTCTTTTCCGACCTCAATTTCACCAGTCCGGCATACCGTCGTCTCGAAAGGATCATGAAGCGATTTCCTCGGCGCAGATTCGTCCTCTTAGGCGACACGACTAACCCGTGAGTCCTTTGTCCATCAAAATCCATGCCTGTCCACTGTAATGACACACTGCAGGGACACGATGCGTGACTTCCCCAAGCTGATGAAGAACCACAATGACCAGGTTCAATGCATCCTGCTGCGCGATGTACAGCAGACTGAAGCTGTAAGTAAGCACCGCCAGAGATGCGCATGATCCGACTGACACATCGCAGAGCGATTGGCGGACTCCAAGCACTCGATACTTTTACGATCTACCAACGCACAAGTATTTCTTCTTCTCTCGACCTTCTGACCTACACAACGTCTCTCTGCTGCATCTCGAAGCGCTTTCGACACTGCCCATCAACTCTATCTACAAGCTTGATAACCCTATCAGCGAGTGGGCGAATCCAACCACGATAGATCTGGTCGAAGAGGGTGGCTTGGCCGCATTCGACGCTGGCCTCATATCAACGTACACCAACACTACTCGCCTGTACATCAATGAGGGATGTTTTCCCCGAGAGTTCAACCCCAACAACGGTACGATGCCCAAGCATCTCACTCGTATGGATGAGGCCTAGCAGTCCACCAAGCCGAAGGAGCTCCGGAAGCTCAGCAAGTCAAGAATGACAGGCATCAAGAGTGTGCTGCGAATGCTTTAGTGGAGAGTACAGTGCGACTTTACCAAAGGCAGAAAGACCGAGAACCTTCGTCAGAGCTGCCGATTTGATTTGAGAGCCGGTGGTAACTGGACTGAGCACGGTGATGGCAAAGGCTACTGGGATCAAGACAAGATGGAGTACATTCGATCGTACAAGCCAAAGGACAAGCACAAGCACGGACATCACCATCACCCTCACCGTCGACAGGACGAGTTCTAGAACGCTTGATCTCAAGTCAAATGCGACTCTGGCGTTGGCGGCATCTGGCGTTGATAGCAGTGTAGTTTTCGAGTATTCAAGTATCTCCCTGTGCTTTGCCTATCTAGCATGCCGCAGTATTCATCACTGCCACCAATGTCTTGACGCCGATCTGTCTGTGGTCTTATATTTACCCCTCAGTGTAGCATCGTCGTCCCAGCATTGGCATCCTGATGACCGCAAGCGACCTAATCGCGGGCTAGCTGAAAGCCCAGTGGTGCCATGTGACTGGATGGACAAGACCATGTGCCCGGGCTTGTGGCCGCAGGCAGCTGTCCAACCCCCGCGGTTTAACGGTACGGGAGAACCAACAACACAACAGGCCAGCCACTCCATTGATTTCTGGATTAGGAGATGCTTCTCTCTCTCACATGATCCTTGGATACTATCACTGGTCCGATATGAATCAGTCACCGAAGAGAAAGCGTCAAGCTCCTCTCACCTCAACTTCTTCAGCCGACCCCGCCGAGTCGACCCCACCAGCGACAGACAGTCCCCGAACACAAGTCGCTTCACGGTTTCAGAACCTCGAGATACAAGAGACGCCTTTACAATTCAGGATGAACGTGGATACGTCGGATTCGGATCACTCTGGTAGTCCTAGAAAGAGACAGAGGAGAACTTCACATCTGAGCACATCCTCAACACCCACGCCAGAAAAGACGCTCCAGCTGCGGCCAAAGGCTGCTCATACGAGTAACAGACCGCGACAGACCTCACAACCTGAGCTGCCCTCTTCGCCACCTATCAGTCCGAGTCAAGCCATGCAACCAAGTCCGCTACCCTTCGACCCGACCGAGCTGCCCTCGACACCCAGTCGCACTCCCAAGCCTTCTCCGTCCAAGATCCCTCCGGCAGCGCACGCCGCTCCAGTCTCTCCAGTCGGCCTGTCAGCGGTCCTTTCGACTGCCACTACCAATGGCACAAAGGCGACTACCCCTCAGAAGAGCAAGAAACGCCTCTCCCCCCCTTCCCAAGCGCAGGGACTCGACTCCTCCAGCCCAGCCCAAATGGCATTCTGGCAGCCCAAAGAGATCACGGGTCATATTATTGATACTTCCACACCGGATGACTCGGACGGCTTAGGGATTAATGGGATTGGGTTCCAGCCGACTGCTGCCGGGCTGGAGGTGCGGAGGGCGAAGAGGAGGCAGCAGATCAGCGAGTGGAGAGCGAGAGAGGCCAAGGAGGATAGGAGGAAAAGGTTCGAGAAGCGCAGAGGGGGCGATAGGAGGGCGGGAAGCGGGAGTGGGGATAGTGTAGAGGTGCAGGGACTTGGGTTGGAGGAGGGCAGGAGAGGAGTGAGGTTCGTGGATGTTGGGGGCGAGTGAGGTGTAGTGGTAATGGTATGGTACTTGGAGGAAGGGGGTTATGGGCTGCAGGGACGAGATAAGGGTTACGATGAAACGATTGATGCTCTTCATGGGCCTGTACTATAGCATATCTGGACACGACGTATTGACACTGGATAGTTGAGGATATATTGATGAGGTTGATTTGTTCTCAAAATACCCATCACTGGTGGTACAAGTTACACGACATTTGCCTCTTCGTGTTCGGTCAGCAGCGGCCTTGAACATATTCTAGTCCTGATCATGCACGAAGTATGAACAAGAACACCTTCAAACCCTCAATCTATATTGCATGACTAGCGCTGTCCATCAGTTGATCCCCGCATATTCAAATCTCACGCTCCGGCGGGCCTCTGCAATCTGGAGCATCTCCCCCACTGGAGGGAATTGGAAGATCGACCTTTACCCGCGTCTTGACCAATTCTCCGCTCCCTTCAACCTCCGCTTGCACCACTCCATCCGAAACGCTTCTTCACTGCCAAGCATTTGATGAAACTGACCTTACAATTTCGGCTCCGTCACCTGCTACAGCCCGTGTGCAAGCAGATGTGTATTCTTGACTCGAAAGTCTATACGCGGTAAGTGTTTCTTTATAATGGCAGGGGTAGGCTGCCGTTCCTTGACCTGATTTCGCTACTCACTCCCTGGACCTCACGCCCACCATGATGACACCACTCCTGTCTGCTGTGCTACTCGCAGCCGGTGCTGTGGCTCAAACTATTAATGTACAGTCGACTGGCAATCCTCTGCTGGCTGACGGCAGCTATTACTCCGCGGATCCTGCACCATTCGTGGTTGGTGACACCTTCTACATTCTGTCAGGAAGAGACGAGGCTGGGCCAAGGACAAATGACTTTATCATGAACCAGTGGATGCTCTGGTCATCCAAGACGCCGACTGCGGCTGGACAATGGACGCTCAACACCAACGTCGCTACTCCTCAAACACTGTTCTCATGGGCTACGACCGGTCGAGCATACGCGTCTCAGATCGTGCCTGGCAGGGATGGAAAGTTCTACATCTATGCTTCCTCTTTCCAATCAAGGAGCAACGATGCCGATAAGTTTGCCATTGGCGTTGCAGTCGCCGACAGCCCGGCTGGGCCATGGAAGGATGCCAAGGGTGGCCCAATCATCAGCCAGAGCATCACCGGCAACAACATCCACAACATCGACCCTACCGTCTTTGTCGACACCGACGGCAAAGTCTACCTCTACTGGGGTAGCTTCAATCAGCTCTACGGCACAGAAATCGCCTCCGACATGATCACACCCCGCGGAACCCCCACCCGTATCACCTCCCTCACAGGCTTCTTCGAAGCAGCGTGGCTCATGAAGCGCGGCACCACCTGGTACATGCTCTACGCCGGCAACAACGCGGGCGAGACCTCCCCCTGCACACCCACCAGCTACCACGCTTGCATCGCGTACGGCACCGCCCCCTCCGCCCTCGGCCCCTGGACCTACCGCGGCACCATCCTCGACGTCGTCTCCTCCACCACCTCGCACTCCGGCGCCGTCCAATTCGGCACCAAATGGTACTTCACCTACCACACCTCCGACGCCGTCAACGCGACACACTTCCGCCGCTCCATCGCCATCGACGAAATGACCTTCGACGACACCCAGTCGCCCCCACGCATCAACAAAATCACCCCCTCCCGCCGTCCCGCTCCGGCGCGCCTCCCCACTCGCAACATAGCGCAGAACGCCGTCCCCTCCTCCCTCGCCCGCACCCCAATCCAGTACTGGGTCCGCGCCCTCAACAACCAGAAAGTACCCGCCAACCCCCTCCCGCCGGACTACTGGTGCTCGTACGCCGGCGCCACCTCGCCCGCGACGTCGACGCTGGTGTACACTTGGCCCGGCAGCGTGACGCTGAACGGCGCGAGGATGGTGTTCTTCGCGGACCAGCCAGCCGGCGCGAGTGTGGGTGTGGCGCCGCCGAGGGAGTGGCGGCTGGAGTACATGACTGCGGCAGGGCAGTGGGTCGCGGTGAGGAATACGTCACCGTATGTGACGACGGTGACGGATAACCCGGCCGAGGTGAGGTTTGATCAGGTCGAGACGAGGAGTTTGAGGGCTGTGTTGAGTGCGAGTGGCGGGTCGGGTGGGTATGCTGGGGTGGGTGTGAAGGAGTGGGAGGCGTTGGCGCCGACGGCACAGTAAGAGGAGAGGCAAAAGAAGGGAGAGAGGAGAGAAGTGGTATAAGGGAGAGGGATGTTCTACTTCGGGTTGTATATACTTGCTGTTATGAAAATATGTCTGATTCACGTTCTTGTCAGCCGTGAGTATACCTGGTGTGATATCTGACCTCCGTTGGAGGATACAGAGATGATCTGCTGTGCGTCGTACTTGTCCTTGCCCCTTTTTCAGGATGCTTTCAGCCACAGTAACGAATATCGTTTCCGCCTGATCAAGTCCGCTGAAGATCACAGCAGCAGTTTAGAATGAGAGCAGAAGCAACCGAGCATATCAGGGCCGAGGCAAACACATCAAGATTCTATCACAGAGACATGTTCGAATATCTGTGTCTTTGCATTACCTCCATACTATCACGCTAAAATAACTCTTTCCCTTCTCCTTTCCTTACCCTCAATTCGTCAACCTCTTCCTCCCCCCAACCTCACCCTGCACCTCCACCCCCTCTCTCTTCACCGAACAAAATCGATCCTTGACACTCACAACCTCATAAACTCCCTCCTCACTCGCCTTGAGTCTAAATGTTCTCTCCTCACTATATTCGGACTTAATCTCCAACACCCTTCCCTGTTTCGCCCCTCTCTCCAACGAGCTCCTCGCCCAGACGAATTCCCATGGCCCCTCTCCTCCAAAACTGAATTCTATGTCCGCGCTTCCTCCTTCGTGGATATCGCTCTCTTCTGCACGTCCATTGGCCACTTTCGCGGACGGTAAACCGTGGATTGTCGCGCTGAGGTTGACGTCTGCCTTGCAGCTCGACGCCGAGTCTTGGATCCCGACGATGGAGAACTTGCCTGCCTTCTCAGCGAGACGGCGGAAGGTCGTGGAGGTGGAGCTGGCTTTGCGTTGCACGCCGTTGAAGGTGTAGAAGACGGTGAAGGGGGCGGCGCCGCTGAGGGAGAAGGAGAGGCGGTCGCCTACGCAGTAGTCTGATTTGTTGGGGTCAAGAGGAGTGATGCTTGGTGCTGCGTGCACGGATATTTGGACGCGGGGTTCCGTCGAGGGGAGGATGCGAGTGCAGCCTCGTGCGTCGGTGATCTTGCGGAGGGAGAGGGCTGATGTGCCTGCCTGTAAGTCGGAGGCAGGAATTTGGAGGGAGTAGGTGTTGCTACGGATGTCGGTTATGGTGTGGAGACGTGCTTGGGATTTGCCGGAATGGCGGAGTTCGTAGTCGATGGTGAATGGTGGAGTACCAGTGAGAGTGATTGGGATAGTGTCGACAGATGACGAAAATGACGTGCAATAGCTGTAAGTCTTGCCAGGATTAGTGAATCGAGCGGTGGGACGCGAGTAAACTTTTTGCTGGATGGATACTGGGCGGAATGATCGACCAGAGTGATCATAGTTGTTGTCCGAGAGCTCCGAGAAGCGGTACTCCACCAATCCAGCCTGTGAACTGTCCATACGGATGGAGGTGACACCGAGTGCGGCATTGAGACTCTTCGACTTCAATGCCTTCGACCCTTTCTCGGGCTTGATATGCTCTTCATACTTGACGTGGAAGGGTGGCGATCCGCTCAAGTGTAAGTCGGCAGAGTCTTCCTCGCCCTCACATACATCGTGCTTGATAAAAGTCGAGCCTTTAACGCTGTGGAAGTCCTCGTCCCGTAGTGAGAGACTAGGTCTGCCAATCCATTGGACATCTATGACGTTCGCAGCGGGATCAACATTGCCGGGACAAATTCGGTCCCGCATGCTGACAAGCTCGTATGTACCAGCTTGAGTAATAACGATTTTGTCATTTGCTTGTCGAAGTCTAGCTTCATGTACTGCCTCTGGATTGTTCTTGTCGCGATAGAGGACCGACCATGGAGCATCGCCAGTCAAGCGAACAGGGAGGACGACTTGCTTGTTCTCCAGCGTCTTGACTGATCTAGATCCTTCGATCAGACCAAAGCCAACCTTGGGCTTCTGGTGTCGGACGCTTATCTTGGCTTCTTCTTTGAGAAACTCCTTGCAGCCAAGCGCATCCGTCACGCTTGCTAGCGACAATGTATAGTCACCACCCTTGGTCAAGGCTTCAGTCTCGATCTCATAGGTATGCCCTGGAATGTCGTTGACCTTGTGAGGTACTCGCTGGGAGCCACGGACCAGTTCATACTGGAGAGAGAATGGGCCTTCACCCCGAAGCTCGATTCCGAATTTGACGGCATCGTCAATGCATACATTCTTGGGCTGCTTGTTGACAAATGACGCATGTGCCGATGGCTTGACGTCTTGCTCCAGTATCAGGTCTTGATGCCGTATACTATGCGACTTGTAGGTAGCATCACTAATCTCGGTGAAGAAGTATTTGTAATGGCCTTCGGTCTTGGGCGTAAGATCAGCTTGACCACGCAATCCGTCGACTTTGACGAAGCCGACATCACGCTGTCCAGACTCCTTGCGCTCCAAGATGTATTGAATGTCAAACGGCGGTGTCCCGGTCAGGAAGAAGTCAACTCGGAGACCGATAGCTTTGTGTGCACACTTGTCGAATATCTGATCCGTCTGGAGTTTAAGACTTGGTTCGGGCGGGTTCTGGAGCAGGCAGGACGAAGGCTCGTTGACGTCACCCAAGCAGAACTCTGAAGATACAGCACTCAAAGTGTACAGTCCAGCCTCCTTGATACGTGGCCGTTGATCAACACCTTTGATACTGATGCTCTCGACTTTCGGGCTGGGGCCATGGTCACCTGATGGCGTGAGCTCACTTTCCGGCGTGAATTGATACTCGATCTGGTATGGTGAGTCGAGAACACCGCCCTTGCCTGTGGAGCCGAGTCGAATTGGTAAAGATGCATCTCGACCTTTCGCGACTCTCAACGGTCGTTGAGGACTACACTCGCTCAGAACTACTGTAGGACGTTCATGAACGGTGATGACTTGGTGCAGATGTGCCTCCTTATTTCTCGGTTTTTCTTGTTTGTCGTGGTCTTTTAGAGTGTACGAAACCTTGTTGCCAAAGGCATCCTGCACTTCATCCAATGAAAAAGCCCACTTGCCACTGATGCCCAGACTCTCGCTCAAAGGGACCTTGACTGTTTGCGACCGTGCCCAGGTCGCATCGATTTTGCCCGCAGAAACAACGACCTGCGAGTCTGTTTGTGCTAATGGCGACACTAGATCCTCAGGCTGTATGCTTTGCAGATAGGCTTCTTGCTCGACATTGTTGATCAGCTTGCGGTACTTGAGTCGCAACGGAGGTGTGCCAGTAACCTTGAGTTCCACATTTGATAGATCTCCTCGACATCGGTCCTGGTTAAGGGGTTCGATGGCTGCCTTTGGACAAGGCACCACGAAGGTATCGCCAACTATCCGCCGTCTGACTTCGAGACCAGTCTTGTCCGTGACTCGTCCCAGCTTGTATAATCCAGCTTTCTTCACAGGTAGCTTCACGGTCATGAGACCCTCCACGCCCGAATGCGGCCCAGACTTTGCAGCCTCTTTCATCATCCTTCTAAGTTGCGATGCCGTAACGAGAGTGGTCTCATTCTGGTTAGTCTCCAGGTCGAAACGCACAAGGCTGAGTGAAATCGGCTCGGTCTGATTGATCTGAACGGGCAAGTCCAGTGAATCTTTTGGTCCATTCAAACAGAAATGATCTTTCCCAGGATTGAGTATAGCCGAGCCTTCAGGCAAGATCTTCACAATCTGCCTGCCGAGAAGGTGTGAAGAATCCTGCATCAAGCTTGAATATTTGACAGATCGTTCTGAGATGGCCAACTCGCGATCGTAAACCAGCTTCGACAAAGCAACCAGCGCCGAACCAAGTGGTATGGGTATCCGAAACATCAAAATACCATCAAGCAATGCATGTAAAAGAAAAATCACAACCATTGTCCCCTGCGCCCACTCCAGCCATGGTATCCGCAATTCGGGCAGCCCGAACAGAAATACGCCGTCTATTGTCACCCACTTCATGAACATCCATAACGACTCCGTGTCCTCCTCAATTAGGTAGTGAAAGTCGTAAAGTCTCCATGCCAGCAAGGCGACATAGAAGGATACCGCAAGTAGTCGTTGCTGCGGCGCATCGATTGTGTCGATGGACACCAGGGGACCATCTGCTTGTGATTGCCGCTTCAGAGCCGTAACATCTGGCAGAGAGCTTCTCGGCTTCGTCTCATTGCTTCGCGGTGTACCATTGAGTCGTTGTCGTCCTTGAGGAGTCTCAGGAAACCTGGACGAAAGTCGAGGCGTTGCACTCATCGCATCGTGGGGATTTTGGCACCGAGGGAGGTGGGAAGACTGCCCTTGTGGACTTACAGGTACGAGATACTTCTCATCAACCTGCGCGGCGCGTGAAATTGCCTTTAATTCGGTTCTGTGTCTTGAGGATCTGAGTTGCTAAATTTCACTTCTCACTTTCACGCGCCGAATACATGAATCGCAAACAAACGTCAGAGCTCCAGTGGGGCGTGCCGCGGCTAAATCGCGCGTATTCATAACTCTCTATTGGCTGTAGGACGTCTCAATTGTTCACCTACTGAATTGGCACTCACGAAGGTTCACATCTGCTCTTATGTTCATCTTTCAAGTTGCTTGCAACATGACACCTTTCTCGCACTCGTCTCTGTCCTACTCATTGCTTCTTGCCTGCGCGGGCCCGCCTTGAACTCATCTCACTGGTCACATCTTTCAAAGCTCAAGCTGACAATGGCTGCGAAGAAGCGCAATGCCAACGGCAAGGGAAAGAAAAAGTCGTCTGATGAGGAAGTTCGCAAACTTGTTGAAAACTTCTCTGGCTGGGTCGAGGTCGTATCGGATCCAGTGAGTACAATTTCGAGGTCAACACCATTGATATCTAACGAGCATTGACTAGGCTTACTTCAATGTGATGATTCGCGAGCTCGGTGTCAAGGGTGTGAAGATCATCGAGCTCTTCGATATCGAGGATGACGTTGAATTCGTCACGCTGCCAAAGCCAGTCCACGCCCTTATCTTTCTCTTCGAATACCAAGGCAATGATGCTTCACAAGCCGAGACGGACTGTCCGCCGTATGTTTGGTTCGCAAACCAGGTCCCCGACTACTCCTGCGCTTCTGTAGCCCTTCTTAACATCTTTAACAACCTTTCGGGCGTTGAGCTGGGCTCGGATCTGAAGAACTTCAAGGAGGAAACGACCGCTCTGACCCCGCTCGAACGTGGAAATGCCATCGACACATTTGACGTGCTTAAAACAGTTCATAACTCGTTCGCAACCGAGCTTGATATCTTGCAAGCGGCTACGGTGATGCAGCAGAAACACGATAAGCAAGTGGCAAAGGAGGAAGCCGAACGCCAGCGCAAGGCGAAAGAGGCGCGGCGTGCTGAGCAGGACGCTTTGGTCGAAGCAGAAGGGCGGCGTAGGTCAGGACGGCCGAGAAAGCGAAAACAAGAAAGCGAAGACGACGAGGACGAAGGCCACGAAGACGAGAGTGAGCCTGGTAACCACTACGTGGCATACGTGCCTATTGGTAATCAAGTCTGGATGATGGATGGTCTGGACAGCTTCCCCAAACTTGCAGGATCGTTTGCTGATCATGGCGAATGGCTTGCAGTCGCACGACAAGCGATTACCGACAGAATGAAAGAGTATGAGGCAAGCCAGCATTCATTCAACCTCATGGCTGTTACTCACGATCCCTACGACGAAGCCAGAGAGTTGCTGGCAGGACTTTCACAATCTTCCAACACAAAGCTGGCGCCCAGAGGTGGCGAAGGCAAGCCATCGGACCACCTCATTCAAACTACGCCGAATGGAGCTTTGGATGTCGAAGGACCTTCTAGGGGCGTCAGCAAGTCACCGAGCGGAGCCCTGGATGGCGAGCCAGCCGATGACTCCGGCAGGACGGAGCAGCCAGTTCAAGCATCAGACGCATCAGTGGCAGATGACCATCTTGCACCGACGGAGGAAGTCGCTCGACTGCAGATGACCGTCTTGACTGAGGGGCAACAAAGAGCGCTGGAAGATCGCAAGGCAATGTTGAGGAGGCATGACTGGAAGCCGTTCTTTACAGCATGGGTGGATGCTCTGAAAGAGCAAGACGCTTGGGAGCCGCTGCTTGCTGTGGCCAAGGCAAAGAAGTGATGACAGAGACCAGACCCTGCTGCAGGCATCGGAGGTACGGGGTGGTGCGAATCTTCAGTGATGAGCCTCGGTTATTCCGCCTTTGATTGGCCGTTCACGAGAAGATCTCTGGGATGGAGGTTTCAAGCATGATTACATAGAGCGTAAGATACCCCTTTTGCGGACTGAAAGTCAATCGATAGAATTCCAAGAGCCAGATCACCGGGTCTGAATAGATTGATATCCACAGGCCTATCCACGTGTATATCATGCAGGTGATAAAAGCAAAAGTAAGCTGCACTTTGCCGCCAAGTTAGTGCTTGTGTGCCTCCTCGATCATTACTGACGTCTCCCTGACACAAATTCCTTGCTTCCGATCATCCGTTCATTCTCGCATACAGTTCCAAATCGAGATGGCTCTTGAACGAGTGATGTCGAATCAAGCAAGACCAAGCAACATTCAAGCATTTGTGGCTGGATGTTTGCATGCCCGACCATTACCATGTCCGCGTTGAGGATCTGCCGTTCAAGAACCGAATCAGGGTTGGGACGACAGGAACGTGGTTCTCTGTCGAGCTTTGATTGGCTGCCTCAGACCTCGTACGCTACGGTCTCGAAACGCCTTTTTCCTGAGATTTTTCCAAATTGCAGAACGCTCAAGTCCCAACAAGATATTTTGGGAGGCAGAATGTGTAGCGTAGAGCATGAAGCTTGTAGCGATAGTATCCAGCAGGTTGCCACAATTCCTGTCTTTGGAAGGCCAATGTTTGTGTGAGGGTACAGACATGTAGGGCCAAAGTGACAATGAAAACAAGTGCTTACCAGGATCTTGAAATGCCCAAGCAGATGCTTATGCCTCACGCCGGTTTTTGCGGAAGCTTGAAAAAGGCTTGTTCTGCTTGGCTCTCGTCAGACACACGCGCAATTTTCCCATGCCCATCTCCCCGATGATTCGATATCGCCCACGATCTAAGATACCTGATGTTTCGCCCGTTATCATCCCAACACACTAAGTGCGACTCTGTGTCCCCTCACATGCATGTGATCGGCAAAGGACACCCCGAGACCAAGCTCTTTGGGTTCGATGCAACATTGACTTTGCAACTAAGCTTCGGCAAGGCGAGGTGATTTACCCTTAGTCTCTTAGCACGAGCTTGACTGCATGTCACCCATTGGATGCGAGAGGGCTCTCCGAAAACCCATACACGGCCCGCTAACGCCAGATTACATGTCCAGAACGTTTTGGTGGGTCGCGTGGGACTGCACCACTACGCCGCACCACTGTAAGCTACATATAGGTTTTGTGTCTCCCGTATTTTCATCTGTCTTCTTCCAAGCCAAGAAGTTCTATTCACAACTTCCTACACCCATTGGTCTTGATTGATCAAGCGGAGTGAGCTACTCGTAGTACTGCACACCAGCAGCATCATGGCCAACAAGACCGCCGGCGGAAACGCCGCCTTCCACAATTTCCATAACGACTATGCTCATATCGAGGATCCCAACGAGCGTCGTCGCTTGGCTCTCGCCGAGATCGACAAGGCTCCCTTCGGCTGGTACCATGTCCGTGCCATTGTGGTAGCAGGTATTGGTTTCTTCACCGACGCCTACGACATCTTCGCCATCTCTCTCGCCACTAGCATCATCGGTGTTGTGTACTGGCACGACGCAAAGACCAACCCTGGACGCATCCCCTCGACCGCTGATACCGCCATCAAGGTGGCCACCTCCGGTGGCACAGTCATTGGACAATTCGGCTTTGGTTTCCTTGCTGATCTTGTTGGACGCAAGAAGATGTACGGTCTCGAGCTTATCATTATCATCTTCACAACCACCGCTCAGGCGCTCGCATCCGACTCCGCTGCTATTTCTATTGTCGGTATCTTGATCTTCTGGTAACTCATGCAATTTCCTGAGCTTCTTCCGTGTCTAACAGCTTCGCAGGCGAGTCCTTATGGGTGTGGGGATCGGCGGAGATTACCCGCTATCGAGTATCATCACCAGCGAGTTCGCGACCACCAAATGGCGCGGAGCAATGATGGGGTCTGTCTTTGCCATGCAGGGTATCGGACAATTCGCCGCGGGAATCATTGCCTTGATCGTGACCGCAGGCTTCAAGGGTTCCCTCTCGACAGCAAAGTCCTACGCTCAGTGCGGTGGAGACTGCCTGTTGGCTGCTGACAAGATGTGGCGAATTATCATCGGATTTGGTGCTGTGCCCGGCTGTATCGCCCTTTACTACCGCCTCACCATCCCGGAGACTCCTCGATATACTTTCGATGTTGCCCGAGATGTCACCAAGGCTGGCTCTGACGTCAAGGCCTATATTGCTGGCGTTCCAGAGGGAAAGCCAGACGAGATCCAGAGAGTGCACACCGCCACCCAGGACCATGCGCAACTTGAGGTTCCTAAAGCATCGTGGTCCGACTTCTGGCACCACTATGGTCAATGGAAATACGGGAAAGTGCTTCTCGGCACTGCTGGTTCATGGTTCTTCTTGGATGTCGCTTTCTACGGCGTCAGTCTCAATAACACTGTTATCCTTCAGCAAATTGGATACTCGGGTGGCGCCAATATGTATCAGATCTTTTACAACACAGCGGTTGGAAATCTTATCATCGTATGCGCCGGCGCTATACCTGGTTACTGGTGCACAGTGGCATTGGCCGATACATGTTCGTTTCCTACCGCACTTTTTCACTGCACAAGCTAATCATTTCAGGGGGTCGAAAACCGATACAGCTTATGGGTTTCTCCATGCTGACTTTCTTGTTCTGCCTCATGGGTTTCGGCTACCACCGAATTGGCGAGAAAGGAATCCTCGCTTGCTATGTCCTCGCACAGTTCTTCTTCAACTTTGGCCCGAACTCGACCACATTCATTGTCCCCGGCGAATGCTTTCCCACTAGGTATCGCAGTACCTCGCATGGTTTCTCTGCGGCAGCAGGAAAGGTCGGTGCCATCATTGCCCAGTGTCTCATCGGTCCACTCAGGACACGGGGTGCGCCCCCAGGATCAACAGCTTCTCCTTGGCTCGACCACGTCCTCGAGATTTTTGCCTTGTTCATGCTCTGTGGTCTCTGCACCACCCTGCTCATCCCCGAGACCAAGAGAAAGACTCTTGAGCAGCTTGCTGGTGAAGTTCCAGGCACGCCAGAGTACGATGCTGAGTTTTGGGAACACCGTCACGCTGCCGTGACTGACAGGAAGAGCTCTGGTAGTGAGGACGGGGCTGTTGCTGAAAAGCAAGTCTAGGCTGTCGGAATTCGACTGTGACGCATTCGCTACCGCCATGAACAGATAGGTTCCGACATATTACAGAGAATGCACAAGTTTTGTACTTTGTACACCTAGCCGTTCTCTTTCGATATGCAGTAGTACAAAATCAGATCTTTCGACTCTTTGGCCCACAAAAAGACTATACCTATGTCAACCAGCTTCCTACTATTGGATCACCTTTCATATCTGTACGAGGCTGCTGTCCTCGGACCACTTCTGATATCGGAGTCATGAATCGGTTATACGATGACCACGATTGTTGGGGACGAACCATTCGTGATGCTCCGTCTGTGCAGCGTTTTCTTAGAGCAGATCCCGAGAACCATTGTTGATAGCAAGATAGTACCTCGAGCGACTTGGACCAAGCCCAGCATGCCCATTCAACCTCGCGGTCACGCATCATCTTCATTGCTAGCTGATCACAAACCAGTACAATCATCAAGGTAGAATTACCGTAGTTGAGCTTTGGCCCGTGTAGGGGGGGACTTGGCACAAAGGACCAACCCTGTGCAAAGGTACACTAGATACGTTGACGTAAAGTCTATAATCAATACGCCAAGATCTAAAGTAGCTCATTTGGGCTAAATTCGACTGTGTCTTTTTTATCTTTGTGATCTTCCTCCATCCTCAGTATACTATGGACTGAATAATTAGCACGACACAGTGCATCGATGCCTAGTATTTGCACCTTGATCGGACCGTTTCGATGAGTAGCTCATTTATACGTACAAGAGATGATCCGGAACAGTGTTCGGCTAACAACCTTAAGTCAGTTTTCAAGGATCGATACCTCCTCTAGACACCAGTAGTCTATCCTCCGTTCTTACAGCTTCGAACTAGTAATAGATATACTCGTGGACAAGGCGTACACAGCAATGGATCAGAGTACTCGATTCGAACGTTTCGTACCTTGTGTTCTGGGTCTGGAGCTTCGAGCGCGCTGCTGTGGTGGTTGGGTTTGGAGCAAGTATGCTGGCTGCAACAATACGTTCTGCACAGTGTCAGGAACATCTCGGGGGCACGTATGAAGCTTACAACATGAGGGGTACATGGCAGCAGGCGACAGGTGAGGATCTATGTCGACCTCAACGAGTTGTGCCACCAACGTAAAGCATACCGGAGATCTGTCACAGCATGGGGCCTCGTAATCATGAACAGTTCGATGGAGACATCGAGACTTTAGACCAGACTTGCCGGACCAGTCATGATCGAAATGAGGTATCGACAGACGAATAGCTCGCTTGTCCGGGCCCATTTCGCTTCGCGCGCGAGATACGTATAATTCGGATGCAGTCGCTAAGTCAAGGTAATCCTTGTGCAATACGACAGAGTCGCCGCCTGAGTGATATTCAACCATGCACTGCCTCTTTTGCAGACCAAGGAGGCTACAGCAGCTGTACGAAACGTCGTTGTGTCCTAGGAGCTACGAATCGTCCTACGTGTGCTGCGTGTCTGCGACTCGGAACTGGGCAGGGCACGGTCTGCCTCAATTGAGTATTCAATCATTTCATAACGGTCGTGACAGCTCAAGTCTTCCTTTGTCATATACATCTCCAGCTGATCATTGAAACTCTACCTGTACAAGTGGAAAGTAGTATTCTTCCCACATTCAGATAACCGCCAAGACCCAGCCTTTGCCGTACGCTTGACAACACATCAAAAATCAACCACAAGAACAAATCTTGACAACTTTTCCCTTCTACCAATGTCACATCTCTCCTTCTCTTCCTACACTACTTAGCTCTCAACTCCTTTCATGCACCTTGCGCCGATGCAGATGAGACTTCACTGACGGCTGACATCTACCACAACTTGTAATTATATCCTGCGCTGAGCGCCACTCACCTGAGCGATCATTCGCTCCACCTTATGCGCATTGGATCGCTCAGAATCCCCCGATCCTCTTGACTGGGTAAATTCACTGAACATTCACATTCTGGACGACCCCTCGCTCCCAGCAAGCCCTCCAAGGAGCAACATCTCTTCAGAGCCATCAGGCTCGTACGACGGCGGAGAAGAGTCTGCGCCCGCGCCGCCTTCTTCGCGGGCATCGCGCACAATACTTCGCTTGCAGCAAGAGGCTGTTCGTGCGTATCGACGTCTCGAGCACAGAGATCCACAACCAGCGCATTCTCCCTCACCTCCAGCATTCCTACATCCGCGCGATTGGTACGAAACGTACGAAGCCATCATGACTTCCACCGAATCATCGAAGGTCGATCAGAACCCATCCACAGCTCGTCTCATAATCTCCAAATCGTTCGATACGCCCGCTAAGGGATCAGATTGGGATCCCGGAACAACACAGCACAAGGTCGACTGGCAAAGGCAATGCAACCTTGTGATGAAACTTCTGGCGGACGGAGAGCCCTGGTACCCAGGCGTTCCGCGTGCAGGATCGAAGTACCACAAACAAATTCTTTTCGCCATCAGCCAAGGCCTCCATGCGCGACATGCGATGCTCAAGTACCACCCGAAAGTGAAGGATAACGAAAAGTTGAATAAGGACAGCAGTTGGAAATCTATCGCCAAGGCGATACCGGACAAGTTGACCGGAACGCCACTGGCCATCGACGGCTCGTACACCGCACAGATATGCGATCTACAGCACAAGATGATGAATCTCCCGGCGAAACGTATTGTTCGACCCACAATCAGCGACGAGGGGGCTATGGTCTGGCCGACTGAGACGCAGCAAGAGTTGAAATGGTCGCAACAGAAGTATACATGGGCTAATGCCCCAGCTGCAAAGGACTTACCAGTATCGAAGTCAGCAAGCTCGGCTGGTGGCGATATGGAAGTAGATGGCGAGAGCGCGGAGGAGAAGAAGCCGAAGGGAGACACGGCGATACGTACAAAGGCCAGAAAGCAGAACAAAACGACTACGAAGGTGCCACCGAAGGCAGGCAGCGAAGACGAGAGCGAGCCAGAGCCGAAGGCCACTGCACCGATAGGTGGCAATACTGGAAAGAAGGAAGTACAGATCGTAAAGCCTGCACTAAAGGCAACTACCGCGCCCAAGACCGTTCACAAGAAGGAAAAAATCAAGTCAGGCCTGGTGCTTTCGGACGGCAACAGTCCCAAGTCTAAAATCAACGGCAAGAGAGATGAATCGTTCAATGCTTTCATGAAAGACGAAATGAATGCAAGCGCACCCTCCGGCGAACATTTCCGACTTGAGCAGAACCGACGTACTCAAGCTCGAATAGAACAGGGAGTACTCGTGGACGGCGATTGGGCGGCAGCATCTGCATGGGCAGAACGAAGGGTCAAAGAGAAAGACTCTGCACTTGTACGTGCTGGCCTGCACCGAGCGTACGTCAAAGTTGATCAAGCTGGCGGACGATTTCATCCCACAGACCCCGAAACATGGGCGATCACACTGAGCACCGATCAAACCTACACCGCAGACCATCTCTGGAACATGCTGATATTCAGTATCGCACGTTCCGCACCCGACCAGGTCGAGGAGCTGGTCTACCTCACAGCAGCCAAACGTTTCGGTCTGGAACATGAATATGCAGCTGGAAAAGCCGCAATAGACGAAGCGCACACTTCACCTACCTCTTTGCGTAACGTGCTCACATCATCGCCGACATATGTCGCACTCCTCTACTCAGACAGAAAACTGAGTTTGAGACGCTATCTATGGCTTGCGGAACGTCACAAGGCATGCATGTCTGAGGTCATGCATGCCGCACATGCGGTGTGGTTGACCCAAGACGACAAACAACAGTACTCTGGGCAGGAGATTGCCGGCAAGATATGGCCCAAGACCGCTACGATTGGTTCCGTGAATAGATCGCTCGGTTATGACAGTCCCATTCTCGGAGAGCTACAGCACGTTGATAGAGTACTGCTTGGAGCTAAGCAACTCGATGATTGGAACGAACCAATCGATCCGGCTCAGCTCGTCGAACTGCTCAGTCGTTTTGAAGTGCGGGACAAGTTCTTTGGGCAGGTCAAGAAAGCCAAGCCGACCGAATCGCAGGATAAAGTCTACTGGCTTGATGGCGGGCGTATCGGACCATCTTTCTACGACCGTCGCGATCCGAAAAACATCTCGAAGAATCTCGACATACTGTACCAAGTGTGTGATGACATCAAGGCAAAGCGTTTCATCTGGACCAGGGACACTGTGCTAAGATGCATCGATCTCGCCAAGTACTACGAAGAAGCCGAGCTTGAGTCGGACGAACAGTACGATTCTCGACTGCAACATGTTGGCTTTGCACTTTTGGCATTAGAAGCCTCCCTCACCAAAGCCCCAGAGAGCGGCTATTATGCTTTGGACCCTTGGGCTGTGCTGCCTTCCCGAGTTCAGAACATGTGGACTATGGTCTGTGGGGATGTGATCGAATCGTATCTCAGCATATTCGCCGATCAATTCAAACGTACAGACGAGATCATGATCACAGACCTCAAGCGTTTCGCTAGTCTGGAGCTTCGACCAAAGGAGCTTACCACTGGGGAGTCGCTCGACGTCGCTTCCACTGCTACTCTTTTGCAGAAGGGAGAAGGGCCGACCGGGCACATACCGGTCATCCAGACAGTGTTCAACAAGGCTATTCCACCGCACCGAGCACCGGCGGTGCATAACCTGATCGAAACCCTTGCGTCGCGAACTCTGAACGTAGTTGCGAAGGATGACATGTCTCGTCTGATCACCGTCGTTCTGAACAGTGATCCATACATTACGATGACGCATCCGGTCAGCCACGAACTCGGCACCATCAAGCAGAAAGCTGAGCTCCGCGTTCTCAAAACACTCGGCTCGCTCAGAGACCTTCACGATGAGCTCATATGGACGAAGTTGAACGTCAAGCCTTTGTTCGATACGTTTGGCACCCAGGACTGGGTATATAGGGCACACTTCAACGACAATAAGATCAAGGAAGAGCTCGCAGGACTCGGTGTGGAGCGCGAGAAGGACTTCACCAAGATTGAGAAAGCCTGCTGGTATGTGCAGCGGAACGTGAAGGACGTTCCGTTCGAAATGCAGGTTTACCTCCGCCTGCATATGCCTACTGGTAACGAAATGTTCCAGCGTCATGCGGCGACCGCGATACTGGAATACCTCCAGCACTTCGAAGGCCTAGTGTTCCTCGCGCCTTTCGATCGTGCGATTGCTATGGCGGTCAGTCCATTCGATGCACACGACAAAGGAGACTCCGAATACGCTATGAGCAAGGGCTGGGGAAGCGCAACATCGGTAGCACTCGCCGGTGCCTTCTCACGATTGCATGCGGCTAACCTTGAATGTACTATGGACCACCTGATGGAACAGCCACAGACGCTTCGCTGGTGTATCGGTAGTGACCTGACAGGCAGCGACATGCCAAAGTACGAAACCATGGTTTCGAATCGCTCCAACATGATGACCAAGATCTGGGACGAGGACCTCAGCTTGCGAGATCGCTCTGTCGAGTACGAGGCTGCTAAGTCCTGTATTGCTCATAACGAGGAACAGCTGGAGGAATTCCTAGTGATCCAGGCCAAGGTATATGAGCAATTCGTAATCGGACAGGTGTCTCATGATGCGCTCGCCAACAAGGAGGACGAACTGAAGGCTGGAAAGGGTGCAGGGTCAGCTGATGTTGCAACGGACATTGACGAGACGCTCGAAACGACTTCGTTGATAGCTACGGGGTCGAAACGTCCTGCAGACAGCTCGAATGGTGGACTTGGTCCTATGAAGGGACCTAAGCGTGCAAGGATCACAGAGATAAAGGAAGGTACGAGTGAGGCAGGGCAGACTAACAGTGGCGAGGGAAACAGCGATGGTACTGAAGAGAAGAACGGTACGAACGCCAACTTTACTACCGCAGAGAGTTAGGGATGATGGGTAACGAGGGTGCACTACTTCCGGATCGGAAGACTTCGAGGTCTCTGGCAGCTCGCCTTGTGCACATCGCGAAAGCCAGCAATATGGTAGTGGGACTGTCCGTAACGTGATAAACAATCCGAGTTCTTGATCGCCATATCAATCGTACCGTATGCACGTGTCAGAGTGCTCATAAATGCTTCGTACAATGATACCCTCCGAAACGGTTCGTGTCTCGCCGTGCGGCTCTGCGGAGGAGCACAAGCCTGGGTGACATTTTTGAGACTTGCTCGTTTGGATTCAGCACCACCAAGCGTTCTCCCGCTCATGCCCACCAAAACTGTTGAGAGGCTCATAACGCGTGATGAGGCGCCGAAATCGATGCGAAACATACGTCAGTGTGAACGTGGCCAGCAGGTCATATACGCACGATTCAGGAATGCGAAAAGCAAGGCACATATCAAACGGGACACGAGGCATATTGAACAAAGGCATCAGACCTACTCGTTCTTTGAGTTTCGTAATAGCAGACGGTCTGTTATACCAGCCACAATAAGATTAGCGCAGCGTAGCGCGTGCACAAAAAGATGCTACGCTCATGACCGCCACTGGCTGGCGCATCCATTAATTGTTCGCGCTCCGAGAGCTATCGCCGAATTGTCAGGACCAGAATACGACCAGAGCCAGTGATCACACGACCTCCTCAGACTGTGCAACGATAATTGACCTTTGGCGATCACGAAGCACCTGCAACAACCTCATCTTCCCTCCCGAGGCTGACGCAGAAATACCATTGGCAACAGCTTCAGAGGTTAGGCTAGACTCATGCTCCGGCGGTTACTCTCTCAGGAACCCACGCGAATTCGATCACAGCCAGCTCGATGATACCTTCCGTCTTATTAATGATCGAACCGTTTGCTGGCACAGGTAATGCTCGTTCGCAATAGCATCGGGACTGGAGGCATATGACGTACCTTCCTCATGCGATACGAACGATAGAATTCCACATTTTGCGGAGTTACCTAGATTGCGCCTGCTGTTTTGAAGTCGTTGGGAAGCACTAGCATCAAGGTTCCTAAATGGACCTTCCTTCTCCCCTGATCTTCGCTCTGCTATACACTCTTTCGAAGAATCTACATCCAGCGAATCGAACCTCGCGGACTACCTTCAATACTCAAAGCCGAGCAGCTAGCAAAGGTCGGCCGATACGTACTAGCGAAAGTGCGAGACCTCATGCTAACTATGATACGACAGGCACCTCCAGCCAACAATATGCCGGAACTCCTCGACCTTCCGGCAGAAATCTTACAGAAGATCGTTTCATTAACAGTTTGGAACGATACAGAGACAGCAAGCCACCAGCGCATGCTAGCTCTACTCGAACGGAACGCTCCAGTCACTGCGCTCGGCAACTTGCTGGATTAGAAATCTGTAGGCATTGCAACAGCGAACAGAACCATTTATGCTTTCTACCTGCGTGCTTGCGGTCGAACCGTTGCTGGAAATTTCTACATCCCGCGACCACAGCTCTTCCTACGCCACAATTTGAACATGGCTATTATTGCTCGAATGGATTACTTGGCGACGGTGACCGTTTCGCCATTTATGAAGCAGGAGATGGTCTTCCCTGGCGGCTGGATGGCAAACGATCACGTGTATAAAGAGACTTGGTCATCAGGAGCTATTGTTGGCGCGATATGGCGTCCCCATCATCCGCAAGCACGTTTCGAACTTCGAAACACCTTGAAGATTGTAGGTATCCTACCAAGCACAGTTCGAATCGTTCTTCATATACACAACCACTGGAGGGACTTCCGTGCAATGTACGAAATGATCGAAGCGACGCCATTCGGACGCCGAGATGTCGAGTTTCTTTTCACTGGTGACTTTCCGGTCTATGAAGCACGATTTCGGGAGGCATGCCGCAGAGCCTTTTTCGAGCACCCATTACGCACTCGATTCGTGCTCGAATCGACGGACCAAGAAGACGAATCGATGCTAAGGTGCCTTGGCTGCACCGGTGTCGCGCTCGACATGATCGTTGACGATTCGGAAGAGTCAAATGAGGACTACTAAAGAAGCATGAAGGGCGGAACGGCGGGAACAAGGCACGGGCGAAACGACGTCTTAGTCGGAACGGAACGTTGTGTGGTGCATTCCAGATTTCTTGCTTAGACAAGACAAGGGACAGAACAATGCAGTGTATGCTCTGGCTGGCGGCGTGTCAATCACAAGGGTGCGGTTTGTATGTATTACCACTGTATTGTATAAAGGTTACTATGGAAACTGTCTATGCAAGCACATCTTCATATGCCAAGTCTGCCAAGGCTCTCAGGCAGCTGTGACATCCCTCGTACCCCGAACAGCTGCGGCCCAAAAGAGTCAAGTGCGAAATGGCACCGCACCGCAAACGAATTGACCTCGGTAAACGACAGAATGTCCAACATCTGTGCTTCAGTATAATCTCGCCTTTAGGACTTCAGCGACAATTGGCAATTGACAGATTACTTAAGTATCCTACATGTTCGGTATCTCAATACTTCAGAAATGATCGTTGACAACGAACAGCAACACATGATCGATCCTTAGTTCTCTAAGCACTCGGAATCATCAACAGCAAATTACAAGATCGAAACGAAGCGACTCAGCCTGCCTATCAAATTATAATTATTGGGTGGATCATGACAGAAGAGCTCCCTAAACGGATCGATGATATCATCTAAGCAGACTGAACGATCGTTAGATGCATAGCTACACAAGCACACAAACCTTACAACACAACGCATCATACAAATGCTATCGGCGCAAAAGCAGGCGAACAATGGATGCTTACGACAGCAAGAGGGACGATCAGAATTCAAGCGTGCAGAGTATAGGAGGGGAACACTGACAGCTGCTCGATCCGCTACGAGGAATGGTGGGATCATCAGGAACCGATCGAAACGATGGGACCGCTTCACAGCATGGTACCACCCTACATGGGCGTAATGGTTCGACGACTGGGACCAAGTACGCTGGTCATGCAGACACCTCCGTGATGGTAATACACAATGCCACTGCGCCGTCGTGAGCCGTGGCACCGAGATACATCACGATAGTGTGCTAGCTCAGGGACACGCATCAATGGTAATCCGCAACGAGGAGGAATCTAGACGGGACTAGCACTGAACGGAACGATTCATGACTCTTGACACTGTCTGTGATTATTCGATGGCGCAGCCCCTGCTCCACCGCTTCTCCCGGCCACTCGCCCTGATCGATCGAAGTATGAATACTTTCTTAATAATTCATTCCCGTTTTTATCCTACACTAAGGTATGTTCCGTGTGTCGTGATCTAGCGTATCTATACGAATATCTTGGCGCTGCCAAGGTATCACGTGCCACAAATCTGAAAGTCCAATTGCGCTGTCTGGCAGCGCAAACAATCATCCCGACACACGATGCCTCTCTATTTCCCACTTCCGCTATATATCATCTACATCATGCGCTGAATGAGTCACAACCATACTCGACCCACTCACCCTAGGGATACTCATACACACTCTCTATCTTCACTACATCAACATTCTGACGCTTATCCTAATTTCACTTGCGACCAACCCGATAGCCGCTGCACGCTGGGTTTCACTGACTTAGAGGGGTCACTCTCACCTGACCCCTCCGAGTGGCTGAATTCACTGGTAGATCACTCACCAATCGATCCTGCCCTTCCGCGGAGCCCGCCAAAGACCTTTAATTACTTCGATCCGTTCGACGACGATCCTATTGCGAGTGATCTGTCCGGCAACCCGCAAAGCTCGCGAGTTTCGCGCACAGTACAACGCATCCGTCGTGAGGCTACACGAGCGTACCGTGCGCTCGAAAACAGAGATCCTTTGCCGTTGACCTCGCCAGGTTCGATTCGATCAATACATCCATACGATTGGTCCGAACCGGACGACGACAAGATGGTCGACCAGGAGGAAAAGGTCGCGAAGCTTGATCAGGATCCAAAGACAGCAAGGCTGATCATATCCAAGTCGTTCGATCCTGCTGCGATCGACGAGCAAGACGGCCTCGAAGGCCAGAGAAGGGTCGATTACACCCGCAACAGAAACCGAATTCGGGATACCCTGGCGAATGGAACACTTCCTTGGTACCCAGGCGTTCCTCGACCCGGTTCGAAGGCTAAAGACCATATCGCTGGAGCAATTCTGATGGGAATGCACCCAAGACTCGCGATGCTCATGTATTGGCCCAAGTTAGCGAAGGACGATGAGCTCGGCAAGGATTCTACTTGGGACGATATCGCCGTCGTTCTGCAGGACAATCTATCTGGCACAGATCTCGCGATCGATTCCCCATATGTCGAAACGATCTGTGATTTGCAGCACAAGATTTACAACCTGAAGAAGAGCCGTATCGTACGACCTAAGCTTAGAGAAGATGGCACAATGAAATGGCCCTCGCAAGTCCAGCAGGAAATGGAAATGGAATTTCCTGGCCTTACGTGGGAAAGTGCTCCGGAAGCCAAGGACCTGCCGGCTCCTCCGAAAAATGCTGAGACAAAAAGTTCTGTTGCGGAAACTACTGAAGACGGCCAGAACGTTTCGAACAGCACACCGAAACCGAAAGGCCGTAGGGCTGGAAAGAAAACGAAACGCAGGACATTGCTGGATCCAGAGACTCCACCACCCAGCCCCAAGGAAGACAGTGCTAAGCCAGTTGACCCTCACGCGCGCGATACATCGCCGGACGAAATGGACGAGGTTCTCGTAGCACAGGGCAAGCGCTTGAAGGGGGCTCAGAGCGAACAGGCAAGAGTCGCAGATGTCAAATGGGGCGACGCTATCGAATGGGCAAAAGCGCGAAATCGTGGCGGTGAAGAGCTCGTAGCGGTGAAGTTTCGTCTTCATCATTCGTATCAGAAGCTGAATCTCGCCGGCGGCACTCTACATCCGACGAACCCACAGGACTGGTTCGCAACGCTTACTGCTCTAGCAGATGCGAGCGAAGAATCCAAGGATGATCTCTTAATCTATGGTGCCGTTCAAAACGGCAAGGGTAATCCCTTCGCCGAACTAGTTGCCCTACAGGTGGCCGTCCGCTTCAGCGAAACGCACACTCCAAAGGAAGGATGGCGCTTGATCGAAGAGGCCCACAAACAGCTCTCGGCGAAACGAACCTTCCTTAACTCTTCACCCACATACATCGCACTCTTGTATAGCGACACTAAGCTCAGTCTGGTTCGATACCTTTGGCTCGCTACACAACATGGCGCTGAGATGAGAGAGGTCATGCATGCTGCTCATTACGCCTGGGAGAGCGCTGGTGACACGACGCAGTATACTGGACTCGACGTGGCCAGAAAGCTATGGCCAGAAGACTCTTCGATCGGCACGATCAATCGTTCTCTCGGGTACGATAGCCCCTTGCTCGAAACGCTCCACCCGGTCGACCGCATCAACCTGGGTATCGATCAGTTGCCTAATGCCAAAGACACATTTTCTGACGAAGTGGCCGATGAGCTGTTAAGCAGGTTCGAGGTGAAGGACAAGTTCTTCGGTCAGTCGAAGAAGACTGCGCCAAAGGAGGCGATCTCAACCGCTGCACCATGGCTCACAGGAGGCAGAATCGGTCCCTGCTTTTACGACAGGCGCAACGCAAAGTTCATGTCTATGAATCTGGACATTCTCTTCGCCGTCTCGAACGATATCAAAGCGAAACGATTCGTGTGGTGCCGCGAAACACTTGAGAGATGCATGGATATCGGGCAATTCTATGAGGCAGCAGAGGTTACCCCTGACGAAACGTTTGATTTCCGTCTGGATACTGTCGGCTACGCAGTCCTGGCGCTGGAGAATGCATTACCCCATGCGCCAAAAAGCGGACGTTTCGCCTTGTCACCCTGGTCAACACTCCCTGAAAGCATAAAGGCCTACTGGAATGCAGAAATCCCAGACATGAAAAAGGAGCAGACGACCACACTTGGTGACCTTTTGAGACTTACGGCAGACATTACAATTGTCCAAATATCGAACATGAAACGTTTCGAACCAAAAGCGAAACGTATGGCTTTGCCCGACTATGTCACAGTAGCGGCCAAATCGAGTCTGGTTCAGCAGGGCCCAACAGATGACATTGAAGCTCTCAAGTCTGCCTTCAACGTCACCATTCCGTCGAACAGAGCTCCCGCTGTGCAGCATGCTGTGCAGAGCATGGTCACAAACAATACCGATACGCTCGCTTCTCTCGACATTAAGGGCATGGTGAACACTGTCGTTAAGAGTGATCCGCGCTCGAAGCGTAATGACTACACGCATGAGATTGGACATTCGATTGAAACGATAGCAAAGCTTCGAGTTCTTGTTCAGCTGAAGAGGTTCCCAGGACCACGTAGCGAAATGATCTGGCTGAAGAAGCACAGCCCCCATACATTCGATACGGAACGTGTGGTTCAATGGATGAACTCGATGACAAAGGACGATGACGCATTGTTGAAACAGTTCGGTTACGGGAGAGAGAGAGATCTGACCAAGATCGATGCGATGTCTCAATACGTTCAGTGTTCTTACAAACCGGACGCTTCAATCGAAATGCAAGCGATACTTCGAGGACATCTTCCCGCTGGTGAAGAAGACTTCCAGCGAGCAGCAACACAGGCGATTGTGAGCTACCTAGGACATCATATCGGCTTGACCTTCTTGGCCCCTTCCGACTGCCAACTCGCTAAGCAACACCTGCCGCCCATCAAGCATGTTGTGGCCGACTCCGACTTTGCTATCGCTGAACGCTGGTCTAGCAAAGTTGCTGAAGATGTCGCTAAATCACTTGCACGCCTGCACGAGGCTGGAATGGAGCTCACCATGACCGCAATGCTCAACCAGTATGACGTTCTGGACTACATCGCTTCGTTTCATAATGACAAAGACGACATCAAGCGTGTGAAAGCTTTACCAAACGGCAGCGGTATTCAGCTTGATGACATCTGGCACAACAATAAGGTTCCTGAAGGCAGCGTCCAGTACGAGGCGGCAAAGAACTGTGTTGAGCATTCGCACAAGACTCGCGAGGACTTCACAGCTATCCAGCAACAGCTTTATGAGCGGTACGAAACGGCTGAAGAGGTGAAAGCAGATCAGACAACTGCTTCAGCAGCAAACTGGATCACTGCAGCAGGCTCAAAACGCCACCAGGACGAGACGCCAGACGGAGAAAGACCACCGAAACGTACTTCGCAAAGACTTGCAGGAAAGGGGCTACTGGCCAACCCGGAGGTGGGAGTGAACGGTACAGGTGATGGCGAGGTTGCAGTCGAGGAGAATATGAATGGAAATGTACAGAACGGCGCAAGTTAGGGACGTATGAATGCAAGGACATACAACCCTTGGGTAAAGGGATCTTGAGGAAGACTGGCGCCTCACCTTGTGTGTGTTGCGAGAGCTAGTGCTGGACATTACAGCGTACGAATCGTTCATAGTCCGGAATGCAAATGCTGCAATAGCGCTATTCTACACAAACATGGCTTGATGTGTCTGTTCAATACGTGTGATATATGTCCGTTGATTTATGGTATCGATTGGCAAGCACTAGTCTTGCCATGATCGACGAAAAGCTGACATTCTGAATGGTCAAACGCCCGCGTCCGCTTCTGCACCAGAAACATTCGAGGACCCAAATATTCCGCTGGTGGGCACTCTAGCAACGATACGACGAATCCTCGAAGCAATCGGAAATTCGCTATAATGTCCGTCGCGACCTCGTCTCTGCGCTTTGGAGCGATTGCGTTGACTACTGTGGCAAGCCAAAGGACGCGCCTTCCTAGACTGACAGCAGCTCTAGCTTCTCCCAGAACGCCCAGGTTTTACAAGCTCTTCCGTCTGCTCTCTAGCACCTGTCGACCGGCAGAGCAGCCAATTCATTGGATTCGATGATCGTTCAGCATCAAAGCTGCTTCTACTTTCACTCTACCATTCGAAATGGAAGCGCTCAGCGATGAAGAGCTCAATCAGCTCGCTGCCGAGCTCGTTCAACACGTTGGGCGTGTTGGAGATCCCGTCACAAAAGAAATTTTTTCGACTGTGACTGAAGCACGACGGTACCTCAAGTTATGCCAGATTACTACCGACCCCGAACTGAACGCTTCCCCCGATTCGACCAAGTTTACAGATGAGTTCTTCGCCACGAGGCAGATCGAGTACCTCCACACCGACTGGGTTCTATACGTTTTCAGAATGAAGAAGGAAGGCGAAAAAGAACGAATCGGCATTGGCAGTGTTACGAACTCGAATGTAGGGCGCTGGACCAGCAGGCTAGTCGTTCCAAACGTTCCCATGGGCCAAACCTAACGAGAACAGATCTGCTCAATATGTCCTCTCGAATGACCTGTGTCCGTCCAAGGTCCGAAAGTCTCTGGAGGAGGGCTTCGTTCTGACCGACTTCTTCCCAGTTCTCCGAGCGAAGCGTCCGAGAAGGGACACTCGTCGAGCTGCTCAAGTCCAGATCACGATGCTGGTATTGGAGACAGTGTATTCGTTCCGCTACGGCACGTTCTGGCGCAAGGACGACGAGACATTTCCTTCGTGGGGCCGCATGGATGACACTTGCGTTTGGTACGATGATGACATTCATGCTAGAGAGAACAAATTACCTTAGAAAGGTTTGAACACTCATCCGGCTTTGTGGGAAGTCAGGAACGAAACGGTGGATAGACTTGGAATGTCCGAAGAGCAGCTCGCCAATATCCGCCGCGAATACCGTGCGAAACGAAACAAGCTCCGAGTCGATCAGTATTGGAAGGATCCAGATCATTCACGAGCTCTGGCTAGGGCATGGGCGAAACGTAACCCGGAGAAAGTGAAGCTCAAGAGAGAGAGTTGGAAGCGGCGCAATCCAGGCCTGGTGAAGGATCAGATGGACAGAATGCATGCGAAACAAGAGCATCGCCGCAAGACGGACCCTGTGTTCCGTGCATCAGAGCAGGAGCGTCAGCGAAAGCTTGCCGCACGCAAGCGTGCTAATCCCGTTTCGAACGATCACGTCCGCAAGGTCAGAGCTCGGAGCGCTAATAAAACACATGCAGAACGACGCAAGGCTGGTGTACGTTTCTATTGTCCTTATTTCAACGTCTGTGGCTTCAGCAGGACTCAGAAGGGCGTCCTCTGGAAGCACATCAAGGAGAAGCACCGCGTATGGTACGATGCCAACATCCAGCCCCGCAATACGGTCAAGCCTGGTGAAGGGGAGAAGTTCGAGAAACCTGCTGCTGGTATCGTTCCGCAGTGACCGAGGAGAACGAGGAGATTGCTTATGTAGAATTACGTTCCGGGACTGTTAGAATGCTCTACTAGTCGTTTTGTTCGGTTCATATAGGGATTAGCTTAGCAGCATATCCAAATTCAGTCGTTGGACCCGCTCCGCCGGAAGGGCATTGCGTTGTATGAGTATCGTCTGCGACACAAGCACTAGTATGCCTTTTGTGAAAGAAAAGACCGAGTCACAGTATAGCGATGGGCCAACCCAGCTTCGACAAGGCATATCAGCAAGCAAGGCAAACGGTCAAGGAGGTGATGTTATGGTACTCATGAATTCCTACGCCATGTCCGGCCGCTATCCTGTTGTGCCATTGAGTCGAATACCACCAAAGCCAAACTGTGATCTATTCCAATCTCGTGATGGCTTGTCATTCCGAATATTCTCTAGCCCATGCGTTCCTGGCACGCGGTGTCGGAAAAAGCCGTACACCAGACTCGCTTAGAGATGATACTACCACACGGTAAGGCCAAATGGCAGGGGTTTTTTCAGCTTCTCTAGAGTGTGGTAGTTCAAACGTTAGAAGATACTATGAGAGAGTATATTGAACCTACCTACTAGAAGACTTCGGTCACAAATGCTGGTAGCTTATGGAGGGACAGGTACATCCTGTACGGCTTTTTTTCCACGTCTCCCTGATTTTGCAGGCTCTCCGTCACACTTGGAAGCCTTAGTATGGTAAATCGTAGTAGATAGAATCGAAAATACTACCACTTCTAATGGTACAGGTTTTTAAGTTATGGCCTTCGTAAGTACAATAGAAAAGCTTAGAAGTATAGAAGCAGCAGGACTAAGTAGGTAGAGTCTAGATAACTACCACATTCATTATGGAGGATGCTAATTACAACCTGCAGACGTTGATAACCGAGGTTGCTCCTCTGACCCTCCTGCAATGCTTCCCCTACACTAGACTGCTTTGGGCCATAGGCGTATTCGCTAACTCCATCAGAGCTCCTCCTCGTGGTAATTATGTTATAACCCATCACAAATTCATCCTATTCTTGCTCTCGTAATGAGACTCCATCCGAAATATGTCGGCTTCTACACCTGCCAGAGGCCTCCTACATACCTTCCAACTTGACGTACCCAAAGCCGACCGGCTTCAAGACGACAGTATAGCCGAAGCAAAGGTCTTTCACGCTCGCCGCTCACACAAAAAATCAAGACTTGGCTGCATCATATGCAAACGCCGGCGCAAGAAGGTTGATCAGCTCTAGCTAGGCCGTCGATATCGCTAAAGCTGGTAGTGCGATGAGATACGACCCGCTTGTGGAAAATGTCGACAGGGTGGCTTCATCTGCGAGTGGCCAAAACCACGGCCACCGTCGATTGAGGGAGTCAATGCTCTGAACCCACGCATGTATAGCATGTCGGTCGATCTTCTGGAGACAGACATGTCCGAATTGGTCCAGCAAACAGCAAGCGGTAGACCGTTTCAGCTCCGGTTGCTCCAGCATTTTCATGCGTACACTACCACCACGATCGGTGGGCCAAAGGTTCATCAGGTCATGCAGTATACTGTGTCACAACGAGCATGGAATCGGCCCCATCTCATGCACCTCGCCTTGTCGGTAGCAGCTGCTCATCTGAAGCACATGTACACCCTCGACAGTCCTCACCAACTCCAACGGGATTGTGCAGTGGCCGAAGCTGTTCACGGCGAGCTCGGACTGCACTTATGGCGAGAGCAGATATCAGCCGGCAAGTACAACATCGATGCTGATGGCGCGGTCGCCTCAACCTTCTTGACGAGTGTGCTCGCCATGTCTCAGAATGATGAGACGCCATGGACTTCTCTTGACGATGAGAAGGGGACACGCATCATGCTTCCGCTGTCTGCAATCAATGGTTTCATGTCGCTGCGCGCTTCGTTTGCCTCTTTACAGGATTCTTCGTGGTCAGCTGTTCTATCCGAAAGCGATGACGATGAGGAGTCCTTCACCAAGCCTCGTCCGGGTGTCCACGGGCTGCCTGCAGCATTTGTCAAGCTATGTAGTCTAGAGACGGCTTCCACGCCAGAGACTAATCGTTATCACGGCATCGTCAGGCTCTTGACGCCTCTTCTCACGCTTCCACCAGATGTCTCGCATTGCGGAAAGCTGATGGCTTTCATCGGACGGACCTGGCGATGGTTTCAGCCTTTAATCATGCAGTGCGATCAGCGAGGACTCTTACTGCTCGCATACTGGTTCTCACTCCTTCGTCAGGTCGATCAGTGGTGGATTCTTTCCAGGGCAGTTGCAGAATGTCGAGCAATAATCGAATATCTATCAAAGACCACCAACACGTTAATTCATGCACTGCTTGTCTATCCGAAATCATTTGGAGAGGAAGGCCTGGATCGTATTTGGCTCGAGGACCCCGTGCTGCTGGACTTGGAGACACCTGTGGAGGAATTAGATTAAGCTATGATCTAGTTGCTACCAGGATCATTTACATATACATTGGCTCTCATACCGAGTCCGAGAGGACCGCACTGGCTGGCTTCTCCGCAACCCTTCCCTTTTGTAGGCATCTACCCGGATGCCAGATTCCAAGCAACGTGACTGCTACCACAACCGGTGCAAACTCCAAGCAGCCAAAGTACACCTCATGTGTCGACAGCTCTTTCATGAGTCCCTCAGCAGTTTCTGCCAGCCTGAAGCACGTTCTCAAGTATATGGCTAGTGTTGCAACCACTAGCGAAGCCAAGAATGCATGGCTGACTCTGGTAGGACTCGCTTTGGCTCTCCAGAGTGTCCATGCTAGTACCGCCAGGAATGCCGCAAATGTGAAGACCTGAATCGCTAGACCCGCCAGCAAGATGTGGTTCGGAGTGGTCGGGTCCTTCTGGTTGCTGTAAGCCTTTCCGACCAGAGCGGCTCCGGCGACCTGCACTATCGTCGTAACGACGTCGCAGACAATGAACACCCACAGGATTACCTTTGGCGATAGGGGCGAGTACTTTCTTCCGTACTTATTGATTAGGCCAGATACAATTGTGTAGATGGCTGCGGAGAAAAAGACCGGCGCGACGACGATGAAGAAGTACTGTATGACGAAGTAGATGATGTTGTAAGGATCTTTCTGGCCGGAGAGGAGGCGGAAGACGTAGCCAACGATCTCCATGAAGGTGCCGACTAGGACAGGGGTGAAGTACCATGTGCGGTGGCGGAGGAGCAGGAGCAGATGAAGGACGAATAGCAGGGCGAAGAGGACGACACCTAGTACGCCCACTGCGAGAGACGGGACGTATCTGTCATGTATTAGCCAAGTCGCTGAGCTAGCACACTTCTACCTACCCATAGATGACAATCGAAGCATCATTCGGTCCCATCGGATTCGGAAAATTGGTAGGCACGAAGCCCTGGACACGTCGAGTGGTTGTCGCCATCTTGCGGAGTATTCGCTATCTCAATTTTATAGAGAACTTATTCGGCGGAGGAGCAGACAGATCTTCCACCGAGCGGCGGAGAGCAGTCTTATACATCACGACTCTTCCTTTTTCGTCAACAGCGTATTCTCACCATTTCAATGTTGTCGCAAAACGCCTTGTGACGACACTAAACGTTTTGCCAAGGCCGATCTGGAAGGAAGCGGGAGGCGAATACGCTGTGGTCCTTTTTGGGATACGGCGTATGCACGGACCGGAGAGATCACGTGACGTCTCGACACCAATATCGTCTTCAATCATGCAGATCACATTTTCGAAATCGACGAGACCGATACAGTAGCCCAGATTGACACGGACTCACCGACAAGCATAGAGATGCTTCCTCGGAACCGTACTTCTTTCTGAAGTCTAGTCATCATTCCTTCTATATGTACTATCGAACATGAGCCTCCGTGGTAACGCCTTCTTCCCAACCCGGTGCTCCTAGTTGAAAACGACCGTCTTGCTCCCATTCAACAACACCCTCCTCTCCGCCGTCCACTTCACCGCCGCCGCCAACACCTGACTCTCCACATTACTCCCCTCCTGCGTCAACTCCTTGGGACTCATGCCATGATCCACCCTCGCCACACGCTGCTCGATGATCGGGCCCTCATCCAGGTCCGCGGTCACAAAATGCGCAGTCGCACCGATGATCTTTACACCGCGATCATATGCCTGATGATACGGCTTCGCTCCTTTGAACGATGGCAAGAAGGAGTGGTGGATGTTGATGATCTTGCCCGACATGACTTCGCAGAGCTTTGGGGAGAGGACCTGCATGTACCGCGCCAGTACCACGAGGTCGATGTTGTGCGTCTTGATCAGGTCGAGGATCTGTGCTTCCTGTTGTCCCTTGGTGTCCGCGGAGACGGGGAGGTGGTAGAATGGGATACGGTACTGGGAGGCTAGAGGCTGGTAGTCGGGGTGGTTGGACACGATGACGGGGACTTCGATGGGGAGTTGGTTCGTGCTCTGTCGGAAGAGAAGGTCGTTGAGGCAGTGTCCGATCTTGGAGACCATGATTAGGACGCGGGGTTTCTGCGAGACAGGGTGGATGGCGAAGTCGCCTTCTGACCAGTTGAGTTTCTGTGCGAGGGAGCTGAAGTCTTCTTGGATTTGCTGGGTCGTGAGATTGGTTTCTTCTCCTTTGATGTCGCCGAAGTGGACGCGCATGAAGAATTTGGAGGCATTGGGGTCGCTGTATTGTTGCGAGTCGAGGACGTTAAGGTTACGTTCTGCGAGAAGGCCAGTCACGGCGTGTACGATGCCGGGCCTGTCTGAGCAGGAGAGGGTGAGGATGTGATCGACGGGCATTCTGGAGGATGAGTAGGCTCTCCTGAAGGCGGTGTTGAATGGTGTACGGCACGATTGACGGGCGATACTTCCAAGTATGAATGATCCAAGCTGGCTGGTTGCCCGTACAGAAGCCAGCACAAGTTGCATTATACTCTTTACTAAAGATACTGCACGCAGAAAGGAAACATGTCACAGTCATGCGAAGGTGTCGGAAAAAGTGCAACGATGTCGGCCCGAATTCGGCGGCTGAAACGTTCGAAACTCTTCACGTTACGGACTCGTTCATCCGTATTTCAATTCTCCTGCTTCACCTCTGTTAACATTCTGGTTGGGGCGGTCTAGGTTCATTCAAGAAACAATGTTGACGTATGGGACTCTCATCTTATGAATTCAAGAAATCGTTACTCAATCCCATTCGGACTTCAACCCATTCACTCCTTCAGGCACCTCCGCCAGAGTGGTGATGCGGAAGCCTTGACGGAGACCTTCACCCTCGTCACTAACATCGTAATCGGAGATGGCAGTATGAGCTGTCACCCTGTTGTCCCATAGGGCGACGGTCCTGTCATCCCATTTGACTCTGGCCTGGATGTCCTGGCTCTGTGAAATGTGCTGCGAAGTAGTCAGCCCACCCCTGCCTACTAGAGAGGTCTGCTTACCTTGTAAAGCAGCTGGAGGATAGCATCGGACTCCTCGTCTTTCAGACCAACAATACGTCTTGTGAAGCCTGGATTCACGAACAGCACCTTCTGCTTGGTTACTGGATGCACTCGCACTATTGGATGGTAGCTCTTGACTGGCTCCCGCCTGACAAAGTGGCCATCTCGGCGAGCATTCTCAGCTTGTCTGAACCCCTCATGCTCGGCTCTCAAGCCCTCGAGGAATGCTTTGAGCGGTTCAGAGAGGCGGTCGTAAGCTGCTGCTTGCGAGGTCCAACCTGTGTCGCCACCTGTCTCTGGCACTTGGACGAGAGTGAGCAGGGTGATGCCCGGAGTTTGATGCTCATATGACACATCAGAATGGTAGCCGGTAGTGGTGAGCTTGCTCGTACTCCGACCGAGGCGATACAAATTGTCCTTGCCAAGGTAGATGGAGTGGAATTCGATATGATCCTTGACATGAGCACCAGTAGGCTGCAAAGAGGTAAGCTAATGTTCCCACTTTTTTCAGGGTAAGACATACATGGACGTGTAGACGGCCAAAATACTGACCAAACTCCTTCTGCTTCTCCGGACCAATGTCCTTGAAGTCTTGGTCCCGAAATACGACCACGCCACGTTCAGCAATCAAAAGGGCAAGCTCATTCCTCTGAGCGTCGGTCAACTGCGAGAGCTGCAGACCGGTGATCTCGGTGCCGATACGAGGAGCTAACTTCGCGATCTTGACGTTGGGATCGTCTTTCTTCAGCAGGTTGGGCTTTGTCGGATCAGCGTCAAATCCCCGGTCGTGGAAGTCGAATAATTCTGTTGGAGGGAACTTGGTAGTTGTGTCGTAGACCGGGAGATAGGCAGCATAGTTGGACTTGATGTTACTTTTAGTTCAGGGTATTCTGGTACACTTCAGAGGTCCCAGTTGTGCTTACTTGATTGTGGACCTTGTCATCGTATGCTATCGCAAGCTTAATGGGCTGGCCATCTGCGTTGGCGGTCTCTAGAGTTTGTGTGACTGTAGCCATGATTTAGTGCGTGAGGTCGACTCAAATTCAGTGGCTTCAAAAGGCAGATTTTGAATGACATGATCAAAGTCTTATTTATATTCGAATTCTGTATCTTTGCAAATGCTCTTCAGCCTGAGGAGAGCAGTGGTTCCTCCAGCTGTGTGAAGCACGACATCCCAACCCCGCATTGCACGCAATGTCTTCCCAAGACCACGCAACATCGTTCAATCATCAACAATTGGTTCCTTGTATCTACTTTCATCAATTGACACGCCCAGATATCGGATAAGACGGCCGTTCACCGAGCTTGGTACCCTTCTGGCGACCAACACCCTGTACCATGGTCGATGATCGGCGTGGGATGAATTCCAGCTTCACCACTTAATGAGCTGTTTCGCCATGTAAGCTAGGCTATCAATCAAGTCTCATTGCCTCATGTCAGATACGAAGTGACTACAGGTATTGGTAAGAGTCCATATCCTGCAACCTTTGGGGACGAAGTGCATGTCGTAGGAACGAGCACCCCACCTGCGTGACGGATGTCTAGCCAGAGTAATTTGGGACAGCAGCCGGTCACAAGTTCAGCACCAGTTCTTCTGGTAGGAGTGCTCTGGATACATCTGTAACGGTAGTATTACCTTCGTCCTCTAAAGTCCTTCTCGGAGCAATAGGCTTACTCTCGCGTCAGATATATGTTTGAGAGGTCATGCCCGATCAATCACTCTCAAGCTGGAGTTAAGCGCAACGAATCTTCCAGAAAGTATGCAACATGGCACACCAGAAGGTGAGATATGTCTTGATCTATTAGCTGCTTAGGCACCGATCTTGACGTCGACTCATGAACATGAAGACCAATCGACACAACCCCTGGCATTTCCAATGAAGGTCCGCCCACATAAAGCCTTTGCAAATGCCAAGGAGCCTACAAACGACTTCACTATCGTGAAGCAGCTATCACCACATATCCGCACAGTCTGATCAGATGAAAGTCTAACCTCAACACCCACTTATCACTAGCCTACACTCGCCGGAACAAGGTCATGGCCCGAAGAGCACGCTAGAGGTCGTCGGACTAAGGTCATGATACCACCCGAGGTTGACCCTCGAGACTACGTCACGTGCCAGCTACGGTTATCGAGACCATCTACCGCGCTCAAATGTGTAAGTACATATTCATTTCCGTCCCGAATACTTGTAGAGGCCCGCAGGCTGGGAACCCGGATTGGTCGCGAACAATCCGGGTCTTCTGGTCTAAGGGTAAGCTCTGCCAACTAAACCAGTCTTGCGAGACTTGTTTGGATCTCCCGAGGGGACATATGGACCCAGAAGGATCCGCGTGCCAAAACCCGATTTGGTAGGATCGTAAGTAGGGTCACTCTACGGAGGACCTGCACGAAACGATTATGAATACATAGTATTCCCTATTCTCTGGTGAGGTGACGAGCTACACATGTAAGTTGCATACACTGCTGTGAGCTTGGGCCCAACAAGTCCCGGATACGGGTGAGGGTCGTGGTTCCTGAAGGGACTGTCTTTTTGTCTACTTCTTACCCTATTTCTTTTTGCTCGAGGCAAGGCTTTCATACACACGTACGATTCACAGGCCACTTTTGACGGGCTATTACCAACACTACCCATCCGCTTTATGACAACTTTTCACTTTCTATTTTGATCGGTATTCTTGGCGCAACCTATCTTGCCGCCTTTGGACACTTTTGCGCGGCTCATATCCTTTCTTCTGGAAATTATATCACGAGTACAGGATACACACGTGACTGAGATACGCCATGTTCTGTGGGTCTTCGTCGAATAGCTGCCAAATATCCTGTCACAATTATATAGGTCATGTATGCAATCACTTCATCACATGCAGTCTCCTCCTTTCTCCAAGTTGACGATTTCACAATCACGCGAGACCGTGTAAGTGTGGCAAGAAGCTCACATTGCAATAATCAAGATCAGTAGACGTATTTTCCGTCCATCTATGACATGTTCAACATTCATACAATATCACGTCAAGACATGTGCGTATGCCATCGAAAGTGGACCGAAGACAAGGTGGGCTTTCCGTATAGTCAGTCGCAGACCTGAACAAATGGCAACACGTTGAGTGGAGCGTCGATGTACCCGTTCGAGATTGCGTAAAGCTAGACTCGATGGTACGTCCTTCCCGAGCGCTTAGCGTGCGAAGGAGTCTTTCTCCCTTGCCCTTCGTTCCGCCCGTTCCAATGCTGCCTTCCGGTCAACCTCCGCAAGTATTCCTTGTTGTATTCGACCTTGAGTCAAATAGTTCTGTTCTCATCGGGACCCTTTAGCAGAGGATGTATTGCGTTTATTGCGTCTTTGATGAAAGCGCTGAGCAGTCCGTCCTCCCCTGCCTTTGATCTGGGGCTTGGGACTGTTGCCGTCCTCCAGCACCGAGGTTGACTTTGCTTTCTTCTTGTCGGCGGTTTAGGCGCGATAGGTGCCTTTAGCGACGGTTTAACAATTGACACGATCTTCTTATTGGTCTTTGTACATCTCATTTCAGCATCCTTCGGTCTCGTCTCGCCCTCGCCGTCTGTTGATTGGAAGCCTCCCACCGAAGTGTAGCTTTCGATCTATAAGCAACGAGGCGGGCGTCTTATTGAGGTCGATTGAGACTTAGCAAGAAATGAAATGCTTGGAACAAGACTATCCATGAGACAGGGTCTCAGCGGCAAAAGACTTGCGCTCGCAGATGCCAGTGGAGAAAGAGCACTGTTTTGGTGTGGAGAAGCGTGAGGGAGGTATCATGCAAGCAGCCACTATCATGGCTATGGTTTCACGCCATCAAGAAACCGAGCCAGAAGCCACCCAAGTTGTTGCCTCGAAGGTAGCGGATACTAGAGGCGAGACATGTCGGCCGAATTTGTCGAGCAGGCTAGATTTTGAGTTTTTACCAGCAATTGTTGTGCAGAAGGCACATCTAAAAGGCCTTCAGATAGGAGGCAGGAACAAGAACACGCAGTGACCATCACGTCGAATAGATGAGTCCTTCGATATCTAGGCTTGCATTCAAGACCGGTCATATGACCATTGAACATCATCATCCCAATCGGGGCGACTTTCGCCAATGTCCAGGACGGGGTATCGAGCTTATATACATACAAAGACATGAGGACGCTCATGCCGCTGGGATAGCATCAAGCGCCTTCTCGAATGTCCTCTTCAACTCCGCTTCATCTTCCAAACCTACGCTGAACCTCACCAGGTTGGCCTCGCAACCGTACTGTGCAGCCCATTCCAGCTCGCCGTAGTGTGCCAATAACACGAAGGGACTTGCCAGGGTGAAGTTTGTTCCAAGACTGGGCCCCTTTGCAGTCTCCAAGGCATCGTAGAATGCAATGGCGTCGTCTATGCTGTAAAACGTACAGCTTAGCAGGCCACCGTACCCGCCACCGGGCAGCTTGTACTGGTCGTAGTATTGCTGGGTGGGTGCTGTCTTCGGGTAGTTGACTTGTTTGATCCTAGAATGGCCCTCAAGCATATCGCAGATGAGCTCGGCGTTGGTATTGATGCGGGCAATGCGGGACACAAAGTCACGGCTGTTGCGCTCGAGAAAGATTGAATCCTCGGCGAAAAGGTTGTCCTCGAATTCATCGGCCAGAACAGCCTTGAGCTTCTGGTAGTACCGACCAGATGGGTTCAAGATGGCCGCACCACCCATAACGTTGCAGTCGCCAGAGAAGATCTTAGTCAAGGAGGAAACAATGATATCTGCGTCTGGGAGGACATTGATGTTACAAATGTTGCCAATAGTCTCGTCGATCATGACTGCAAAGTCGTACTTGTCTGCAAGTCGGCGAATGCGTTTGAGATCAGGAGACTTGAGGAGTGGATTGCCGGGGAATTCAGTAACGAGGCAAAGAAATCGTTCACCCTTCTCAAGTCGAGCTTCGAGATCGTCCAAGTCATCCTCCGAGGAGTGTCCGTAGAATTGCACCCCTGGTCCCCACTTCTCCAAAATCTTCAATGTGTCAACATATGGGAAGCCAAACATGACGCTCTTCATCTCTCCCCGTGCAAGCCGTAGTGTCCTGTGCATCTGAAATATCGAGTTCATGCCGCAAGGATAGAGCAGTACATCATCGACTGAGAAGCCGTCTTGGTGTCGCACTTTCTCGATCTCTTCGGGCTCTTGCAGCGCATCATGCAAGTCCATATCTTTGGAAAGGACACCTGCGATACGTCTTCTTGTTGCCAGCTTGGCCTGCTCTGTGAAGCCGACATTGAGGTTTCTCCCAAAGCGCTCTTCAACAAATCGTGCCGGGTCGAGCTCTTCTGTATTGTTATGTCCATTCGTATGATCCCCGTTCTTCTGGAGGTCCACCTCGTTCCCACCGATTGAAACCTGTCTCTGATACCTCCTAGGACCCTTCTTCAAGCGAGGAACCTCTTCAACCGTGCTCTTTTCAACCATGGTCCCCTCAGCCAGTGCCTTCTCGCAGAACTCGGCACGTCTGCTGGAAACACCTTCGCCAGTATGTTGCCAGAAGGACTTTGCGAGTGGCCACTGGTCTTTCGGGTAAAGTACCGCGCAGATCTTTGGAAGGACATAAGGACCGCTGGGCTGCGACTTGGTCGGGCATGGTACGAATTCCACGATGTGGACTGCTTGCCTTTGGTCCGGTCGATTTGAGGTCAAGAAGTCCACGCATCGCTGGGCGCAAGACCTGGTGGGAAAGAGCATGGCCTTCTCATCGGGACGGCCATATTGGGTGACGATGGTCGCTGCGAACCGATCAATACTCCTGTGGATGAAGAATCGTGGATAGCCAGTCTTCATGCGCTCAACCACCCACTTCTGGCCTTCTTCGTAGCCAACATTGGCCCGCCAGGTGGGGAGGGACACCGATACCGCGTGTGGTGTATCGGCTGGGATGGACTCGCCAATATTGTCATTCAGGGATAGCGTTGAGAGCATAGTGGTAGCTCTTGGTGTCAGCTCGACCGGCTGACAATTGTAGACAAGGAGGTCGAAGCTTGCTGCACGAGTAAATTGACTCTAGAATGGATGGCGACTCCGAGTCGAAAGTTTCATTGAATGCTGCGATATCGGCGCCGGCATGGGAGTCATCCCACCGGCAAAAACTGCTGTAAACAAAGTCCCCGCATCCCCAAGACATTTTCTGCCATGCGGCCGCTGTAATGCAGATCCGGCATGAGAACCGGGAACCTCATCTCCGGGTCTATCAAGCATTTCAACTGGCGTATGTACTCTCCATGTTGACTCTCCTGCGCCAAGAGCTGTCCACTCGCCGGGAACTACAGATGCTGGATGATCAAATCGGCCGCAGGTAGCATCCTCACGCGTAATACCAGTATCAGACACGTCAGTCCATCGAAACACTTCAGGCACCACTGCGCGACGTGACCGAGCAAAAAAGAACATGGCGAGCGAAATGTACCAGACGGCGTCGCCGGTCGTGCATGTAAGCTGGCGTGTCCTTACAGTGGAGACAGCTTCATGCGATTTCTGCGGTGGTCGTCGCAAGCACAAGCTCGAAGAGGTGCCGGGCAGTTTGAGTGGCTTAGACGTGCAGCATCTCTACTGCTGATTAGAGACAACCTGGTATCGTATCTGCAAGCTCAGCACTTATTGCCAACGAGGAAGAGACAGACATGGCGCGTCCAGTCACAGCTGAAGTGCCCCATAGAGACAGCCACGCGGTTGAGGATCGATACCGAAGCAGTCCAGATAGCATGGTTTGCTGAGTACTTCAAGCCAGAACATGTCTCAATCAGCCCTTTTCGACGAAGTGGATACTCTGCTTTTGTCTATACGGCCTGATTGATCAAACTCTGGACCAATCGAGATCAGTACGGCCGACACGCAAACTGATTTCGTCCAGAGATATGGTTCAATCGCTAGGACATGCATATCTTTTCAAGGAGATCAGGTTCTTGGTCGGAGTGATGCAAGTGGACAGACTCTAATCAAAAAGCCACAACGGCCGGGAAGGAAACGATAGACGGCTGTCCGAAACGGGAAGGGCCGCAACGGTTTTTGACCGTTTTTGGGGGACTTCGCCTGTCTTTGGTTTAGTCACCACACACTAATCCAGGAGCAAACTACTTTTGAGATCGTCTTGACGCTGTCATCATCTCTGACATATGCGCCATGTGGCTGCCAGATCCTGTTCGACCGGCCCTGACAACAACGGATGGGGCGGCGCTCTATCGTAACCGTGGATCCCACCTGGCGTCGAACTACGTGCCGCGATATCGAATATCCTCACCCTCAACTTTTCAGCTCCTGACAGACGCGTCCTTCTCCTGTCCTTCCCCGTCGAGCTATCGACTATGCTACCGTCGAGCCTCGTCCAACTGGCCCGCGAGTCTCATGACCGTGCGCGCTCCATGACCAAGATCTTTGAGCTCGGGCTCGGCCTTCACGACATCTCAGATACACCAGAATAGTGTTTTCAATGGTCAACAAGCCACCCTGCAGGTCTCGTCCTGCGCAAGCTTTGTCCGTCGACCCACGGCCACGCCGACGGTATCGTGCTTGGATCTAATTCAAGGTATGTTTGCGAGATGTGCTATGAACTACTGCAGTCTATAAGTATCCATGTGTCGATCACTTTGGACATGCATATCATAACAGTCATCCCCTCTTTTCTAGCCCTATCACAGTCACTCATCAAAGATGCGCTCCATCCTCATCACCTCCGCTTTTGCGGCTATGGTCTTGGCCGCCCCTCGTCCCCAGGACATTGAGATCGATGCTGTCGAGGCTCAGGGTCTCGGTATTGTAGACGGTCCCCCTCTCGCCGCTGCCGTTGTTGAGGAGGTCCCTACCTACAATGCTGATGCCGCTGCTGCTTCCGCCACTGCGGTAGTCACCGAGGTCGCCAAGCGTAAGCGTCAGGCGTCTACTCGTCCCCCACTTACTACTACTCCCGCCACCACGCCCTCGACCACTCCTGCTACTACCCCTTCGACCACGCCTGCCACGACGCCGTCTACCACTGTAGCCACTACCTCGTCGACTACCTCCAAGGATCCATCCGCCTGCACTCCTCTGCCTCAGGGTTCCGGACCTGTTCCCAGCCCTGATACTGCCTCCCGATTCTTGAGCGACCCTCAATTCACCGCCATTGCCGACTCAGCTGTCGTTCCTGACGGATACACCAAGGCTTTCTCCGGACTCCAGGGTGCTACTGAGGGCAGTGGTTATCTCGGATACTACACTCTCAAGTCATACAACCCTGTTCTCTGCCAGCAGTGGTGTGACAAGACCTCTGGCTGCACTGCCTTCAACATCTACATCGAGCGTGACCCCACCGTCAACCCTGCTCCAGCTTGCAAGAACCCTGCGTCTACCTCCAACATCAAGTGTTCCCTATGGGGCCTTGAGGTCAGCTCCACTACTGCCACCAACAGAGGTCAGTGGCGCTACGACTTTCAGGTCGCCATTACTGCTTCCAACGGGTACAACTCTGTTGCCTCTCCTGCTCCCGCAGATGGCTTCACTGGTCCAGTCAAGGATGCAGGTGCCATTCAGGCTCCGGATAGCTCCTACATGCTCTACAAGTACTTCAGCGGCCCCTACAATCCATCCGCTTGCGCTACTGCTTGCCTTGCTCAAACCGACTACAACAAGAAGCACCCTAAGAAGGATGGTACATATGATACTTGCTCCTTCTTCAACTCATACGTCTTGAGCAAGAATGGTGCTCCTCAGGGTACCTACTGCTCTCTATACACCAAGGCATGGAGTCCGCAATACGCCACCAACTACGGCCAGTACCGTGGCTCCGACTACTACTCTGTCTCCCAGAGCTATGGCTGGACCCTTGTTGCAAGTGATTAGACGGGTTGCCCTCGAGTCTCCAGAAACAAGTCGAATTATGGTTCCGATGATTACGCGATAGATGGCAGAGCGATCACTCCTTTTGCTCACAAGTACAGTAGACCTGATCTTTGATAATGTATCCAATGTTTATACCGATCATAATGAACCTTCGTACATGTTGAAGAATCTATCAATCAATCCGATAAGAAGCCTGATGATCCGTGTTCAACAAATGGTTTTACAGCGTGTTTGTGTTGATATGTGGACCCCGGTAGCCTCTGAGGTTCGCGAATGTGAATGGTAGATAGACTTTGCGCTAATCCAGAAAGGGAAAATTTTCGGCATACTCAAAAAAAGTTCTGGAGGAATTTTGGGAATGTACATCGTAGCAGGTCAAGCACAAAATTATGGCGCCTGATTCTAAGCGCCGCAAGCTCCAGCACTCAAGCAGCGAAGATGACGACGGGTCTTCGTTCGCTTCTTTCGCCAGTGATGAAGAGCTCCTCACTCCTCGAAATGGCACCAATGGAACCGTCTCGACCGATGCTCCTCAGGACTTGGTGGAAGAAGCTTCTGAAGGAGAACATGACGACGATGGCGCTGATTCAGACATATCAGATGGTGTAGAGGACGAGACAGAAGGCGATACAGCTTCTGCTAAAATGGAATCACCAGCACGACCGCCACCCAAGAAAGATGCTGCAGCACCAAAGTTTGGCAAACCGACGAATGGTCGATTACCAGCATCTGTACTCACTGGCGGAAGTATCAAGACCAATGTCCTCAAAATACAGGTTGATCATCTGCTTGAGAGGTCTCGACCAGTCCGTACAGATCGTGCAGAAGCGGCGGAAAAAGCTTTACGTGAGCTGAAGGGCATCATGGAGAAGCTAGAACCTCGTGGCCCAAAGTCAATCTCAGACGCGGAGAGGGACCTCATCAAGAAGTCCAGAGTCGCTGTACCATTCCCAGACCCTCGTCCACCCCAGGATGCACAGTACAAACTGGAATTTCAGAAGCCCGCCTCCATCAATGTCGTTGGTAGCTATGCCTCGAGTCTGTACTTTCGTGGCAATAAGACTTTGGAGATAGATATGATGGTCCAAATGCCGGACTCGCTCTTTCAGCCGAAGGACTATCAAAATCACCGATACTTCTATCGCCGGAGTTATTACCTTGCTTGCATCGCAGCAGGCGTTCGCGATAATTCACAATCAAAGTATACCGTCGGCTTCAAGAATCTGCATGGAAATCCATCATCGCCGATCTTAGTCATTCGTCCTAGCGAAATGGCAATTGATGCACCGTCAAAATGGCAGGTCAATATCCTGCTATGCATATCCTCGAAAGTTTTTGCAGACGACAAGCTCGTCCCTTCCAAATCCTTGGTCCGTTCCAGCGAGAAGCTCGACGAGTCAAGTACAACATCGACTAGTCTCTACAACTCCACAATCCAGGCCGACCGTCAGATGACTGCTTATCTCAAGCTAATCCACTCCGCGACCAGCACTTGCGACTTTTTCAAGGATGCCGCTCTTCTACTCCGGATTTGGCTGAAGCAACGGGGATTCAGTAGCTCGATTCAAGCTGGAGGCTTTGGTAATTTCGAATCGACAGCTATGCTGGCGGCATTGGTCTCAACGGGGGCACTTTCACCGAGGTACAGTGCATACCAGCTGTTCAGGGCTGCTCTACAATTCCTCGCTACCAAGGACGCCCTCAGATCGGTTGTGGCGCTTGGTCAGACTACAATGACGTTAGAGCACAATCCTGAGCTGCCAGTCATCTTTGACGGACCTCGATCTCACAATCTACTCTACAAAATGACCGCATGGTCATACAAGTCACTCCGGACCGAAGCTCGTAATACCATTGCAATGCTCGGCGACGCCTCCTTTGACCCATTCGACGCTGCCTTCACATTGAGACAAGATACAACACACCTCAAGTCTGACGTCGTGTTGACAATAGGCAATCAATATCTGGCTGACCAGGTAAAGAGCGATTATCAGATTACAGCTACGCATAGACATTTGTACCAAGTTCTCGTTCAAGCACTAGGTGATCGAGCTGCGCAAATTAGTCTGAAGTCCGATGAACAAGGATCTTGGGAATTGGGCTCTGCGCGACCCGCTTGGATGAACAAGGGTAACACTTCCATCTCCATTCGACTCAATTCGACCAGTGCGGGCCGAACAGTGGACCATGGTCCATCAGCAGAGCAGAAGCAGGAGGCAGCGGCCTTCAGGAAGTTCTGGGGTGAAAAGGCAGAGCTCCGACGCTTCAAAGACGGTTCTATCGTTGAGTCGCTGGTCTGGTCACCGCGCGAGAGTGATCAGGCCGTGGTACTGGACATTGTGCAGTACGTGGTAGCCAGACACTTTGGAGAATCAACGGCGGCGGCAATGCAGCCTCAAGGAGGTAATGTTTCCAAGATCATTCCATATACTGGTGGTCTGGTAGCTTTCCAATCCACAATGGAAGCTCTGAAGCAACTCGAGGATGACATTCGATCTCTGGAGGAGTTACCACTCACGATCCGGCAAATTGCCGCTGCGGACGAACAAGCTTGCTTCTCATCGATCGATATTCCTTCCACTTCCAAACCGATGGATGTTGTCCTGCAATTCGAATCTTCCTCCCGGTGGCCCAACTCTTTGACAGCAATTCAGCGAACCAAGGCAGCATTCCTACTCCTCATCGCCCGCTTGCTCAGAGAGTCGAACTTGAGTATCACCTGCCGAGTTGGCCTCGAGAATCCCACCTCACCAGTCCTCAACCAGTCATTCCTGGAGATCAGCTATCCCACCTCCTCCTTCCACCTCCGTCTCCATCACGACCTCGAGCTCACCTTCCTGCAATCTCAACTCAAATCTCCTACCCTCTCCCCACCTCAACGCGAGGAGACCGCCCTCGCTCTGGCATCCTACAAGCGCACCTTCCTCCATCTCCCCTCTCACACCTCCTACATTGCCAAACTTAGCACATCCTTCCCCGCCCTCTCCCCCTCTATCCGGCTTCTCAAGCAATGGTTCTCTTCTCACCACCTCACCAACCACTTCCCCGCACCCCTCATCGAGCTCCTCGCCCTCCACCCCTTCCTCGTTCCTTACCCCTACCCCGTCCCCTCCTCCCCAAAAACCGGCTTACTCCGCGCCCTTGCCCATCTCGCAACATGGGACTGGCGCACCACACCCCTCCTCCTCCCGCCCTCAGACAGCGAAGACAAAGAATCCTGGCGCCGAACCGCCCTCACCCGCTTCGAAGCATGGCGCAAACTCGACCCATCCCTCAACCGCGTAGTGCTCTTCGCCGCATACGGATGCGATAATGAGGGGACAGCGTGGACCGACACAACGCAGGGCGGCCCAGGGAGGGTGGTGGCTTCGCGCATGACGTCCTTGGCGCAGGCGGCGATGGAGGAGGTGCAGAAGTTGGAGATGGATCCGAGGGGATTGTTCGTCAGCGGGACGGGGGATTATGATTTCGTGTTGCACTTAGATCTCGCTGCTTTGGGAGACAAGAAGGGAAAAGCGAGGGGTAAGGGGGTTTTCAAGAATTTGGAATTGCAGATTAGGGAAGAGGGGATGGAGGGGTTTGAGCCCGTGGGGTTGTTTTTGGAGGAGATACAGGCGGTGTATGGGGTTGCGGTGGTGTTGTTTTATGGTGGGAGGGGAAGTGATAGGATTTGTGGACTGTGGAATCCTGTCACGGAGAGGAGGGGGTGGAAGGTGGGGTTGGGGTGGAGTAGTGTGCCGGTGAAGCAAGGGGAGGAGGTGGTCGTTGGGCTGAATAAGGAGGGGATCTTAGGGGAGATGGCGAGGTTGGGTGGGGAGTTGGTGAGGAAGGTGGAGGTTGTTAAGCATTGATTATGTTTGAAATGAATGCAGAGGAAATGTATCGGTCATGATGCTCATGTGGTCACTCGTCGCTATACTCATCCTCTTGTCCGAACGTCCCATAGCTCTGATTAGACGCAGCCTGATAGTGCTCACGCCCGTCTCGAAATTGATAGTCTCGACCAAGCCAATTCCTCGCTGCAGTCCATCCCATCCCCGAATCTCTAGCCGTGCTCTGCTCAAGCTCCAGCCTCTCAGACTTCTCGAAGAGTCGCCAGACAGTATTACACGTTGATGGGCTCGTCATCATGATCTTGACTACCACTTCTCGATCTAATCGTACGAGACCCAAGAGTTCTTCTGCGGCTGCAAAGGTCGCCTCTCGGCGTGACCGGTCTTCATAGTGGCTGATGCCGTCGATGAAGATCATGACCCGAGTGCCTGGTTGTAGATAACGAATGATAAGAACGAAGAAGCGAGCAAGATCCGTCACATTGTCCTTCTCCATTGCTTTCCATGGCTTGTCCAGCTGGTAATACTCGAGGCTGGGGTGTTGTGCTAGCATTTGGCATGTGAGGACTCGGAGCATGTGTTCTGGGCACGATGACGGTGACGCCCGTGGAGTCAGTCCTTCGCCACAGAAATAGTACAGAGGTATGATCCGATTGTCTTCGGGTCTCAGCTGGGCTGCCAGAGTCCGAACAATGGTCACGCATGCTGCCGTCACTGGCGAGACGATGCTATGTTGTCCTCGTCCATTGACAAGCAGTGCGGTAGAATATCGAGAGAACAGCCAGTTCTGGAGCTTCTCATGCTCGATAAGATGAGCTGCACAGGCTTGATCTGTACTATCAAGGAGATTTTCGATGTGCCGAATGTTTTGTGGTATTTCCCGAACGATATTCGGATCAAGTTCGAAGCATTGGTAGATCTTTGCCGCCGTAAGCTCGCCGACTGGCTTCTGCTGCTGTGCTTGAATAATATTGTCTTTCCGATGTGCTTGGGCGGTATTAGTAAGATTCCACATAATAAGGAAGACCAACGTACACTCTGCAACCAGATCGCATATCCGACTTTCCAACATTACTTGCGCTTTGGCAAAGACTTCCAATTTAGCACAAAGTTGGGCCTGATCGTGCTGGATAGTCGCAAGACCTGCTTCATTTCTCAAACTTTGCTGCGAGAGTTCCCTTCGCAAATGATGCACTTCTAGGCGAGTGCTGCGAGTATCTCTCATGTGATTTCGCTGAGCAGTCTCCTGGAATTCTTGCTGACGGCTTTGCAACTTCTCTATCAAAGCCCTGAAGTCTTGACCATAGGTCTGCTGCTTCAATGCTGCCTTGAAGAACTTCTCTGCACTGGTCAATGATGGTCAATATTAAAAAATTGCTAATACATACTACCAGGACTTTGCCGGAACCAACCTAGGACCTGTTCCAGCAGCTGGGCCAGCGCAACCCAGATTGCAGCCGCTGACCTGTGGATGTCTGCGTTGTGGTAGTATATCGAGGTGATCTCATTGGTATTCCCGAATACAGCAGGCAACTGCTCGATCACGTCGGCGACATCATCGCGAAAGTCTGACAGCTTCTCTGCGGCCTGCACGGAGTCAGTATCGATACAACGAGATCCCGAGGAGACTTCTACCTTCAAGATCAGACCAATTCCTCCACACAATACCGAGCCGTATTCCGACTGCGATGGCAACAGCTTCATAAACGAGTTGGCCGCTGCAGCTCTTCGACTGAACGATCTCAATGCCCTTCGTATTTTGTTGAAGTTACCAGATTCGGTACCGGATATGTGCCTTGATTTTGCCTTTTCGATCATTTCTAGTATAATGTTGAAGTCGGTGACATGCGACACATCAAAGTCCCTCCGAACATCATCGCGGGAGTCTGAGACAAATGCTCTGATGCTTTTCTCCAGACGAAGCCGTTGCAGCTGTGCTTCCTGGTATATGTCGTCTAACAAGCTAATATAGTGTCAGGCCGAAGTGCATTTGGTCTAGCCGCAAGACTTACTCCGGTGACAGTGCTTCTACAGCAATGCCATCGGTGTTTCGCAGGCGTGCTGGCTGCGAACCAGCGCTACCAAGTGATACATCCCCAATGCTAGCACTTCCCCATACTCTAAGATGGGAATCATACGATATGATCGGAGCTACGTATGGATTCAGTCCATCCGCTACAGGGGCCGGTGGTGGTCTGGAGAGAAACTCGACAGCAGCCGGTGAAGCATCATCGTCGTTGAGCATGGCCATTCTGGTCCTTTCATTACTGTCATCATGAGTAGCCATAGGTCCTTTAAGTCAATTTGATTACATACAGCGCATCAGATCTTCCCGTCCGCGGCGTGGAACTGGAAAAGTACCTACTGTTGATGTTCTGCTGTACTGCATGTCAGCTCTCGTCAAATGAAACAACCATTAGAGCTATGGTCAATTCCAGCCAAACAGCGTCGAGCATCCCCAATAGTCATAGATTAGCCACATGGCACCTGAAAATAGTAAGAGGTGATCAAGCGTGGGATGAAGGATGCAGGGTTTGAGAGCAAGGCTGTTGACCGCCGACGCCATTGGCACTTTTCCGAGATTGTGGTGGCGTGATGCACGAACAAAATCATCATTTCTTTTGTCCATGTCAACCATTGATCATCGCAGGGAATCATCAAGGATCGTCCTGCAAGACGACTACCCCGTCTGAAGCAGCATAATATATATAGGCTGTCAATTGAAACCACAGTCTGATTCAGGCTCTGGAAACATGACCTCAAAGGATAGTGCGGGAAAGATTAGGCCAGCCACATTATGCGACGCTACTCATGCCATCGATAGCTAACAATCTCACCTGCAGCAGGGACGTTCTGGCCAATCAAGTAGGTATTCAAATGATCCAGCCGTACACAACCCTTCTGCTGCTCGACTGGGCGATCAGAGCAAGCTTGCAGAATCCTGCCTTTTGAGGCACGCTCTACTACCACACGGACCATTGTAGTATCGTAGCTGCTGTCATAGCTGCCCTATTTTACGCTCGAGGCGCCTCCGAAGATGTTCAGCTAGACTGATCGGCAAAGTCGTGACACAAGCCGCAAGTAGAGCAGTGCCCCTTCTGCCGAATTCTTCTTAAGTATTTCTTCCGAGTCTGCTATTCCTGTAACTTCTCACAGGCGTTTCCCTCGTGCTGTTGACTACCAGTGGCGTTGGCATAATGTCTGCAACGACGACTGTCGCGACTCAACAGAGCACTCATGGAAGCGACAAGCTTGACAAAGCCGTTACCAATGGCGATACGGTCGTTGGCATTTCGGCCAAATCAGACGACAAGACCAAGGTGAACGGAATTGTACCATCCAAGGCGGAGCCGACGAGCAGACATGCAAAGGTGGAATCCACTGGCGGTGAGCATGCCCGCTCTGCCAGCCAGACCCGACAAACACCTCAAGAAACTGCTCGTCGCATAGACGAACTACAGGAGAAATTGAATGAAGTGCTCGAGAAGCTTGGTAAAGTGGATGCGAAGAAGGAGAAGAAATCGTAGGTCTGATCCACGTGATGACTTGATCATGGCTGATATTCGGCGAACAGTAAAGAGTCATCCGACAAGTCTTCAAAGGAGAAAGAGATCAAAGCTGCCATCTCTCGCCAGCTTATGACGGAGTATGATCCCAAGGCTGTGTTGGAAGACAAGTATGATCATTTCCTGACCGCTTACTACGATTCTCCTCACCCTACTATGGCAGAAAGCAACTCGGACGAGGCCACAGAGGCGGACGGTTCCAAATCGAGATCGACCATACCTACCAGACTTGTCATCACCTCCAAGGATGTCCTGAAGGAGCTAGGTGCCATGAGTGGAGTCGGCAACTCGCAATCCTGCACTTCAATGCTTCCACCCTACAGGCTTCTGGTCTGCCACAGAGATGACATGACGCAGAAATTGCCAGAATTTGAGAAGGCTTTGTCTAAGAAGCAGAAAGAACTCGAAGCTATGGACGACGATGCTGCAGAGGAGGAAACCAAAGATGGTGAAGTGGCACCAAAGACTGCCAAGGAGACCGACGTGAACAATGCTAAGCAGAAGATCGAGTACTGGAAACTCCTCATGACCTTTATCGACGACGAATTGAGCCCAATTATCGATTTTCAAATGGTAGTGCAAGACAAGAAGATCACAGAGATTGCTTTCGAAGATCTTTGGCAAATATTCAAGCCTGGCGAAATCCTCTTCAAGACTTCTAAACGAGGAGAAGACAAACTACCCCTGGCATTCCGAGTACATTGTGTCAAAGGCGGGCGACCTGAGATATTCAAGCGATGGCAAGCCTACTCTCTGACCTCCGACGATATCAACAAGGAAGAGCCGATCATCAGCGAGCTTGCCGACCACCCTAGCGTTAAGCTCGTAATCGACTGTCACTACATTGATTTCGACGGCAAGCAATTCGGACCAATGCAGAAGACGTTCAACATTGCGCCATATCATGACACCAAACGTATCGTTGATCTAGATGTCTTCCCTGCCTGGGCTCATCCGGATCATGTAGAGCTTACCGAGAAGCTGCAGCAACGAGGCGATCGATTCTATTCTCTTACAAAGAAATGCTTTCGATTATACGAAGGCATGACGCTCAACGATCCGGAAGAGATCTCTGGAGAAGTGGCAATCGATTTTCAGGCCGGACTGGACACCAAGAAGAGAGCGACAGAGAGTGCGGGCCGTATCTATCTCCCTGACCTGGAAGACATTGGCAACTTCTTCGTCTCCACGTCCAAGGATGTCGATACATGGGAGAAGGAAGACTGCGGGCAAGATGACTGTGCGATCTGTATACTCAACCATATGGACAAGAAATACCCCGCGGCTGAATCTCGACGATGGCGGACTGGAACTGGTATCACCAATTGTATCAGTGAAACGGCCCAGTGGCTTCCCGCTGAATACAAAGTTCTGCTCACAGATCGACTGATCGGGTATCACTTCAAGAGTCGCACTTGGCGTAAGTAATTGAAGTGATGCGGAAATACTGGCTCTGACACATCACAGATGAGCTTGACATTGACTTCATCAAGGAACTTGATCGGAAGAAGGATTTGGCAAATTTCGATGATCTTGTACTTGATCAGCGACACAAGGATCTTCTCTTGGCTGTCGTCCAGAGCCATTCATCTGGTCAGACCCTCAACAGTGGAGCTCCCGTGCCCATGCCGGCAACACCAGCTGCATCTACGCAAGACACTGCAAGTATGGATGTCGTGGCTGGTAAAGGAAAAGGTCTGATCATTCTACTTCACGGTGCGCCAGGAGTGGGTAAGACTTTGACGGCAGAGACAATCGCATCTCATACAGAACGACCGCTGTACCCGATTACCTGCGGTGATCTGGGACAAGAGCCAGAGATCATTGAGAATCGTCTCCGTGGCCACTTCAAGCTTGCTCACAAATGGGGTTGTGTTCTCCTTCTAGATGAAGCAGATGTCTTCCTTGCAGCCCGAACTCGTGGCGATGTGACCAGAAATGGGCTTGTCTCTGGTATGCAGTCCTCCTCAACATCCTGCCCCTCGCTAACAACCACCAGTATTCCTCCGCGAACTCGAATATTACTCCGGCATCCTTTTCCTCACTACCAACCAAGTCGGCGTCATCGACGAAGCCTTCAAATCCCGCATCCACATCTCCCTCTTTTACCCCAACCTCAGCCGCACCTCCACAAAGGAACTCTGGCGCAATCATCTCCGCCGCATCAAGGACATGAACAAAACCCGGGACGTCCAGATCAAGTTCAGCCGCAGCAAGATCCTCGATTTCGCCGACGAACACTTCCTCTCGTGCGAGCAAGACAAGATGCAATGGAACGGTCGACAAGTCCGCAACGCCTTCCAAACCGCCATCGCGCTGGCCGAGTACGAACGCACCTCCAAGATCCGCAAGGGTGACTGCTCCGAATCAGCCAGCATCGACCTGACAGTCGCGCACTTTGACACCGTCGCCAACGCCACGCGCAGTTTCGACGAATACATGTTCGAGACGCGCCACGGGAAGGACGAGATCGACGTCGCTGCCTTCCACGAGTTCAGGGCTGCCGACTTTGTGCCGTCGCCTAGACTGGATCGGAGGCATGAGTCGAATGCGGGGGCGTTCAGGCCGCAGATGAGGGGATCGAGGCAGCCGTCTGCGAGGGAGGTGGCGCAGTATGGTGGAAAGTCGGCGTTTGCGTCGAGTCAGCAGTCGATGGGGCAGAGGAGGGAGGAGAGGAAGGGTGCGGGGCGGCGGCCGCCTTCGCCGAAGTCAGAGAGCGAGGAGGAGCGGTCGGAGAGCGAGATGAGTGATGGGAGTGAAAGATGAATGTCTTGAGACGCTCGGCGCAGAAAGTTTTGTCTGCAGCAAGTTTCATGATCATTCCTTGTAATTGCCAGATCTGCTAGGACTGGTCTTTGCTGCTGCTCCGGCTGAATGTCCAGCGCCACGGCAGTCCGATACATAAGCCATCCCGGACAGCGATGGAAAGTGCGGGACTACAACACCAGAAGCGAGATTGTGTGCTGGCCGCCATGAATCGGTATGATACCTCTATGAAACTTGTCATCGATTCGTAAACATGTCGTATCTATATCAATCTACTGATATCCGACCGCTCAATCGTCAGGATACTCATCCCTCAAATTACTAACAAACACCCTCCTATCCGCATCCCAGCGCTTGAAATACCGTCCCGCCATGCCCATCATCTTCTCGCCCGGCTCCGTGTAAATCGGCTCGATATTCTCCTCAGCGACATACCTACTCGTCCGATCCTCTCCCCTGTAGTGGTCAGCACATTGTCCTTTCCTAGGTCTCTATCATGATCACGGGGTACTCACAGAATATTATAAAAAGCCTGCCTCCTCCCCCTCTCCAGATCATCCACACGCATACTACTAATCCAATTCTCATGCGCCCTACACTGCCCATCCCAGCCCCTGATGACACCCACATACCCATATCGTTTATGCTGAAACATCTGCCCAATCTTGTACTTGACCCCGGCGACCATCCCCTCTCCCTCCCTCATTTCCCCTGCTTCCGCCGTCCCATCCTCATTCACCCTCCGCATCACAGGCTTCCGATTCAGATCCTCGGCTTTCATCTCCGCCAGCACAAGCATCAATTCCCTCCCCCTTGGCGTGCGCCCGAACAGGGGGCCAAGGTAATTCCTCACCAACTCCAGGTCCTCGGGGAAATGTTCCCTAAGCATCGTCGCCAAGTGTCCGGCATTAGGGTGGTCCAGAGCCGGCACCATCGCGCCGGGAGCGGGGGGCGCTTCTTCCACGAGCGCCATTGCCCAGAGGTACGCGTAGAAGGCGTGGTGGTTCCCGATGAGGTCGTCGCGGTTCGGCGGGACGTTGTGCCATTCTTCGTAGGAGCGCATGATGTTGCGGCAGGTGCGGACGACCATGGTGCGTGGGTGGGCGGGGTCGAGGTAGGTCCCGTGGAGGCGTGGGGGGACGCCGGAGATGGTGAGTTGGGTGGCGAGGAGGGCGTGGGGGATGGCTTGGGAGGGGGAGGAGGCGGTGGACGTCCAGGGAGAGAGGTAGAAGCGGTGGGAGGTGCTATCTTCGGGAGGGGAGGAGGTGGTGGTCGGGGTGGAGGGGAGGATGATGGCGAGGATTTGACCTGGAAAGGCGATGGGGTGGGCCCGGAGACCCAGGCGGGTGGCGATGGAGCAGTAGATGACAGTGGATTGGAGCGGGAGGGAACAGCGGGAGCGGTTGCGGAGGGTGAAGGAGAGGAAGTTGTGCTTCATGGCGTGGAAGATGGTGTGCGGTGCTTCCAGGCCGCCTAGACCATGTTCGCGCAGCCAGTCTGCGATGGTCAAAGCGCGGGTCTCTTCGTCTAGGTCGAGGATGTTGGGGTGGTCGGCTTTGATCTCTTCTGTCGCTGTGTCGAGTGCTTGTGTGATCTCCGAGAGGTTGCCCCATCTACCGCCAATGATGAACAGATCGAACGCAGCTATACTCTCTTCTAGACTTGGATTCGCATGACGATTAACAGTCGACCATGTCTTGAGTGCGGCTGTCCGATTGATCAGGCCTAATGCTGCTTCGGCGTAGTATCTTCGAGCCAGAACATCTTCGGCATCATCCGCGCATTGAAGGTTATTGATGAGCATCTGCCGAGCTTCGTATCCAGAGTCCGCGATCTGCTGGATCTTGAGATAGCGTTCGTGTTGTGTAGACAAAGCAGAATTGAAAAGTTCGCCATTCTCCTTATCGCGTGTTAATCTGTCGTAAAAGTGTTTCTTCCAAGGTGCATTCGGTAGTCGTTTGACTATCTCGGGATGTGTATCTTCGTTAACATGCCAGTAATCGAAGACGGTATCGCAAAAGTATCGCCAGAGAAGAGGTTGATCCATTAATTTGATCATTCTTCTGCTCGTTGACCCCAGGCGAACAGCATCCGATGGCGGGAGTAGATAGAAGATAGCTTGAAGCAGTTCATCCGGCAATCTCAAAATTGAGTCACCAGACTCCATGTCAATCGTTCGGTCGCCCATGATTGTATGCGATGGATGCTGGTAGTGGTAGTTGAACGTCGTAGATTAATAAGACTCCGCCGTTGATGCGGCTCAGGCGAAAGCCCAGGAATGCGGTCAGATTGGTCGCGTGCGGGTGAGGTCATCATGAATTTTGTCAGGGTCTTGATCTTGATGTCGTGCATGAGAGGTCTGAAGAAGTAGATCTTCTAGCCGAATACTACCAGACACTGAAAATTCTTGCAATGACGAGGAGCATATTGGCACGTGTTACGATCAGATCTCGGGTCGTGTTACCAACATCCTTGTAGGTAGCGACATCAGTACTGGTATTGCAGCAATCGATAGTGGGGCGTCAAGGGTTGGTCGATCAATTCATCTATTTACTCCACCACATCCCCTCATTCTTGTCCTTCCTCCCTTTCAGGCCGCTGGTATGCCGCTTGCCATTCATCGTCCTCCCATTGAGTGCTCGATGCCCATTCATGGCGTACCCATTAGCTGTGCCATTCATCTTCTTTGCTGAGGAACCACCGATGTCTCCTGTGAGTGATCGCCACAGCTCGCCGACTGCGACCCTCTTTGCGGGTAGCATGCTGTACTGGAGACTGTAGAGACTCTTTCTCGAGATTGGCGGAACGAATTGTCCTGATAGTAGACAAAGTAGCACACGAGGCGAGGCATAGTGCTTCCTGATCCGGTCGGCCAGTTGGGAGTATTGGGAGAAAGTAAGTGATAGTGGTAAAGAGATCGACTGCAAGAGTCAGTTTAGTAGCAATCAGACCGAAGATACTACCAACCCTGAGTCGTATTACTGCTGTATGTGCGGACTTTTGCCCGTCCGCTCTGTTCTTCATGTCGTTGCTTGTGGGTATATCTTGTAATTCAAAACGAATGCCACCTGAATGGGTCAGTCTTGTCTATCGATGAACTCCGGATATGCGCACCTGGTAAACGCCTAGAGTCCTTGACTCGTAACATTAAAGCAAAAAGAGGAAAATGGTTCAAACAGGCCAGCCAAACATCTAGCCCTGCTTTTAATAAAATTATACCCATCCGAGCACCAGCAAAGGTGGTATAGAATACACCCACGGTTGGTAGGAGGAAAGTGAGTAATGTGAAAACAATGGTACCGAGTAGAAGCTGATCAAGGTCGTAGTCGCATGAATCAATGCGGTTTCGGAGGACGTTTCGCTTTCTCCCCCGAAATAGGTGGAAGAGTGACATGATGATCGTCAATTGCCAATTGTAGATCCTAGCCGCGGCAATGTAAAAGGCATAGATATGGACAGTGAGGACCGAGACTAGGTCCGAGAAGAGGGATATGGGCATGCTCGCACCGGCGAAGCTAGAATACCCGATGAGTCGGATGATGTGCGGAAGAGCCGGTTGCAATGTCTGCATGCATCCCGCCCAGTAGTCAATGACCCAGAGAAAGAGATCACCAAGAAAGGCAGCGAGCTCGTTGTTAAGTTTGAGACCGGCAGGCCAATCCATCAACCAGGCAATCATCCTTTGCAGGCCTTCAATGAACCATGCGTCGACCACATGGTTGACTTGTGCGGCGACCAGGTCAGCATTGTCGACAATGTAGGATCCAAGAGCAATGCCGATAATAACGTCATTCGCAACAAGCCAAAGGCTATTATAGAAGCGAATGTACTCTGGGTGGTTATTCGTGATGCTCCCCCAATTGCTCCGCCGTCGTCTCAGTGTGAGGTACTGTGTTGGCCAATAGCAGAATTGCTGGAGTCGAATATCGACTTGCTGAGCTGTGGCAGAAAAGTCCTTCAATGCCGCAGATCTTCTTGTTGATAGTAATCGCCATTCCAGTATTTGCAGGAGAATCTCGCCACATGCCCTGTACAAGACTATGCAAAGGATGAAGAGCTGGGACATGATCGGCCAGATGTAATTCCAGTACACCCTTTTCGTCTCCAGTATGAACTGACCATATGCGTTGGTGGCAGATTCGACCACTCTTTCACTGACGCTGAGAGCTCTCTTAGACCTCACACCGACCATGCCAATGTTCTTCTGCATTAGACGATCCAGCTCCCACGAGCAGTTGATTTGATTAATAATGCGCTTCAACGCCAGCTCTTTGTGGGTCCTTGGATGCTTTGTGACTGTGTGCAACTTCAGCTTGTCCAGTAATGCTTGTTTCTTCTGTCGCTCTGCCTCGACTTCGACGTCGATGCCGTCAAAGGCAAAGTTGTGTTCCTCCATCTTTTCTCGAACCTCTCCTAGGGTCAATGCGATCGGGCTCAGGGAGAGGTATTGCATGCGCTGAGGATCCGGTCGATCAAAAACAACGACCTGGAGTGTAATATTTGCGCTGCTTGGACACCAAATGTGCGGGGCCTTTCCTCGTTTACCGGACCATACATTGAGATGGTAGTGATCGAACGAATCCCTCTGCTTGCCATTGAATGTCCCTAGCACTTCAAACTCCAGATTGCCGCATCGATCCAGTATCTGATTCATGGGATGTGGTGTTCCGCGGAAGAGTGTACCCACCTGGAGCGCATTTTGTACACTGCGGGTCTCGACATCCTGTAGGAGGGAAATGACAATAATGTCCAGCTCTGAATTCCTCCATCCGACCAATACTCCAGGTCGACTGATATTTGACAGATCTGAAGGCCAGAAGACGCGCATCAAATCATTTTGTGTTGTCATAATAGCCACATGGCTAGAACGATCCCCGTCTCTTCAATTGTTCTCGCGCTGATATGCCTCCTGGCTCGGGGTGTAGCTCAATCTCAATTTCCGCGATCTTTGTTGCTGGAATTACCAGGATGAAGAAGAATAGGGAGAGGACGACGAAGCCTTTTGCTGCTCGAGTCCAGACACTGTGATCCCAAGCGAAGATGGCAAGCTCGTAGAGTCGAGTGACAAGGTCCCAGCGAGCAGTGATGTAACCAGCTACGAAGATGCTGAGGGTGAGGACCGAGAAGGGGTGCATGAATCTTGGTCAATCGGGATAGAGGACCAAGTCAAATATGTCGCGATGAGGTCGCTGGTGGTTAGCGACAGTATTTCTCCGAAGACAGTCGCATATTCTTTAGTGTCTGAGCGCAAATCAGTGCTCCGTGATAGTCAACCTTGAAATGACTTTCGCATCCAGCTCCCCTGGAGCCGCGAAATTGCCAAGACCTGTAAAGGCCGGGAAAGCCGTGGTCCCGCTTCCGTGGGGCAGATCTTTAATGACGGGATGCATCTGGTAAAAGCTGTACACCAAGCATCCTCAGCTCTGTGAACTACCACTACAAAAGAGGAATATCTTTTGACAAGGTTCTGATGTCACATCTTGCTTTATATTCTTCTGCTCGTACTATCACAGCTCATAGCCAAGCTACAAAAATCAGGACGTATAAGCCTCAGCCTGTGGTAGTATTCTCTGGTGTACGCCTTTTTCCCCCGCATACTAGCGACGGCAGATCTTGGTGTCAAAGACTAGGAGCACGCCATCTCGATTTGACGGAAACACTACACAATTACCTCTGCAATGGACTTGTCGTCTAGCACACCAGACATGCCATGCGATTAGTACGCGAATTGCAAAAGCTGAAGCGGCAGTACATTGATCAAGGTGATGCGTACTCGGCAAACACTCGATCTCTCCCCGCACGGCTTCTTGACGTATCCATTCGGACATGGCATCTAGGGTTCACTGCATTTGGAGGGCCTGCTGTACAGTTCTTGCTATTTCGCCGCAAATTTGTGGACGGTGGTGATGGAGGACCACCATGGGTGGATGTTGATACAGTGAGTGATATCGTGCTTGGGTTATTATGGCACAAGTGCTAATTTGCTGGCAGTTCCAAGAGTTGTTGTCGCTCTGCCAATCAACACCCGGTCCTGCGAGTACCAAGCTTCTTGTTTGCTTAGCATGGCTACACGCAGGTCCTATTCCGGCACTATGGGTCTTTTGCCTATGGACGTGAGTTTGCACAAAATTGTGCATGGTCAGCAGTATCAGACTGACAGTCGTAGTCTCCCGGCTGCACTCGGAATGCTCGCACTTGGTCTGGGCATCCAACAAGTCAGTGATGTACTGCCTGCGATCGCCTATGCCTTCTTGACTGGTCTCAATGCCGCCATCGTTGGAATCATCGCTCTTGCTGCGACACAGCTTTCTATAAAGTCGATAAAGACACATCTCGACAGAGTATTGATTGTCTTTGGTGGGTGCGCTGGACTGCTGTACAGCTCGTTGTGGTACTTCCCAGTCATTATTGTCTCAGGGGGCGTCATCACTATCAGCTGGGTGCATGGTCTTCTGCCGATTATCACTCGCATGCGGGTGAAATGGGAGGTCCGCAAAGCAGTTCGTGAAGTGAAACGAAAGCAGGTGAATGATGACGAAGACAATGACCATTCAAATGAGGAGAGACGAGCATCTCGAGAAGTCGAGATGCAGCCACAAGTACCCACGAAAGCAAATGATCAGCCAAGCGGGAATACCACTATGGGTACACCTCCACAGCCAGCCCTCGACCCAAGAGCAGACACAAAGACATACCGCGTTCCGATTCCCATAGGTCTAGCTCTTATCGCTGTCTTCATAGGTAGGATATTTTCGTTTCTTCGGTGTTCACGTAGCTGACTTCCCTAGCACTTGTTGTCGTCTTGTTGGTCACATCTCGAGTTATCGAGAACGCACAGAGACCACACGAATTTGCGGCAAACATGGTACTCGCTGGTAGCATCATCTTTGGTGGTGGTCCAGTACTTATCCCTCTGATGCGAGACTATGTGGTCCAACCCGGCTGGGTCTCACCACGGGACTTCCTCATCGGCCTGGCTATCATTCAGACGTTCCCCGGACCCAACTTTGCCTTTGCTGTCTACCTCGGAGTTCTTTCTATGCTTGGCACAGGATATTCAAGCATTCTGGGAGCATTTCTAGGTTTCATGGGCATATTTGCACCAGGCATAATTGTTGCAATTGGCTTCATGAGCATCTGGAGAGTGCTCAGAGAGCGACCTATGGTCATGTCGCTGTTGAGGGGCGTTAACTGTACAGCTATCGGACTCATCTTCACTGCTGTGTACCGCATCTGGCAAATTGGATACTTGTCTACAGACTTTCCCGAAGGACGACCTTTATCACTAGAACCTTGGTGGGTTGTGGTGACGGTAGTATCATACGCTTCTAGTCGATGGTTGAAAGCGCCAACGGCCATTGCTATCATCCTTGGGGGCGTCCTCGGACTGTGCTGGTATGGTGCTGTGGATTCTCGAAGATGAACACAATACTGTTGCATGTTCACGACTTGTAAAGATACCTCACAAGTCCTCGATCTTATACACCTCGTAAGCTACCTCTTCATACGGGTGCGAACTACAAAAATTAGCATCATTCCTGGCAATTCGTGGGAGGACAAACCTGTTCAGCGCAGCAACAGCTTGCTTAGCTTGCTCCCTGCCTTGACAACGAATCTCGCACCTCACCTCGCCGACCTGCTCTGTCTTGCCGGGCTGTCCAATAACAGGCTTTGCAGCTGTTCCTGGCGTGAATTGGCCAACACCAGGCGTAGTAAAGCAAACTTCGGTGTATTGGCCGATAGTGCCCGCGCCCGTCGCAAATATGGACGATTTGATTTTTTCAAGATCTTGAGGAGGTGTGAAGAAGACCAGCTTGTAGCGGTCTTGTGAAGCTGTGTCAGACGACATCCCGACAAAGTCAATCAGTATTATTTTGGGCGCGGTGAGGTGATAGGCGGGTGTGGAAGTAATGTAGATATGGACAATAGCTGTGGTATCAAACTATAGCAGACAACATGTTGAACGCAGCCTGTGGCATACAGTTGAGTCATCCAGCATACTGAAATGTGGAGCATGACGCCATGAGCGTGGTTCAGGTTCATGGACCCCGCGGAGAGATATCGGAGACAATCCATCTGGGGAGAGTCGTAACCATTCATAACCTTCGTGCTGCTTCCTTCTTCAGATCACCAATCTATATTTCTTATACCGACGTGCCCACACTGTGCGTCGTACAGATAAGCAGGGTGCTATTAGCCCTGCCCTCCCCGCACCCGTCTCTTCCTTGCTTCACTTCCCCTCCCCTTCCTGCCGCTTCTCCTCTCTCTCACTCCGGAAGAAGTCGACACAACAGCGTAGAACAAGAAGACTTTTACCCATTACGCTGTTCCGATGGCGACGCAAGCTCATTGCGCCTACTGCTTTGAGAGCCTCTCGGCTACCTTTGAGCGTCGGCAGCCTCTCACACTTGTCCAGGTGGAAGAGCTTTGGGAAGACTACACCAGAACACAGGCCGAGGAGGATGCACCTGAGGACGATGAGGCCGTGAACGATGTAGAAGCTGTACCCGCTAAGCCAGCTGCAATTTCTCGACTCTTGAATCCTTCGTCATCTTCCGCATCCTCCTCGAAGAGCAGTACCTCCTCCATCTCCACAGCACGGAGCTCGAATTCCTCTACCCCAGCTGAAGCAGCCTCATCCAAATCCTCTTCCGTATCGTCCTTCTCTCGCTCGGGCAAGGAGGCCTCACACCCTCTATTCGTGACCTGGAACACGGTCTCCAAATCCGGCCACAAGTCCCTACGCGGCTGCATCGGCACATTCGACGCCATGCCTCTGTCCAATGGTCTTCGAAGCTACGCTCTGACCTCGGCGTTCGAAGACCACCGCTTCTCGCCTGTCCCCGCTAGCCTTCTACCATCTCTACAAGTCTGCGTCACGCTCCTGACTAACTTCTCCGAGCCGGATAGTGATCCCATGAATTGGACAATCGGTGAGCACGGTATCAGATTGAGCTTCATTGATAAAGGTCGGAGATATGGTGCGACATACCTACCAGATGTGGCGGCGGAGCAGGGCTGGACTAAGGAGGAGACGATCGTGAGCTTGATGCGGAAGGCGGGCTGGACGGGCAGCAAGAGTACATGGCGGAACGTCAAGGGACTGGAGATTGTGCGGTATGAGGGGAAGAAGGTCGAGCTGGACTACGAGGAGTGGGAGGAATGGAGGGCATGGGTGGAGCAGAAGGGCGTCGGGAAGAGCGAGTTGAACTGAGCTGGCGGCTGACGGTATACGGGAGGGTTTCGATTGCCTACAATGTCCATGCTGAGCATGGTGTTGGGAGAGGACCTGCTATCTTGGACTATCTAGACGATAGACGATTTCACGCGTAATGAATTACGACTGCTCGATCCACGTTGAGCCATCGCCACCAAGTCTTTGGAGAACATCGATACATGCCTTCTAATGGTATGGGGTTATTCTGCTGCCTCATGGCTAGCAGTAAACATATATATTGCGTATGAATGAATCGAGCAAAGCCAGATGACGATTGCAGAGTGCAGATTGCATGTCGTTCTATCAAAATAATCAGTCGACACTGTTCAGTGTTCTGGACTATGTGTGGTACTGCCTATCTCTGTCCCGCTGCCCCACGTGCGAAGCATGACTTACTGACAATACCACCACTCTCAGATCTTAATTTCAAGACGACTTACCCTGAACCATTTCCTCACAAGCGCCATGATGTTACTCTGAGTACGCGGTACACTTTAGTAATGTGGTCATCTACCACTCCCAGGTAGAAGCCCAGCAATCTCCACTACACCTGAATAACACCGCCGGAATTCGCCACCACAAGAACCACATCACTCACACCCTCACAACCTTTCACACCACAACTCTTTCCCCGCCCATCTCTAGTCACTCTCATTCCAAAATGCCCTTCAACACCCTCCGCCTCAACCAAAAACAACTCCATCCAAACGAACGCATCACCTTCATCAAACCCCTCCCCAACCTCTCCACCACCGCCAAAGCCGAACTCTTCCTGCAAAAGATAGCAGCGCAATGCTACCCCATTATGCGCGCGCACTTCCTCTCCATAACCACCCTCGAAGAATTCCCACCCAACCGCGAATTCTGGGGCCGCAACTTCAACGGTGGCGAGGTGATCCAGCTCGTGCTCCGGCGCATGCCCACGCGCCGCTGGGACGACTGCCGCCGAGCCTTCATCTCCACCTCCGACCTGGGCGAGAACGGCGTCGTGGTGCGCGGGAACCAAGGCCGTCTGGACCCGCACAGCACCGAGTTCGTAGCCGAGCGGGACGGGCAGGACGAGGGGTGGTTGAGTTTCCGCGCCGTGCAGGCTGTGATGATGCATGAGCTTGCGCACTGCATTGAGATGAATCATAGTAAGGCGTTCTGGAAGGTGAGGAACGTGTATATGGATCACATGAAGCTTTTGTGGGGGCAGGCTTATACGGGGGAGGGGGTGTGGGGGAGGGGGCAGATGTTGGAGAGCGGGGAGTTTGAGACGACGGCAAGGGGAGGGATGGGGGAGGTGAGGGATTTGTGTGGTGGTGCTTACAGGGGAAGGGGGAGGACGATGGGTAGGAAGAAGAAGAAGGAGAAGGTGAGCTATCAGGAACGGAAGAGGCGGAAGTTGGAGAAGACGGAGAGCAAGTTCGGCAAGGGACAGAATGTGGGTGAGAGTGAGAGTATGAAGTACTTGTTGGAGGGGAAGTTTTCGGGGAGCAAGCCGAGGGTGGCGAACAGTAAGAGGGGAAGGGATCTGAGAGCTGCAGCGGCACTCGCGAGATTCGATAAGGCGAAGGTCGAGGAGAGACAGGAGGTGAAGGAGGAGGTCACTGATGAGGAGGATACGGAAACGGAGTCGGAGGACGAGAATGGGTCGTGTCTGGTCGATGCGGAGGGAAAGCAGATCAAGGATGCAAAGGGCAATGGGCTTTACAAGGTTTGCGAGGACACAGATGTGAGCAAGGATGAAGATGCGAGGAACGAGCTTGATGAATTGGAGGATCTGGTATACCGGCCAAAAGAAGCGGCACCTGGAGTGCCAGCTGCACAAGACCATTCGAGTGAGGCAAATGAAAGTGCCGAGATCAAGCAGGAAGCGGTCGATCGCGACAACAAAGATGGCACACAAATCAATCAAGCCACGAAGAGCGCCCCTGCCATCAAAGTCGAAGACGACGAGACGGAAAGCGGAGACGAACCCGACATCACCGATCATATCACATCAGCTACCACTGACGGGACAGCTTTCCAAGCCGCCGCGAGTATCAGCCAGACCAGTGCATCGACTTGTCCAGTCTGCTCCCTCGAGAACGAGCCAGGAAGTGCCACCTGTATGGCCTGTGCTAATGTCCTCGATGCAAGCAAGATCAAAGGATGTTGGCAATGCAGGACAGAGAGCTGTAAGACTTCAGGCTATCTCAATGCTGGCGATGCCGGCAGATGTGGTATTTGCGGTCAGGTGAAGGGTCAATAGACGTGTTTTTGCATTTCGAGCATGGCGTTAGAAGAAGGCATAGATACCCAATCTGCTGTATCATGGGCCTTTTATAGGCACTCTACATGGATATGGGCCTCTTGACCAGCAGCCAGGAGGCAGCAAGTGTTCATTGATAGCATTTTCATTACTTGAGATACTTGGAGGCCTCCTGAACATGACGAGTGACGACGAGCGCGACTCCCTCCCTTTTCTTCTTATCCACTATCGTACACCTTCATATGCCCTATCGTCAAATTCCAGATCTATACCTCCCCTGCCACCCTCCTCCGATCCATCTCCTCATTCTCCCTCACCACATCCTCGATCGTCCTCGTCATACTCGCCGCCTCCTGCTGCGCCTTTGCAACATCAGCTTCCGCGTACCCGTACTCTGCCATCATATTATAATCGGCACTACTCCCATACCCACCGGTGCCGTAACCCCCGTACCCTCCTCCATCTCCATATGCTCCCCCGTTTCCGTACCCTCCATTGCCGTAATCATTCCCATACCCCGCATTATACGAATCCCCATACTCTCCCCCTCCATCATTCTGACCCTGCTCCTCCCCACCACCCCAACCCCTCCCCTTTCCATACCCAGAAGTGTCATTCCTCTGACTCCTCCCATACCCACCTCTCCCGTTCCCGTTCCAATTCGCCGACATCGAAGGCGCATCCCACCCCTGCCCCCTCTCCTCTCCACCCCAACTATCCCACGTGTTCCCCGTCGATTGGCCCTTATCCCACTGCGCAGGCTGATAATCCTGCGGACCCCAGGACGGATCCCACGCTGTGCTCTGTTGCGCAGAGTGCGTGTAGGCGTTGTAGCTATCGAAGGAACCGGGGGCGCCGTCGCCGAAGGAGCCGCTGTGGGAATTTTGCAAGGGAGTCGGACCGGAGGTGTCGTTGCGCGCGTCCCCGCTTTTGGACAGGCGTGGGGCTTGGCGGGAGGCGAGGGAGTCGGTTTTGTTGTGGTCGCCTCGGACGGCGGTGAGGGAGGAGGCGGTGCGGGAGTGTGAGGATTTCTTCTTGGGAGTCGCGGGTGCGGGTGAGGGATCAGGTTCTGGTGCGGATGCAGGCGGAGGCGCGGATGTAGGTGCTGGCGGAGAGGTGACAGGGCTGGGAGGCTTTTTGATGACATCGTTGGGATTCTTGATGGCGACAGCGGAGGATTTTCTACAGGCATGCTTGCTTCCACCGAGTGGCGAGAAGGGCGTTGAGCTCGGCTTCGGAGAAGGCTTTGTTGCTGGAGAAGGTAAGGCTGCGGAGGAGGATGGATCGGGTGAGCCAGCAGAGTGCGTGCTGGCGCCAGGAACGAAGGCGTCGCCTGGCGTGAAGGAACTTGCAGTGACCTTTAGCCTGCTTGACAATTTGCTCTCCGGCTGAGAGACGTGGGACGCCTTTCTCGCTTCAGGTGCCTGGTCGTCCTCAGCCGAATGAACAGCGCCGTTCGATACTGGCTGAGCTGCCACTGGTAGTGGACTGCGGCTTGTAGGTGTACGGGACTCAGTGTCAAATAGCTCATCCACAGATTCGGACGCGGGTCCAGTGGAAGCAAAGGATGAGCCTGTGATCGGACCAGGCACGGCATCACTCGCTAGCTTGGTATTTTTGTCCTCGGTAGCCTTCAAAGTTAAAGGCTCAGATGTGCTGGAATCGGCAGTGGCAGTTGTTCGTTCCGGGCTATGCTCTGTGGACTCAGGACGAGGACTTCCTTTTGGGATTGGCATGACGCTGGCCGGTGTTGGGTGACGAGACTCCTCGGGTCTAGATGATGCTCTAGACTCATCGCGTGCAGGCTGAGGAGACTGCGTCTCGGGACTCGGCTCTGCATACTTGTTAACCAAGGTCTCAAGAGTGGTCCAGCCAGGAATCTTGGGAGTCCGGTACATGGCTGCAAGATAGGTATACTCTTCCTCTTCCTGTGATGGTGAGGATGTGTGAGTATTCGAAGTAGAAGATTGGTGGATATCATCAGTCTGCGCCACATCTGAATGATGAGAATGACCAGACACGCCCTCGTTCCAGCTTTGTCCACTTGGCTCTTCATCAGCGATTGGCTCAGTGTCGGTAGGTGGCTCGAAAGAGTACTTTTGACGGCGAGGACTGTCTCTTCCGTTAGTCTTGACTTGATCATGGACACTGTTGGTGTAAGGACTCTTCTTCTGCTGCGTTGGCGATGGCATAAAAGGATCCCATGCAGTACGTCCATTCGGCTTGGGGGTGCTAGTCGGCCGCAATTCGTTCCCTGAATCATCAGCTGGTTTCAGAGGTGCCTCGGAATGGACTGGACGGGTTGGTGTGTTGTCGCCGGACTGATGCGGATGAGGCATATCTTGTGCCCAACGAGAGGTCATGTTGAGCTTGTTGACGGGTCGGTCTTCTTCTTCGACACCTAGCAGATCTCCTTCGATAACCTCGATTGGTTGTCCGGCAAGCTGGCGATCCTCTTCCGACAGCTCCTCATGAGGCACAATAGCAGGAACATAGTCCGCGACATGAGGATCGACGTGATGCAAGGCCGTGGGCAGTCTACAGCCGATAAACTTATTTCCGTTCCTGCAATTGGGGTTGTAGCAAATGTGAGCCAGTGAGCAGGTCCGATCACGGCAGGCTCCTTGCTTCTTACAAGGAGCATCGTGGGCGATCCAACGCATGACCTCAACCAGCTTCGGATCTAGTGGTAAATGCTCTTTTGCACAATGTGCACCCTCCTTACACTTGCCTTTGAGATGAAAGTCGTAACATGGCTCGAAAGTTCTCTTCTTTTCTTCCCAAGCCGCCATGTCATTCTTGGAAGGCGGATCACCAGGGTGGTAGTCTAGTCGCCACTCAGATCTGTTCACCGGAATGAGATCCCTGTTTCCATCAGATCGCTGCGGCAGATTTGAGATGATCTCGTGGAAGTCGGAAGCACTGTTGAAAACCTGATCAGGCTCTTCGGGATATGCTCGACCTTGGAAAGTGGATCCACGTTGACCAAGAGATTTATGCTGTGGAGGTGGACCAGAAGACTCAGACATAGATTTCCTTGACCGGTCAGGGAGCCTCCAGTCATTGGACGCCACAGCTCGACCTGGTCCGTAATTGTCAAGTATACCAGGCCCACGAGGATCAGGAGGTACCTCATGACGCTTATGGCAGTTATCGCCGTACTTGCAGATTCCCTTGATCCAGTGCGTGCAGACCGGCTGCAACTGTGCCTGCTCCTTGGCTTTCTGACGACTCCATTGGGTTCTTGACGTCTCTGAAGAATATGAAGCGTGCCGTGTCTCGTTGTATGCCTCATAAGAATACTCGTCGGATGTCTCCGCGTTGGGACCAGAATAACCATCAGGGTTGCTGTTATAGTTGTCGACATGCGCATTGTATGTATCTCGGCGGCTGTAGCGGTCTTCTATATCATCCTGTCGACCAGGCTCTGAGTCATTGACTGTCTTGAATGAGTAGGGATCGTGATACTGGTCGGTTGCACGATGCACTTCTTCATATGGTGGCGCCACATGACGGTGTGTTGGACGAGGAGTATTTTGATCGTCCCTGATAGGCCCAGGAGACACAGGTCGTCTCTCAGGTGAAGTTTCCGGCTCGCTGCAGTACGTGATGAGGTCCTGGTTGGGTTTGGAAGGCTTGACCTTGGGGGTGGCCTGAGGAGGTGGCTGCACTGGTCGATGGGACATGGCTGTTATAGGTCTTCGTTTTACTTCATGTTTGTTATCTTCTTCAGTCTGGCGTCGCTGGATGGGAGGGACGTATTTTGCAGCAGGCTTTGCGGATAAGTTGCCGCTCCATCTGTCCGGCGTGGGAGCGCGGCCGTCTTGAAAGACATTGGTGAGCTCTTCCGTCCTAAGACCAAGGCTTGAGAACTGTGGCCATGATTGAGCATTTCTGATCAAGGTGATGCGCTCAGAACGTCTCTCGTATGGCCTGAGAAGATCAAGATTCTTCTGGTTGTTGCAGCCAGCAAAGAAGATGTGTTTGCATGCGCTGGTGTTGATGTACAGATCAAAGTTCTCTATGGTAGAATCAATATTCATGCTTCGAGTTAAGTGAAGTGGTCTGATCTACTGACCCTTTATCTTAACGTCTGTAGTAGAGGGCTTGTCGCCGGAGTCGATCACATCGCAAAGAGGTTTGGCAGCAGTAAAGGCCGCTGTAAAGGTAGCCAGCGACCTAGAGTGACTTCCTGTCAGCTGCAACAAATGGAACATTCGCGAAGCCTCTGCAAGATTGACCACATATCGGACGACCAATTTTGTCTCTGGAGCAAGCCCCAGCTTCCTGATGTGGTCCTTGAAGAAGGCATGCAGAAACTCAGCAGCATTGGTTCCGCCATCAGCCGCCTTGCCGACAAATGCATCATCGAAAGGATAGTTGTCGCCGTCAATCAACACGACGACAAAAGGCGTCCCTTCCTGCAAAGCATTAGCATGTATACATTAACTTTGGCGCGAGAACTTACGCCGCCTCTTGCTTGACGTTTATATCGGTCGCGTGCTTCTTTGGTTTCTTCATAATCCGACAGTAGAGACTTGTAGTCTGCAATCAGTTTCTCATGGCTCGAAAGTATCCCTTGCAAGTTGTTTGTCGCAGTGGTCGAAACATATCGAAATGATGCAAGATCCTTTGCCAAAGTGGCTGTCTCGTTCTCGGAGAACATGATTGCAAGAAGGGATCGAAATTGAGCTCATGAGCATCAGTAGTACGGGAAAGAGACCAGAAGCAACCTCGCTATAAGTACATAACAGAAGATCAATTTGTCATGCGCATGGAATTGACTGGCTGCTTGTAAAGTCTCCTTTGTCGTATCAAAAGCTTCAGAAGCTCTCGGATGTCGCCAAGAACCAATCTATGCCCACGCACATGGTTGGAGTAGTACACACCACGATTGCTGCCGGCTCCTGCATGTCTGAAGACGGTGAACGGCATCTGATTGCATCATATGGACCTATCATCTATGTAGAATACCCAACAAGTTTACAAATAGCTCTGCAAGTACCCCTCGTCTCATCTCTCTGTATGTCAAGGCAAAACGCCCTTCTAGTCCCGATCACTGGGACACTACATGCTCGATTCAGAAGTCGTATACCCCATTAGACGCCGTATGCCCGTTCAAACGACCGTGTGTCGCCGCCACTGTAAAGCACGCTATGCTCCGGTCTCAGCGCTTGGTTCCAGAGTCCACTCCCCTTGATGCAGTTTGTCGACCGCCTTTCGTCCCTCTTCTGTCAATTCTGGTCGTCCCGTTGATCCCATGGCTTCTGTGAAGAACCTTGGCTTCCACTCTGCATTGCGTGATTTCCTGTCGGCTGCTTTCTGTCTTTGCCGTTCTTCAAGTTCTTGTTTGACGGTGGTTGCTTTGCTGTATTCTTTGTCCAAAATGGCTTGTGTCACGCCGGACCAGAACTTCCTAGACTCGTTTGGTAATTGTTGCTCGGGTGGTGGTACAAACTTCTGCACGGGATATAGAGGGTTAACATCCACGAGCATGATCTTATCCGATTCCTGCAAACATATTAGGCCGTACAGGACCTGAATGAGTGGGTATGCTTACCGGAACCTTGTCAAATGCCGTGCTGCCCTTTGAGAACCAGACCTTGTCGTGCCAGGCACCGTCCAGTCGACCGATAATGTCCTTTTCTGGGACATCCTTAATGCGGGTAGTCTTGTCCTTTTCAACATCGCATTTGTAGATGACACCCTGGACTTTGTTCTGCACTTTGCCCAACCAGCCTTCTTCCACGTAGTGAAGAATGACCTTCATGCCGCTCTTCTTGCAAGTCACGAAACATGTGTCGGCTACACTGACGTAGAGTGATCCTGAATCGATTAGCCAAATCCTAGATCTCGTTGGCTGCACTTACCTCTTAGAAGACCGCTCAAGAAAGCAGCAGGATGTGTAAGCTGGTACTCCTCATCGTCCCATCTATGCAAAGTGATGAAAATTCCCTGATTGTGGACGCCAGGAACAACCTTGATACTAGTCCCGGTGAACTTGGCGCTGAGCTGATCGTATCCTCGTGCAGAGATGCCCTTTTCCGGGCAATCTACATAGAATGCTGAGACAGGTGGGTGATGAGAAGTCTGCTCGGTCAGATATGACACCTTGACAGGCTTGCCCTCTGTGGTCCCTCCTCCTGCAACCAGGTTCGGCTTCGTCTCTTTCCCCATGAGCGCATGGTTGGTATCCTCGACTTCCCATTGACACTGGATGGGTCAGAGAGATCTTGTAGACTGTTGAAGGCATCTTACTCTGAAGAACTCGCCGAGAGTAGAGTTGTACGGCTTGCAAGGCTTGCCCTTGACGTATTTCTAGCGCAATCAGTATCCTTTCCATGACCCAATTTCCCCATGCTCTTACAATGTCTTTGGTAAACCAGAATCGAAGGCACTGAAGCATGCGCCCCAGCTCATCTTCGGAATCGCCAATGCTGTGGTGTCCGTTAGCCTCGTTGGGATCCTGCTGCGTGTCTGAGACACCCACCTGACAAAGGCATCGGGTCGATCAAGATAGTGCCAGTATTCTGTACGCTATCAGTCATATCCTCATTGGGAATCCTTGTGCTGCATACCCAAATTCGGAATTGGCTCCAGAAGTTGTGCAGGCAGGGAGAAGCGCACAGCTGCAATGTCTGCGACCCCTATGAATCTTGCGGGATCAGTCCCCTCTCCCAGCAGATATCATCATGGTGCATACTTCTTCAGAATACTCAAGAAGGTCTTGAGCTTGCTTGAATCGTCGTTGCCATGACTGGCTTGTCCCAGAGCAGATCCTGGCTGCGGTGTGCCTGCTCTTGAATTCGCAAGCGAGTTTGCCTCAGACGGGGTAGCGGAGAGGGTAGGCGTCGTCGCAGCGGACGGGTCTTTTGGTGTGGACGTCATTTGGAAGACTTGGAGAGGACTGCTTGTCTGTCGCAGTCTTATACTGCCAGAACTCGTGCCGTCAAAGAAACTGATGTGGGTCGACAGTAGCGCCTTTCAAAAGCCGCCCTCAACACTGCCAATCCTGGGGTGAAAGCGATGACGATATGCTTGGGCCTAGTTGAGCCGCGTATGATTCGTCTGTGTCGTCGCTGTGATGTTGCGCAAGAGTTGAGGGCCAAATCGACAGGGATGGTTGAGTGGAATCACAGCTTCATCTTCCTTTAGTTTGCAAGGTTCTCAAGATGCAGGTTGAATAGAAAGTCACCACCCCGAAAGAGCTCCGGTTTGGAGAAGAGGAGGGTCCGTGACGGTGTGGCTTTGCGGCGAGGATCAATCAAAGACAGCCAATAGATCAGGCACGATTTGCCGACCGCTATCTGGTTGCCCTTCTAGACCCGACATATTGGGGATAATTATCCAGACAAGGTCATGTGCTTGAATAGGTTGATTTTATGCATAAAACTTGTATACATTGAAGAGAGATACAAGGCGACTCCAATAACGCCAAACAATGACATATCCTGGGTCATATATGTATCAACAAATTCCCACCATCTACTGGTACTGGTTGTTTGTAAAACCCACCTCTACTTCATCAAGACAGGAGCAGCCTTCTTGGCTTGTGCTGCTGCAAGATCCGCCACCTTTTGAAGCTCCTTTGCACGCAGCTGCCGGAAATACCTGAAAAGAACGATGAACATGAGTTCAACCCTTTCCTTGGTCATCATTAAGAAGCCCTGAACCAGGAGGCCTTTAAGGATCTGAGGTCCGATACCTTTGAAGAGTGCTGCTGGTCCCTCGTTGTCGATAATGTACTTCATGACTTCGATAAAGGACTTGAAAGGCTTGCCTTGTCGAGCAGGAGGTGGTCGTGATTGAAGGCCGACTTTTGCGACGATCAAAGGTTGTGTAGCAATGGTTGCTAGAGCTTTGGACATGGCGCCGAGGACTGAACCAGATTAGCACGTGTTCGGAGTGGTCTTCTTCCTGCTAATACTCACTGAAGGCCTCGTGAGGCCGCAAGTTGACCTTGCCGGGATACAGGACATCCCGAAGTCTTTGATATGCGCCATAGGTGATGGAGGGGTTGACAACCAGAACCAAGCTGGCCTTCATGCCTCTCCATAAACCGGTCCAGCCATCCTCACTGTTGACTACCTCCTTTGCAGTCTCAATCATACCCTTCTTGTCTCCTTTTGGCTGAGTCTGTTGTCGAGTCGTCACGACAGCGATTGGAATTGTGAAGAGTTGCGCGAGCGCTCCTGCCACGGCGCCCAGTGACAGCTCAGCTGCTGTACCCGGCTTCGCAGTCGATACCCTGGTCGTGTAAAGCGTCCGGACAACCGAGTACCAGTAGAAGTACGCAAAGTTTGTGCTCGCAACACCGAGAAGTGATCCTGCCATACCAGCATAGAGCCCTGAGAGTCCCTCATCTTTGATGATGCACTGGATGGCATGTAATGTACCCTCGTAGTGTTGCTCGTTGGTCGTCAACGCTTTCTCGTCTGGCTTCCGCTTCACCTGTACTTGCAGACGAGTCTTGACACTGTGCTATGTCAGCAATGCACTGACGTAGGAGATGGTGAATACTTACATGTCGAGAGGATAGACCAGTGCATTCGCGAGGACAGCACCGCTTGCACCAGCGATCGCCAGGCCCCAAGGAGGGATTGGAGCTTCTTTTGAGGCCGCACCCATTATGACGATACGTTGCTCCGCACTGCCGACGATAAAGAGGAAGGTGTTGAGCTTGAACTCGCGGAAGACGGAGTACGGCGCGTGTCCCAATTGCTGAACAAAAGGTGTAGGGACGGAGATCGATTTCGAAAATTACATAAAAATCGACATCACGTAGAGACGAGCGGTATCTCAGTCTGGCTGGTTTGGGTTGACCAGCATGTGCATCATCCTAGCCGAAACCCAGCCGAGGCCCATGATTTCGGCGACAGGCTGCGGAGCAAAACGCGGAAACGTTTGGAGCGGCTTCCGAGCTTGGACGCGCTGCACGTGGGGTGCTCGGCGATACCGACGTCTTCCGCTGTCCGTCATGTTCATCCTACACCCTCTGATCCTATAACACCCGGTGTTGTGCCTCCGCCGATATGCTGGTCCACCGGGAAGGCTGCGACGGGATCATATATTCGGCATGATTGAGCTTATACCGGCAGAGTGACATCGACGACAGTAGGTACATCCGTCAGCACTTCAATCTTCTCAATGGCCTCCAACAACGATGTTTCCCTTGTACGTGCACCTATACGGACTCTCTTTCCTTGTTCTGATGTCACTATCAGCTCGATGGTGCACTCCAGCGCGCCTCTAGCAAAGATGACGCCCTCGACATCGTCTTCACCGAGGCCGAAAAAGCGATGGGCCGATTGAAGCTCTGCAAAGATCCTGTATCAAAGAAGGCTTCAAGCCAACAGGTCCAATCGCTACTGGATCGAGCCGAGCAGATCAAGACGACAGGGACGTGGCGGCCCTCTCATCGGATATCTGTATTTGGTGTTGATCTTCCAAACAACGCTGCAAAACCTAGACAGCTTCGTGAGCCAATTTCAACAAGGCAGTTTTCCAAGACTGAGCAGATCATCATTTTGAAAGCGTCCTATGTGAACGGTAGCAAGTTTCCGCCCTGGCAAGGCACGCCAGATGCTTCAGAGTTCAATCCAAAGCCTGGCGAACCATTCTTTCAAGACACCACCGTTTTTGATTTGTCTCGTACCCAGCAGACATCTTTGGACGGCTGGAAGAGACCACATGAGGCTCTACCACCACCGACTTGGCAGTCTAATGGACGCACCCGACCGGAGCCTACCATGTTCCCAACAGAGGCTATCGACTTCGTGCAGGATGCCGCCACAGATTGCTCGGTCGTCGCGAGTATGTGTGCAGGCGTAGCTCGAGCACAAAAGGGTCATTCAAGGGTTTGTGTCTGCATTTGTTTCCGTAGATTCGTACTGACCTTGCTAGCTGATGGGCAAAATTCTTTTTCCCTTCGACACAGATACACAGCTTCCGCGAGAGTCTGCAAACGGCAAGTACATCGCCAAATTGAATTTCAACGGATCGTTCCGTCGGGTAGAAATTGATGACCGTATACCTGTATCGAAAACTCAAAGAGTCATTCATGTTCTCGATAGGAACAATCCGAGTCTGATATGGCCACCGCTGGTCGAGAAGCTGTATCTGAAAGTACGAGGTGGCTATGATTTCCCTGGAAGTAACTCCGCTACCGACTTATGGATTCTCACCGGCTGGATCCCTGAGCAGGTCTTTCTAGAGAGGTATGATTCAACCGTGGCCTGCGTTATTTCAGTCACTGAAGTCCTATAGTGAAGAAGGTGCCCCTGGCGATATCTGGAGGCGCATCTGGGCCGCTCATCAATATGGGGACGTCTTGGTCACTCTTGGGACTGGTAAAATGTCTGCCAAGGCCGAGCGAGAGATAGGCTTAGCAGGCGAGCACGACTATGCAGTGCTAGACCTGCGAGAAGAGGATGGACAGAAGCTGATGCTGGTGAAGAATCCTTGGTGTGAAGGTTCGACATGGATTGGGAGTAGGCCCAGACGACCGAGTACATCCACTCAACTCGACGAGGATGCCGTACCATCGTCCAGAGACCTGCTCAATGCCAACAGCCAAATGTCGCCTGGCACATTCTGGATGGATTTGAATACTGTCAGTCAGCATTTTGAATCGATGTATCTGAATTGGAACCCAGGATTGTTCAGCCATCGACAGGATATCCATTTCACATGGGATCTTGAAAAGGTCCATTCACCGGGGACCTTTGTGCGCAACCCTCAATTCTCTTTTCAGGTCCGGAGAGGCGGCACTGCTTGGTTGTTGTTGTGCCGTCATTTCGGTAGCGAAAGACAGACAAGTCACATTTCCGCTTATCTCAACTTGTCGCTGTATGACGCCGACGGGTCTAGAGTACTGCTCAAGGAGAACTCGATTGACCGAACACCATTGGTCGACGCATATCAGAATTTACTGCGTCTGGACGATCTGAAGCCGGGGCGCACTTACACTGTTGTTCCAGATCAAGATGGTCTACCAGCAGCAAAGAATACTTTCACACTATCCGCATTCGCCACATCTCCCATCGAGATTGGTCATGCTGCGGACAATTTCGCTTGCACTACTTCGATAATTGGCTCTTGGACAGAAGATACAGCAGGTGGTAATACGAGCTCGCCCATCTTCTCGCAGAATCCTCAATATAGCTTGACTGTAGCCCAATCCACACCAGTCTCGATTCTGCTGGACACAACAGACAAGAGCCTACCCGTCAACGTCAAGCTATGCTTCACTACTGGCCGCCGTATCCACTCTGTCCGCACCCGAGACATCCTCGCTGACAGCAAGCAATACCGTCCAAGCTGTGCTCTGGCCAAGCTCCCGCTGCTCGATCCAGGCACTTACACAATTGTCTGCTCCACGTTCGAGACCGGGCAACTTGGTCGCTTTACACTTCGCGTCGACTCGAATACTCTTGTTACTCTCCGACCATTGCCGAGCGAAGGAGCGGGTCGCCTCCGCACTACCATCGAGCCCGCCTCCTTCGCCCAGGACGACAAAGCCCACGCCATTCTCCTGCTTCCGCAGCGCCTCACACGCTTCGTGGCAGTGGCCAGACAACTACCATCCGACTCGCCGCCACAGAAGGAGCGAAGCCTCATCCGCATATCGATCATGCAGGGAACGCCGTTCCAACACGTCACACTTGCCATCAGCTCAGATGGAGAATTTGCTGATAGTCTGGGCGGAGTGAGGACAGAGGAAGTGGACCTCAGTCCGGCCATGAATAGGGATGTAGATCTATGGCTGGTCATCGAGAGGAGCTTCACGGCGAAGAGTCTTGAAGAGGAGGCCTTTGGGGTGGAGTTCTGGACCGAGAGCAGAGGTGCGGTAGGTACGGGCGATTGGAGGAGGTGGGAGGACTAGGAGTGGTCGAACGGAACGGGAGGACTAGGAGTGGTCGAACGGAACGGGACGACTCATACGGTGCGGCGAGCTCAACCAGCTGTACAGAGACAGCATGTCACTATCGTACCACAATCGGCCTTTGAAGTACGAATTGAGCTTCATGATTTCACAGCACCCTCGCTACTAAAACTTTCGAGCCGTTCGATATATCTGTCACATCCTTCTAGTACTTGAACAACCCTGTCAAATGAACGCAACGAAGCGAACCCGAACCTGTACCGTTTGATGCGGTCAAGCAAATTGAATTACTTTAAGCTCGAATCGTCATACTCACAGAATAGCACGATCTCAAGCGCCTCGAGGAATCTGCCGAAGATGGGGCCACGGCCTGTAGACATTTGTCCAGGCGAAGCTCGTTGTTGTGATCGCATCGCAGCTGTTTACAACGAGCGAACTTGTCCTCCGTCAATGCTAAGAAGCCATCCATGTTCGACCGGATCTTCATAACCGGTAATTGAGTATTGAGACCTTCCACGATAGCTCAACACCTTCATTCGAGTCATACCAAGGACACAGAAGCTGCATATCGAAGTCGACTCGTCGTGATGGCAGAAGTTGAGCGACTTGAAGGGCAGAGACTCGGGAACAGCGGCGTCATGAGTCGGACTTTATAGTTATACGGACTGGAATCACGAGGGATTAGCAGAGATGAGAACCTTCGGGAGGCAGCGAAACCATCCGGCGGTGAAGTCTACACCATAGCAGGGCTGATGTAATGCATAGCATGGTAGTTTCCCTTGGTTTCATTTGTGTTAATCTGCAACCGTTCAGCCGTGCCTCGTGCTGATTCTTGGACGGTCTACTTCTTGCTAGAATCAAACAGAGACTGCTTATCGTGCTCTGAAGTGGAATGGAGAAGATGCAGTGAAAACTTTCTTCCCGAGTACCACACTGATAGACTCGTTGAAAGTACTTGAGGTACATATACTACCCGACATGCCGGTTGCGACCTTGAACCGCTGTCCCTTACTTTCTTGTGATTGGACCACCACGGTCTTTGCCCCAGCTGAGGGAGGAGGTGTCGCGAGCTTCATAGCGTGGTAGTAGCCTCGTCGTTGTACGCCTCTACCCGGCCAACTGTGGTATCCCGTGTTCAGGAAAGTATCAAGATGTGTGGCCACACCGCGTCCAAAGGGGTGTACAGACGGGGATACTACCACTCTACAAAGCTTACCTCACTTTCTCTTTCGGCCCAACTATAGACTGTGGAAATCCAAGTACGTAGGTAAAGATTTGTATATCGCATACGAATGCTTGAGGCAATTGAGACCTATCGGTCCCAGTAATGATGGGAAAAGTGACTGCTAAAGGAAGTGGCCCCCAGAGTCTGCACCCTCCTCCCCGCATTGTTTGCACCGTTTGACGAGCAGTTGGTCAGTGAGGGGTCCTGCAAGGCACCACCGGACAGCGCCAAAAGAAAAGCGGGGACACTTGCATCATGTGTGGCTGAACCGGGTCCAATTTTACGCCAACACCTCCTCATCTCGATGTCTACTTCCTTCTCGGATAACTCAACCGGTCCTGCAATTGGCTGCAACCAGAACATCCACACTCATCCTCGTGCGTAACTGTGACAGAGTAGAATGCCACCTGTTCTTGTGTCCGAAAACAAGGCGGAGGCGTTGTATGCCCGACGAAGCCTTTGAGCTGGTGTAGCTTTTGGTGAGCCCATGTGACAGAAATGACCGCTTCTGACGTAGCAACTACACAACTTCCACGTCTCCCAAGCAAGAGCTCTCGTCCAGTCAAGGCAGTCAGCAAGTGGAGTGCGGAAAGCTCAAGGTGAATAGAAATATCCTTCTTCTCCCTCTCTCTTTCAATTCACAATCACACATTCCGCCATCAACCTCAAATCAATTCATACAATCAATCACCTTCAACCAACAAATCACCAAACAATCAATCATCATGTCTGACGCCGGTCGCAAGGATTGTAAGTTCGAGCTACTCACCATTAGATGTGAGACATCCTGACATAGTAACAGTCACCGACAAGGTCTCTGAGAAGGCTACTCCCCAGAGCTCCAAGTCCACCACCGACAAGATCTCAGAGTCTGTCACCAACGCAACTGACTCCGTATGTATCAACCTGTGCCATGACTGTCGCACAGGCTAACAAGGTATCAGGTTGCCCGCAGCGCTCCCGATTCTTCCAAGTCTGGCACCCAGGAGACCGCCGACAAGCTTGGCCGCTCCAAGGACAACGCTGGTGGCGAGTCCGTCGGAGACAAGGTCAAGGGCGCCCTCGGCATGAACAAGTCCTAGGATGGCCACTCCGGTCACCACACTACCCACCCTCACTCGCACACTTCCACTGAACACCACGACCATCAGTCAAGCACCACTCACTCAACCACTTCGTCATTGACCGGCAAGAAGTAAATGACGACCATGATGGACCACGGAATTGTTGCGTAGGGCATGGGCACATGAGTTTCTTTTTTGATCCTTAGCACCAGAGATACCACAGCAGTTTTCGAATGAATCGGACCTGACAGCAATAATTTGTTCCATGACTGTGATTAAGTGCTTGCATCTGTTGTTGCTATCTTTGACTGTATTGCTGCCTGCCCTCCCGTATCTTTGACAGTGTTCCCTGTCGTGCACGGAGTAGGAACTTAGACATTGGTATTGCCGTCTGCCTGTTATTCCCAGTCATTCAACATTCCATAAGAATTTGTATAGATCAGCTCGGTGAGAGCTCCCACAGCTCATAGAGCAGCATTGTCTTGGCAGACCCTTCGAACGACGCGCTCGCGTTTCCCCAAGATCAGCATTGCTTCTTGAACCTTACCTAAAATAACACAACCTCATACGAACATATGGATCACCCATTGCTTGATCTGCTTGACTGCGAGCTACTTCTGGCGACCAGCGACATTGATCAGAGCGCATAGTCTGCCCGAAATTCAAATGCGCCTCTTTTGCGACAGCGTACAATGGATGACCACAGCTCAGCTTCGGTGCGACAAAGCCGAGATGAGCGCGAGCATGACGACAACGAATTGAATCACGAGGAGCATAGTGGGGTACTGTCAAGTCCTCAGCTACCAGAAGCTGCCGAAAGGCAAGATTCTTCGAGCTCACTGCATTTCTCGGACGCGGCGGATGCGACTGACCTTCATGGCGACCGAGAGCGCTCGCTGGACGAAAGAGAGATACGAAGACAATTAGGAGATTTTGAATCGAGCTTTTTGCCAGAGTCTGGCCCTCCAGAGATGGAAGAGCATGCAGGCGCAGACGATACCTACATGAATTTGGGATCTTCTACCAAAACGTCTCCGCTGAAGGCCTTTCTTGGTCCGCGAGGACAGAGCGAGAACATGAACCAAGACGATGATGCTGGAGATGAACGTAATGAGACAATGAGCGAGGAGGACGACTACGAGAGATACAGACAATCGCAATCGTCTACCGACCAGGATGTCATGGATTCCCCGAGTGCGGCTGCGGCGCAACGTAACACGGCGCGCACTAGGACACCCTCAGGTCTGCGCAATGAGCTGTCTGCACGCGCTGTAGCAGACTCGGTCCCCTCACGGTCAAGCAGCAAGTCTTTCCACAGGGGGTCATCTCTGGCCCGATCGCATTCTTCAGGCTCCGGCAGCCAGAGAAGTCAGCGAACGCTACAATCTCAGACCAACGACTCTCGTCTTGCTTTACCCAGCATCACAACCTCAGAGGGCAGCCCGGCATCCACTGCATCACCTCTTAAGCGCCCTGCTGGCTCTCACAATCGCATCGCAAGCCACACTTCCACTGTGTCCACCAATTCCAACTCCACCATCAACGCCGATTTTGCCCTTTCCACCGGCGTCCCATCCAACAACTCCCCCCTCTCATCCCGCACAGCCCGCGACCTCAACCGCCTCCCCTCCTTCGGCAGCGTAGTAAGCGACATGTCCCGCGACCCTGAAGCCGGCAAACCCTCTTTCAATCGCGGTTTCAGCGCCGCGACAGGGCTCCTACGCTCCAAAATCCGCGAAGCAGAAGAAGAAGCCTCCGCCTCCCCGATCACGCCCCGCGCATCCACCTTCCCCAGCAAAGAGCCAAGCGACACCGTCATCGCCGCGCACGTCCGCGACATCCACGTCCCCGACACAGTCGCGCGGGACTTCCAGTCTCGTTTCGGCGCGCGCAGTCCGGACAAACGCACCGCTAGCATCGCGACCAATACGACCAGCACCACGACGGGGCGAGGGCAAAGCACCTTGACACTGAAAGAGCAAGGGAGCAAGATTGATAAATTGACAAAGGAGAACTTTGACCTCAAGCTCAAGATCCACTTCCTGGATCAAGCGCTGCAGAGCAGGAGTGATGAGGGTGTCAAGGCTATGATCTCGCGGTCCGTGGAGCTGCAGACGGATCTGGCGAAGGAGAGGAGGGATAATGCCTCGTTGCGCCGACGGGTGAGGGAGCTGGAACGGCGGGTGGGGGAGGTGGAGGAGGAACTTGCCGAGGAGAGGGAGAGGGGGGAGGAGGTCAAGTGGCGGGGGCAGCAGGAGATGGAGGTCGAGATCAGTGAACTGCGGGAAGAGTTGGATGAGGAGAGGGTCAAGGTCACGAAGCTATCGGCGGAGAATTTGGCGAAGGAGATGGAGAGGCGGAAGATGGCGGAGTATTTGTCTGCTGTGCAGGAGAGGAATGGGCAGGGGGATGAGGAGGTGGAGATGTGGAAGGACCTGTTGACCGAGGAGCAGGGGAGGAGGGAAGGGGTGGAGGAGGAGGCGAGGGGGTTGAGGGAGGAGTTGGGAAGGATGCGGAGGGAGAAGGAGAGGTGGTTGAAGGAGAGGGAGCAGGGGGAGAGGAGCAGGAGTATTGCTTCTGAGGGCGGGAAGAGCGCGAGTAGCGGTACGCTCGTGGAGCAGTTGAGGCATGAGAACGTGGAGTTGAGGAGAGATTTGAGTGCTCAGACGAGTATGTTGTCTTCGAGAAACAAGGAGAGGGAACGGTTGCAGCAGGAAATCGAAGATTTGAAGCTGTTGCAGAGGAAGGGTGGGGATAGGAGGAGTATGACCGGTGACAGTATACTGGAGAGATCTGCGAGTCGGGCGGCGAGAACACCGAGCAGGGCTTCAGGCATGACTGGGAGCAGGGTGAGTGATGCTGAGCGGGATGAATACGAGCGGCGAGAAGGTCTGCTTCGCGACGAGAATGCTCAGCTACGCCTTGAATACCAGGACATAGAGAAGGAGGCTGATGCTCGCCTGGACTACATCACTCAACTCGAAGAAGACGTAAAGAACTTGGAAGTCGACCTCTCCGCTGCCGTGGAAGATCTACGAGCACTCCAGACAGAGCGTGACGAAGCTCTCATGCTTGTCGAACTTCGCGAAAGCGATCTTGAGAAAGTCAGTGAAGACTACCGCAAGCTCGAAGAAGAAGCCGTCTTCAACATCGAAGGTCTCGAAGCCGACATGCTCCAAACCCAAACCGCCCGCGACCGCACCGCTAACGAACTACGGTCTCGCAACGAAGACTTCTCCGCCCTCCAATCCGAGCTCAAGTCCCTAGCCAGCAAGCTCCTTTCCCTCGAGAGCGACCGGGAAGCCTCGCTCAAGCGCATCTCTACCCTCGAAGCCGAGCTCGACGAAGCCAGCACCGAACTCGATACTTTCGAGCGCAAATTCCGCGAGACCGAAGCCAAGAACCAACGCCTCGAAGTCTCCTCCGAATCACTGCAAAACGAAATCACCTTCCTCAGAGAAGAGCAAGAAGGAGACAAGATCAAGATCGGCGACCTGACCAACGCTCTCCACGCCGCGCAACAAGCCGTCGCCGACGAGAAAGAACGCATGGCTGAGCTCGAGGCCTCCCTCGTGGAAGAGCGCCGCCAGCGCGAACTCATCGACGACCAGTCCAAGCAGGAAGTGCAGCAGGTCATCAACGAGCTGAACGCCGAGAACTCGCGGTCGAGAGACGATTTGCGGCGACTGAGGCGCAGTGTGAGTACCAAGGAGAACGAGGCGATGACGTACAAGTCGCGGCTTGAGGAGTTGGAGACGAATCTGAGGCGCGCCCTGGGTGATCTCGCGGGGACGAGGAGCACGTTGTTGCAAGACGTGGAGAAATTGCAGCATGATCTCGGTCGGACGGCGGAGGAGCTGGAAGGAGCGCGAGCGGATGTCGCGGACAAGGATCGACTGATCAAGTCGCGGGACGTCCTGCTTGAGTCGTCGGGATTGGAGGCGAGGAGGTTGAGTGATTTGCTGGATAAGGAGAGGCAGGCGAGGAAGCATGATTTGCATAATTTCGAGATGGCGCAGAGGGGGAACAGTGGGCATTTAAGAGCAATTGCGAATCATGAGACGAGGAGTCTGGAGCTGGAGACGGCGTTGAGTCAGGCTAAGAGGAAGCTGGGGACGTTGGAGGGGCAGTATAAGACGCAGCTGGAGGAGAGGAATGCGTTGTTGTTGAGCCTGTGGAATAGGCTGAGTACGGTTTGTGGGACGGAGTGGAGTCAGCAGAATGGTGGTTTGGGAGGGGCGGTAACGAGTGTGGAGAGTATTGGGAGGCATTTGCCGCAGTTCCAGCGGAATATACTGGCTGCGTGTAAAGCGATTGAGGGCTTGTTCAGCGGGCTGAAAGGCAGGATCAGGATGGCGGAGAGGAGCATGGCCAAGGATGTGTCTACCCTGAGTCACACACTTGAGCAGAAGATCAAGAGGCTAGAGCAAGTCGAACGGATGGCATCGGAGCTCGTTGAGGTCAACACGCAGCTGCGGACAGCCATCGCCAACAGTGGTCTAGGTGCAAGTACGGGCAGAAGTCCAAGCGCAGCATCTGGCAGCTTCGGACAGAACAAGCTGAGCAAGGCGCATCAAGAAGAGATGAAGGTCTTGAAGACCGAGATCAAGTCTTTACAGAAGGAGCTGAAGATTCATCGAGCACTACCTAGTGAAGAGGCCGCTGAGAAGATTAAGGCAGACCCTGAAATCAGGTCGACGAACAGTGGCAACAGACGAAGCAGTGTTCTTGGTCTGCTAGGCGTGGGCGACGGAGAGGGCAGCAGACTCAGCCCAGCAACCATTGCCGGCAAAATACTTAGAACCAATTCTGAAGGCGCAGTCAGGACACTCAACCTCGGCGGCAACCGTCACAGCGTCGACCTAGCTCGACAAGGTAGTACCGCCAGCACAAGCACGAACCGACAGAGCGTCGATCTTCAAGCCCAAGGCCCCGGTCCAGTCGGCGGTCCTGGTGCAGGTCCCAACGACCAGAGATGGATCCATCGTCTTCGTGAGCTTGAGAAGCGGCTGAAGGCAGAACGTGAGGCACGACTTCTGGACCGCAAAGGTGCCCGCCAACGACTTGAGGAGCGTAGTGCTGAGAACGAAGGTCTGCGGCAAGAGCTCGAGCGTGAGAGGGAGCGGAATGGCAGTATTACCAGCTTGGATAGTTTCCGCAGCTTTGATGGAGAGGAGGAAAATGAGCAGGTCATGACGCCAAGAGCGAGCTTGAGTCGCAGGGAGACGGAAAGGTCGAGACGAGAGAGGAGTCAGGATAGTGTCGATTAGTGGAAGACTTTTTGTAGAGACATGGGTGAGATCGGCGGATGGTGGTGATTGAGAATATCCTAGGAGACCTATGAAAGTCCATGAGAAAACAAAATTTTATTGCAAAGACGCGCAAGATCTCAACATGCCGGCATGAAGTAATGTTTCTCTATGAGACGCAGTGTCTGCATATGGTGTGATACCCGCATTCACATACCCGTGAGTATTACGGTCACGTGACGTCGCGTGCCCGCTGCGGCCGAATCCCGTCCGCCTAACGTGACCTCCCTCACCTTCATTTCCAATCGAGAGCATCCATTTCCCACGCCATTTTCACATCTACCACATCGTCAGCATGACAGTCGTTGATGCTGTTGATAGACGTAGCCGCATTGTCAGACAGGATTAAAAAGTCTGGCCTGAACAGTGGACGCAAGACCTGAAAAGCTCACAGCCATCATCGACGTTCCCACCAAAACGCCACGACGCAGTTTGTCACGACAACATGTACAATCGAGGCGGCGGACGAGGGAACAGTACGGTCTGCAAATTCTTCCTCAACGGCTACTGCAGGTTTGGAGGTATGTCTTGACTCTGCCTGACCGGGGACTACTACTAACAATGAAAGATGGCTGCAAAAATGAGCATCCCACAAGCGCATCGAGCAACCGCTTTTCTTCTCTTTCGGGTCAGAATAATGGCGGTCGTGGAAGACAGGGCGATTCCAAAGACGTGACTCAGACGTGAGTGCAGCGAGAGTGTTTCGAAGATCTTGGGTCTAACACTCGACAGCTATGGTGTGACCAAGGAAGCCATCGTCGCAGACCTGAGAGATGAGCGACCTGGCTGGCCATTATCTGCATACGCGCCGGGCAAAGATGCACCAAAGCAGCTTCTGGAAGGATTCCCCATCGAGCAGAGTCCGGAAGAGATGAGAGTATTGTACTACATTGCTCAAGCCGCCGGAAACCCACAGCCAGCTGTAAGAACGTCGTGTTGACCTTTATAGCATCGCTAACCTGTGATAGATTCAAAATGAGCAGGAGCTGATTCAACGGATCAATCAGCAGATCCAAACAATCTTGAACAACCCTGAAGAAGCTGCTAAATATGTTATCAATGGCGGCAACGAACATCCCAACAGACGTGATCTCACCAAGGCATCAAGTCAAGCAGACACTACCAAACCGACGAATCCATTCAGCAGCGGCGCTGGGACATCGTCATTTGGGCAGCCATCAGCGTTTGGCGTGGCAGCAGCGTCGCAGCCAGCATTCGGTCAAGCGTCTTTAGGGAAGCCAGCGAGCCCATTTGGAGCAGCAGCAGCACAATCTTCTGCATTCGGTCAGCCTTCTCTACCTGGCAACACAGCCTTCGGACAGCCCTCGCAACCAGGGACGACCTCTGCATTCGGACAACCTTCCTCAATGGGTGTCAAGTCAGCCTTTGGGCAGCCGTCGCAGTCGACATCGGCTTTCGGTCAAGCACCACAGCCAGGAAACGCAGCATTCGGACAACCATCCCAACCAGGAGCTACTACTGCCTTTGGGCAACCATCACAGCCCGGTAGCAATACAGCTTTCGGACAAGCCTCGCAAGCAGGATCGACTTCGGCATTTGGACAACCTCCACAGATGGGAGGCACCTCGGCATTCGGTCAAGCATCTCAGCCGGGTACATCAGCATTTGGACAGCCCTCGCAGCTGGGGACTTCGGCCTTTGGTCAGCCATCAAGTGTAGGTGGTGGCGGCGGTGCATTTGGGCAGCCATCTGGTCTGGGACGACCTGCATCGGCATTCGGTCAGCCATCACAGCGTACGAACCCATTCTCTGATCAACAGACTGGTGCCGTAGGACAGGCGAATCAACCGAACACGTCCTCGCCTTTTGCTGCCGCAGCCCAGCAACCTGCAGGTGGGCCTGGCTTTGTCCAGAATTCGTCGCCTTTTGCAGCAGGCACGAACAAAGCGTCACCATTCGCGCAAGCAGCACAAAGTGGCAACGTTACGAATCCGTTCAGTCAAGCACCCCAATCGAGCACTTCGCCTTTTGCACAAGCGAATACTTCCGCTGTTAAGACTCCAATGACGCATACCCACTCAGCACCGCCGGCGGGAACAGCAGGTGGCACCGCGACGCCCCCACTCAATACGTACGCACAGCATCAAGGAAACCAATTACGGTCATGGTACGGAAAGCCTGTCACATACATCGACAACCAGCCATACTATTCAAAGACTGGTAACCTGCGAGACGATTCTAGTCTGGAGAGAATTTGGCATCCTGAAGGACCACCACAGCCGAACGAGTATACTGCCGACAAGGAGAACCTTTATGCGAAGTATGGAAGCGCAGCAGAAACACAATACAGGACCTGTGCCGAGCAGGGGAGATTCGTGGGAGGAATACCTCTGCTGGCACCAAAGAGAGAGTGGATTAGGTTTGACGTTTGATGATACCCAAGTCGCCGCATATGTCAGCAAGGCGCTAGCGACAGACGGATGAGATTAATAAACATAATCAATTGAGCTTGTAATAACACAATATAATTTGCCCTGCATGGATAATAGTCTAGGGTCCACATGAAATTGAGCCGCAAAGCTTGATCCCTCGAGCGTCACTCTGCCCTTCCTAATTTCTCGCCCAACACCTGTTCATTCCAACCGCACAGACATCACCACCTGTCATGAGCCCGAAACACTAGCGGCATACGACCCGCAGTTATCAAAAATGTCGACCGAGATGGAATCACCTTCTTCCTCTACCACCTCCCTTGCCGACACCCGCTCCTCCTCACAAACATCCCTCTTCTCCACATTCGCCTACCCAGTATCGTACACAGTATCAGGACTATTGAGGCGGATCGCGGCCGACGAGGCTCCCACGCCTCTCGCTCGTGCCCTCAGCGCCAACTTCAACGGGTCTATGCATGATACTGACATGGGTGCATTCGGTCCACCTCCAAGGCGGCGACTATCGCCATTCCAACCCCCTCCGCTGACGCCCCTCACCCTTGCCGGATTTAAGGAGAGCACACCGCACAAGTCAAGACTATTGAACAAGGCATTGGCGGAAGAAATACGGCTCCTCATACCTCCCCGCCTTCAGCTCGTAGATACATGGAAGTTGGCATACAGCCTCGAGCAAGACGGAACCAGTCTGGCCTCGCTCTTCAAGCTATGTGAACCATACCGAGGCAAACGCGGCGGATTCATCCTCACCATCCGCGACAGCGAAGGCGCCGTACGTCCCCTCTCTCCCCCCCTCTCCCTGTCTAATCCCTCCAGATCTTCGGCGCCTACCTCTCCGACCCGCCCCATCCCTCCCCGCACTACTACGGCACTGGCGAATGTTTCCTCTGGCGCTGTTTCCGCCTCCCCTCGCTCCCCGACCTCTCCTCCCTTCCCCCTCCTCCAAGTGAAGACACAACCCACCTCGCCCGCATGACGACCATCACAGGCCTCTCCCCGTCATCCTCCTCCACCTCGCTCGCCTCCCTCCCCCCAACAAACCCCAGTACGCGCGCTCCCTCCCCTTCCCCCCTGCGCAACCCAACGAATCTAATGGACGACGACACCCCCATGGGTCTAGGCACAGGTGCCACCACACCAGCGTCCAGCGTCGCGCCCTCTGCGGCGGGCGGACGAGGGCACAGGAGGAGGGAGAGCCAGCCTTTGCGGTTCAAGGCGTTTCCATACACGGGGGAGAACGACTTTACAATTCTTTGCGGAGCGGACTTCTTGAGTGTGGGCGGTGGGAACGGGAAGTATGGGCTTTGGCTGGATGATCGGTTGGCGAGGGGGGCGAGCGGGGAGTGCGAGACGTTTGGGAATGAGCCGTTGAGTGAGGCCAAGGGGGGGAAGTTTGGGGTGCTGGGTGTGGAAGTTTGGGTTGTTGGTGGTTGAGGGGAATACAAATCCTGTGAAGGAGGGCGGAGGGAGGTGTGGAGATGAGTGCTAGAAGATGGAGATGCTCGGAAAGGACTAAGCAGCATGATTGGAGAGGAGGACGTGACGGCAGGACAGGAGGATACGAGACACGAGATAATGACTGCCACGACCCAGGAAAACGGCACAGACGAAAAAACAAAACAGTGGCGACAAATGCTAGGGGGCGCTTTTGGATGGTATACCCAGTTTAATCCATGGTTTGCTTCCTTCTGAAGTCTTCCTCGTCTGTGTCTTGACTCGTGACTAATCTATGTGTACTGCTAAGTTCGATCATCTGTAATGCTGCTTCATGCATGATTTGTAAAGTGGGCATCTTTCGTGTAGTCGTCATGTGGTCGTGAATCGTGAAAGTGACTGTGGTCAACGCTATGCGGAAAGTACAATCCTCCTGCTATGCCAAACAGAGATCCAAAGTCGTGTGCCCACGCCGAAACTAAAATCTAGGGTATGCCATGCGTTATTCGTTGCCCTCCTTCTTCGCGTCCAAGATCGATTCTCATGCCACCATTCTTCATTCGAAGAAATTCTCCTCAGCGACGGGTTGTCATGGTGCTACCCTGCGAAGTTCGACCTCGGCCACGTGAGCTCTGTGTATTCTGCACTGTACCGAACTTGACTGCCTGTCAGACAACTCGACCACTATTCTTTCGTGACGGCCCAGCTCCGAGTGGTCATTCCTCCTCGGTGAGTAGTAGATCACTGAAACTCCATCACATCGGAATGGCCGTTCTACCCAGCAGTGTCGGTTTCGAAAACGTAGAGATCCAGGAGCAATAGCAAAGTTGACAAGTATGCGATACCGCGCATGAGTCATCTGCTTGGCATGAATGAAGATTGGGAGGTGTAACGTGCAAGGCGCAAAAGACTGGCCAATCATGCATCTGTCGCGTATAGCCCGGTGATCGGATTACTCGGTATTCAGGGGTCCTTTCTTCCAACATGGCTGCACATTGGGCAGGTATAGGTAATTGTCATGGCTTCGTCCATTCCCCGTGTCTGTTGCTGGTGGAAATGTGTCTCTCCGTGTCCACATTTGTAGCACGCTTCCTTAGTGAGGTGCTCCGTCGTCTCTCCTGCTGTAGCGAGCTTCACATTTGAGTACTTCTGCTTTCGTAGCCGAAAAGGCAGCTGATGTGGCATCAGTGAGGAAGTTGTAGAAGCTGGCCATGTATCTTGCATATCAGTTGCCGTCAACAATGCAGGAACAAGCACCGACTTTTGTTCGGCGAGCCGCATATACTGCAATCAATGATGGTGATGCTGGGATCAGCGCGATCGAGGAGGCCGTCGCAGCTGTGCAGAAGCAGAGCGTACCGACGAGTGCCATTACTTCGAGGATGTCGAGTTCACCTGACGGAACCATCATCAGCCATTTGTATCTCTGGCCCTTAGAACTGTGCTACAGGGGATCACTGCCTGGAGATGAGTCACGCCTCTTGTTGTCCCACTTGTTACTTCTTGCACTCTTATTACGTTGAAGCAATTATCAAAAAGAATTCGAAACTTTTCTTACGCTCCACTTGACCGAATTGTCTGGCGACCAGCAGGACATGGCTAGCTCGTGCTGTTGCCATTGAGATATCGGCTTGCTGCGAGTGCAGGGCACAACGAACATGGTGGTCGCCGCAACATGACAGGACCGGAAAGCATGCCACGACCGAAAAGCATGCCACGAGATGCGCCAAGGACACCTGGAGATATGCATGTTCTTGTCTCTGCAGTCAGTGGGACTTTGGTAGTTCCTGCAAATTGACGAGTCATGCCCCGCAATTTGACAGCAGGCACTTTTCCAAAAAGTGGCTGGAAAAGGCGCAGGACCCACCCGAGCCAGAACATGACGCGCCGTCATTGGCCAATGCACCATCACCCCAGCGACTAAGGGCCTAGTAAACACCAAAAAATGGCTGGGGGAGAGTACCTCCAACCTCATGATTTTGAAGTGCATACTGTGACACATTCGAGAATCAGAGACAAGAACGAAGGCAGGGATAGCCAGACCAGAACAGAAAACTTACACAGCTAAGCCCATCTATTCCTCCTTCCCTCCACTTTCTCTACACACAAGCACAATCACTATCCATATCCGACTTTGACAGCATTCCATCTTTCGAGATAGCCGTTAAAGATATACGTTCTGACCGTTGAACATCAAGCTTCTTTTTCTTCGGCAGTCCTTCACTCTCAACGTCTACAAAGCCGAACCAACCATCGTTCCTGTCAACGACATTGCGAACCCGACACATTCCTTGCTCACGAGGCACGCAAGGCCGACGACCGTTTGATCTGATCACCACAATTATATTCCGGCCCTTCGGGTGCCGTAGATAATATATAAGAGAAGGCAGAAGACGAGCACACATCATGGCGTCCAGCAGGAGTAGTTCGAGCGCTTCATCAGTCAAATTTGCGGTACGGATACAGCGCTTCTTGCCATTCCTAGGCTTCCACCAACTGCTTATGATATTGATCGCCATCGCGATTGTCCTACTTTGTCAGTACGACCCTTTCCATAGTTCCATCATCTTCACTAACAAGTTCCAGCCCTTCTACTAGCAGGATGCACCTCATCATCACCTCTTATACCTGACATCTTCCTCATCGACTTCTTCTACGAATCCTACACTCCCGAGTATGATCCAACACAAGTCAATCCAGGTGTGACGGCAGCCATTGCCAACATCGTCGGTGATGCCATGTTGGAAGTACGAGTAGGCTACTTTGGTCTTTGCATCACGCCCGATGGCAGCAGTTTCTTGTGCAGTAATAATGCCACACTCCTTGCCGAGCAAATCTCCATCGATCAAGATCCGCTCAACTTGATCTTCATCGCCAACACGTTCAAGAATGATGTCGTCTTTCCATACCTGATGTAAGCATACCGGCCTGCGTCCACTCAAAATCCATGCTGACGAATTCCAGTATCGTCGCCATCATCTTCGCCTTCTTCGTCTTCCTCGTCCTCGCCACCTTCCCTACATGGCGAGAAGAACGCGACATGAACGGCTCAACAGTAGACGTCAAACCATTTCCGAACCGCTTTGCTGCACAAATCGCACTGGCTCTGTCCTTTATCGCTGCCGTATTCGTCCTCGTGTCAGTATTGTGGCAGCACACAGCATCAGTGGCAGCTGCTCAAGTGGCGCAAGATTTCGGAAACGGCAGCGTCAAGAGCGGCGTCGGCACCGCGGCCATGGTGTTGGGTTGGTTCGGCTTCGCTCTCCTGATCCTGGTCACCACCGCATTGGTGGTCATCGTCATCAGTATCAGCGTGCTAGACCGCTTGACGGACTCGAGCAGTTCAGGCAGCTCGGATTAGGAGGCATCAAAGGCAGCGACTGCGCGAAGGACGGAGAGCAGGGAAGCTGGATGAGGAGGTAGATGGAAGGGAGTGGCGGAAAAGGAAACGAGGACGACTTGCACATACCACCAAATTCTCTTTCGACAGCGGCATAGGGTGGGCGTTATGATTCGATCAGCCAAATTGTTGGACGCAGGAGATACCACTGCTGTTATTCGGACGTAAATAGATGACTCCCGCTTGATGCGAGGTACAAATGGATGACTCCCAAGACAATTTTGAGTGGTCTGCTTCGTAGATGTGTAGATCGCTGGCGAGAGCTCGTTGTCATCGTGAAACCTGACAGTCTTGATTGTGGCGAGCCGAGCTTCATATCTCATCGTTGATCATTGCGGCGAAGGAGATCCTGATCTTTGATTTTTGAATTGATCTTGTATATGTACAGATGCCATGCTTGCGGCATATCTGTTAATGTTGTACTTCCTCGTAGAGCCTGCATCATGCCAGGTCGAGGCTTGCTATGCTATCAATGTGCTGCACTAGCGTGCGCTGTAAATCCCCCATCATATCCTCTCCCACCCATTCGTTAATGAACCTTCTACTTCGTGACCTCTCTCGGCGTGGCGGCATACGTTGGTCGCACGAACCTGTGCATTGTCAGTCCCGGCTGCACCTTCGCCCGTCTCGTGCGTTGCGGCTTCATTGAGGCATTCTACTGCCTGTTCGAAATGAAGATCCAGAATCTCGGGTTACGTACCGATCGCCGTGGTATATCTGGTGCTCCTTCCCGAGCAACTCCTTCTCCCGCGACTTGTCCGCCAACATCCTCCTCACCTGATCCCTGTCCTCCTCTGCCTGCAACACCGGGATTAGGTGGATGCGCGACCACATCTTTTCTCGTGCAAGTTCACTGTCTCTGTCAGCAGAGATTCCTCAATCTCCGTATTTTGCTCCTTTGGCATTTCTCCTTCTTGAACCGTGAAGCTACCACAGTCGTACGGGAGTGCTTCTTCGATGCGGTGTGGTGGGTCTAAGCTGACGTACTTGTGCTCTCTGTTGCCCTGACCGAGTCTGTAGAAGCCATAAGTCATGATACCGGCTACAGCAGCAAGGTAGAATGCCGGTCGGAATCCTCGTGCGGGTAAGTTGCGGCGGTATTGGACGGGCTCGTAGCCCCCGGACGGGGGCATATCTTGAGGCATTGTGGCGGCTTGGAACTCCCAATCGGATCGCAAAGACAATCGCTGCTTGTGAGATCGCGTACGTGATCGTCGGTCGATGTGAGGAAAGACAATGCGGTTGTTGAAGTAATGCAAATAGCAGGTGAGGTCGGCGGATTGCTCAATTATCGCCGAGTCATGCTCACAACCACAATGACTCGAGCATGAAGAATAATTCACTCTTCACGATTGGATATATTTGATATCAGCCAAATCTCAACAATGGAGTCGGAAGAGCGGCCCTCAAAGCTCAGGAAACTGGACCATGACAAACAAGCCACCTCTCTCGTATCTGATGCGTCTGCGCCCACTGAATCCCCTGCCACCACCTCAGAAGTGGCAAATCCTCCGGTCCATATTCACAACAGCAAGTCCACCACCTCCCCGGCTCCTACATCCTCTGAACCCCCACAACCCCCGCGCAACCTCAAAGACCCAACCCTTCACGCCCTCTCCCTTTCTCACCCCGGCCTCTCCAAGAACCAACTTAAAAAGCTCCGACGCCAACAAGAATGGGACGCCGCCGCGCCCGCCCGGAAACAGAAACGCAAGGACGAGATCGCCCGCAAGCGTGAAGCGAAACGCACCCAGCGCGCCGCGTTGCTCGCTTCCGGTATCGATCCGTCGTGCTTGCACAAGGGCTCGCATAGGCCAAGGGCGGTACAGTTGCCTATTTGCTTTCTGATTGATTGCGGGTTCGATGGGTTGATGAGTGATTCGGAACGCGTGAGTCTGGGTGCACAGGTGACGAGGAGCTATAGTGCCAATAAGCACTCTCTTGCGCGGGTTCATTTGGCGATTTCGTCGTGGGGGGGCAAGTTGAGGGAGAGGTTCGAAGGGGTGTTGCAGGGGCATTATAAGGGGTGGAAGGGGGTGAAGTTTGAGGAGGCGGGGTTTAAGGAGGTGGGGGAGATGGCGAGGGAGTGGATGGTGGGGGAGGAGGGGGGGAGGTTGAGGGGATGTTTTGAGAAGTATCTGGGTTTGGAGGACGGGGAGAACGGAGAAGGGGTTGAGGAGGCGAAGGAGAGTGCGGCGCAAGGGGAGGGAAGCGGCGAAGCGGAGAATGGGATGGATGAGAAGAAGCAGAAAGCTGAAGCTGCGGCGAAGAGGAAACAGCTGATGAAGGAGAGGGAGGAAGCGGTGGTGCCGGGATTGCAGGAGGAAGGGGAGGTGATATATCTAACTTCTGAATCGCCAGATACTTTGACGGAGCTCAAGCCGTACTGTACTTACATTGTGGGAGGACTCGTGGATAAGAACCGCGAAAAGGGCATCTGCTACAAGCGAGCGAAGGAAGCTGGGGTCAAAACAGCTCGACTACCGATTGGGGACTACCTGGAGATGACGAGTAGGAAAGTCCTGGCCACCAATCACGTGGTAGAGATTATGCTCAAATGGCTTGAGTACGAGGATTGGGGAAAGTCTTTCCTAGAGATTATTCCCAAGCGCAAAGGCGGCCAGCTCAAGAAGGGTGAGCACAAGAATGATGATAATGAGGACGGCGACTCGGATATCGAGGCAGACGACGTGGACGACATCGACCCCGACCTCGAAGAGCTCGAGGCGGCGGAGATGAACCATCACGAAGAGAATGGGACAGACGCAACGAATGGAGGCGTTGAGGAAGTCATAGAGTGATGTTAAGGGCGAATGATAATTATATTATCCATCAATCCAATCCATCCATCCATCAATCGCCATTGCGAGTGCACAAATCGCACGTCATGCTTTTGGGTATATCAAGCATCTGATTCATTACGTGTCCAAGGTGAACAAAGCACCATCCAATGCCGCAAGAGTCGCTAACAACAAGATTTGGCCGTAGATCACATCACAATCTAGGAAGAATCAGTCAAGTGGCATTGATAGAGGCAGAGACAGCACTTACACATTCCTGGTCATCCTTCTTCGCCGGCACGCCCATCTCCTCAAAGGTCTTTGGTCCTTTACCCGGCTTCTTCGCTGGAGCAGCAGCGCCCGCTTGACCAGCCGGCTTTGCGCCTTGAGTCTTGCCAAAGTCAGGACCAGGGCTGTGTGGTTTACCTGCGGGAGTGCTGGCTTTCAGATCTGGTCTACTAGACGCCCTCGGGGGATAGTGGCCACCATTCGACGGGCCAAGATGAGGAGATCCGGCAGCAGGTGGAGCAGGCATTGGCTTGTTGACGTTGCCTCCTTGTGGTGTTCCTGGCCCAGAGCCAACGGGTCGTCTACCTCTGGGATCGGATGGTGCAGCGTAGCCAATGTCCAGACGACCGTCGCCCTCTTTTGGTGGGCGTGCAGGTCCTGGCATACCCGCTGGTGATGAGACAATCCGTTGATTCGGAGGTCGGCCATAGGCATCTACAGATGTCGCTGGTCTTTGAGCAGGACCAGGACCCGAAGGATATCGTTGCCGAGAATCGACCGGAGCGGTCATCGTAGAGTAAGGTCGATCGGTGACAACGTTGAATGCACTTGACGGACGATCTGTTGGAGGAGCTGAGTAGTTTACATAGCCGTTCGCGCCAGGCATCGAATCGTACGAAGCTGGGTAGGGAGCAGAGGTGGCAGGTCGGTCACCCAATGGCGGTAACACTGGCGGACCATCACCGGTAGGATATGGCACTGCGGAGGAGGCTCGAGGTGGATACTGCCCACTTCCAGTCCGACGATGGCTTTGCTGGCCGTCTCCTATCGAAGGGAGACGATTTGCTTGAGAGAAGCGCTCTGGACGTGCGCCTCGCTTGGATCCGTATTGCGATTTGATACGATTGATGGCAACCTTCTCGTGATCTTGCCGCGACAAGACCTGCTTCTTCGAGATGCCGTCGATTCGACCTTGCGCATCGGTGTTACCATTGCTGGCGGCCTTCTTGTACCACTCCATAGCCAGGTCGACGTTTTTCGGGATGTGGATGCCGAGCTCGTTGAAGTAGCCCATTGCAAACTCGGCATTGGCGAAACCAGATAGAGCAGCCCTCTGCGCGTACACATATGCCAGCTCTTCGTTCTTGGGAAACACGTTCTCGTGGCCGACCAAAAACCACTTGCTCAGTCCCATCTCTGCCTCTGCTTCTCCATGCCTGGCCGCGAGTGCATAGTAGTGCATCGAGTAAGCCGGATTAAATTCGCATCCTAATGAGCCGACTTCATATGCGTTTCCCATCTTCAATTGAGCTTTCGCGAACTTCATATATGCCGCTTTCTCGATTTCGACACGCGCTGCTCGTTCATCGTACGCGAGGATGCCCTCTGGCAGCTGGATCTGGTTGAGATCCCTGCACAGAAGCATGCCGTACACGTAAGCACCTTGTGGAGCATTGTCGTCGGCCAATGCAGCGGACTGCCTGATCAGCTCTACGCCCTGCACAAAGTCCTGCTGTTGCCCATGTTGTCCCCGTAGTGTCATCATACCCAATCTGTACAAGCATGCCGCATCCCCCAGCCCAACGCCTTTGTGGTAATGCTTGAGCGCCTTGACCGGATCGTTTGAGGCTTCGTAGAGCATGCCAATCCTGTATTCAGCTCTTGCGTAATTTCGGTCCGCAGCTCGTGAGTAGCACCGGAAGGCCTCCTTTTTGTCCATTTGACAACCGAATCTGCCAAACTCCCACCACATGCCTCTTATGAATTCTGCTCTTGGATGCTGCTGTTCTGCGAGAAAGCTGACAATGTTCATGGCGTCGATCTTGAGTTGCTGCTCTGCTGGTGGTGTGGCGGGTCTTCGCATCTGCATGTTTTGTAACCGTATTCTGTCCTCGCTGTTGATTTCGATCTGCTGCAAAGAATCTTGGGCCCAGGCCAATTGCATCTCGGGATCATTGGACGAGAGTACCGCCTGCCGCGCGCTCTCCAATGTGAGCTCAAAGTCCTCGTCCGAAGGTGGGATGTTCTGAGGCGGCGAAACGAGTTTCGGGATTGGACCGACGACAATCGCAGAGGTCGGTCTCGTAGAAGCTACACTCATGACGGACTGTCTGTTCCCCAGGTCCATATGGGCAATGCCCTCTGATATCTGGTCTGACATCTCCGGCATTATTCTAGGTGAAGGTGTCAGTGCCCGAAGGCTGGCGGGGAGTTGAGAGGGGAATGCGGGCATGTTGGGACTGACCGCTGGGGAGCAGGAGCGACAAGAGCTGGCGTCTGAGGAGGGTCATAATATTCATCGAAGCCCCCCGGCACGTATGTGGCCGACGAGTAGCCTCCGGCATATGCCATGTCAGGCGGCGTGGGAGCGGCTATGCTGCAAGAGTTGATGATGTGCCGTCAGCCTATCTGACAAGAACGAACAGGCTGAGAAGCTATCCGAGCTCGGATGACACGGACACTATTGACAATGACAAGAGAAGAAGAAAATTAGCGAGCTAGCCAGAGCCGCGGACATGGGAAACGATTTGCAGCTGTAAGTGTAAACGCGGATAGTCAAAAAATAATAGGAGAGGACGAAGTCGGTCGGTCTGGATGTCCGGGCAAACAACGAACAAAGCTCCATCCTGGAATGACGTCCGCAAATCATGAAATCCACAACCATGCACTGGGCTCTGCACGTGTCAGATTTTGACAAGCCTTGCATTCATGCCACATGCGACCGGTACAGCACTTGCTCAAGTCCTTGACCGCCGCACGATACGAGATGCTTCTACTCTACCCTGGTATACTGCCCACCACCTTCTCGATTGGCACAGAGGTGTCATGCTGGTAGCATCCTTTGATCCAGAACAAGTCTGGTTGCCCCTGACAGGACAAAGAAAGCTTGGTCATCCTGTGACGCGGCTTTCATTCAATCTCATGCCACTATTGTCGATCGTTCATTTGGATCATCAAAGACAAGCGCTGAAGATGGATGACAAGTCAATACCGAGCACATAATACAGCGATGACTATCAGGAGTTCTTTGAACATCAGTTGGCTCGTGTTGAGGCACTGCCTCATCCTCTACAGCCCGCGGACAGGCAGCTTTCCGACTGGTTGACAGGATGCCAAACATCCGAGATGGCCTGAGCTGAAGTGCTGCATCTGCGCCGCTGGCATGGTTCTTGTCAAAAATACAGACATCTGAAACGTGGTACCCATGATCCTCAAATGGATGCCTTGCATCTCAACTACCAGTGCTGACACCAGATCGTTCATCTGCCACTCTCTCGGTCTCTGGACTACTTCTCGTGCACGGTCGAGAAGTCGGTGCGCTTGTGCACCAGCGGACAGCGGTCCTGGTACTCACCAGTATTTCCCAAGACTGTGTTTGTGCACAACGAGACATTGACAGGCGCTGTGGTAGTTGCTCTGCTCGACAAGTTCGCAATCTGCGCTCCAATAGCTAGACTTGGCACACAACTCCGAGGGTGTCCGCCACATACGATACATCCACAGAACTCTGTTGCTCAACAGACTGTTCTGGTAGTATTGTCTGCTGAGGACGGGAATAGACACGGCAATTCTAACATGATGCCAAGATCAAGTAAGACCGAGTGCACGCGGACACGCTCGGAGACCGTTTGGTCTGGACAATGACAAGAACGCATGCGGAAGAAGCTTTCAACGCCTGTCATCGGTTTGGCAACGAGCGTGGTTGTCATGCTCCCGTCACGACCTTCTGGCGCTGATGATGTGGGGTTGTCATTATACTGGCTCAAATACTACCAGGGAGTACTACAATTTCAGCAGCCACGCACACACCACAGATCATCACTGATACATTTAGTGGGCAAAGCGCCTAAGGCATGGAATCCCAAAGGACCAGTACATGCAGCCAGCCCCCTATGTTGACCATCTCGACTACCACATCCGCTTCGTATTTGCGCCAAAAAATTCGACGTTATCTCAACTGTCTCATACGAGGCTAAATGGTACGACTGTTGGTCCGCATGACGATTGATGCTATTATGCTCTGCGTGATCATTAATCTACGCAGCGATGCATCTACTGTTGCAACGACGTCGACCCATGATGGCGTAACGTAGAACATTTGACCCGACTAGAGATCTCTTCTTGTAAGCTTAACTATCTCCACCTCCGGCCCCATCTTCCCAACTTCTCTCCTTCTATCTCTTCCCCTTCTGTCGCTCACTAAAATCTACTCTCCTGTTTGCGACATGACAAAGCCACTTGTTGGTGGCCTCGGCCATACGATTCTCGGTGTCGTCTGGACAGAAGCAGCCATCGGCACCATACTGGTAGCTTTGCGCGCATACGCCGCATCGAAGAAGCATGGCAAATGGCGTGGAGACTTCATATGGATTGTTGTTGCGCTCATCACTGCGCTCTTGGGCTCGGTGATCGTCACTGTGGCAGTGGCAAGGGGTCTCGGCAATCACACCAGGAATTTGTCCTATACTCAGCTCTTCGAGGCCGTCAAGTGGGTCTGGATGTCTATTTGGTTCGGCCTACCACCATCAGTCTTCGCCAAATTCTCCATCATAGCGCTTCTACTAGATGTACAAAGTCCTTCGGAGAAGAAGAGAGCGTACATCCTCTGGGGCATCGGCTTCTTAGTTGCGAGCACGACCTTCATCCAGATCTTCCTCAGCTTGTTCCAGTGCACTCCGGTCAGTAGGCTGTGGCTGCTGGCGAGTGAAGGAACATGCCCGCGCAACTTTATGAGCGGCAGGTTCAGCTACTTCCAAGGATGTAAGACGATCACTGGGTATCTGTTGACCAATACTGATGGTAATAGCCGTTCAAGCAGCAGCCGATTTTGCGCTCGCCCTCTGGCCTGTCACAATTGTGTGGAATCTGCAGACCTCGCAGCGGGTGAAGATCGCATTCTGCCTTCTCATGGCTATCGGCATCCTTCCATCCATCGCCGTCATCTTGCGCATCGTCTCGCTACCTTCCATCACAAGTAGCAAAGACCCTACCTATGACTTCGGCAAGTTCATGCTTTGGGGGGTGAGCGAGATCTGGCTCGTCATCATTCTCGGATCTATTCCGCCTCTACGACCTCTCTTCCTTCGTATCTTCTACGGTATCCACCCCAACTCATCTGGCAAGGGCACTTCCGCGCCGACTCGCGAATATGGAACCGGAGCGCAGTCGCAATCAAATCTGCGCAGCGGCCTTAGAAGTCAGCTCACCAAGAATGCTACAGAGGTCAATCTGCACAATCTGGACAACATCAGTGAAGACGGCAGCGACAGTGGCTTGACGCCAGGGCCGAACGGCATCATGGTTGTCAATTCGTTCACTGTCGATGAGGAGGGGAGATCGAGTTACGTTGGTGCGAAAAGGGAGAGCACCGATGTGGAGGCTGTGAAGAATCTCATGAAGGATTAGGAGGAGTTGAGCAGCAAGAGGATTCGGCGGCTATTTGTTTGGAGTGATACCCTGTGCATAGTTACGGCGTCAAAAATTTGAACTATCTTTGCTTACCGAATAGTGTGAAATGGATATAAGAAGACCATATCTTCCGGTTTCGGACGTGTACAAGATGCACCCGAATATGCTCAAACCACGAGTGCTTGTCGGAAACGCATTGAAGGTAAAATGATATGGAGATTGAAGATCCAGAAATTACAGGACGATTCTTCAATCGATTGGTTAAAGCATGGTCAATATCTAGTCTATTAGCAACAGACTATATGACATTGAGCGTGATAGATCTTATGTCTTGAGTCGCTGCTATCGACCAGAAACCTTGCTGGCAGACTTTGGGTCACGTGCTGCATTGGACAATTTCAGACTTCACCTCCTCCGCAAGCTCTTCCAAATCTGCATCCTCTCAACATCAACAATCAACGCTACCAGCATTCCGCGGCTTTCTTTGGCTGGTCTTCGACCAATATCCTTGAAATTGAGCTTCATGGTCGCGCGGTGCAGCATTGTCTTCAACCTCTTGTCTTTACCCGTCGAGCAACCTCGTGAGGACCACAGCGAGGCACCAGCAATGATACCTGATTACGATCGTCACAGGTGTGGTATTTGGTATCATCATCGAGAAGCAATGAGTGAGAGAGCTGACCACCAATGCTCGAACTCTGTGGTGTTGCGGCAGGAGCATTCGACCGCAGCTTCTGCTCCAGCACCCGCTCGCTAACGACATCTCTATGCGAAATGTGGTCCAGGTCAAGTATTCGTCTCTCAAAATTCCTCGAATACGTGTGTCTCTATTTCCATCTCATCACATGCTTGTCACATGCTTGCTTCGATTTCACATGCTTCACAAGTCCACACAATTGCTTGTCGCCTGAAACAACCACATTGCCACGTGCAGAATGCCGCAAAAGGCTCACTTCACATGCATCTATCTGCAGGCGGGCTGCATCTCACTTCTACAATCCCACTTCCACACTCACATGGCATTTGCCACATCCGGCAAGATGTCAGGGTCTGCCACTATGAGCCCATTGGCCGACGTCGAGGCTCGCCTATCTCCATTGTTGAATGACATGCAGCGTAACGCTGCCCTCAAGATCCACCAGTATATACTATCACAGCCTATTATTGGGGGCAAGCGATCCATTGAGCGAGCCAAGATCCGTGATGCAGCTGGTCTGCATGTCGACAGGAAGTCAAAAACTGGCCAAGAGAGTAAGCGTTTTGTCCCACGTTCTGATCGCATCTAAGCTCTTGTAGTCATAAACTCTCGCATGGGCGTCGTCGCTCCGAAGACTCAGCTTGTCAATAAGTTGCATCAGAACGCAGATGCTGAAGCGAAGGTTCTCCAGCCTGATTCCAAAGTGCGCGCTTCAGATGTGGCTTTCACGGAGCAGGAATGGATCTGGCTATGTATTCCGGGCACCTATAATCCATGGCTCGATACTGTCGGCAAAGCTAGCCACAAGGTAAGTCACGAATGGTTGATTTGAATAGACACCCGAGAGGCTGACTACAAGCAGAAGCGCAAAACTCCCTTCGGCGATGATGATAATGCAGACGCTCGGACCGGACTGCCCACTCCGCCCAGTACTGTCAAACGTGCCAAGCGTCCCAGATACAGATACGTGGAGTCGGAGGACTCGGACGAGGATGACGACCACTTCGACGTTCAAACCATTGGGGACCAAGAAACACAGCTCGACGAGGACGACGAGCCGGACTTGAGCTTTGAGAGCGAAGGATCGGTCTCTGATGAACACAACACTTCCACAGCCGTCAAGCAATCCATCGAGATCGACGCAAACCCAGATGCCCAGTATGAGTACCACGCCGCCGCATTCGCCGACAGAGAGGCCTATCACAACGCCGAAATACATTCCAATACGTCTTCCAGCAACTACGGCAGACCATTCCATCCCACCATCGACGACGAACACCGGCAGTACCCTCCCCACATCTACCAGTATGAACCTCCGTACCACCCTGCCAACCGATACCACACCAATATCGCCAACCCATTCGATACCAACATCGCCAACCCATTCGATACCAACATCGCCAACGACAACTACAGTCAAGACCCTGCAAAACCTTCACTCTTTCCACCCTTGCCTGAGCGTTCGTCATTCCACGCCGAGAACAGTGACTACTGGACAACCGGCATAATCGAACAAGCACTCACGTCTTCCGCCGACTCATTCTTGTGCATAACATGGTCTATGCCAAAGTCCAACTCCCACGATCCAGGCTTCTGGCCGTGTGATATCATTGCAGTACCTCAGATGGAGGGTACCGCCACTGTCAATCCGGCACACCTGACCTCAGAGGGCTACTTACATGATGAAGATGAGGAGGAGCGTGCTGAGCACTTGGCACAGAAGGGCCTCAGTCCTGCGCCGATAGTGGCATGGAACGCATCTGCGCCAGAGACACCTCCTCGTGAGTCATCATTTTTCCCTATTCTGTCTCTAGTTAGCTGACTTATGATCTTAGCTCTCAATCCTTTCGCAATGTTCGGCCACACCACTCCTCCTCCCAGCACCCATCCTAGAAATACCTTGCCTAGCGATGGGGCATTCCACGCAGCAACAGCAGCAGTTCAAGCAGGGAGCCAGATCGATCCCACATTGAGGCCAACAATCCTCCGCACTGAACCCGAGGCCGGAACACTCACGGCTTCGGCTACTGGGGAGGATGTCTTCAACGCCATTCCCATTGAGCCAAGTATGCAAGGCGACTTCGATGACTGGGATATTCTCATTGGGGAGCTGACGCATGAGGCTGGGGTGGAGGCAATAGAAGCTCTCTACGGTGAGAACACCGCAGGAATGCTGCTTGAGGACTGGGATGCATCCTTCAATTTGGGAGCTGCGGGAGAAGAGCAATAGAATTGTCATGACCGTGAATGAGATCAGGAAAGTCACGAAGACTAGTGGTAGTTTGGGCCACACTGTATCACGCCTTGTGATCAGCATTGTTATACAGGCCGGTCGATATTGACCAGAAAGATGCATGAACTACCAGAAAAAGAAGCACTCCTCGCAATTATGTCCTCTGAAGGTACGGGTACACCGAGGGGAAGGCTGAGTCGAGAGCAGGGAGGTCTCTGCTTGCCATTCATAACGCCGAATCTGAGCCGTCACCATGCCAATTCCGATTGTATTGCCTACCAGTGGTCTAATACGACTAATACATCATCCCAGCACTCCCTCCCATATCCCCTCCACCAGCATCGTCTAAGCTCTTGTACTGACTCTGCCTGCCACCACCACGGCCGCCCCCCCTGCCCCCCCGACCGTGCCTCCTGTTCCCTTGGCCATGCCCCTGACTTCCCTGGCCTTGACCGCCGTACTGGCCACCACCCGAGAAGTTCTTGTTCTGACCTCTATTCTGATGCTGACCGCCCTGCTGCTGCTGATTGCGGTTACCACCACGTCTTCTGTTCCCCTTGGTCGCCGACTGGGCGAGTGTAGGGAACTGCTCGTCCGACGAGGAGTCCACGACCTGCTGTTGCGGCAGCGACTGCGGCTTGTTCGCGAGTCCACCTCTGGCTTGCGAGGAGGCATGGCGAGCACGAACATCGCGCTCCATGATGATCTTGCCGTCGTGGCTGTATATACCACCCTCGGGCTTCTCGAGGATCTTGAGGACGACTTTGTCCTGAACCATGGTGTCGAAGACGATCGCACGCTCATCGTTGGGAGGAATGTCGGTCCAGTTTGTGATGCGGTTCGCTTCGCTGGCTTTGACCGACTTTCGCATCTTGAGCACGATGAGCGGATTGAAGCTCTCGGTATACGTGCTGAGGTGTGGATCGACGGGAGTGACGCGAGCGGCCCAGATGTTGCCGTTGTAGTTCCCGATACCGTTCACTCGCCACTTGCGCTGAGCACCCCAGCCTCCTGCTCGGCGGATGATGTCGTCTCGGGGTGGACGGAAGGAGATCATGATGTTGTCTGCCAGTGAGCGAAAGTCGTTCTTCTCATCTGGGTCAGACTGTGGGACGAGTTGGAGGAGCCGGGTTGTGTCGGTTGGTTCGACGATGTAGCCGGTGTAGATCCGGGACTTGATCATATTCCACACCTTTGCAGTTGCCTTTCCTCGGCCCATCTTAAGTGCCAGGTTGTTGTTCTTGACGATACGACCAATGACTTCCAGCTCGGTATCGACATCGAAGTAAGTCAAGTTAGGCTCGACCAGAACCACCTCCGTCTTCACCGGGTTCCTGCCTGCCAAAGGATTCGAAGCCCATTCCTGGTTGAGAAGTGTGAGGTATTCCTCAAAGCCTTTCGCTTGTTTGGGTCGGTCTTCGAAGATCGTGAGCTCGGTAGCGTGCTTATATGTCATCATTACGACCCGAAAGAACTCCTTCTTGAACTCCAGCGTTGAATAATATTTGACGCCATCTGGTCCGACTCCCGGCTTCAGCACCATCATGTCGAAGTCCAGTCCTTTGGAGGCTACCATCTTTGTCAAAAGCTCCGAGTAGTTTGCCTGGCCACGACCGGTCATTAGTACAGTCAAAGCAGTAGGCGACTCCATCGACTCTTTGACCTCCTCGACTATGTCCTCGTCCCAAAAGTCGGACCACGCTTTTGGTTCCTGCACTTCCACACCTCCACCTGTGGCAGATAATATACTGTTATCATGCCACCATCCGCCATTCACAAAAGCGTCATCACTCGAGAGTGTCCCGATGGTTCTGCCATCCCAGATTTGAGGATTGGGTAATGGTGTGCGAAAGACTACAATGATAAGAGACGGGTCACACCGTCAATGTAAAAGACTCACGAGTGTTGTCAAAATCGAATATATTGACTTCGGAAATGTTGTCGATGGCAGGAAGCTGTTTCTGTATAGAGGACCAGCGGCCAAGAGCCGTGGGTGTGAAGTTGCTGCTCTGAGGCGGCATGTTGGAGAATGGCCAGAACTTATGAGTTGGACATGTTTGAAAAGTTCTGATTCGGATATTCGACGATAATATGCTCGCTCGAGGATAGCTGAGCCGAAGTCGTCCTCCTACCACGAGATGCCGCCGGCAGACAGCGGCGATTATAAACCCCGTTTTGATGGCCCAGCGATCTTGAATTTCTGTTCCTCTATCGTATCGTTTCTGCAGAGCCGCGACCTCTCGCAATTCCCTTTGTAAGAAAATTCGGCCGCGAGTAGAGTCAGATATTCAATGTACTTTTTGGTAGAAGAAAGAAGCAGATATGGTGACGCAGGAACGCGTCCTCGGGCCGTCGCACCGAAAGTTGTGGCGCATCCGGCACGTGCTTTCTCTTCCTCGTTCACTCTTCTCCGTCTTCGACAACATCGAAGTGCACCGAAGACAGGTGTCCCTTTTGGTTCCTTTGGGCTTTGTCGAGACGGAAGCTAGAATAAGGACTCGTCACCTGAATGAAGGAAAAGCTGTGGTAACAGGTCCTTTCTTATGTCCTTGCCACCGACCGGTAGCGAGATCAGCCACGAAATCGAGCAGACTACAACACTCTCTGGGCCCCCAAAGGGCAAGCAACCACTTCGTACCGGTGAGCATATTCCTGACACCTGCGTCATCTGCCTTTCCTCCATCACCGAGCGAGCAGTGACATACCCTTGCAACCATCTGGTTTTCGACTTCCTCTGCCTTGTCTCCTGGCTCCAACAGCGCCCGAACTGTCCACTATGCAACACTCCCGTCCAGCGAGTCGAATATGACTGGCGTTCTCCTCACGACTTCAAGACCTACCACGTCCCTCGTCCACCACTCTCTCCCTCCCAACCATCTCCCTCGCATCCAAGGCGTAACCACAACCTTCGTCCTCGAGGCCGCTTTCCTCGAGCACCCCACTCCGCGCCGACCATCCCCTCATCATCAACCCTGTCTCTAGACCGTCGGAAACTCATCTATGCCCGGCACCTCTTCTCCCTGCACCGCGCCCCCTCCCGGCCCGTGGAAGCGCTCACGCCCACTCGCTTCCGCTCCTCCTCTATCCTGCAGCGCAAAGCACGACTCTTCCTCCGCCGTGAGCTGCAAATCTTCACGTTCCTCCAGACGACGGCTAGGATAGAGTTCGTGCTGGAATACATTGTCGGCATGCTACGGAAACTGGAGCTGAAAGGGGCGGATGGGGCGATGGAGAACTTGGTCGCGGAGGTGTTGGGGAGGGAGGGCGCGAGGTTGTTGCTCCATGAGCTGGGGGCGTGGTTGGAGAGTAGTTTTGAGAGACTGGAGGAGTGGGATCGGGTGGTGCAGTATGCTGATGCTGAGATCATGAGGATGGGGACGGGGAGGGGAGGAGCTGCGGGGAGGCAGGAAAGGAAGGATGGGGCGCGTGTATGATAGGCTGTGCAGGACGTAACGATTCACGACATGTACGATACGGTCACAACCAGGGATGCAGTAGATAGTGCAATAATAGCACGATACTTGAGGCGGGTATGTTTGAAATTCGTGACGTCGCTCATGCTAATCCCTCAGAACGCCGACCATGCATGTCTATACCGCACGCTCACCCTCGCCTTCGGCCACAACCGGCACAGGGAGGCCTCTGTTCTCACTGTTCCTAATCAATTGCTCTTGCCGCCTCGCCCGCACGAAATCACTGCTCGCCTTGATCAACAGGAACCATCCTGCGATCATCAACACGTACGATAACCAGTCACTTCCGCTGCCACCCATAGTCATTCCGCCTCCTGCTGGTCCGTTAGGGTCACCTGTGACTCTGTTTGGATCGAAGTCGTGCGAGTTCGGATCGGGAGGTACTGCGCCGCCAACTGTGTTCGGATCGGGGTCTGTGCCGCCGAAGCTAGGGCCGTCAACGGGCAGATTGCGGAATGTGAAGCCGTACTGGATCAAGGTGATACCAAGGCCAGCGCGAGAGCCGTGCTTTGCGGCATGTGTGGTGTGGAGTAGATAGGTGAGAAGGAAGCCGATGAGTTGAAAGGACATGGAGATGAGGGCGTTCCAGACGAAGCTGAACATGGAACCGACCATGAGACCGTCGACGAAGATATCATCACTGCTGTAGCCCCCGGGTGTCAAGATTGTGGTCTCCCAGTACGGTGGTGTTGCATCTGCTGCGGCTTGCTCGTATGTCTACCCAGGTTAGTAGTTGTACTAGTGCCTGTCTGTGGTTGCACGTACAGGAGGTTTCTCTTCTAAATCCTCGCCAGCTCGAGGCTTCGCACTGATGTTTGCGAACACGCCATCTCTCGTGCTTGAACCGCCGCCGTACACTCTACTGGACTGTGCGGCGGGCGCGACGCTTGGAAACTCCGTGTTCCGCCGCGGTATGTTGCCTCGTACTGGATGTGCTTCTGAATTTGACCTTGATACTAATCGCCGTGATTCCTCGTCCTCATCGTCTGAGTCATGTGATCCGCCAAATGCGTCGTCGAGGGATCGCTCCACTTCTGAGTCTGGGGCGTTGTGCTGGGCTGAGGACCGCCGGGACGAGGCGTGTGATCGGAAAGAGGGAGGAGGTGAATTCGGTACAGGATCTTGGTGGTGTAACTCGTTGCTCGTTATCGGTAAGTCATCGTCGTCGATTTCCACTACCTTGAACAAGTCAGTACAGTGCATACGACGACGATTCGCCGCAAGGAGGCGCAGAAACAACTTACCCTTTCGTACCGCTGAGGACTCATGGCTGCCCTCGTGGCAACTGGTATGCTAGTCGGCAAGGCCGCTTGGGATGTGAGAGGCGGAGAGAGGTCCTAGGCGAGATAGATAGGCTGATGGATGCCTTGTTCGAGCGGTGATGCAGGTGGACTGATGGTTTGAGGTAACCAGCGGAGATCGAAACGGTCGGGGCGCTGACAAAACGGGGCGAGGAGTGAAAGTCTCCCCGATCTCCGCCTGACGCCGCACCGCCACAGATCAAATCTCGCTTACTCCCGGCACGGGATGATCAGATCTTTGTGGGCCACGAGCGATGATGTCGAGAGTTGAAGAACCATCAAAGGGAATTCTAACTCATTGATTGAGCTGTTCATCGACCTATATTCTTGCATCATGAGTCGAGCAGTATGTCGTGAGGGATTGCAGGAGAATGTTGGCTAATAGTCTCAGATCGCAGCAAAGCATTACGCCCGATTGGCCTCTGCATGGCCAAAAGATGTGCTACGGCCAGAGACACAGTTCCAAAAGATACTCACATCACGAATCGAAACTGCACCGTCATCAAATCCCGAGACAGAAGGCTTTTTGGAGAAGGTTCTAGGAAGTGGCCGTAACGCCCGATCAGCTGAGCTCAAAGAAGTCAATGCACTGTATTCATTGTTGGAGAATCGCTACTCGAAAGCAGTAGGTGGCAAACGATGTATATTCCAAGTCGTTACCAGTACTAACAAGTACAGTCACCACTTTCGTCGGACATGCTAAAGCCAAAGTCTGATCCAGAGTACTACACGAGGCTGGAGAAGGAACTTGAAGCAACTCCAGGTAGATCATGGTTCGGCAAAGTCTTCAACAGGGTTAGAGGTCTTGTACGATTACAATAACTTTGGATGGCTGAGATCGAGTTGTAATATCATGTACCATAGAGCCGGGGGACAAATCCTTGTGAGCAATACATATACTACCAGGATGCTGGAACCTTTCCTCACCTAGGCCCCCCCTGCTACCGTGTCCTCTCTTCGTCCTCCTATTCTATCTCAACCCCACTACTCTTATGCGAGCTCCATGAAGGGACGTAACGCTTTTACGACCAGCTACTGCATGTACTCTGGTTCACAGGCCAGAAAGTCCTCACAAGGGGTATGTCATCTGTCCTGACGGCCTCTGTCCAGCTCATGCATGTATCTTGTTCCGCAGTTGCCAAGCAGTTTTTTGTGCTCTATCCCTTTAGTATGCCCCGATGCCGGTCCTGTCTCAGGCCTCTCCTCCCCTCGTACCAAGAGATGGGCTACGCGATGATAGTATCGGGCTGCATATTTGCCAAGAAGCCGGGAGTGGATCAATCATCATAGTATCATTGGTAGACTGCTTCTAACGTGAATTTCTGTTCCCATAACGGTGATAAGCCTTCGATAGAGCCGTCACTCGCACTGTGAGATTGATCGAAGCTGTAGTCCTTGGTCTACTCCATGCTCTCTGCAAGACTCCTTCGCCATCTAGGTACATCCCCTTGTCGTATCTCATTAGACGTCAAGAGCCTGCGTCTGTCCAAAGTAGCTGGTCGTTGGCGAATCCCAGCACTCGAGCTCAACAGAGCTAGAGTTACAGTAGTGTATGCTTCGGTCGCAGGCCCAACTCGCGCGTTCGGAGCAGCAAAGAGAGCCGGCGAAGCTGATAGGTCATGCTTTCTCTCACCTAAGTTGATTCTCTGTCGTGACACCCCAATAGCTGTGCCGGCGTCATCGAGCTACAGACAGTGTCAATGGCGGCATGGGAGTAATGTTCAGCGGTACCCTGAAGAGCCCAACAATGAGAAGCAAGGCGCTAGATACCCCTTGCCTCCTTAAAGCCTTCAACCAACGTCGAAGGTCCGCTGATCGACAGGCTACGATCCTGATCAGATTTGTAGTTTCGAGGAATCCGACTCCCGCAAAGTGTAGCCAAGCCTGGTCGAAGTTGCAGGAGAAATACCAGGACTTTTCCCGCCCACCAACCATCTCTGCTTCACCCACGACACCACAATTATCATCCACATCATGACTTGAGGTGCATCTTCTACAGTCAGAATATCAGCGCGATCCGATGTCGCGGCGATGGATAGGATTCCGACTTTAGGTGTACCGCAGTTCGTCCTGGCCGCTGGGGTAACTATCCATTGATTCATCGGCCACGGCTTGTGATCATCACCACTGGAGCGCCCCACAAGCAGCAGAAGATATCGTGTATTGCTCTGTAGGTCGACAGCAAGCGCTATTGCCAACGATCAATATAAGTGAAGGTTAGGGGATGAGAGACCGCGCCGGCTGCTCTGCATGCCAAACTCGACAATACCCACCCAGCCGCACAACTTTGACGCACCCTTCAGACGACGGTGCCTTCGATCTATCAAACTGCATTTTGAGAGACTCGAGATGAGCATCTCATCAACCAAGAGATTGTGCAAGGATGACTACATTAGAGCACTCGGCCGCGACGAGACTCAAAGGCTCTCTGTTGGACACAACTACCGATACCCAGCGATGACGTGAACAGCGGATACGTTCATCTCTACCAGACAGTACTACGTACCTTGAAGAGTGACAGGCGTCCTGTGGCCAGCGAGTCAATGCGTACAGGCTAGGCTGAGTCTTCGGGGGTCGATACTCCGGGACAAATCCCAGTTTCGGTATTCCAGAGCAACGGCTTGATCCCGTGACATCGACGGTCTTTTTACTGTAGCCCAATGCAAGGACTTTGCACAGTGCCCACAACTTGGTAGGTCAGCTCGACATTGTAGCACTGTGCCGAACGTTTCGTGGCCCAGCAAGCTTCATCAAAGTGCATGCCAGCAAGTCATAGGAGCCCACCACAATGCGAGCCCTTGACACATGCCTCTGGACCCCTAGAACATGTCCTTTTGATGACTTTTGATGGGAGAAAGGTGAAATGGGAAAAGAAACACCGACCTGCATGACCTACTGGCGCTAATCCAATTTGCTTGGTGTGGGTCTTTCAATTCGGCCTCGGTTGGTTGGACCCTCTACCCGTTCCTGCCAAGTTAGCAATTTGACTTCCTCGTTGGATTTGGGACTTCCCTTCCTTACTCACTGCCATCAATATGGCCTTTGGGCCATTGACACCAGCTGGAAGTGCTCCGATGCCACCTATCTGGACCGGAAGTACGTCGCTGGAGCACATAATGGACAACAGCAACACTGTACTAAAGAAAATCGATGGGAGCAAACGGTGGATTACTCGGTCTGCTCATGCCGAAGTCGTTTGCTTGACTCCTTGGTCTTGCTTGCGCCTGGGCAATGCCGACAGGACTTCTCATCTTCCGCCCTGAGTAAAGTGTCAAACTTTAGCTGTACCAAATCTAGAGTCTCAGGACTTACCTTCCACTCTTTCATCTCATCGGCTGCGTCCTCGCACTCAGTGGTACCCTGGTCAGCGATCGCCATGGCGGCCAATCTCTTTCGGCACGCCTTCTCCTCTTCTGCCGTCTTCGCCCTCTGCTCCTCCGCCACCCTCGCCTTCTGCTCGTCCCACTGCCTGACCCCAACCGCCACCGTCACGTCCTCCGCCACTCTTGCGATCTCCTCTCTCATAGCCAGCCCGGCCTGCCTCGCGGTCCACATCTTCTTGCTCTCTTCCTCCTTCTCCAACCTCTCCTCCCTTCTGGCGCTCTTTTGTCGACTTTTCTTCGCTCTTCTCTTGTCCTGTTTGGACATCTCGGAGGTCTGGAAGCTCGTCAATTACCTCGTAGCTGACCTATTCATCTAATCCGCGGGATCTACGAAATCTGCGATATTGGCAATGAGCCTGAGCTTTTGATGTGCTGCAGGGAGAGAGTGTGTGCTTGTGGACCTTGCTATCGCCCGATCGAGACGTCGGCGATGCTTAGGTCGTGGAGGTGATGGGTGTTGTTTTGACAGAGCTTCAAGCTTCAAGCTTGAAATTTGTGAGCCTGGGACTTGGCACTTTTAGCCCCAGGAGGGTGGAGGTCCACAAAATGAAAGGCATATATCAATCGTTATCTGGCTTGTCTCTCGCTGCTGCTGGTAGAAGTGTGCGGCCACTTCTACTGATGGTTAGCACAAGCGAAGTAGACTAATCCGGACTCCCAGACCAGTACGACAAGATTCATCGACCAATTCTTTGGAAAGTCCTCTCGAAAAGTTCGAAACGCGCCAGAGGCGACTTCGTTTTGGTCTTGTAGAGTTTTTCTACTCGCCAGCGTTGTCGAATTCATCTTTTTGGCGATCTTACGGGCATGAAAAGATGCGTCAGAGGTCCATCCATGATCTGACAAATATCGCGCCGCGACTGCTGCTCTTTCGGTGCATTCACTGCGAAAGAAAGGTTCCGTGGCTCTCATCACGCAAGTGAAGGTTGGTGAGAGTCCAGTAGTGGGGCTACCCACTGCAAACCTCCACAGGAGCAGTCGGTAGGAGACTCAGGCCACGTGCTGGGCAACGTGCAATACCAGATCAAGTGCATATGTGATTACTGCTCGTGGACTCCTTATCTTCTGGGGAAGATACGGGGAGAGGCGAATCAGGCTACGAATTCACTCGAGAGCCCTCACAAGCCATCTACATTATATCAAAATTGGACGGATGCCAAAATGGTCGGAAGCACAGCGACTCAGGCACAAGGTTGCTAGTGTTTGCCCTCCGAGCAACAAGGCATTTACCGGCACGTTATAAGCACAACATCATCACGTCTGAACCTGGATCACGAGCGGGTGGTCACCCGTAGTGTATCGTGCCATTGGCTGAGGCACGATTATCCCACTCCTCGCCTGTATCATGCTCAGCGAATGTTCGTGTAGATCTACCGGGAGCATTCCTGATATGGTATCGCCATACTTCCTTCACAGCATCACAGCCCTGCCCGTACTTCTGTCGATTCCGCAGAACATGAGAGGCACTCCATCTCAAGCTCTCGGTGTCCCACCGCTGCTGAAATACGGGTCTGTCATGATCACCCATGCTGATGTCGGGAACCAGTATGGAGGTCCAGAGGTTTATGACTGCGCCCAAGCAGAGCAGATCTTCACGCGTGAACCGTGCGGCGAAGGGAGTATGAAGGAAGATGAGAACACTTCGCGCCCAGCATACACGATGGAGCTGCACAGCGACATCATGTGTTTTCCATTCGTCCAACTCTGATTGTGCGAAACATGCTCTTGCTAGGGATGCCACATGCTGTCGCTATCTGCTCGGGGGCGTCTTGCGACTCGCTCACTCCATTCCTGATCATCCATTCATGCTCTTGCGATCCATAATGGCGTGGATTTCGCTTGCCATCTTGCTTGCCTCCGCCTTGTGCACTTTACCGGCGTACGTATTGGTGTGCCAGGTGGTATAGGCTGTCGTTATCGTGTTGCTACGTCCTCCGTCAGCTGGAGGAGAGCGTGAGCTGGAAGTTGTCAAGTCATGTGTTGAGGAAGCGTTGATGGCATCTTGTCGAACACACTCATTGCCGTCAACTGCTCTGTGCAGTCGGCCTGTAGCTGTGTCAGTCACTTGGGCTCAATTTGAGCTATAATCGTGGTCGCTCACCTGGTCCTGCCTTGCCCAAGCAGATTGCTCCTCAGCTCCATTGATGCCAGGAGAAGGTTCTTTGTTGTGAGCTTGGTAGTATGCTGCATCTGGTGCTGTGCCCATCGCGCCAGGTCGTAATGCTGCCGGCCAGATCTCAGCTTGGTAGTATCGCTCAGTCATGGTATACCATCATCCTGCCTGGGCTTGCGGGCAAGGATGATTTTTGCGATCTCGCTGAGGTGGATGGCGCGCTTGACGCCGGCGACGGGGCCGATAACCATGATGGTGATGGGATGAGCGTGGCGATTAGTAAGGGATGTACTATCGTCGTCGTCGTCGCTAAATGCTTCTCTTGGCGTGAAGAGGAGACGTGCTTGCTGCAGACCTCACCACTGTGACGCGTGAGTTTGCCACACAAAACAAACACAACTTCACTTGGGCGAGAAGACAATTACGCGCAATCACGGCATGGCATATCATCGCGATGGCAAAGCAAACTCATTCGATCATGAGGGTGTGGCTTGAACTTCTCCAGTGCACAGGCAATGCCCATGCAAACTGATGAAGCACCCCAAGTGCCCAAGCCCGAAGCTTGTATGGATCTTGTAATGCACGCAAAGCAGTCCACGTGAAAGAGCCCAAAATTTGTCTGTAAAGACGGTGCTTTGCAGCAACACGCCCAGGCCTCAGCCGAGGGATGGCAACCTAGAGAAGTGGGCAAAAGTTAGCCCAGATCTGTTAAGGCGACCTGGAGAGAAGAGGAAGAGTTTACGAGGAGGTAGCCAGCCTTTTTATGTTGCCCTGCGCGGCTCAAGGCGGTGAGGCCAAAGCCGCACTTTAACGCTTTAGCGTGCTCATGCTGTTAGTATCCGGCAGAATCCGGCTACTATGGGACCCCTACTCGCCGTCAGTTCGATCGCATCATGGCCAGAGAGCAGGAGAGCACAGTTGGCCCCCTATTCGCCACTTCGACGAGGTCCATTGAGGCAAGTTGGATGTTATACTGGCAACATTTTGCGAATATGAGCCTGTTCATTGTGGTTGTATGCTCATTCGACGCGTTTCACGCCATTACCAACCTGTTGGTGTCACACGAACGCAGCACCTTTGATGGCTTCGAAATTGCTACGAAGTCTGCCTCAAGTCGCAAACAAACAGGCTCTGATCATCGTGTTTGCTCGGTACTTGAGATAGCCACTTAGTGGTGAATTGCTATGATGGACAAGGCGAGGGAATGACTAGAATCTCTTTGGCCGGGATGTTTCTATATGGCTACATTTGTGCGGGTCTGGCATTCTACGTGATCTCGTTATCTTTGCAGCAAATGCTGGTAGAAGCTCTTCTGGCCTCCATCTACTCCTGCTCCATAGAGCTCTTCTCCTCTTCGCCCGCCTTGGCCTTCTGCTTGCTGGCCCTCATGGCTATCTTCAACCCCTTGGCCATCCCCTGCTTCGGCCCGGCCACGCACGCCATGAACCCCTCCTCCCACGCCGCAAACTCCTTCCTGCGTGCATCGGCGACACCCTCCGCCAGGGTACGCCCCATTGTCTCCGCCACACTATTCTCCCACCCCTTCTCCTGCCCAGCAGTATATCCTTCGGCGAACCCCTGGGCAAAGGCCGCCCCCTTGTCGTACTCGCTCATTGCCTCATAGGCTTCCAAGACCGCATACTCCACCGCGGACCGCCCATGATTCCTTGCTTCGTAGATCACGCCCTACGATAGCTGGTCAGTACGATGCTACTCACCGTGGAAGGGCAACGGAGAGTGGAAGAGGTGGCGAAGTGAATGCTCCTGAAGGATGATGGAGTAGGGGGTGAGCATTGCATTGTGAAAGACGCGCTGCTAGCTTCAGTGGAAGCGAGTGGTGAAATCTGTATCGCTTGTAATGTGGAAAGTGAAGTGGTAATGCTTACCTTCATCCATGCGAGATGGCTCTGGGTCTCTGCCAGGCACATCACCTTGTACTCCTCCTTGCTCATCTCTCCGGCCTCCCATGCCCTCCTCGCCTCTCCGCTCACTGACTCTCGCTCGGTGTCACCATCGGCCCTCTTCTGCTTTGTCATGTCCGTGTAGGACTTCTCCCACGCCGCGAATGCTTGCTCGAAGCTCTTTGATGGCATTATGAGCTTGTTTGTAGTGGTTCGAGGGAGGTAGGAGTGGTTGTCTTGTGAGGAGAGGAGGCGTCGTGGTATGTGGTGAGAATTTTGTCGTGGCAAGTGTTTGGGTGCGTGACAGGCGGCTTGATATGGTTGGAATATCAGGTCTGCCTCAGGCATCTAAGATTTGTGTATGAGAAACACGACTTTCGCAACTGCTGTCGGCGCACACACGATGATGATCATTTCTTCACATATCCACGATCTATGGACCTCTGAGATACTTCACAACAAGAGCTGGGATCACTCGGGAGCTTGGTGCGGCCACGATGCCGTGTAAAAGGTCGGACATCACTGCCTCAGCCTGACCTTCACGCGACGGCGGAATATGAGAAGACGGGCACAACTTGCAGCTTAGGGATCATCATTATTGAAAGAGCGGTATCGAAAGCGAAGAGGTCACACAACAGAATCAAAATAAGCATAGAGTCATGAGAGACCTCATACTTCTGGAATTACACGTCGCACATCTGTATACCCACTTCGCAGCGTCTTCAGGCTTCAGCTTCAAGCGAGGACATGGCACTGTTTATTGGCCCACAACACACCCTATCGCTGTGACTTGACATCAAAGGACTGAAGAACAATCCAGGACCTCCATGGACTGATTCTACGTAACAATACTTATGAAACCGCCATCCGCCATGCCATATCGGCCTTGTATATACGCTCGTCACTGCACAAGGTCTTCTGCCTGCCTATGCCACAACTCTGCCCAGTAGGTCACACAAGACTTTCTAACATGAGGACACCATACACAAGACACTCTACAAAGCATAATACTCTTCTCCAAGGCACGGCAATGAAGCCATAACATGATGAAAAGGTTCGCGTCAGCCCGAGGCAGTGCAATACGAGCGACACAGTGGCCAGTGACATGGGCAAGCTTGCGCAGCCCATGATCACCCGCCTAGATACAAAAATTGGTGGGGGCAGAAGCAGTGAGCCCAGCAGCAGCAGTGGTCTAACCTGTGGGTTAGTATGAAGAAGAAACGATGGAGGTTTGGAGAAAAGTCGAGTTTAAATACCCCCTTGACCGGCAGATTCGGCCAACCGTAGAGTACCAGGATCACCACACGGCAAAGTCCCAGCTAAACCTAGAAAGGGAAGCCCATGACAAGCTCGTTGCCTACGGCGAGAGTTAGGGGAACGTCGGGGCTAGCAAGCACCGATTGACCTGAAACAGAGCATAGGGGACAATGTAGGCGCCGAGATAGAGCCGCTCTAGGCGCGATATCTCACTGTGAGCTTCACCCTCAGCATACCGTAACAGCAAAGCAAACATCTACCACACCACCATCGCTCCCCAAATCTACCACATACAACCAGCAAGCATGAGCACGACTACAAACTGGGAGGGGCGGGCGGCGGCGAGGGCGGAGAGAGAGGAGGAAGAGGACAGCTGGACCCTCACCTCACCTTCCTCCCGCATCGTCGGAGAGGAGGATTCATCACGCATGGCCCTCCTCGACGACGTGGTCTGGGACGAGGCGGAGACGGCGGCGAGGCTCCGGGGTAGATCCGGGCCTGAGGTCAGGATCATCTCGCCGTCGCCGCCGCCGGAGCAAGGGAGGGGTGAGGTGAAGGGGTGGGAGAGCAGGGTGTTCGGCGGAGGGTAAGATGATTCCTCTTCTACTCATCCATGGATACTGGTGGAGGGGTTGCTATCTAGTGAGATCTGGGTCGAGCTCTTCAGCTGCCAGTATCAATTCACCTACACCTTCCACTCTATCCAGCACACCTCCTACCATATCTCATAACCCTCACCTTAGCACGATAGTTACTTCAGCTGTATCGCCGCCGAGACACACAGTGAGCTCTGGGGCATCTCTTGCACTTCCTCACTGAAATACTTAGTGAGCACCTTTGCTAACTCATCTCACAGGCTGTTCGTGGGCTGGATGCCCAGGCAAGAGATGAGGAGGAGGAGGGAGGAAGAGGAGGCGAGGTGGCGGAGGAAGGCGGAGAGGCAGTGGGGGGCGTGGTCAAGGGCGGAGGCGGAGAGGAGGATGATGAGGGAGGAGGAGGAGAGGACGGAGAGGGAGAGGGAGAGGCTCGAGGAGGAGGGGAGGCAGTGGGTGGGGCGTCTGGCGAGGTTGGACACGGGGTGGGGATGGTGGTAGGTGGAGAGGGAGCGGAGGGGGAAGAGGTGGGCGTCTTTCATGGTTAAGCTTCAATCCTGAGCCGGTGCCTTGTGTCTGGCGTTGGGGGCGGGCCCAACCGTAGGGACTGGCGGGTGGTAGTTGGACAGGAACAAGCTGGCAAAAGGTGAGCCATATCATCTTGGTCATGAGCTTTATCATGTGACTGACTACCTCCAGGGAACAGGTCTGAGCTCAAGGCACACCACGACCTTTGCGAGTCGCCTTGGCCAGCTCCGACTGAGCTCGATCCTCTGCATACTTCTGGTAGATGGGCAAGTAGTACTCCCGCTCGCTAGTAGTATTCTTCACGCTCGGTCGATTCTGGACTGCCTCGACCCACTTGCGCCAGCGGGACCAAACCTTCTCGTCATCACCTCCCTTGCCCGATTCAGGGATGCCAAGACCGCCTTTGAAATGGTCGAATACCCAAAGACGCACCTAGAGGAAGGTCAGCATGAACTACCAGGTAGAAGCTACCACTCCGAAACGAGGCGCTAAATGGTGGTAGTCAAGAGCAGAGGTCAACGGTCAACTACCAGCACTACTGGTAGTATTCCAGCCTACACCAAAATGTGGTTGATCGGCGAGATGGTCACAAAGGCTGGCAGTACGGGGGTCGTGGTGGTACACCCATCTCCACAGCTCGAACTACCAAACCCTCACCCTCCTCCCGCTCAGATACTACAAGAAGATGCACTTACAGCCCAAGGAGCAACCACCAAATCAATCAATCCAACCTCCTTCCCACCAAAATACGGCCCATCAGCGTCCATCTCCTTGGTGAATTCCTTCAAATGCCCAAGAAACTCGCCTCTCAGCTCCTCAATCTGCCCTTCATCCTGGCACTGCAAGAAACGATGGTAAGCAGGGATGATGCGGCTGGTGCAGTAGTCTGTCCAGATTCTGGTTCTCGCGCGGTCATATGGGTCGGCGGGAAGAAGGTGCGGTTTGTGATCCGGGTAGGCTTCTTCCAGGAACTCGCCAATGACGACGGACTCATAGAGAGGACGGTTCTGGTGGGCGAGAGTGGGGACAAGGCCGCGCGGGTTGAGGGTGAGGAGGGATTGGGGTTTGTGGTAGGGGTTGACTTCGATGTATTCTGGATGGGTCAGGGTCGAGTGGTGCAGGTAGTGATGGAGTGCTGGGTAGATGATGGAAGGGTGATTGGGATGGCGGCATGATTTGATGGCATGTGAATTACGAGGGACATGAGATATGATTATGATGAAGCAAGTTATCCGTCTGCAGAGGCACAATGGAATATGGTACTCACGATATGGGATGCCCTTCTCTTCAAGCACAGTCCATGTTCTTTGCACGAATGGACAGAACCATCCTGCGTATAGCTTGAGATCCTGCTCGGCCTGGTGGTCATCGACAATCTTCTTGGCAGGTCCAGTGGCGACGGGATGGAGGTCAGCGTCTGGGGGAGGCATTGTGGCGTGCAATGATGTATTTCGTTCCAGTACTCAAAGGATACGATGAAAGTATAATTGAAAGCAATGGGTATATCATCAAAACTAATTACAAATGGATCGAGGTTCGCCATGAACCACCAAAATGACGTCTGCAGCTGGATCTGCGGGGTGATCGACTTGTGTGAGGTCAAGCGTCGAGTGCCGAAAGTGAAAGATCCACAGTCTCTATATCCTTCCTTGCGAAAGTTCTATATCATTATTTCTGTAGTCAGCCGTTAAGTATTTGTCTGCCACCATTTCTGTCATTACATGACCGAGCAAGTGCTCCTGTAGAATTCGGGTCCATATATATCCATACCGGCCGCTCTCTCGTTCGCGATCTGCTTGATCTTGACTTCTTTGGGGAAGTATTTTTGCAATCGCTCCATTGTTTCTTTGTCGATTCTTGAAGAGTCTGCGACTGGGACGCTCTCGGCTCTGCACATGGGACATCTGATCTCGTCGCTTCTTTGCAGGTGAATGACGCATCTGATGCAGAAAACGGCATTGCAGCATCCAAGCTTGATGGGCTTCCAGGCAAGCTCTGCACAGACTGGGCAGAGGTAGTCATCCAGCTGGGGTACAACGACCAAAACATTTGTCTGGATCTCTGCGCACATGTCCTTGGCAATGCTTCGAGCGAGAGGGCCGGTGGTTCCTTTGCCACCATTCAGCCTGTAGGTCTTGCTAGCTCCCAGACTTGTCCGCTTGTCGAACTTCTTGAGGATCTTGCGAACAGCAAGAGCATTCATCTCCTCGAAGTGCATGATGCGGAGAATATCCAGGTTGAGTGCGATGAAAGCGTCAAATGCAGTCTTTGACTCTGGATTGCGGAACTTTTTCACCAGTCCTGTCTTGACCAAGCGATCAGAGAAGAGCTGAAGCTGGGTCTTTGCCTTCGAATACGACCTTGTGCCATGGTCGACCTCGTGCGTAGAGAAGAATATTGGTGTCTCGACGTAGAGCTCGAATAGTTGTCTCCATATTCGCATGTCTTTCTTCGCGGCTTTGACGGCCTTTGACTTGGCAGAAGCCGGCGCACTCGTAGAGGTAGACACTACATTGCCGAGATCCACAATCTTGGATTTGAGTCTGGAGGCCTCCTTGTCCTGGATTTGTTCCAGCCCGGCCAAGGTAGGATCCAAAGAGTCAAAGAAAGTCGTCACAGTCGTTAATGGGATCAATTTCCAGGTCACTCTCGCTGTCGTAGAAGGGCTGATATCTGCCGCAGGCGGTTCTTCTGTAGTCGTCGTAGGAGGAGAGTCGAGGCTTAATCTGTCAAGTTCTCGACCAAGACTGAGCCTGCTTTTCCGTTTGTGAAGATATTGCTTGGTGGAGTTCGTCAGGCCAGCATGGAGAAATTGCCCTGTTTCCTCGTCGACCGCCACCCACAACTCTGGGGTGAATGTTGGTTGCTTCTTAGTCGTTTCATCATCGTTGGCGCTCTTGTCGACGCCGAAAGAGCTGTCAAGTGTCTTCAGAGTCTCTGCATCAAGACCGTATTGCTCGAGCTCGAGTTGAACTTGTTTAATGCATTTTTTCAAGGCTCGGTATGACACCGCCGCCAAGACCCAGGCGGTCGGGAAATCATTGCTCGCAAGAGCCTCGGTGTACTCGTGACCGTATTTCATGGCATCGCAATATGGAATGATAGGCGTGCATTGACGTGTAGCATTTTGATTGCAAGCATGAACCCCGCGCGTCAAGGGTACGAGGGTGTTTATACCTTGGGGCCAAGGGGCGCAGTGATGAAAATTCTCATTGGCGGATTATGGGAACTTTTGGCGAGAACGCCCGAGAAGCGAACCAGACCGACTCGTCACGCGGAAGGAGCAAATGACTGGCTATTTTATCACGTACTGGGTAGGAAAATTGTCTCGAATGAACGCGATAGCAAATGTGAGGCATCCTGCCCTCGTCTCATCATGCCATATCGGCGACCATGTCTCTACTATAATCCCACCCTTGCTGTCCCAAGCACGAACCATTCGGAGTCCCTGCCGCGGCGATCTCTCTAATTTAGCCTTTTCTGGTGGGGTTCCGAAGAAAAATGGACCCTGCTTTGTAGCAAATCTGCTGTTCGTTCCGCCGATCTCGTCGAAAATCGTGCGGGAACCCTTTCACCGATCAAAAAGTGCTCACGTACCTTGAGCTCTTCTTCTTCTAGCTCACATCACCCTCAAATAGCTCAGAACACGCAAAGACATAAAACCACACAGCATGGCTACCAACGGAGTAAACGGCGTCAATGGCGTCAACGGAGGCCACAAGGAGGGCACCTATGCTCTTCCAGCATCCCACAGGGACGTGAGTCAAGCATATCCCTCTACGCGTTCGGCAAAGGAATCGACTGACATCTCATAGCTCATGCACAGGTCCTTGGTCGATACTGACCCCGAGATCGCTGAGATCATGAAGAAGGAGATTCAGCGTCAGAAGGAGTCCATCCTCCTCATTGCCTCTGAGAACGTCACGTCGAAGGCCGTCTTCGATGCTCTCGGATCGCCCATGAGCAATAAGTACTCGGAGGGATACCCAGGTGCAAGATACTATGGAGGTAATGAGCACATCGACCAGATCGAGCTCACCTGCCAGAAGCGAGCTTTGGAAACATTTGGCCTCGATGCTGAGAAGTGGGGTGTCAACGTACAGTGCTTGTCTGGCAGTCCCGCCAACTTGCAGGTGTACCAGGCTATCATGCGGCCACACGACCGTCTGATGGGTCTCGACCTTCCTCACGGCGGTCACTTGTCCCATGGATACCAGACTCCTACCAAGAAGTGAGTGCCAGATACTACGGCCCAGAGTATCAAGCTGACAGATCAGGATCTCCGCCGTATCGACCTACTTCGAGACCTTTCCCTACCGAGTTAACCTCGAGACCGGCATCATCGACTATGACAGGCTCGAGGAGAACGCTCTCATGTACAGGCCTAAGGTCCTGGTCGCAGGTACCTCCGCATACTGCAGGGAGATCGACTACGCTCGCATGAAGCAGATCGCCGACAAGGTTGGCTGCTACCTGATGGTAGATATGGCACACATCTCTGGTCTCGTCGCTGGCCGCGTCAACAAGTCTCCTTTCGAGTACGCCGATATCGTTACAACCACCACCCACAAGAGCTTGCGCGGTCCTCGTGGTGCCATGATCTTCTTCCGCAAGGGTGTCCGCAAGACCGAGACCCGGGCTGGCAAGGAGGTTCAGGTCCTCTACGACCTCGAGGGTCCCATCAACTTCTCCGTCTTCCCCGGTCACCAGGGAGGTCCCCACAACCACACTATCACTGCTCTGGCGGTTGCCCTCAAGCAGGCCCAGACTGACGAGTTCCGCCAGTACCAGCAACAGGTCATCAAGAACGCCAAGGCACTCGAGCACGAGTTCAAGGCTCGCGGTTACACCCTCGTCACTGGCGGTACCGACAACCACATGGTCCTGCTCGACCTCAAGCCCCTTGCTCTCGACGGCGCCCGTGTAGAGGCCGTCCTCGAGCAGGTCAACATTGCTTGCAACAAGAACACCACACCCGGCGACAAGTCCGCCCTCACTCCTTGTGGTATCCGCATCGGTGCCCCAGCCATGACCAGCCGCGGTATGGGCGAGGAGGACTTCAAGCGCATCGCAGACTACATTGACCAGAGCATCAAGATTGTCAAGAAGGTGCAGGGCGGTCTGCCAAAGGAAGCCAACAAGCAGAAGGATTTCAAGGTCAAGGTCGCTTCCGGCGAGGTCGAGGATATCAACAACCTCAAGAAGGAGATTGCTACTTGGGCCAGCACCTTCCCTCTCCCCGTATAAGCGACCATGCATGATGATTCGAGGCGTTACAGGAGTATCTCGAGACGACGAAAAGTCAGGGTTCAACACTCAAAATACCAGAAGCGATGCTTTGTCAGGGAAGGGGGGAGTCTTCAACGCCCGCCAATTTCATTTGGCCAGATATGACGAACAAATCCAAATTCAAATATTGAGATGACCAATGGTCCGGGGTGTGCACAGCTTCGTCCTGCTTGCTGAGTCTCTCTTGATCTCTTGCAGCTGCATGTTGGTGGCGTGTGCGTTACTACCACATGGTAACGGCATGTACTTGACTCGTGAACTCAAACCTGATGGTGGTGTGCTCTTGACTTGCAATCCCGGAGGACTACCGCCGTGATCTCTGGTGTGCCGTCCTGGCGTGTGCCTGTTGGTCCGAAGAACTCACGCCTACCACTCCTCCATCCTCTCGAACTCCACTCGCCACACGAAGGGATGCACACCAGGACTTACAAGGTGACATGTCGGTATGAAAGGATTGTCGTTCCTCAGCGGTTGTGACGTCTTTATATGAGCCCAGAGTGGGAAGCGGCTCGGGAAAGGACAGCCGTGGACGGGGAAGGGCACAGACCGCAGAGTGCAGACTCTGTTTTCTCTGCCACACCGCAGACTACCACATTCTTCACGGTCGAAAGATTGCCTACCAAGGTCCAGCATGCTTCTTGCAACAATGTCAGTACATGAGGTCAGTAGCACACATGAGGTCAGTAGCACAGATCTCATTCCAAGTAATCGTTTCGAAAGATGACAACAGGGATCTGAACATCCATGTGGCTTAATTATTACAATACAATTGTTCCTACTGAAAACCCCTATCTACCAAATCTATCCCAAGAATTTTCCGCTATGCAGTAACTGACCCATCCATCCAGATACCTCGCATCTAGAACCACTCAGCAAGCCTGGCAGCGAGGCTCTTCTTGCCATCCTTCTTGGTCTTGCCGTTGGTCTTCTTGTCGACCTTGGTAGTCCAGGCAGTGGAGGTAGAGTTTGTGCTCTGGCGGCAGAACCTGCCCTCGGTCTTGCCGAACTTCTTGTCGCCGCAGCTGACCTTGGCCTGCTTCTTGTTGTTGTCCTTGAAGGCGATGTTACCGAAGTAGTCAGTGTAGGTGCCGGCGGTGGCGTTCTTTGCCTGGCGGTAGCGGAAGTCAATCTTGACGTCGCCGTAGGGCTGGGCTTGGATCTTGATGGCGTAGGCCGACTTGGAGCAGGTGACCTGGTATGGTGGGTTAGTCTTTGATTCACCAATAATTGTCATTGGTAGGTACTCACGTAGTCCTTGCTCTTGTACTTTCCGCTCTTGCTCTTCACGGTCCAGCTTGAGGCGCACTCGACGAAAGATGGCGAGTTGTTGGTCTTGTTGAAGAGGGAGACGTCAAAGGTGACGTTACTCCTGAAGTTCTTTGCGCCCTTGGCGGGTGCCTCGAGGGTATAGTAGAGGCTCTTGATGCCGAAGACGGGAGTCGCCTTGGCGGTTCCGTTGGTCTTGCCAGGAGTGACTGGGGCAGTGCCGTTCTTATGAGGAGCAGTGGCGTTCTTCGCCGCACGGGCGAGGATGAGAGGGTGGACCTCGCCAGGAGGAGCAGCCTGGGGCATGCCCGCTGGGGAGGCGAAGGAAGTGCCAGCGAGGGCGAGGAGGGGAAGGAGAGTGAACTTCATGGTGATGGAAGGTGTTTTGGTGGTGTGGTGGTGGGGTTATGTGAATGGGATGAGGCAGAAGATTCGATTCTGGATGATAAGAACAAAGATACCTGCCTTCCACCTCAGTCTTATATCCACTGTATACGAGTTGAAATTGTTGCCATAGCTGTCGCCGTTGCTCCGCGGTCGACCGTTATCGCCTAGCACCTTGCGCAACGGTTGTTAATGACAACGTTGAAGTACTTATCTGTATAGCCAAGAGGCGGCAAGAGCTTCTTGCAGTCGTTCTGGATGGGATCTGCATGGTTCGAGAAGAGGCTTGTCTGACTACGCCGGATAGTGAGGCGACTATCGTTGCTCGCGTGGTATAGTCAGACGATGTTGTGTAGGCCCTATGAACGGCGTAAGGTGAATCAATGCCTGGACCTGATGATCATGTCTAGACTTGTTGATCATGGCAGTGATACCGTACGGATATTGTTATCCCCTGTAATGGTTCTCGCATGGATGATAGTAGTCTTGTTCTGGAAGATTATGAGCAGATGGGGTCGCCGATGGTTCGCATATCAGGTCCCGCCTGTCAAGCACTGACACCGGAAAACGGTTTCTGCAAGCAATCTACCATGCTCTGGGAAATGATCTGCAAACGGTACGATGACACTGAAAGGGCAACAACAGGTCTGAATTGGAAATATTGCATGCTCGGCATATGTGACTTTCTATCGATACATGATAACTGGCGCGTCTGAATGCAAGCCTTGCCATGCAAACCAATAACGCCGCTTATCGACAACCAGCCTTTCCATCTACGATACACTCTTCGACGATAATGTCGAAGCAGATAAGCCAGTGCCGCTCCAACTACAAGACTGAGCGTTGGTCTTGTCCTTGAGGCACTTTAGCTGTACACTCTTCTCGTTGAGTATGAAGTTTGTGTTGTACTGGGTCCCGGCGGTGCTGTTGGCCACTCTGACCAAGGTGTACGCCAGATTCACACTGAACTGGTAGCTGTAGAACATGTTGCGAGTGATGGAGAATGACATGTTCGGATCAGAGCACTTGACCTGCTGGAAGTTAGTTGTCGCACAGGTTCCAGATGTAAGCAAAGGAGCGCCTACCACTATATTACCAGTCCCTCGGAGAATAGAGTCCGTCCATGTCTTGCTGCAGCTTATTGGGCTTCCAAGATTCTGGTAGTTGGAGGACAAAGGCTGCGCGGTGAAACTGATGTTGTTGCCTGTGGTTGTGGTGAATAGGCTCCATGGTTTGATGACGGCCTGGAGGTCGGTAATGCGAAATCCCCCTACAGCATATGTGACCAGCGAAGTACCATCACGCTCGGTGACACGAGCACCAGGCTCTGCCACCGGTAGTGCAGTAGGTACGGCAAGTGCGGTGCCTGCTGCAATGGCAACACAGACTGCGGACACTTTCATCGTGATGATTCGATCGAGCTCGACGAAACAGTGTTGCAAGACACAAAGGACCCGAGACGAGAGCTTATAGGTAATAAGCAACCCTCGGACCGTAGCATCCGACTACGCAGATCCTGCACATGTCAGACAAAAGTCAGGCCTCGTCCGCCGTTGAGTTCACCAGTATATCGATAGTACTCAGTCAAAGCCGTTTGTCAAAACAACGGTCGAGATCGGAAACTTCGTGTTCCTGAAGGCGATACATATCGACTATGATCACTTAAGATGCCCGTAAATGTACATCTTGAAACTGGTAGGCAGATGAAGTTGATGCCCATTGCGATTTCAAATTGGTCGCTTTGAGGCTGTAATCTTTGCCACTAATTTGTTCTTCTTCTGCTTGCACACAGTAGCTGTGGCAATTTTGAAGCATGGCATCATCGACGAATTGACGGACAAGCTGGCGAAGAAAGTGGTCCACTCGGCATCTGTAGGTCGGACTTGGTATTTGTGCTGGAGGTCAAGCTTGAAAGTCGAGGGGTTCTTGTATGTTTTGTTCGCGATGCGGAAGCCGAAGAAAGGAATATTGCATCGAGTCTGCATACAGTCAGTCCTTGACTACCAAAGGGCAGATAGTACGAACATAGTCTGGTACGAAATAGTCGTATTTGCCACCTTTTGCAGGCCAGGTCATCTCACATATTGCTACATCTACTCCATTTGGCACGGTCGGGTCGGCAAATGTGAAGGACAATCTATTCAGCTTCTTGCCCGCTGGTCGTCCATTGGGAATAGTGGTGGTCAACTTCGATATCCCGAAAGTGGACCTCGTCGTAGCCTTTGGAGCAGGATTGCTGATAGTTGACCCTGATATCGAGGCAGTCGTGATTGTAATGGATCTAACAAGGGCGTCCCCTGCACTCGCGATCGCGACCAAGGCCAACAGACCGATGATTGAGAACTTGAAAGGCATGCTGACGGGCAATCGCAAGAGATTGAAGGAAACGAGAAGAATGATGCCTACCAGATGCTTACCAGATCCCTCCGGCATCTCTGCATAGTTTGCCATATAATTTGCACAACGGTCGACCCGATCCAAGACAAACGCTCGAACAACCCAACAACACCGTCATCGAGCAGTATGTACCTCCTGCGCGCCTGTCCCAGTCTGATGATGATACTACCTAGCATGACCCGGTCTGTATCTGTGATCGGAGAATTTCAACACCGGACGCCGGCACTTCGCCTCGAAAGTGCAGGCTGTCCGAGATCTGAACGCGTATCCAGTGTGGAAGCAATTGCGTGACAGCGACATCGGTCAGGGTGTTCGCAGGAGAGAAATAAAGAAAAGTCCTCCTATCATGTGGGTATTTTATCCCAAATGAATGCAGATGTCAAGGGATGTAAAATGAGGAGATTGGACGTGTCTAAAAATAGGCCACAACGTGCGGTCCACGAGGGGCCGGGCTTTTTGGGCTGCATAGGCTCTTTCCTTTTTTAGGAGAGCTCGATCGGACGTCGTGGGGAAGGTCAGATTGGGCTTGATATTGGGTCGTCGATCCATGGGAGGTCATTTGGGGTTTGAAGTTGTAGAAATCCTTCACGAGCTCAAGCTGCCATGTCGCTGATTCAGGACAGGTTCCTAACACCAGTTCCTGATCGATGAACAGATGTTGGAATGCAAGACCGGTAGTGTTGGAGCTAAGGGAGCTGCAGCCACTTGGACCCAGGAGACAAGAAGAGATCCACAAACCAGAAGAACCCTGCATCACCAGCAGCCTCCAAGGATCAATGAAGCCATCCAGCTGGGCGTACACCACCAGGTAGATTCGTACATCCAATCCCGGTTGAAGTCACAACCACCGGGAGCTTCAGCTACCTATTAGATCTGCCTGATTAGTCCTGTGCCACTATGCATGACGGCTGCTACTGTACCTTCTTGTCGATCCGTCTTCTCTTTTTCGCTCGCCGGATGTACCGTCTTTGACTATTGCTCAGCTGGTTTTACCTTTTCTCCAAGACGTTGAGAAGTTTGAAACCTATCCGTCCGCTCTGACAGCCGCCCTCGCCTGTACTATACCTCTTGTCAAAACAGCCTGTTATGCCCATATGGCAGAGATCACACAAGAAGAACAGCTCCAGTCAAGATCAGACAGGCGGACATGGATTTGGGGCTTTGGCTCTAGCGTCGGCGGCTTCTGGCACGCAATTTGGTGGGTTCGGTGCTTCCCTTTCCCCCCAAAGAAAGCGTCTCTCTAGCCGAAAGTAAAGCAAAGGCATCTGCCCATGGCTTGATGAGAAGATCCTCCACAACAGCAAAGACCAGCCAGGAGATACTGCAACGCTCATATTTCCCGTCCATTCATTTCGACATCCCTGTCTTGCAGGAACTGACCTTGGCGACCAGATTCGCAGACTGTCTACACCGCAAATACCTCAAAGTCAGCGACAAGCATCTTTCGATCGCGCTCCAGCAAGATCAGCGACCTTGCACCTCCCCGTGAGCAAACCTCGACGACAGCAATACCGTATCGACTGACACTATCTGAAGCTCCAAACAAGCTCCGTCGAGCATTACACCGTCCACAAACTCCCTCGACATCGACTATCGAAGTGCCCCCAGAGACTGTGAGCGTAAAGAGCTGGCCCGATAAGAGTTGGACTCTGACAACCATACAGCACGACACGTCGAGAAGCATCGCAGACACACCAGCTGGTCAACTTATTTCACAAGCCATCGATCGAGGTCAATCGCTTCACCAAGTCCGCCCCGTCAGTCCTCCAAGGTCCATTGCCAGCAATCTCACCAGATCCGACGCTTCCTCCACGTATGAAGACGGACGTCAGGCAATAAAGACGCCCATGTCAGTTTCGGGCGCCATATACCAACCCTCGAAAACATCTTCCGACTCGGGTCAATCAGTCGCGCTGGATCGCTGGTCGCAAAGGAGGCTTCAACGCCTCAACACGGAGCAGGGCTTCCGCGAGCAACGACAGGGAGGCCAACAAGGTGCGCACCAATTTTGATACCTATGCCAAATATTATATCGTATACTGACAGCTCGTCTCTCCAACAGGCGTCCCCGGTCATTCCCAAAATATCTCAGATGCGGCACCACAGAATTTAGTGCAGACACAGCCCCAGCCGCAATCTCAAGCACAGCAGCAACCACAATATCAAGCTCAAACCAGTCGCACGCCCCCAAATGCGAACGGTGTTGGACTAAACACCATCTCTCCGCCTCCTCCGCCTCCAAATGACCAGAATATATCTCGTCCGCCTGTCCATCTGCAGCAATACCAGCATGACCCCTCGGCCGGCCAATCAGTGCACGTGCCGAGCCAACAGCAGCAGAGCTACTCCCCGGAATCTCTCAGCCAATATCAATCTCACTCCCGTCCAGCTCCTCTACAACAAGGACGTTCATATTCCTTGTCCGCTCCCGACGACACCGGGTCAATAATGTCGTCGCAGACTAACCCTCCTTTACCAGCACCGAAACCAGTCAGGAATAACCGTCAGAGTATGCACAACGGGGTTTCCTCGGTCAGCCCCGGCGCCCAACACCCACTTCCACCACAACCTCAACAGCTTCAGGCGCCCGCACCTCCACAACATTCCAGTGAACGTGTTCCCATCGCAAATATTGGACGAGCTACACCACAGCCATCACAGTCCGGCGAAGACATGTCGCCGGACGAGGTCAATCAATTGCTCAAGGATCACAAAGAGCTCCGTAAGCTAGACCCACTTTTTTGTCAATTGACCGTGCCACATACTGACATTGTTGTCCTACACAGGTGAGAAATATACAAAGGTCAAGAAATATTATTTCGAAAAGGAAGAGCAGGTCAAACAATTACAAAATACCCTCGCACATCAACGATTAGCACAATCGCGGACTTCTCTCGACGACTCGGAATATACGACAAGGCTGAACCGACTCGATGGACTCATCGCGCAATTGGCTTTTAGCATTCGAAAGTCATGGAAGGCAGTACCGTTGTGGCTGGCCGGGTCGGTCAATAAAGATGCGATACAAACTGGCAAGCAAGAGATGACCGCTGCTGGACGGGCATTCATATCATGTTGGCTGGTGGATGAAGTGTTTGAGAAGTATTTCCATCCGGACCTGGATGCATCGATATCGGCACAACTGAAGAATGTGCAAAAGAACATTCGACGGTTTGCACCGCAATCACAATCTATGGAAGAGGAGGAGCATCTGTGTGCAAAGATTGCCAACTGGCGATTAGCGACACTCGACGGCCTGAGTGATGTACTTCGCTCGGCACAAAGCACGGGATATCGCACACAACTCATGGACATTCTGAAGGAGCAGCTCATCGGCTCGCTACAAGTCCATCTCTCAGATCCACCAATGTCCGACCTTGAGGGCGGTGTCAACATGATCATCGAACTCGCCGTCAGCATGGCCACACACATCCCCCTCGAGTCTCGCGATGTAATAATAGAATACTACATGCCCGGCACTCCTCTCAACGATATGATGAAGCAGGAGAGCGGCATCCCTGTCCTCGGCACATCCGTGGCAGAAGACGCCGCTGACAGAATGAGCATGAAGAGCACCACCGACAGTGAAGAAGCAGGACAGAGCTACCACGACAGTGTGGCTAGTGGAGAGCAGAGACGTGAAAAGAGAAGCATGCTCAGCGCCCTCACCGGGAAGAAGTCACATGCTGCGAGCGGGAAGAATCCCGGCGCAGGGAGCAGTAGCGGGAGCTTAGGACGACCAGAAAGCGCAGGAAAGGAGGACTCGATCCCACGCGTTAGGATGAGCGTAGGACTCTCCGCCAACGTTCGAGGTAAGAACGTCCTCGTCAAGGCACCAGTGTTCAGCACTGTCTAAGCATGAAAGAGATGGATGGATACAGCGAGGACAGGCATCCTCGACAGCGAAACGTCATGCATGGTCTGCGATGAAACATTTCATGGACATAGTTTGATCTGGAACTGATGAGTCAGAGATGAGGAGATATACCCCTGAATATACTGCACGATGACGAGATCTGTATACCATTTCCTTCGCCTCAATTGTGCCACTGTACTACATGTGCTTAGATATTCTTGACCCGAAGCCACGAGCACCTAAACAAGCGGACCAAAACTCACTGGGTCCCAGAGACGGGGGCATCATGTGAAGCATGCCAAAGGCACAGCTGAGCGACAAGGCGCGGCTGAACATCATCTTTTCCCCTGTCCGAGCTCGTTCGCCTCGCTAGCCTCGTCGATCGTTGTTGGTGTTTGGAATGGAACCAGTGGGTATTTCTCTTGGCTTGGATATCATGTATTCATTCGTTCGTGCTTGTTTGTCTGAGTATGATGGGGTGCCTGAGCATTAAATGATTTGGGCATGGGATGTGGGAGTGATATGCGGCGCAGTACCAAGCTCATAAAATTGGCAGTATGGCGGTAGCAATACGCCCACTGTATCTATGCCGTAATCTATTGCTCCTCAAGAACCTCTTACAGATGCAGTGAATTGTAGGAGGACCAGTCGAATGACTGCATAAGGGTACTTCCGCAACCGCCACACAAGTGCTCTAGCCGCGCGCCTGTCTCCGTCGCCATCTGAAACTACAGCCATGCCCAAGTGCGTGCGGTACTCTTCCCAGGCTGCATGGGCTGAACAGACACGTCTCGAGCCCTGGGAGAAAAGCAGGCTGCTTGCTTTCTCTCGATCACATGAAGTGGTATTAGAACGAGTGCTTTCAGCTCTCTCATACTCCATCATTGCAATTGAGTAGCACAGAATCAAACAACCTCTTCTCTTGTACATCCTCGACCATCCTACTTGGACGTAGCTTGCTTCCTACGACTTCGACACGAGGGTCCAGCAAATCAGAAGTTGTTTGAGAATATAGCCAAGATGCGTTTCACAGCTTTCCTCCTCCCCGTCGCCGTCCTGGCTGCCCCAGTCAGAAGCATGCCCATCGCCACGCAGCCGCTCCAGCAAGTCGCCACTCTCCAAACACAGTACATGGGCCCCTCTATCTCGCCAGCTCCGGAGCAGGACCGCATCGGTATCCGCTTGACCTCGGAGAATGTGCATGAGGACTTCACCGAGGTGGTAGAAGTCATGGCCTATCTTCCCATTGGAGAGAAGATCTTTGTCTGTACGTGGACGACTCGAGTTGCCAGCGTGTAGTGGATTAAGCTGACTTTGACAGTTGACAATCCCGTCCTCCCCTGCCGTCCTCAGAAGATGGAAATCGTCAGTGTCCCTCTCAGCAGCGTCATGCAGCGACATGTCTGCGTCGTCCACCCAGAAGTCATGGTCGAGGAAGGCATCGAGGAAGTGAAGGTCAGCAGGTCACCCAGCGTCATCGTCACCGATACAGATGGTGTGGTTGACCTCTACTCGGGCCAGGAGAAGAGGACGCTAGGACCCGGCGAGATGGTAGCCAGCTTTGAGTGCTTCTAAGCCCTGAGCCGAAGTATGGTGGCAATGTACATGTGGCCGCAGACCGATATAGAGGTTGTTGATAGCCGTAAGGCATGTCCGTAATGAATATTTCCTTTCTCTTCAACATTCTCGGCAGCTCATACGGCTTCGTCCTTAGGTCGCATTCCGATCATTTCATAAACACCTGCGCCGTCTGTACCAGGTCCGCCACTGGCCTCCCCTTGTGCGGCCACCCCGCTTGCTCCTGCTACTGCTGCGCCGTCTGCTTTTGGTCGTCCGCCGAATGCGATGGGCTTGAGCTCCCTCCATTGACATGCCCACATGCCGAGGAAGATCATGAGAGCCGAGCTCGCAGCTTGCAGGCCCCACCAGAAGAGTTGCGTCGGGATGCGCTTGGTGTAAAAGGAGACGACGATCAGATGAAGGAAGTGAATGGTGAGAGCAAAGTCGGGAACAAGCTTGGATCGCGCGATCAGCAAAAGTAAGAAGATGACACTATGACACGTCAATTGTGTGCTGCGACAAAGGAAGCTCTGAGCATACCATATCATGGCATCAAACATCCAGCACAAAGCCAGCGTCCATCCAGTTGTAACATCACCGCGTACTGTCTCCCAATTGAATAGCAAGTCAAGACTGACAGGCTTACCAGCTACCAGAGTGGTGAAGATGATGAGTGCCGCGGCGCATAGATAGTACAATGCCTGCAAGACCACGATTTGTGTCAAGATCCTCTTTGGTGCCAGATCCGCGAGAGCTCCAGGTCGAGCTGGACGACGACGTCGAGGCATCACCTGAAATAATTTCCGATGACTCCAGTCCTATCTGGTTGTTAGGATAGCATTGATGAGGAAAATCCGAGGATACATCTTGAGTACAGATGTAATGTTTGCGGCCTGGAGAAGAGGTGTCAACAGGCACGGCAGTTTGTCTTTTGATGACCGCTTTCGGAAGGCAACCATAACCCATGCGGCTCTGCTTGGCTAAACTCTAATATTTCGCCGCGGAGCTCTTTCTTCATGACGTTGATGGATAACTTTTTGGACTCTACCATTCGACTTGTTTGCATTTCGACCTCTGGACTGCACATTTGACGTACCGGATCGGCGAACATCAAAGCATCTTAAAGACACACAAAACCCACAATCTCCAACATGGGCTGGCTTCCCTGGTCTTCATCTGCTCCAGCAGATACTCGCCCCACTTCTATAGACGGCTACAAGGCACCTGACCGGAATGCTCGAGCACTCTGCTGGGAAGCCCGCGACTCCTTCTTCGAATGCTTGGAGAAGAACGGCATTGTTGACAGTGTCAAAAACCACGAGAAGGCGGAGAAAGCTTGCAGTCCACAACTAAGACAGTTCGAGCAAGACTGCGCATCGAGTTGGGTTACATATTTCAAGAAGCGGCGAATCATGGAATACCAAAGAGATCAGACTATCAAGAGACTGGCCGCGGAGGGTGCAGATGTCGGTGAGCTGCCTGCTGGGAAGAATGCTGGGTTTGGAGGCATCGCCCCAAGTCGGTAGTTGGAGCAGTATGCGCGAGGTCGAGAAGAGGGTCGGCATGAAGAAGTCCGGTATTGCTTGGTACTGCCCCTGTAGCTCGAGAGAAATATCGCGCACGCCGCTAGAGACTAGAATAGTCACTACGACCATGTCCGGAAGCGCGTACCAGTAGTAGTTGCCAGGTGTGGCGACCCTGGAAGTTGTCTTCTCCGTTGCTTGGGTCGGATGGCACAGAAATACTTGCGACATATATCAATATTGAGGGGCTTGTCAGGAATGACCGGGACATCGCAAGATACCATATTGTACCATAGCATTCACTGTATTTGTATCTCCGCTCGTGGTTGAGCTCTTCGTCGTGTCTGTGCCATTATTCCGATGTGATGAACGACATGGCGCATTCACAACATCCCAGCAGCGTACACGAGCATGATGCATAGCATTTTGCTAGAAGCTCTATGAGTCTGAGCTGGACTTGTCGTCAATCTGCCAACACATCAGCCGCCGTCCAGTGACGCAAGCGGTGAGCCTCGAAGCTCAAAAGTTGGCAAAGAGCAATGATCTGCCTTTGCAGCTACACCACTTCTCACAAATAAATAAAAAGTGTTGCAAATTTGGAGAACATGCGAAGATGGCAACAGTGTCGGAAGAAGCTCTCCAAGAGCTCCGGAACGTGATCGAGACACAGCCCATCATTGACAACCATGCCCACAACCTTCTCCGTTCGGACAAACAGGACAGCTACAATCTGCTGAGCAGTGTGACCGAAGCTCGAGATGAGGCCTTGCAGGATACACCAAGATCTCTTGCGCACCTCAGGGCGGTCAAGCAATTGCGGGAGTTGTATGGTTGCGACAGGAGTGCAACATGGGCAGATTTGCTCAAGAAACGAGCTGAATTGCTTAGTGCAGACCCGGACGACCTCACCAGGAAATGCCTGGCAGGAATTCATACAATTCTGATCGACGATGGTCTAGATAGCAGCAACATACACTCCTATCGCTGGCACGACCAATTTACGACTGGCAAGAACAAGCGTATCGTCAGGATCGAGACAGTGGCTGCCGATATCATGAGAGTCATGTACGAAGAAGGTACTATGCCCCTGTCCGAGATGGACCAGCTTGAGCTTGCCGCAGTCTGGCCCGTCTTTCTGCAAGCCTTCGAGAACGCCATTGCAGATGAGATCAAGGAGAACGACGTGGCTGGCTTCAAGAGCGTCATTTGCTACCGGACTGGTCTTGACGTGCTCGTGGCGGACGAGATAACTACCGCAACTGCTGGTCAAGAAGCCTTTCGGAGGTATATGCGAGCATGCGGGCGAGGCAATTACCGCATCCATTACAAAGGTCTCAACGACTGCCTGGTAGTATCCACATGCAAGCTCATTGCGGCCAATTACAAGCAGAGCGGTATCTCGAAGCCCTTTCAGTTCCATACTGGTCTCGGTGACAATGATATGTCACTGCTTCGCTCCAATCCGGCACACCTGCAACCATTGATTGCTCGATTCCCTTCCGTCAATTTCATCCTGCTGCATTCTTCATACCCCTTCACTCGCGAAGCTGGATTTTTGGCGACTGTGTACAAGAACGCCTACCTAGACGTAGGTGAGATCTTTCCGATGGTCAGCATTGAAGGTCAAATCTCCGCCATCAAGCAGTCCATGGAGCTTACGCCCTTCTCCAAACTGCTATGGAGCACAGATGGTCACCACTTTCCAGAGACTTACTGGTTGGCAAACAAACAATTCCGCCATGTGCTATTGAAGATCTTCAAGGATCTGCTAGCTGAAGATGTGATCGATCTTAATGATGCGATACAAGCTGTCAAAGACATCCTGTTTGAGAATGCGAACCGGATCTACAATCTCAATATCGTACTTGGCGAAGAGCAAGATGAAGGCAAGCAGAAAGTATGACTACCACTCCGATCGATCTGACTGTGTTCAAAGGTTATGTTGCTGATGATGATGCTTAGCCGCTCGCTATCATGCCTAGAGAGTCGCCAAAGCCTTCCGATTCCAAGGCGCACAAGTCGAGTGGCCTCCCGGTCTACAGCACAAGAGCCCTGCATTCGTTCTTGAAGACCCCGTATGGTCGGTCGACGACGTACTTCTTGATCCAGTGGATCGATTATATGGGAACAATGCGAAGCCGCTCCATGCCATTGGCCTCGTTCAGACGATTGGTTTACGAAGGGCAGCGTTTGGGCATTACCTGGGGAAATCTGCACACTCTCCAGGACGATACGATCACTCCTGCGGTGAACGCTACTGGTCAGATCTATGTTGAACCAGATCTCAGCACATTGCGCCCAATCCACTGGAAAGACATGTCGGAGGCAGCGACAGTGCTGGCCTCATTTCGAGCGCTCAGCGGTGAAGCACTAACACAATGTCCTCGATCTAGACTGGATAGCCTTGCGAGTCGCCTCAAGTCCCATGATCTATCTGTGCTGGTAGGCTTCGAGCTTGAAGTCACGTTTCTACGGCTGCGAAGCACTGATGACTCCGGTGCAGAGTCGAGATATACGCCCATCGAGGAGGATGCAGGTCATGCTTGGGGTACTCTATCACCCGCTCAAGTCCATTCAACATGGCCGATTGTGGTCAAGATCGTTGATGAGCTCTCCTCGTTGGGATACAGGATAGACCACTTCCACTCCGAGTCTGGTCAGGGCCAATACGAGTTTGCGCTGTCACCACTTCCACTCCTCCAGGCTGTTGATACTTTGTACCTGATTAGGCAGGCTATCCAGCTGAAAGCACATCGATATGGTCTCAAAGCGACATTGCATCCAATGCCGATCGAAGGTGTCGGAAGCGGGTTGCATGCCCACATCTCTCTCAATCACAGTGCTACTGCTGTAAATGGCATATCCAAATCCACTCAAGGAAGCCCGCCCATAAAAGGTGATAGCAAGGCAAAGTCTGAAGACATTCCTGCAGGCGGTGCAACGAAGCCAGAGGACAGTTTCTGGGCTGGTGTTCTAAAAGAGCTTCGAGGTATTTGCGCCTTCACACTACCAGCTCAAGAAAGCTACAAGCGGGTCGTCGATGACCACTGGACTGGTGGTAGTTGGATAGCATGGGGCACCGAGAACCGAGAAGTTCCCTTGCGACGAGTCTTGTCCTCATCCCCATCTGCCGAGAGATGGGAGGTCAGATGCATGGATGGCATGGGTAACGCCTACTTTGCACTCGCGGCTATAGTGGGCGCAGGCTTGAAAGGTCTGGAAGATAGGATGGAGCTTCCAGGAAAAGACTGCGATTGTAAGTATAATTGTGACTATGACTGGGACCAGCTGACCAGGGTAGTAAATCCGAGTAAGATGTCCGATGTCCAAGGCGAAGAGTATGGTATCACCGAGAAGATGCCGTTGTCCATCGAAGAGGCGCTTGTAGCGCTCGAAGGCAGCTCGACCATCAAGGAGGTCATTGGCTCGGATGTGGTCCGCGATTACATCATCATGAAGAGGGCGGAGCAGGAGAAGTTGAACCAGCTGGATGAGAGGGCGAGGAGGGTGTGGCTAATACAGCGATACTGATCAGTCCGCAACTACGATGAGTTGGTCAGCAGCCGTTTGGGTTCCAACTCAGTCCATTCACCACACAAGAACGACAGAGGCACTTCAGATCTTCATGCTGCCGTGGTAGTGTTCCCAAGCGTGTCCAACGGATACTAGACTGGCCTGTCGATTGGGTGGGTCGAGACATGGGTCTCTGCCCAAGGCGTAGCTCGGTAGTGCGTGCATTTCTGGTAGTCATTCGATATCGCACCCAGCTCTGAAGCCAGACCTCTCCCAAGACCTGTCTCGACCTGATTGGGTTATCGGACCTGTCAATCCTCGTAATGGAGGGTAGGAGGAGAACCAAAAGACAGGTAGCGAGGAACGCCTCGGCATGGCAAGTGGAGGAGTCATCTCGCTGCCTGCATGATTAGCGTCGGATGAATGCAAGGGTTGCACTAGTTGCCGATCGGGACCCAGCCATGTTGGACCGCAGAGGTAGACTTTCTGTACAGACGTTACGCTGGTGATGCGGGCGGTGTTGCTGCCTGGTGGCGGAAAGAGCGAATAGACGACGACCACGTCTAATCAATATTTGCAGAGCCCGTATTCATAATTGTCAAACTGTGCAACCCGTCGATTGATGAGAAGAGTGCTCATGTCAATGACGGGATCTGTAAAAGAAATTTGAACGGGGAAGACGATCCCATCCATCAAGCCCCGAGTGACCTTGTCCCAGTCGGGCAAAGCTCGTTGTCGCACGAGCAAAAGGAGCCTTGCTTGCATGACTCCTCCCGTTCATTTGGCTTGCATCGGGTCCACTTTCTGGTCATTGCAAGGCAAAAATGAGCTTTCTTTTTGATGAAGCCCTGACATTCTGATACCAGCTGATTTCGTGTGACTTTCGTGATTGGCGTAAAGTGGAACGCGTGTCCAATCACGATAAAAGAGACGACATCGATCCCCTCCTTCTTCCCTCCTTCCGCCACGCCCGTTTTGCATCCCCGACGCCCGTACCTTGATAGTCTGGTAATGTTTGTCTATGCTTTGCAGAGGTTGCGTTTCCGGCCTGCCTCGACTTGCACATTTCTAGAGTGATCAGCAGCTCACGGCTTGGGATGCACTATCGCCTGCCGACCGGAGTGTCGGTCCTGGATTTGTTGGCGTATTGCTCATACGTTGGGCATGCATTGGCGGAGATCTGCCTAGCCGGTAGTATGACTATATAAATGACCTTTTCTTCGCCATATTGCGTTTCGTTTCTCTTGGCCATTTCATCTGGTTTCTTCTATATGTCGACTTTTTAACATCAGATGTGATTTGTATCATCCCAACTGGACCCCGTGGGTCCTTTGTCATCACTACAAATCGAATTCTAGCTCAAGATGATGTCCTCACACCGTCGGGAAAAGTCCTTTCGAGACAGCTTCTCTGGTCGAGTGCACAAGTCAAGCAGCAAGAAGAAGGGATCGTTCAAGGATCCTAGTAGCAAGCGTATGAGCTCGTCTTTCAATGTCCAGGCCAGCCCAACGACATCGCCGTACGTATATCCTCGCTATCCCTCATTTACACGACTGACCTCAGCCAGCAATCTCAACTCACCAATAGTTACCATCACAGTCGGTCCTGCCCAACGTCTCTTCGCGGCTCATCAAGAGACACTGGGCAAGAGTCCCTACTTTGCCCAACTATGTCAGCATCAGTTCTTCGAATCATCAAGGAGGATCGGGCTACCCAACGAAGAACCGGAAGTCTTCTCCGCCATCCTCGAGTATCTCTACAAGGGCGACTATTACCCTCGCCTTGAGATGGACAAGAAGCGTGGCTCGTGGTATCTCGAAGACGGTGGGCGCACAGGCATGAGCGAGAACACCATCTTTCAGGCCTCTGTCAATGCGCACATACTCAAGGATACTGCCATCTATGTACGTTTCCCCTTTCCTTCTTTCCAATATTGCAAACTCATACATGCCCAGTCTCTTTCCCATGCCATCATAGTACACCTTTGCTGACCTTACCAGTGTGCTGCCGAAAAGTTCGGCCTCACCGAGCTCAAGCGTCTCGCTCTCAAGAAGCAAGGTCTGCAGTCCGGCATCACATGCAGCACCATCCTTGCCTCTGCCCGCTACGCTTACGCCTTCACTCCCGACTCCGACTCTCGACTGCGAGCACATTACCTCGCCTTGATCATCCGCAGTCGTAACACCTTCAAACGATCAGGCACCATGCAAGAAGAGATGGAGAAGGGTGGCAAGATGTGGTTCGACCTGTTCGTGGCACTGGTCAACCATCTCGATGACGTGTCCAAGGGAAGATGAATGAATAACAGACTATTGGTGAATGGATGGAAGCACACAAGATTGTATCACTACTCAAGACCGTCGGCTAGATCTGGATGGGATTTCTGATTTGGCTTTCTTTTATCTTCTGGCGTTTCTCATACCAGGCTTTTCTTAGCACCACTTCCCTTCCCAGCTTTGGCTCTGGATGTTGTTCAGCGTCGGAGCCCGTTATTCAGATGACAATGTATTCTATCCTCAATCATCAAGGTCATCTCGATGCATATTTTTGGTGTGAAGCTGATGTGCTGGCTTTGGTGTCGGGCTGACCACCCCTCTGACTCATCTCTGCCACGTCCTCGTGATCACGCCAGCACATTCGCCACACCGGTCGTTTATCGTGTCATCCTGCCCTCGTGTCCGGTAGATGGTGACTATCACACACCGGTCCCGGGGAAGGCGCCTTTCTTGTTCAATACCACCATTGAGTGCGCCCGTGAGATATAGCCCTTGATCAGATTCTGTGTCCGTCAGCTCAGCACACGTATGCCAGAACCAGAAAACTATCTGACTCACCTTGTAAATCAACCCCGCAATCAAGCCCTCCACCTCATCACTCTCCAACTCCTCCCCTACGACCTTTAAACCCGCCCGCCACTCCGCCACCGATATCCTGCTCCGCCTCACCTCCCCCTCCTTCCCCTCCTCCCATCCCCCAGCCAAATAGACCTTCCTCAACAAATTCCTCGCACAAACATCCCTCCCCCTCTCAAGCGTCAAATAAACTCTCATGCGCACGAACTCGTCCTCCCCATCCGCCAATGCCCGATCAAACCCCGCCAAATCCCCCCTCTTCACGGCCCTCGTCAGCTCCCCGAACAATCCCTCCAACCTCCCATGCCGGACCAAGAGCGCCTTACTCGGCAGCACATGCCTGACCAGCAACTTCACCGGCACCAGATACGTCAGTATCCGCTCCGCCTGCCTCTCCCCTCCCTCCGCAAGACACAGCCCGTACGCAGCCTCCAGCTCCGTCTCGGCTTGCTCGTACCTCTCCTCCAGAAACGCCACGACGCCGACATAGTAGCTGTAACTCACCCTGTGGCTCTTCGGGAAGAATTCCAACGGGGGCATATCCGCGCTGCTAGCCTGGATGGAGCGGATGATATTCTTGCACAACGAGATGCTGTTCAGCCGGAAATACGTCTTGAAGAGGAGCACGGCGGTGTAGTATGTCCCGTACTTCCTGTTCGGAGGAGGGGAGCGATCTTGCGTGCACAGGGCGAAGACGCGGTTGATTTGGCGCGCGCAGTCTTCGAGGTTCGGCGAGGAAAGCGTCGGGTCTGTTGGGTCTGCGGTCAGGGATGATGGGGTGGGGGAGGTGGTGGCGTCGGCGCGAAGGGCGAGGGTGCGCAGGTGGGAGGTGGTGGAGTAGAGGATGGGGAGGGTCCAGGGTTCGAGGTGACCTTGGGTGTAGGCCCGATGCAGGGCGTTGAGGAGGTCTCGCCAGGATTGGTAGGATTGGACCCAGTCCGGGGTAGGGGAGAGGAGGGTGAGGAGGGAGCGGTGATAGGCTGTGAAGATGTCGGTCCAGGCGGTGAGTTCGTCATTGGATGGGAGAAGGGGGCGGAGAGAGCTGCGTAGCTCGTATTGAGCGTTGGCGGGATTCAAGGCCTGGGCTATGGCTGTGAGTCGGGAGGGGTCTGATGGAGGTGCGGTGGGGGAGACAACCGCGGCGAGGGCGTAGCCATCTTCGGTCTGAAAGGCTTGACGAAGAGGCGGTATGATGCGATCCATGACTGATAACTTGAATGAACTTATGCCATTGTATCAGTAGCTGGGGAGTTCGATGATGCACGACCGTAATGACAACTTGTCAGGTGGATGTGGTGGTTAGACTTGAGTTTTCCGTTCGGACTTTGTGAATCCGAACACATCATCCCAGTTGACCGACGTTTGTGATCAATATTAATATGTATATCATTAACCATCCAAAAAATCGAGGCCGCTTTGTCATAACTAGAATACATTGTGGTCATCTGGCGGTTATGGGTAAATCGATGCATTTAGGATCTTCCAAGTCCCCATGTGGAAGACTGTTTCATTCTGCTCGAGCGACTGCAACATCTCTCAATTTAGAATCCAAGTCAAGCACAATCTCGTCGATCCGGCACGTCTCTACGACTGAGCGCGACCAGACGGGGGCTCAGGTGAGTCCACATCCATTGCATGCTCGTCAGTCCCCACTTGCCCATCATCTCCTGTGGTTCCATCCTCCGCCACCGCCACATCTCCCTGCGTCACCTCTCTCTCATTCTCGACCGGGGCAGAATCTATTTCAAAATTGCCGGTTTTTCCCCAGTCAAAGGCGTTTAGAGCCCTCTACTCTTCTTCGTATTCGGCCCATTTTCTCTCATTCTCCACCTGAAGCACTGCGAGTTGTTCTTTGGTCAAACGTTCTCCACCAGTCAAGTTGAACTTCTTCTGCTTGTAATACTTGTGCACAAATGTTGACACTTGTGACCCTTCTCCATGGGCAAAGTCGTCCCAGAGTGTGAATGTGTGATCGCCAGTCGATGAGCTAAGCTTGCTCGGCACCTTTGAACATGCTCCCAGGACCTATCAAACCTGTCAGGATGTCTTCCTTGAGGTGCAAGGCGATCAGTTGACCACCAGTGGCTATTAGCAGGAGTGAGAGCTCAGGGATTTGCATCTTGGCAAAGTCTTCCATGGAAGATTCGACTTCCGCGGATAGTGACGTGTCGTTCATGAAATCTTTCTTAAGACTGCCCTTGGGTCTGGTACGATGCAGCAATGGCAGCAAGTCCAGCAGATCAAGCAGGTGACATGGAGATAGGCAGACTTCCACCATCCAAAGCTGGCAGCGGATACTCCCACAAAGATACGAGGTTGGTTTTTCAGAGGTGGTAGGAGATTAGCCAGCACCATGCCTCTGACAAGGCTCTACCACAAGCTCATCCAACGCCACAACGAGACAATATCCTCAAACGCCTCTATAAGTATCACCAGGCATGAGGTGGAGCAATAGATGAGTGCGATCATTTCTTCATTACCATTTTCTTTTCTGTTTCTTGCATCTCTACAATAGAGGTCCTCCAAACCCACCATACCTGCGATTTCTTCTCTCTTTATCTGTCAGAACTTTCTTAGCATAAGGATCCTTTGTCTGAAAGGTCCACATCCCATCCATCATCAACCAGTCTGTTCTCCAGCAACCACACACCGACGCTTTCCCCATCACGCACGGATGCCAACCCACACTTCTTGACTCCCTCTTCGTCCAAATAGCCACGAGCTCTTTGCACTGCTAGTTGTCCTCCTTCTCAATCACCGCTGGGGCCTTGATGCTCCTCCCCTTGACGAACTCCAGTCCCTCACCGCCCTGTCAAAGTCAGCTCCATCCTCTCTGCCTCAACACCGGGAATACTCACATAGCTTATCTTCGGACTAACCTCCACCCCCTGTCCCTCCTCATCACTCGTCACCGTCCCGCCAGCAGCCTCCACCCACCTCTTTCCCTGCCCCATGATATCCTTCCTGCTCGTATCGGGATCATCCTCCCCAGTCCCCCTCGCATTCTTCAACGGACTAAACTCATCCTCCCTCTTCACCTCCATGCACGCAAACTCATCCATCTTCAAGAACGGGAAGCAGTCGAACACAAACTGCTCGAGCTTAATCCCATTCGGCTTCTCGGGCTTGACCGTCTCCCCCTTCTCCGTGTCGACATAAGGAATCTTCTTCCTCGCCACGTGATGCGGCAACTTATCACTCCACTCAGGGATGGATTCGAGGAACTCGTAGCTATAGTAATGGTTGACGATATTCGCGGCGCGGAACTTGAGCAGCGAACTGTCCTTGGAGTCCTTGGCCTCGGCCGTCTCCGTGTCGATCTCGCTGTACTCGACCACGTCGGGCTTGCCGTTCTTGCTGAGGATGAGGCCGACGCTTTCGGTGGCGTTGCGTTTGCGCACGACTTTTGTCGCGATGCTGACGTTCTTGCTGGCCGAGAAGCCGATGAAGGCTGGGTCGGCGACGCGTACGAGACAGTTGTCGACGCAGTAGGCGTGGATGTGCGCAATGCCGCGGCGGGACATGTCCCCGACGACGCCGGAGGTGATAAGGGCTTGGTAGAGCCCGCCGTTGCCGTCGGGGGCGACGGCCACCTTGGACTTGGATTCGAGGAGGATTTTCCCGTCGTTGGAGATGCAGGGGAGCGTGCCTTGCTCGAAGAAGATGACGTTGTGGCGGGAGAGGCCAAAGTAGGAGTTCTTCTCGAAGAAGTCTTCGGTGGGTTTGCGGGTGGGCCCAGAGGTCATGATGTACCATGGCACGATGACTTCGTCTTTGTTGTGCTTCTTCTCGGCGAGCTTTTGGACTTTCCAGATGCGTTCGGCTTGAAGTTGGAAGAGGGATTTGGAGGAGGGGAGGCCGATGTCGTAGCATCCCTTGGGAGCGGACGAGCCGAGACGCGTGCCTTGTCCTCCTGCCATGAGGACTACTGCGACCTGATTCTTCGAGATGAGCTCAAGGCCTTGCTCATACCATACATCAAGGTCGTCCTGCTTGCCGTCAATGACCGACGAAGTCGCAGAGTCTGGTAGCTGTTCGAGCTTGGGCTTTGCATCTTCCGACTCTGCCTTTGGAGGATTGAGAGCTCTGTCGACGATCTTGTTGATGTATTCGGGGTCAATAGCGGAGAGCTGTTGGTACAAAAGACCCCTCTCGCCGGCGTTGAGCTTGTCGTAGAATGCAAATACCTGCTCTTGCCCGGACTTTTTGAACTTCTCTTTCAAGGTGCTGAGGTCCTGCTCGCTAGGCTCGGGTGGAGGAGGTGTATCGTCCTTCTTGGAGGTGATGTGCAGCTTTTCGAGGACGTTGCCCACTAGGCCTGCCATGATTGCTCGTTTGATTTGGTAGTTCTGTGAATACCTGGTAGCTGTGTTAGAGGCAAATGAATGGGCAGTTTGTCGGTTTACAAACGTCAAGAATGCTGCTTGACCTCTGCGGCGAAATGAAATAGCTCGTATAGCAATGCAATATTTCGGAAATCGAACAATCAATGTCGAAATACGAATCTATTCGTGTTATTCCCTGCACCGCCTCGTCGTGCTCTGTGCTCGTAAATAGTGGGATGAATGGTTGACCTGCCCCACGGTGCGACAAAGGACAAACGTCATTGGTCGGGCGTCAAAGCTCCCCAAAGCCATCAGTTTTTGGCGAGCTTGCATGAGGAAATGCTCACCGCCGACTTGACATGCAGGGGCAAGAAATACTGAAACCAGTCCGGTGTCTACAATTCGATCCATGCATGTAGGAATGCATGAAGCGCGCACGTATGATGTAAGTCAGAAGCTAAATTTGGACAATCGAGTGGTGGTAGACATCGATACTATTGTGCCTGGCCTGCTGATACGGGTGGCAACAGCGCTTGTAGCTAATATGGTAAGGTATCTATCGTACAAGTGGTTCTGCAATGCCAGCGAGAACATGCATTCTTTCCCCCAAAGTCGATGCAAGGGTATCCCATTCTGTGACCTGTGACTAAACCCGAAAGAAGTCTGCCATCCGAGAATGACAAGACCTGTGAAGATTGAAGCTGGTGCGAGGCAAGTAGCCTGCGATGTGTTCGTAAAGTTTTACAATTGAGTATCGTTATTTTGATTTCGTGCGGCCGTTGCTCCCCACGCCTAATAGCGTGGTGTGTCGTCCGTGATGGTCGACGGGGTATTGTTGGTAATCAGATGTTAACGCCGTCCAGTATTATGATGTTGATTTTGAATTGTCGGCAATGATGCAGATTTGACGCCATGTTGTACAGAGTGTGATTGAGGCCGATTTTTCGTTCACTTTCTTGGCTTGCCTTTCGATTTGCCGGCTGCAGATTTTGTAGTCTGAATGAGCTCTCCAATGTATCTAAATTCACGTTAGTGCCGGGATTAGTCAGGTCATTGGATTGCGACACATACTGTTGCAGGAACTTGTTCCCACCCTCGAGCTTGTCGTGTTCTTCCTTGACCGTCTCTACTCGGTCGACGATGGCCATCAAGCTGGCTTGTAACTGCTTTGCTTGTCTGCATTGCATATTAGCATCTGTATGGACACGCTGTTGCAGGCAGGACATACTCGATGAGCGCGCTCCTCGCGTCTTCACTCAACTTCTCCACCTCGTCGATACTCCGTTTCGGGCTCATACACCTCACGTCGTCCTGATCATACTCTTCCTCATCCTCACCAAGCTCAACCTTAGGACTGTCTCTCGGAATAATCATTGTGCCACTGCTCTTTCTACTTCCAATCTTTGGTCGTTCGAGTCTTGTCGGTCTTGATGGACCCTCGTCTATCGACGAGGCTGATGATGTTGTGGGTGATGCGAGAGGTTGTGAATGATCACTTGGAGCTGTCGCAATAGACGGGACAGGGTCTGAAGATAGAATGGGCGACACCATAATGTGATGTAAAGAGTGCCAGGAATGTGATTCTACCTAGCGTGGGAATCCAGATTGCCGGGTAGTAAGGGTATTTTCAGGTTGGATGTGGTTACACAAGACTTGAGTCGGTCGTCGATCGTGATGCAGGATCCGAGAGGTGCGTAATTCTCAGACCAGGAGAGATTGTCCTTGCCGCAAAAGTGAATAGTCGCAGATTGGAGGGCGGAGGAGCAAGAAGATAAAAGCAACCTTTCTGGTCGGGTACGTGCGCTAAGATCAAAGAAAGAAGGGGAAGCAATTGCCGGATGTATGCATGGAAGGTACCAACGGGCGGAGGATGAGAGAGGAGAGGATATTGACCGTGTTGAGGATAGCGAGGGAAAGAGGCACAGCAGTAGCCGCAAAGATGAGGAGCAATGAATTGGTTGGACGCCATGTTCAAAAGGGAGCGGGACGTGCAGTCGTAGGAAACGCACGGATCAGCATGTCTTCAATCTTGGCAGACGTAGCCCACAACGGCTGGGAGTGATCTGCTGCGGGAGCTAAACCAACGGAGAAGCTGTGGGACTTTTCTGGTGAAATGGGTGGGTCAGCTGTGACGATATCCGGTCATGCAGCTGGCTAAGGATGTGCTGCCATTCGTCTTTTTACATGCTGGATCTGCATTCTTGATACAAACCGCAAGACATGCACTTCAGTGAAGCCTGACACGAGCCCTTCCGTTTGCCTCTTTGCCTCTGCTCAAACGGTAGCACGCCACGTAACACGGACTCGGGTGGAAGACAGTTGTGAACGCCTCTGGGATTTGATCCCTCTCACGTATGAAACGACTCCAACGGTAGATCCTATCCGCCTTGCAGGTTGTTATGATCGAGTAGAAACCGTAAGGATGCATATTTCTAATGTCGGGGGTCTCGAGCAAGTCACATGCAGGGACGTTCTGACTTCCTGGTTGAATCTCGCGTTGACCGAAACCAAGATATTTCCAGTCCGTGTTCACCTCTTTACCAGATTCCAGATGTCTCGTGGTCATGTTCATTGTTATTGTCTTGTCAACAACATTGAGCATGGTCTTCTCAGTGGCAAGCACATGATGGGTCCATGCATTGCGCCCGACTCATTCCCAGTTCGCTCGGGGATTATTGCCGGCTCGCAACCTGTCATTATGCAAGGTAGACAAGCATCACATCAACATCCATGTCACGCCCACCGGACGTCAATCTTCTTTTCCACCACACGGCTACAGCCGACCTGTTCTCATGTCAAAAGGCACGAGGTCTCAAAAGCTTCTCTGAGCAGGTTCCTGCGAGTAGATCGTCAAAAGCCCTGGGTTGATCTTTGCACCAATGACGATTTCCCCCCCCACCCTTGGGGCGCTGACTCTCCGGTCATGCATCTCATTGGCAAAGCCCTTAAAATCCTAGTCGTAGATCTTGCTGAACCACAAAACTTCAGCGCCGAACACTTTCTTCCCAGCCGAGGGACTTGTGGGCCCCTTGTACGATTTGCCCTTCTGCCGTGTCGTGTTGCATGCTGGGACAAGCGGCTGCCGGACTTTGCCCTACGATTCATGGCTGGGAAAACCTTTGTCAAGTCCATCATTGACGGACAAGTCATGGACCGGGGCTTGCTCTTGCAGGTCCGCATTCAATCGCATGGCTGGTAAGCATGTCATTCTCAGAAAGACAGCAATCTGTCCACATGTGTACAACCGAGCTGCTTACAATCCTTGAGGGACAGCTGATCTATCGTTCATTGTTACAAGGCGTGACCCGCATCAGCCGCGCCTACAGATAACGATCAGCGTCTCCAGGTCGTGCTGCTTCTCCACCGACTCCGCCGACTATCGACTCTATCCGCGCCGTGACTGATGACCGATATGAACAGGATCTTCGCATCACTCATATTGCGAATGCAAATCACCATATCACGTCGCCGTTAGGGCGGCGATCAGGCGGCAGTGTCCGAGACAGGACAACAAGTTCATCTCATGCACCAGTCGTGATGGTTTGTATCCCTGCGAGTGTTCGGCTTCGGACAAATTTCCGATCGACGATTGTAAGACGTCCTAGTAGCCAGCAGCAAACACGCCTGTTACCAGGCGTCGTACAGCATATGCATAGCTTTCATTTCAACATCGGCTCTCTGTTGTTACTGTTCTCCTCACATCTTGACATGGAATCTTTACCTGCCTCGTCACCGAATCTGATGGCCGCGGAGAGCACATCTAGACATTGCATGTGACGACCTCCTTGAATGTCTAGTGCACATTGGCTCAGAACTTGAGCCGTAGTCCAGCTGAACAGCGTCTACCGTACACTCGTCCATGCACATCAGCCCAAATTGCAGTATTCCCGGGAGCTAGATCTAGACCCAAATCCATCCGACCCCCTCTGGCAACCTCCGCCAGCAGCCCTCACCACATGCCCATCAAGACGTTACCCACCGCCCATCGCGCGATATCTCCCCTCGCCTCCGATCACCGCAGTCCACCACCGTTCCCTCTGCCGCGTCCCAAATGGCCCGACCCTCCCGACACAGTGTTACTCCCCCCCTACCACTCTCCCCTCAGCCCAGAACGGCCATCAAGCACCATCCGTCCCACCAGCAAGGCTGCATAACACTTACCGCTCATCTGACATGCACAGCACGCGTCCCACCGTCCACGCTCATCGGCTCATCACACGCTCATCCAGAACAGCCTCATGCAAGAGCGTTGGCGGCGCAAACTCCGCTACAATAACTCCCTTCTCTCCAGCCACTGTCGGCCAGTCTTTCCTCTCTGATCTTTCCGTACATGCAAGTCCGTTACATGGCACTTCCCGCATCAAGGTCTTCCATCTCCCTGCGAGCGTCCGTGTGCTCCGGCTATAAGATGCAACTACCACGTGCGGCCGTTAGGCTTACCTTGAAGAGCAGGAGATAACTCCTTGCCGCTTTGTAGGCTGAACCTTCGCAGAGGATAAAGGTAGAGGAAATTGGGAAAGGGGATGTACTGCCGTTGACGCTATGGTGAGCTCGCGTGGTCGAGCAGGGGGCTACACCGCTTGCTGGAGTGCAAGATGTGGGAAGGATGACCTAGGTTCGGTAGTTTGGTTTAGTGCCAGATTGGCTCGATCAGGAAGAGGTGAGGGTGCGGAGAGACTTGTCTCCTTCCTTCGCTCTCTTGCTCTCGCGACATACGTTCGAGCTTGATGGCAAGAATCTATGTGAGTGGAGCAATACCAGTGATGATCCTACATGTGGGGTTTGTCTCGACTGGGATAATACGGGATTAGATGAGATCTCAACGTCCATGCAGGCGAGACATGAGGTGGTGCACATTGCATACCCGTCTCTATCAAATACACGGCTACACTTGCATGACAGTGGATACCAAAAGATGGCGCAAATGAATACTTTCTTGCTGCTCTGCTACCTAGACCGCCGGGGTATACTGCTGCCATCTACACACCGCTACTTTTCTTCTCGTCATCTTCTCCATTGACGGGGCTCTTTCGACAAAGAATCCTTCTGCATGTCTCTCCTCTCCGCAGCTCATTCCACAACACTCCATTCCTTGCCCTGATACCATCCTCGGTTGCGTCCTCGGGATATATCCTTCAGTAGTGGTGCGGGAAAAACATTGACAGATTCAAGAAAGATGAAAAGTTTGTGCAGGAGAAGCCGTTGAGAGAGAAAGCCTTGCGTACTGCAGCAGGACTCAATAAAAGGACTTTTGATTGTTCGATTTGTGATGGTGATGCGGAGGCTGAGTATTTCTTCGGTAGGTCATAGAAGGGCGTCAATATGTACTGGTTAAATATCAAGTAAAGCTGTTGACAGGTTGCAATATCGGTGTAATCGGGTTGGTGATGATGCTGAGAACGTCAGGTCCGGGTAGAACGATTTTGATATGGTGCGAACGAAAACGAATGCAATGCCGACTGATCGACCATGTGAGCTCTAGGGAAAAGATTCTTATGCGACAACAGGTGCTGGAGCAGCAGGAGCGACACCAGCATCGCCGTTGATATCAGCACTCTTCGGGCACTCGCGAGAAATGTGTCCGGGTTCGCCGCAGCTGTAGCAGGTCTTGCCGACGCTGTTGAGAGGGCCGCCATTTGGAGCAGTGCAGTCACGAGAGATGTGGCCAAGCTTGCCGCAAGCGTAGCACTTCATGGCCTGAGCCTGGCAGTCGCGAGCGAAGTGGTTTGGTCCACCACACTTGTAGCACGTGGCTGCACGGTTGACGCCACCAGCAAAACCTCCACGGAAACCACCGAAGCCACCACGAGGACCGGGGGCACCACGACCAGCACCAGTAGGAGTAGGACAGGCGCGCTGAAATTGTCAGCTAATGTTCACCGTCTTTGACATCTGGGACCCACGGCAATGTGGCCGATCTGACCGCAAGAGTAGCAGCGACCACCAGCAGCACCGCCGCTCAAACGAAGAGTTGGGCAGTCGGCCTGAACGTGCCCAAGACCCTGGCAGTGATAGCATTGCTTGGCTTCACTCATGTCAGTCTCGGTATAGTGTCGCGTGACGTTCTCAGTACTCACTCTCAGTAGTACGTGGGTGAGGGCAGTTGTTGGACTCGTGGCCTGGCTGCTTGCAGTTGTAGCACAAGCGCTCAGAAGACGAGCAGACCTCAGCGTAGTGGCCAACATTGCCACACTTGTAGCAGGCGCGACGAGCGAGAGAAGACATCTTGGTCTTTTCTACTGGCTGTGAAAATGTTGTTAGCCTTCTATTCGACGACTAGCAGATGTATCTGATATAGTTGATGTAATTGGTTCCAAAGTAACTGCGGTGCCAGTGGTCGTTATATATATCGAGCGAGGTCCCTTCCATGCTCTTTCTTGTGCTTGCCATGACAGGCGCTCGGGTGCGATCTTGCGGATAGCCGGCAGCTGACAGCGGACTCGAACAGCTGAAAACCGATGAAGGTGGAAGGACCTCGTCGCAGTGCAGTAGGGCCAATCATGTGAAGAGGGATGGTGACACGAACCTGATATGGGGATCTCTGCGTAACACAGTCAGTACGACCTTGTCCAAACCCGATGCGATAAAGCGACAGGGATTATCGTCGCGACGGTCGCTATAGTCGCGGTCGCTCCAAGTGATGATAAACTTACAAAATCCTCCCTTCAGTTATCAAGTTTCTTCTCTTCAGCTTCGCAGCTTCAACAACTTCTCCAGACACTTCCGACTTGTAATGCGACACCGACAACGTCGACGAAGGAGGAAAACGGGATGAGGGTAAAGTGGCTGCAGACATTTAAAGAGCGAGAAGGGACAGTGCGTCCCTTGTGGGGAAGGCTTAGCGTCAAACAGCCCGCGGCATCACGTGATGGATCTCTCCACTTTTTGGAGGTGGGAGATAGAGCTCCATTCAATTCTTCTGCTCACTCCGCTATTTGGCACATCACTGAGGCAGCTCCTGCACGCGTACATGAAGACTAGACCTGTGTGAAGGCTCATACATCATTACCATTTGTATCTCCTGGCTCACAAACTATGATAGAACTCACCGCCAACATCTCTCTTCCTCACTACATCGATCAAACTGACAGCACTTCCCTCTGGCGTGGTAGTCTTCACAATCTCCATGCCTGCCTTTGCCACTAGATTCTTCCACTTCTGCTCCGTTCTCTCTTCCGCTCCGTACATCATCATCATGTTCAAGTCGAGGTAAGTGCTCAGCTTCTGTTGAAGAGGTGACTGACCAGAGCTGTTTGCCACGATATCCATTACGATGATTTTTGTAGAAGTCTTCATTGCTGGCACCAAGTTTTTGAGTATACTGACCGCATCCTCATCTGGCCAGTCATGTAAGATGGATCGAAGAACGAAGTAATCCACATCCTTGGCCTTGTTTGGCTCGAGGAAATTCTGGACTTGGAAGTCAACACGATGAGCAATGTCGGCGCTGATCTCACTGCGGCCAGTGTTGATAGGCTCCTCGAGATCTTGTGTGGTAAGACGAAGCCGTGGGTATGCTCTAGCGAGAGCAGTACAGATCGCACCAGTGTTGCCCCCGACCTGGCTTGTCAGCACCTGGAACATCAGTAATCATTGGGATACATACATCCACAACTTTGGCATCACCCAAGCTCGCCCAGTCGTACCCATTCACAAGGTGCTTGACGTTGAAAGCACCACTACGCACGAAGGTCTTCATATACCCGGCATAGGCAGCAGCCCATTGCCTATTCTCAGCCGCCCACATGGCGCTGTTGATTCTTGTATTGAAAGCGACATTGAATGCTGTTACATCTTCGCCGTGTTTCCGGCGATGCTCACCAGCCGCAACCAGCTTTGCTGTCGAAGGGAAGTTGATCTCAAGCTGATACCGAAGCTGACCTCTGCAAGCGTCGTCCGTGACGGCAAGATACGAAATCGAGCTATGGGCGACCTGACCTGGCGTCGATTCCCGAAGCCAGTTGTTGGTCATGGCGTACCGAGCAATACGTTCTAGCTCGTCCTGACCAACTTGACATTTCCGAGCTAGGTCGGCGAAAGAGATTGTGCCACGGAGCGGGACCGCATCCAAGACTCCGAAATGGACTAGCCAGTGGAGGGAAGCGGCGTCTGTGGGACCGATAGCAGTTGTCCAAATGATGGACTCAGCCGGCCACAATGCAAGCTGGTGCAGCTTCCTGGCGGCCATGACTAGCTCGGACCGAGCACGAGTGACCTCGGCGGGAGCTGCTGGGAACGCAATTGGTCCACCAGGTTCGAATGAAGGTGCCGCATGTCCGTTGCGGTAGAGGAAGTCTGCGATGAGCTTGGTAGAAGAGGCAATCTGGTTTGAAAGAAGCTCGAGCGAGTTTGGACTGCGTTGACTGATCTTGACAGGAGTCGTGGGGTACGTGAAACTGACAGTGTCGGTGAATGATCCCAGAGGAGCCATGCTCGATGAAGAGATTTGTTGCAACTTGTACTCGTACGCAATAAGACTGGTTAGACTGATAGGCAACAAGACTCGTCTTGACTATGGAGGACTAAATACAGTCGAGCATTGCAGTACAACCTTACCGAGAATTCGAAAATCATAACCGTCATCATACCGATAATCGAAGAAACAACAACCGTCATCATACCAAGAGCAGGCGATATGATACTCCTCATCGACCGTGTCATGCTAAAGAGGAGTATCTCACGTTTACAATCTCTTGGGCGTCTATCCACGATCGTAGAGCCATACGACGCTCTCGACGATGATCCTACTCCGCTCGAAGCATAGCCTAGTTGAGGAAGCGTTTGGCAGGTGTCACAAACCTTAGAAGCGATATCGACAAGGGTCAGTGGGTTCAACCTCGGATACAAACACCTGGTATTGCGAGCGATCGCCGTGGTCGGCCCGATCCCGGACTGCGTGGAGGAGCCAGGGATGTGGGACCCTTGGCATTTCTGGGGACTTCACTGGATAATCATGCCCTACATTGCAGACCTGCACGGTAACATCACTGCATAGGCCTTACGATCCATGGATTCATTTCTTGGAATCAAGTGGTCTTGATCGCCAGTGGAAGCAGGTTAACAAGCATCTGCCAATGGGCATCCCCCAATGGACTAGATCACGTCCTGTAAAACTCATGCGATATACGACAACGTTTGCACAGGCTCCACCAAGGTCATCATGACTATTTAAGTTCATGTCGAGTCCGAGCCCTACAGAGCATTAATCGTGCCTTGGCTGCAGGGAAGAAGCCATATTATGTCAATCGAGACACTCAATGACGAGATGATGTATCGACACGCCTTTGACGCGTCGACACGGTCTCTCATTTTGCCAACGCTCGTATTCAATGAGATCCTGCGACGGTCACACCGTGTCCCTGGACTGTGACCATGCGAGCTTTTCGAAGTGGGCAACGGATAGGTTAACGTGACACTAGTCTTGACATTCAGCATATGTTTATGCACTAATTAGGACGTTCTGGCAGATAGACTAGATTACATCGTTTCATACTACCTGGAACTACTGTCGCCGCCATCTCGAGACTATTCCGCCGTGGGTGTCACCAAATCACGATTCTCAATCTTGACCTTGAGGTTCGTCGGTCTCACAAACCACCCATTCCAATACTTTGAATCATACGACTCAGGGGCCAAAGAGAGCTGCACGCGTTAGCTCGATTCCACCACTCTACTATCCATGCACATACCTTGAAGTTCCTCAATATCGTCGGGATAAGCTTGTACATCTCCATCTCCCCGATATGCCTACCAAGACAAACCCTGGGTCCCTTACCAAAGCTCATGATGTTCAGCTCCATGAATCTGATCCTGGCTGCCTCATCCTCAGGATTCTTCTTTGGATCCGGCAGCCATCGTTCAGGGTAATATGTCTCGAGATTCTCCCCGAAAATGTCTTCTCTGCGGTGGATGACCCATGCGCTGCATCCGACGACGGTGCCGCCCTTGACGAAGTGTCCGTCGATCTCGACGCCATCTGGTGGTGTGACGCGTTCGAAATGTAGACCTGGCGCAGGATGCACGCGGAAGGATTCGAGGATGCAAGCGCGCAGGTAGGGGAGCTTTTGTGACTCGGCCCAGGTGACGTGGCCGTTGACATTGTCTTTGAAGTGCCCTTCTTTCGCTTTCTCGTCGAGCTCTGCGACGAGTTTCTGCATCACACGTGTGTTGCGGAGGAGGGACATGAAGGTCATGCTCAGTGAGACGGCGGTGGGCTCTGAGCCGGCAAAGCCCATTGAGACGCACATGGTGATGACGAGCTGGTCGTTGAAGAAGTCTGGTCGTTCGGTCTTCGCTAGGACGAACTTGGAGAGCAAGTCGGGTGGCGTGTTGTCCTTTTCTTGTTGCCAGAGGAATTTCTCAGTGGAGAAGTTGGTTCCTTCTGGGTGGCGTTCATGAAGACGTGCTTGGGCAAATTTGGCTACTGGGAATGTGCCCTTGACCAGACCATAGCGAGCGAGCAATAGATAGATGGGGTTCTTATTCCACAGCTTGTCCAAGAATGGGATTTGACCGATCTGGTAGTACCGTTAGCAGAGGTCTCATGAGCGACCCTGTGGACATAGCCTACCAGTGCAGCATAGTCAAAGAGCTTCGCGTTATTTCGCACGATATTGTCAACATCAACATTGCCTTCAAGGAATCCATGGCGCTTTGAGTAGACAAGATCGCCAATGACATCGAAAGTGTAGAACTGCATCCAGCGGTAGAAGTCGCAAACGTCTCCAGTGTCTGCGAAGAGCTTCTTCGTTTGCCTGACGAGTACATCATTGGTAGAGTCGAAGAATGGTTCGTACTGCATTTGACTTGACATACTGAATGCGTGGTTGACGCTCCGCTTCAAGTCGGCGTGGAACTCCTCAGAAAGGGTGCTGAATAGGGTCGGAAGCTTCTTCCCTCTCGCAGTAGCCATCTGCACAGGGTAGAACTCAGACTGAGACGGCTTTAGTCGTAACACCAGCAACCATAAAGAGCCCAACCTTACCTTGGTAAAGCCCTTCCCGAGTGCATAGATCGTCTTCGCCGCTCGTGGATGTGCGAATGACAGACAATTCGGACCCAACCTGACAATGTCGCCATACTTCCTGTGTAGTCTGACATGCCACCAGTGAGGATCTCTCTTCCATACTCTGTAGAATCGCCACCAGTCAGTCAAGTGGCATGCGATAGGCCCAGGATATCGATAGAAGCCGCCATTGAAGAGATTCTTCGCTAGCCACAAAACAGTAATGGCAACAAGACTCAAGGCCCAATGCTGGCGCACAGTATCAAGAGCTTTGTCTGCAAGCATGATGGCTGTGGTTGTCAAAGTTCAATATTGGCGCTCTAGCTTCTGTGCTGAAGACTTATACTGATCTCCATTCTGGCATTTGCTGCATCAATGTCAACTGCCGTTGGATCATTTGCCGACATCATGGCAATGAGTACCGCTTCTTCGAAATGAACACTCGCCAAGAGTGAAGGGGGTAGTCCTTGCTGGCGAGTCAAGCTCCAGGGAAGATCGAAGTCAGAAGCAGTATCGTCGATAGGAACTGAAGCATATACGATATACGATGATGAAGCACTCATCAGGTCGGCCCAAGAGTCGGCAAGCTGTCTTCGGCGCGATGTTCTTGGCAGCTTGTACGAGCTGGTGGACATTATACTTCGAGTGTGCATCTCAGGCCTATCATCGACACTGCCTCTGTCTCGAATGGCGAAGATGGAGTGGCGTTGCGGCCAAGCTGTAACATGACCCATTTGCAGATCATGTAAGCTATGGGTGAGCTGTAATCTTCCTGATGTAAAGTAGTCTTGTGCAATGTAAGCAGACTTTCAACATGCAGTGTCGATCAGAAGTGGAGGACCCGGGCTCGTGATGAATGATATGCACGTTCGCATAAGCCCTAGATTGGCATATCTTGGTTCGTGGGACTTGTCGTCCGGATCATACATCCCGGCATCCAGAATAATCGTATTCGGTAAGCTTCCTATTCGACAACTGTGCGGTATGAGGGGGAGCTGCATCGACGGCAATGTTTGTCGACTTGTTCGGTAAGATGCAGTTTCATAGCAACCTCTCGTGGCTTCTTCTGTGAAGAGAGTTGAGGCGATAAGGATACGACTGTACTAGGGGACAACTCAGGGCGATGCCACCCTAGAAGATGAAGCCGAACTCTGACGTCCGATATCTAGTGCGAATCGAATACTATGCTGAACGCCCTATCGATACAGTACATGACCGCGGTCATGCCATCGACGTTCCTGACAGCGCACTTACCAAGTGTTTAGTAGTTCATGTGGGGAGACGTCATGATCGGGGAAAAAGACCAATTACGGCATACATATTCTACAAGCAAGCGAGAAGAGATAAGTCATGAGCAGCCCTCGATGATCAACATCGCATATTGGATGATAGTGGAGTCAAAGTGCATGTGGGAAAGAGAGAAGCTTTATAGGCTCCTCGGCAAAGACTTTCTACCGAACTTTCGCCTGCCGGACCGCGCTGATCCCGATAGATTGCTGCGTGGGTCTCTCTGTCAAAAGGACATAGTTCGGAGACGTCTCGTCATCGTGCTTGAATGACCGGAAGAAGAGATCGGGATGTCGTGAGGTCTTCTTTTGCTGGCCATAATGTGAAGGTTTGATACAGCGTGTTTCGAATGAAGCACAGAGTAAGTTCCAAGCTCTTCTACTCCCACTATGGCTGTCCACTATAGCTTCCCAGACTTTTGGCGATCGAATTCTGCCTCCTCGCCTGTTCGAATCACGACCGTAATAGGCGATGGCAAAGACGTAGACCTTAAGGACGGTCTCTTTAGAGCATTGTCGACGCCAGAGAAAGCAACAGAGGTCGTCAACGATGTTCGACAACCAGAAATCGATCCTCAAACACTCGACTGGGAGGAAGCAAACGACCCAGACAACCCATTGAATTGGGCAGCATGGAAACGATACTGGCACATTGTCCCACCTTCGCTCATCTCCTTCACTGCGTGAGTCGCGACAATACGCACCTACCCTGTATACGTATCGCTCATGATGGTTCAGGACGTTGGGGTCTTCCATCATAGCACCAGCATTACCAGCACTGCAGGCAGAGTTCAATGTTGGATCTACCGTCGGCCTTTTACCCCTGTCTCTGTATGTGCTTGCTCTCGGTTGTGGGCCTCTTTTGGCAGCTCCACTATCCGAGACATATGGTCGACGGGTAGTATACCTGATCTCGACACCATTAGCAGCCATACTAACTCTAGGTGCTGGTTTTGCTCCCAATCTCTGGTCGCTTAGCCTGCTTCGTTTTCTTGCAGGAATGTCGTTCAGTCCTTCTCTTGCCATAGGCACTGGCAGCGTGGGAGATGTCACCAGACCAGAGGCAAGGGCAGTCCCATCAGCATTGTATATCATGTGTCCTTTTCTCGGTCCTGCTCTCGGGTAAGTTGCACAAAACTGCAGAGCAGCATTATACTGAGGTAAGCAGACCCGTCCTTGGATCCATCATAACCGTCAAGAAGTCCTGGCGGTGGACCCAATACACCCTCATCTTCTTCGCCATCTTCTCCACTGCCCTAACCTTCCTCTCCCACGAGACTTACAAGCGCACCATCCTCACTCGCCGCGCCCGACGTCGCGGCCTAACCCTCTCCACCGGCCGCTCAGTCACAGCCCGAGCTCGCATCCTCCTCACCATCACCCTCATGCGCCCCCTTCACATGCTCACCACCGAACCCATCGTCGCCTTCTTCAGCCTCTATATCGCCTTCAACTTCGCCACCCTCTTCGCCTTCTTCGCCGCCTTCCCCGTCATCTTCCGCACCACCTACGGTTTCTCCACCATCTCCTCGGGCCTCGTCTTCCTCTCCGTCGGCGTCGGGGGCGTCCTCGCCGTCCCCACCATCATCCTATGCGACCGCATCTTCTACCAGCGACAATTTCGCCTCGTCAAGCTCTCTGGCACCCCAGGCCATGTCGCCCCGGAGCACCGCCTCTATCCCGCCCTCGTGGCGTGTCTCGGCCTCCCCATCGGTCTCTTCTGGTTCGCGTGGACAGCAAGGCAGGACACGCCGTGGATCAGCCCCGTGCTCGCGGCGGCGCCGTTCAGCTGGGGGAACTCGACCATCTTCATAGCTGCGACGGCGTATTTGCTTGATACGTACCAGGCAAAGAAGGGGGCGAGCGCGATGGCGGCGAGTAGTCTGCTGCGGTACGTGATGGGGGCTGTGTTCCCCTTGTTTGTGCTGCAGATGTATGATGCTTTGGGGACGGATTGGGCGACGAGTCTGCTGGGGTTCGTGGCGGTGGGGTTGGTGCCGGTGCCGTGGGTGTTGTTCTTCTTTGGGGCGAGGGTGAGGAGGAGGAGTGCGTATGATACTGTGAAGGTGGTGGGAGAGGAGTGATACCGTTCCTGGGGGGAGGGGGCTTTGTATTGCTGGTAGTATATCTGGCAAACACGAAAGGCAGGCTGGTATTGCCCCTGGGGAGAGAGGGCCATTACATTATTGGTAGTATATCTGGCAGAGAATGAGAGGAAATCTACCACCGCCCCTTCTTCTCGACTGGGATCTTAACTCGGAAAACCAATGCCTGGTTCAGCAAGTTGTTCCCACTAGCATCGCTGTACTTGAACCTTCCCTCGTTCAGGAACCCGTTCTGCGTGATGAAGTCATTGTCACTCAGACTGATGAGGAAGAACTCCCCGTCTTTCCCGTCCTTGCCGTCGACTGGGACGAGCGCCAAACTCTCCCACTTCTCGTTCAAGAGGCCGTCGCCTAGTGGACCGCCGTTGCGCACACCGAAGCGGTTTAGTTGGGCGTTGATGTTGTAGTCGACGAACGAGCAGTATTCTGCCGCTTTGATGCCAGGGTTGAGCACGCCTTTGTTGCTGGCTATCTGGCCTCCAACGGCATCGGCGGCGTCGCTTTTGACGTTCGTCGCAGCGGAAATATCGAAGACGTCGGCGTGGCGGTAAAGAGACTCGGTGACTTCGAGACCTGCGCCAGCGTTGCTGTCTCGGGAGAGGATGAGGAACTGCGTGTCACTGACGTAGAGTACTTCTGATTGTGCAGTAGTGCGGGTCTGGTTGGGAGTTGTGAAGGGCAGGGGAACGACATATTCGGCGATATACTGAGGAGGGTCCTTGGTAACGTCGTACTTGAGGAAGCGGGTGTTGCGGCGGTTGACGTTCTTAGAGCCGCCGTCTTGAATGGTGGCGGACTGCAGGAGGATGTAGAGAGTCTTGCCATCTGCACTGATTGTCAGACCTTCGAAGCCTTGGTTATTAGCACGGCCAGCATCAGGGTCTTCTGGGTCCACGGCAAACTCGGGGTCGAAGAAGGGTGCAGTATTGGAGTTGTAGCTGGTAGTACCGTTACGCTGCGGGATGAATGCGCCGGGAGGCTTGATAGCCGAGACCATCTTGCCCTTCTTGTCAAAACGGTACACAAATGGACCATATTCATCGCTGACCCAGAAGAAGCCATCGTTGTCAATGACGAGACCTTCGGAGTCGACAGAGACTCGCTCGCCACCAGGACCGGCACCACCAAAGCCATCACCGGGGAAGGTGGCGCTGGGTAGCTCAAAATCGAATCCCGGGAAAGAAAGGTAAAGACCTTGAACTTTTGGGTCGAGACCTGTCGTTGGCTGTCCATCCGGAGCAGTAAATCGAATAGTATCCTTGTACTGAAGCTCAAAGTTAGGCCCGGTAGGACGGTCGACTGTAGCGAATGGCTTTGGGTTGAGGGTAATATCGAACTTGTGCACACGGTTCTGGAAATTCAGTGTACCCTGGGTGTTCCAGCCTCTGTCTGTTATGCTAGTTAGTGGGTCACTACCACTGCGCATAACTACCACAAACCTGGCAGAGCCCATAGAGTACCGGTATAGCTACCGTCCCATCTTCTCCGCCATGATCCCTTTTCGACGAAGACAGCTGAGCCGAGTCCGCCCAGATTGTCTCCAAACTTGTCGACCGCATCTGAAGCGATGAAGCCGTATCCAGCAAGGCGCTCATAGGTATACTTCTTGCCACCACAAGTTGTCTCCTTGACCGGACGAGGGAAGACAGTAGCACTGGCGAGTGGCAAGAGAGCCGACACCGTGGTCAGGATCTTGCTAAAGGAAACCATGCTGATAAGTCTGACTAGAAAAGCCTAGTCTGGTCGATTGAGATTGAGCTTCACAGATATCAGGATATGCACGACCTTTAAAGCACGTACGATCTTGGTAGGTGACGCCATGCCAGCCGCAACCTACCAAATAGGCAGGCCATTCTACCGACAGCATGTTTTTGCTTTTGGGTTGAATGTAACGATCTCCAACTAAACGGTTAGTACGCAGGAACGTGGTGTTGAATGGCCAAGCAATGTGGAAGATCGGCAAAGCACGTGGGCTTTTGCCGAATGGGGAGTGGTCAAAGGAGACATTCACCATCTGGATTGGCTTGAACATGCATATAATATTGGATGACTATCCCTGCTTCTCCACATGTTGGTAAAGACGGTAAAATAGATGAAGTATTACATGGTTATTCAGTCGCTCGGAATGCAAAGGTCGTAAGCTCGTAACCATGTGTGAGTCTCTCAGAACTCTAAACAAGTACTCTGCTCTCACCATTGGACAACTCTGCCCAATTTACACTTGCCATGTTGCCTTGGTCATCCAATATTTTTTCACCTTGCTCTGCTAAACTCTTCTTTCGCTCCTCCTCGAGCGCATCTTGAAGACTGATTACCTTTCGGTTCAAGAACCAGCTGATTAAGCCTCCACCCGTCTTGACTTCATCGTGGGTACCAATCCAGTACTTTGCCTTGATTATTCTTTGTGCTTTGAGGCCGTTATGAGCACCAAGGTTAAGTTGCTGCTTAGATGCGATATTGATGTCGTGTAGCCCATGAAGGAAAGCCAGGGTACGAATCTCCGGATCTGCTTCTGGTAGTACATGTAGATCCTCAGCATGGATGCCGTGGGGACTGTAGATGAGTGCTTCAGCTGATTCGTCTTCGCTCGAGTTGTCGTCCAACTTGGAATTGTGGCCGTTGTTGAAAGCAATAAGCAGAGCCGAGTGGTAGTACAGTGCATCGCCTGCTGTAATAATCCTCGAGATACTGACCCAGTCTGGTAGTGGTGTCAGGCTCACTGTTCGCCAATCGAGCACATCACCACCAAAGTTTGGAGTAGTCTGCACTGATCGAAAGTGGTCCCATGATTGTATCAGCTTTGCTGCTTGTTCTGTGGCAAAGACCGGGACATTGGGATCGATCTCCAGCAGGGTCTCTTTGTGGCAGTGATCGGTGAATTCGTGAGAGATGGCGATAGCGTCTATGAAGCTGGTCTCATCTTCGTCCTCTTCGTCTCGATTCGATGAGTATCTTTGCTTCCTGCCTTGTCGTAGTTCTGTAGTGGCAAACTCGATATTCCGGAGCAGGTCTTCAACAGCAGCGATTGATGGTACTGCAGAAGGTATGGCGTGAAATTGCTGAGAAAACCATTTGGCCACGTCAGACTGGCCGCCCGACAGCCAAGGATCAATCAGGATGTTGAAGTAGAAGCGTCCACCCAATGATTGTGCATGTTCCGGTCTAGGGATTTGGAGGAGCCAGGAGGAATCGGCATTTAGGTGATGGAGAAGAGGAGCTCGAGAGGCGAGTGCCTCACAGACTGATCGCTGGAGCTCAGTTTGAATTTGAGCGGACACTTCGTCGACTGTCATGCTAAGATATGGATGATAAAAGTCTGCTGCCTTTTGGAAGAGTATAATGATAAAGAACAGACAGAGTCGCGAGTTCTAATGTATATTGAAGTAGACGTCATCAAGTGTCTCTTCTGGGTTCGGGGATCGGGAGCTTCCCCATGTTGGACGCCGCTTGACGACGGCAAGGTTGTGTGGCGGTGCACTGCCCTTTTGCCTGACCTGCACTGCATGTGATGTCGCCTGATCTATAGATTCAAAGAGCACAGATACTGCGCCTTGTGTACAACTGTAACTTCTATAACCTTTTGTATGGGATCACAGGACCAATTCATACCCACATTGCTTCTTTGCACGTCTCTTTACTTAAGCTGTAAGATCAGTACCGGTCTCCTTCCCAACAATTCCTGTAACATCAGCCAATCCAGGACTTCGACATGGGCAAATCAAACGACAATAACCCATACATGAGCGATGTCGCCGTACCAGCATCAGAATCTCGCAACCCTTTCCGTCGAGCCATGAATGCATTCTCTGGCAGCAATCACCAAGAACAGTCCCTCGGCACCGACACCTACCAACCACCGTCCGGCCCACCACCCTCACACTCTGAGAAACCCCAATACGCTCCCCCTGCTGGCCCACCACCCTCTCAATCCCAGAATGCCACCTCCTACGCCCCTCCCTCCGGCCCACCCCCATCCCGCTCCAACAACCCCTTCGACCCACCCCCCTACGACCCCTGGCTCTCCGTCCCAGACAACTCCTCCCTACCCCCACCACCATCCATATCCCACGAAACCTCCCCCACCTCCAACGCGCCTCAAGTCCTCGCCGACTCGGCCCGCGCCTGGACCGCGCACCACGCGCTCTACGCACCCCGCACCTTCCCCCCCGAAGTCCTCACCCAAATCGCCCAGGGAGACCTCGGCACCCCCTTCCCACCCCCGGACGTCCGAGGCAAAATCTCCTCCTCCCGCCGCGGCAACTGGACCTTTGCCTCAGACCGCAAGGGCACAGGGATGGACGCCATCTTCCTCTCCCCCCGCCCCTTGTACGCTGCTCGGCACCACGATCCCCGCTTGACAGGACGGAAACACACGATCTACTTCGAACTCAAGATCACCAAGCTAGACGACAGCAGTGGTCCCGACGGGGAGATCGGGAGCGCGGTGGCGATCGGGTTCGTCGCGCCGCCGTATCCCGCTTGGAGACTCCCTGGGTGGGAGAGGGCGAGTTTGGGTGTGCATAGCGATGACGGAAGGAGGTATATTAATAATAATCGCGGGGGGATCGATTTCACGACGAATTTTGGGCAAGGGGAGACGGTGGGGGTGGGGATGGTGTTTGAGGATGCGAGAGGGGGCCATGTGGGTGGGGTGCAGGGGAGGAATAATGTGAGGGTTTTCTTCACGAGCGAGGGGAGGATGGTGGGTGGGTGGGATTTGTGGGAGGAGCGGGATGCGGATGAGGAGGAGGGGGATCCGGAGGGGTTGGGTGGAGAGAGGGATTTGTGTGCTGCTGTGGGCATGTTTGGTAGGGTAGAGGTGGAGTGGAGGGGGTTGAGGGAGGAGTGGTTGTATAGGCCGGGTTTGCACTAATCGAGTAGGTTGGTACACCGGCAGTCTGGTAGTTTCGACCCAGTGGCAACGATGTATGCTTTCACGATTGCTGGTAGTAGGCCCGTAGGGTCTCCTAGATGAGGCATGTCCACAGACTCGATGTCAAGTTTTATATCATTAAGCTCGTTATACAATGCTTGGTATCACTGATTTCCTAGTCGTATCATACAATCCCCCTCTTCATCCAGCTCTCAGAACCTGGTACTCAAGCATCAACATCCATAGGTTCCAAGAACGCCACATCCGCATCATCAAAGTCATCCAGAACCCTCACGACCCCTCCTGCCCCTGCAGCCCTACCACCAGCTCCCCCGCCCCTTCTCAAAGGCGCAATCTTCCTCCCTACAGGCTGTACATCGACCTCGTCAAAGAACTCATCCAACTCAGCCTCCACTTCCTCCTCATATTCCCTCTCACGCTTCCTCTCGTTCCCGCCATCATGTGACCCGCTCGTGCTCTGCGACCAGCTCAATCCCGGCACAACCATCTCCTGATCCTGCCCGTCCATACCGCCAACGCTGTGTAAGCCGCAGAAAGGCTGCAGCTCTCTCGACCTATCGCTCACACTCCTGAGAAGCGCAGGCGGCGCAGAGCTTGGCACCGCTTCTACTCCGCCATTTGTGATGTTACCCGCCTGCCCCGTCCTCCTGGGATTCTGCGCACATTGAGCGGCACGCTGCGACGAAGCGATGGCGCGCACCTCTGTTTGCGCTGTAGCGTAAGGAAAAGATGATGGGAGTGTCTTGTGTGTCTTGTACCCTTCTGGGACCGATTTGCGGACGCGCATGCCCACGTTCAGCAGGGAGGACTGGATCTGTGTTGGGAGAGGGGAGAGGCCGGATCTTGTTGGCGTATCGGGGGCTGAAGAAGGAGTCGGATTACCGGAGCCTGAGGAGGCGAAGAAGGAGGTGATACTGGGTTGAGAGGCAGGGTTGAACTGCTTCTTCCTTGTATGTGACATTGTGATTGAGAGTTGTAGGAATAGACTGCGCAGAGAGGGCTGGCAGTTGTGACTGCTTTGGAGTGAAGATTTGGGCGAAACCGCACTGTCGTTACGACATCGATGAAGTGGAGAGAAGTATCGCCGCCAACGCAAGTCAGTGCGGTCTGATCATGACATGTAGTGGTTGAAAGAAACTGGGAAGGAGAGACGATACGCTGGAGAAAACCGATTACCGAAAACGGGCGGGGCAAAACGCGGTCGCGTGGCGGGTGAAGTCTTGGCGCGTTGTCCAATTACAGTGCTTGCGTTTAGGCCTCTCACGCAATAATGTTCGATTACTATCTACGCTGTGATGGTAGCAGATATGTCTGCTGCTGGTGATACATGATAATCTGTACTTTGTGACCCACTGCGCCATGCTATGCTCAAAATCAAAGACGCACCTGAAATCTTCTCTGTCATTCTTCATCCCCATTCTCCATGCTCATACTACTAAGCTCCCTGAATCTTTCCAAGAAGATCATCCGCGCTCTCCTTCTTCCCAAAGGTGAGCATGTATGTCGTCAGATCTCCCTCACCTTCTGCAAATACCAGCTTGACCGTTTTCTCATTCGGATTGCTGTAGAGATCCCTGTCCTTCAGCAAGTTGGCATTGATCAAAATCTGCCCGCCAGGAGCCAGCCGCATCAATACTCTTGGGTTGCCAGATTCCTTGTTCTTCAGCAGTCTAACAATTCCAACGCCTTTGTTCTCCCATGGCGACTCTCCACCCCGCACAAACTTTCTACATCGTGCCTTCTGCTCAAAGAGAACATCTTCAGTCCGAATTTCTTCGGCAGAGAGGGAGGTGAGATCCTTCTGCTCCTCTGGAGGCGCAGCGTCTTCTTCATTGTCCGTATTGGCTGCGGTCGATCCCTCGTCAGCGGTGGTAGCGCCGGGTGTCGTCGCACGAGAGCCAGGTGCAGACGAGAAGATTGAAGGTGCAGAGCTACCAGGCTGGGAAGTCGGAAAGAGCGATGATGACGTCGCCGGAGGATTACCAAACTTGAAGCCCACACCCGGCGAAGGCGCAGCAGAAGGTGTGGATGAGAATATTGACTGCTTACTGTTGTCGTTCGACAAGCCGCCAAAGTTGAACTTGGGTAAGTTTGCGCTTGGTTGGGAAGTTGTGTTGCTGGGAAAGCTGAACAATGACTTTGCAGGTGATCCAGATGGAGTCGTCGATCCGGGTGTGTCGACGGTGTTGCCGAACTTGATCGGGGTTTCTGGCTTCCAGGTATTGTCGCCAGCTGGACTGGTTGTGCTGAAGCTGAACAGAGGTTTGCTGACTGTCGTTTGGTCCTTCTGCAGAGACCCGTCTGTGTTCTTCGTTACACGGTCAAATAGTCCGCCAGTCTTCGCGGGAGTGGTTGGTACTGCAGTCCCATTTGTACTTGGTGCTCTATTCTCCTCGTCTTCGTCATCATCTTCAGCTCCTTCTTGTGGTGCGGATGGGAGTGCTTTATTGGTCGCGTCGTTGGATGTCGGCCTTGACAAGAACGAGAATGGATTTGATGGTGTGGGGGCGGGCCCGGAGTCCTTCGCAGGACTGTCAAGAGACGTCGACTTCGACTTGGCAGCGCCGGGTGCCGCATCACCTTGATCTTTGTCGACCCATACCATCTTGCCGTCAACCATCTTCATTACCTTCTTGGCAGATTCTGCGAGCTTTCGTTTCTTTTCCTCTTGCTCTTCTCGGTCTTTCCTTTCCCACTCGGCCTCGTCATCTTCATCAGAATCAAAGTCCTCAGCTTTACGCTTCTCCTTTTCCTTTTCCGCCTCTTTGGCGGCCTTTGCGCCAAACGCAGACATGAAATTATTGGAACTCGCTCCTCCACCACCAAACTTGGGCACCTGGAAGACGGGCGCTTTCTGAGCTGCAGGCGAGGGATTGGGCTTGAATGGGGAAGCAAGACCGGCGAATGGTTGTGATCCAGGAACGTGTCCAGAGAATGTGGGCGCATTGGATGAAGGACTTTGCTGAGCAGCTGCCGTTGAATTGCTATTTGGAGGCTGAAACTTGAAGGGAGTGGAAGTCGCTGGCGTTGAAGTAGCGCCATTAACTCCTGCTGGCTTATCGGGTGAAGAGAGTATGCTGTTAAAGATGTTGGCGGTATTGCTGAGCGGTTTCGACGGAGAAGAGATCTGGAAACCTGGCGTCGCCTTCTGTCTCTTCGCAGGAGAATCCTCTGTGGGCTCGTCTTGTCCGCTGAAGGTCTCGGATGGGCGCTTGCCCGTCGAAGGAGGTAGAAGCGGTTGAGCAGCTGGAGGTTTGCCTGTCAATGGTGGCTCAGCAGCTCGAGCAATGAGACCTCTTCCAGCAGCATCCTCCTCTTTCTCCTTTCTCCTAATGGCCACTTTGAGCTTCTCCAGCTCCTGCAGATAGTAACCCACGGGGGCACTCCAATCAGCATATGTTTCAAGCTTCTTGATATGACTTCGGAAGCAGGCATTTAGCAGACCTGTCTTTGCCACCAGGGTGATCAAGCTGTCTGACGGGGCTGGAACATATGTGCTGGGGACAGAGACAGTCTGCTTAGCTTGTGGCTGTGCAGGCTGACTCGTCGACTGTGCTGTGTCAAAGACTGGTTTTGGGGGCGCTGCAGTGGTTGGCTGCGTGAATGTGGACTTCTGAGCTGGCGCTGTCGCCGGAGGAGCTGGAGCAGATGAAGCATTGAATATGTTGTTGGATGCTGGTGCTGGGGTCTTGGCTGCACCGAAGGTGAAAGGAGGTTTAGTAGGTGTAGAAGTAGTGTCCGTATTCGGTGCAGACTGAAACGGCGTAGACTTGAATCCGGCATTGATGCCATTGGTATTGGCAGAGTCGTACGTGTTCTTAGGCCCAGCATCTTGTGCTTTTGAGGGAGAAAAAGACGGCGATTTCGATCGTGACACAGCTGCGAATGGATTTGATTTTGCTGGCGTATCATCAGAAGTGGTGTCAGAAGGTGCCTTTTCGATCGACGGAGCGGCTGCTGGAGTCTCTGTAGGCTTGCCGAATGAGAAAGATGGCAGCGAAGACTGAGCAGGAGTTGAAGCTTTTGCTTGACCAAAGCTGAAAGGAGTTGAAGGCGGAGCTGGCGATGCAGTGGCCGACTTGATGCTTGCAAAAGGATTGGTCTTTGACTGCTCGGTTGCTGGCGATGCAGCCGCCTGAGGTTCTGGCGTCGCACTCGCTGAAAAGGTGAAAGGATTTGCTGGCTTCGAAGGGGTAGACGTCCCATCTCCGGCAGGCTTTCTGACAAAGTCAAGCATCTCTCGCTGAACGTCGTTTGGCAAGTATTCAAAGCTCGGCAGCTCGTTGTCGCTCTTGAATCGTAATGGCTCCACATTATCCTTTACAATCTGCGTCAACTTGCTTTGTTGTTCTGGTGTCAGGTTTGGTGCTGCAGCCTTCAATTCTCCTCTTTCTGCGTCCGTCACCCACGTCTTTTTCGATTTTGCCCTACATGGCTTGCTGAACAGAGCAGTAGCGCTTCTTTGACTTCCAGGCCCCGGCGAATGTAGTGAGCGCACGTACTGAGCGACCTGAGAGACGACCTCCTGAGGTAGAAGCTCGAGAGGGGCCTGCTGATATGCGCTCGGAGACTGTATTTGTGAGTATTTGACTGGTGTTTCAGGGACTGAATCACTAACATCAGGCAAGTGCTTGCCAACAATTTCCTCCAATCGTTTCTGCTGTTCGGAATTCAGATATGGTTCCCTTTGTTCAATCTCTTTCTTGTCCGCATCATTTGCGCCAAACGAGTTCGAGGGCGTGGAAGGAGCGGTCGATGCATTGTGTGAAGTGAAGCTGAAGCCGTTGGTCAATTGGGTCTGCTGCAAAGAATTCGTCGATCCGGGAATATTGAAGATGCTTCCTGAGAAGCCTGTCCCAGCTCCTGATTGCCCATTTGTATTCGAGAAAGCATTCGTGCCATTCGCTCCTGGGAAGCTGACAGCATTACCGGCATTGAAATTGAAGCCACCACTCTGTGCGCCGCCTTGCTGACCGAACGTGAAGCTATTTGAAGCAGACCCGCCTTGTGACTGGCCAAATGCAAATCCTCCATTACTGGCAGGTTGTGACTGCCCAAATGCAAAGCTATTGGATGAAGATGTACCATTTGTACCATTCTGACCAAATGAAAAGCTCGTCTGTTGTGGTTGAGCGTTCATGGCTGGTTGTTGTTGACCGAATCCCCCAAATGATGGCGCTGTTTTATTCGGCGAAGTCGCTCGTGAAGGTCGCTTTATGGTCGCTATTCTGAGACGGTGAATTAGTATCAAGATCTGACTCCAAGTTGCAGCAAGGAAGTGATGTGAACTCATTGTGAGCTTTCTCTTTCGTGCAGATACATCCTCGTTTGCCAGTGTTTCAGATCACATGCTGGTGATCTCAAGCGCCAACTCTTGAGTGCTTGTGAAAGCTGTTCATTCGATCGCACCATGTCTCGTGCCGTTCAGCTCATATGCCTCCATGCCGAGACTCCATCTGGTTCTTCGAGCGCAACAGTGAAGAGCTTCACTCACTTTCTTCTCGCCATCTGAGCAGCTGTAGCTTGTCGAGGCGCCTCTGTGGGTGTCTCTGGTCCATCACCGCCTCCGTATCGGTCTGCGCCGCCCTGGATGTCCATACCCCTCTTTGACATGGTGACGTGAGTGGGCGCAAGATGCGCGTTCGAGGTTCGAGGGTCGACAGCACTTGGTAAATGCAATGATGATTATTTCATTACTGATTGACTCGAGTCATCAATGTCGAAGTTGTAGGAGTGAATAGAAGAGAAAAGACGTCGTAGTCGCGCTGTGGTGAAGTGAAAAAAGTTGGCGGTTCTTCGTTGGTGAGAAAAGGGTCGATGTCATTCTTGAACAACACTCGGACTTGACTTGCACAAAAACGGATTTTAGGCTAGGTCACGTGCTTCACACTCGGAAGATCATTTTTTGAGTCATTCGATCTGCATAATTCGTGCTTCATGAAAGACTGGTATCTTTGGGGTATCTCTTGCTCATCCAATCCAAGCGGATAGATCCTCCTCGGAACTCTCTGCTCCTTCCATCACCTTGCCATGTGCAGGATCAAGTATCACTACCTCCTTATCAGCCTCTGCCATCTCGACATCTGATTCGTCCTCGAGCTGAGCGTCATTTGCAGGTTCGGGCGTGACACTCTCCTCCTCACTCTCACTCTCCTCTACCTCTTCCTCTTCCTTGTCCACAGCAGGCACAGCAGCACTGGCGGCTACCAGGCTGGACGCAACGTTGGTCGGACCGCCAAAGCTAACGTTGGACATGTCTGGCTTGGCTCTGTGTCCGGCACCTTTCTCTCTGATCCTCATGGCCCGTGTCCACGCCCGAGTATCTCTCGTAGGACGACCATGAATGAAAGCTGTCACTGTCTGACCCTTGACTTCATGCAAATCAAGCTGCTCGGCACGATGATCTGCCCAATACCAGAGTTGACCACCTTTGTCATCAATTCTGGGATCACGCTGACTAGAGAACCTCCGTCCGCTGACCACGTCCTTTAGACCTCTGCTGATATCGACAGCTTCAGCAGGAATGATCGTGTCAGGAATCCCAGGAGATGAATTGATCGCTGCGAAGCTTTGCAGTTTCGGGTATGAGGGTGCATTGCTGACAGAAGAAAACCAAAGCTTGACGGCGTCTGCTTCGTACAAACGACCAAGAAGTCTAGAGAAGGGGACCTTCCAACGCTTCTTCGGGTCGTGAAGGCGGTACCAGCTTCCATATCCTTGGAGACTGGCGGGGAGATCTTCATCATCTTCAGCAAGAGGGAACTTTCCCATTCCCAGAGCACGGCTCTGATCTCGAGTGAAAGCTATGCCGTCCACGTGGACGCAACTGTCGTACCAGCGCTCCTCCTCTGCTTCGTATTCCGGATTGTCACGGCCGTCAAGATGTATCATCCTCAGTTTGATTGAAGTGATTTTCATGACATCCCAGACTTGATTCGTATCGGGCGCATTTTGGCCAGGCAGGAGTCGAACAGTGTCGCCGATAGTCAGAAATTCCGCACCGAGGAACAGACCCCTGCAGAAAACAGAAGCATCAGGCCACCATCCCTTAAAGTGATACCTCTCGAAAAGACAAAATGTGGATAGCACCATCAATGCGTTTGCAACGGTCGGGTGGAAGTCCTTGGGCTGTATTCCTCTGAGCATTTGCCGGTACATGTTGAAGGGACGGATTTGTTGCAACCGGACGGAGGCGGCACGTTTTGATAGGTGCTTGTCGTCAGAAGTCGGTGCGGACATTGGCTCGATGCGAAATCCAGAGTAGTTGATCTGATGCTCCTTGGTCTGCTCGACCACTAAGTCCGCCATTGTGATGGGCTCAGCTGGAGCTTCGGTGATGATTCCAGCTTCCCAAGGAGGCATGGAGATAAGGATCTCTTGCTGAGTATCCCAAACGACGAATGTCTGTTTGTCTTTATCCAAGCTGATGAGCTGAGAAGGGGTGAGGCCACGAACAAAGAGGACAATCTCTCCGATGCGGGGCTGGAAAGCTGGCTGTTCTGCGAGCGCCTTCATGAAGGGACCGATACTTTTGCGGTTGATTTGCCAATCAAAGGACTTAGTCTCTTCGATCGGCTCATCCATGGTCATGTCTTTCTCCAGCCTGTCAACAAGGTTGCGGTACACATCAGGAATACCTTCTTCGTCAACCTTGTCGTAGTCTGGAGTAACAGATCTCTGTGCTTGGCGTGGAAATGTGTCCGGTCGTAATGGAGTCTCCATGAAAACGTCGGTGTCGTTGTTAAGCGGTCTTGTCGGTCTCAGTCCTACTTTTGGGCCGGGTTTCGACTTAGGCGGTTTCTGTGAGGGGGTTTTGGAAGGCGCATTAGGATCCGCCTTGGGCCGACCACGCTTCTTACCAGGACCACAGCCGATACATTTGCATTGTGCAGTAGAGCCAGTGTCCATCAGTGACTTGAAATGATCGTAGAATTCCTCGGCGGAGCGGAACGTATATTTTGGATGACCATAGAGATACCGGTCCACCTACAATACTTAGTGGATGGGTATAAGATAGATGAGGGAACTGACATGGGTGGGTTCTTTGATTCTCCTCTTCCCGAAAAGAGCGTAGCCATTGGGCAGTCTGTCTAGAGTGTAATTCTCGCCTGCTTGGAGTCAGCACAGTCGAGCACATCCTACGATCTTCTATCACACCATTCTGAGCCAAGCCTTTCTCGCGCATATATCTACTACCCAAGCGATTGAGGTAGTGAGCAGGATCCTCAGCAGTAAGACCCCTTTCCGGCCAACGAGAGCGATCGCCATCAGAGGCAGCGCATACTGGCAGCGTCTTCCACTGAGTGCTTGCTGGCGCCATGGTCGAAGGCGAGGCGTGTATCGGGAGTGTACTATGATATGTGAGTATGGCTACTGGTGTGAATGTTGTGGAATGAAACAAACTTCATGCTGGAAGGCGAAAATTGATATAAATACTACCATTCACAAGGCAGACACGCCAAGCGTGTCACATGGGAATCTTCAACACATGCTTGTGTGAAGAGAATTGAGTTCAATGTATTTTTTATCTATATAGAATATGGAATCAAATGCGACGTCGCTTCTGCTTGACTCGTCACATGTTCCGATTGGCTGAAGAATGATCGACAACCTGCATGGCAATCCGCAGATCGAGAACCAAAAAGGCAGGGAACGTGCACTTTGCCCTCGCGTGGTTGCTCGTTTTGGTAGTGACGGCAGTGGTCATCCTTCCCAATTCGATAGCTTTGGCATGTGGCTGTCTCGCCCTTCCATTCCTCTTTGCCATGTTTCATTCTCAATTCCTCCTTTTTCCTTTTCAATTCCCTGTCAAATTTATGTTCTGTATATACTGCGCTTGCGGAGGATTCATGCATGCTTTTTAGGCCGACGATCACGTTGTGGAGGAGACCTAAAAGACCCTAAGGTTATCCACCTTCAACGGCGAGACCAAAAAAGCCAGTGACGTCGAGGGGGCTGTCGCGAAAATGGATTTCTTTCGCAGAACTCCACGACAACCTCAATCTACACTTCTTGCAACTCCACCACCTAGAAGGATGTCCACACCTGCAGGCGACAGGCTCGCGACAATTCTGGAGAATGGTGGGGATGGCGACACGCGGCGACACAGCGCCAAAACATGGTCCACCAAGAGCAGAGGGGGCACATTACCACGAGCTTCAGCAGAGACCACTCCACCACCTTATGCAAGTCGAGAATGGCGTCCAGATGACCTACGATATTTCGATGGCAAAGAGAAGGTCGGCATGACGAAGAAGCTAGCTGGGCGACGAGGCGGAATAGGTCGATTCTTGATCATCGCTTTAGTTGTTCTGGCCATTGTCATTGGTCTGGCTGTGGGTCTTGGTGTCGGCTTGTCGAAACGGAAGAGAAGTCGCGAGCAAGCAAGCAACGGCGATGCAGATTCGTCCCGAAGTGGTGGTACACAATTCCCTCTCGGACAGTATACCTTCGTAACCACACTTCGAGGTGTTCAAACAGACTGCACGTCAAACCCAGCGACGTGGCGATGCTATCCGTATAGCTCATCACAAGGTAGCAATTCCACTTCTGGACTTGCCCTTTTCAACTGGATCCTCGACAGCTCTTCCGAAGATTTTCCGTCGAACAGTAGTACACCTTCCACAGGGACCAGTGGGACGGGGACAAGCCTTTCTGTTTCGTCTTCTAGAGATCCATTCAGTATACCGCTCAAAGGCCAGAACCTCACATATGTCAACGACAATAACAATCCCCGATACACATTCATTTTCACCTATCCCAAGGTCGTGGTACCCTCAGCGGCCATCGGGACCAACAACGCAGCAACGACCTGCTACTTCAACCAGACCCGCTTCGCTGCCACCTTGTATCTGTCCAATTCTCGGGTGGTAGACTATCCAGGCGGTGGCATTGCTGACTCCCCATCTGTGCAAGGTGGCTATCCTAGATGGCCGTATGCGGTGGAAATCCGGGAAGTGTCGAGCGGAGGTCAGGATACGCCTGCGTGCTACGAAACCACGAACGGTATGCTTGGAGTGAGAGTGGGGGATCTGGCTATTCAGTCAGCCGACAGGCAATGTTCGTGTAATTATCGTAATTTTGATGCTTGATGACGGACGAAAGACATGAGATGATACCATATTAGCGAGTTTTGTACATACCAAGACATGTTGAATTTCCGGCGTCAGTACATTTGAACCTCAACCACTGCTCTACCTACTCCCTCCTCCATGCCAGTGAGACCAGAATTTTCGACCTCGGCGGCAACCATGCCCTTATCTCGGCATGCTACCTTGAGAGCATCGACGCTTCCGCCAACGCCAAAGTAAAACTTCTTCGCCGCGACGTACGCTTTGTTCATCTTGCCTTCTCTCAGTACTCCATGTACTAAATCGACAAAGCTCTGCAACGAAACCGGGCTGTAGATTGTCTCTGCCGCCAGAACCAGAGTCGTCATCTCCTGAACGCTCTCTGGCATCAAGCAAAGCATCTCTTCTCCCCATGGTCCGCTGAGCAGTCTAATAGCAATGCCTGCCCCCTTCAAGTCCCTCTCGAACTCATCGACCATTTCCTCAGATACCTCGAGGTCTCCGTTTTCTTCCTGCATACCCTGCTTGCCCCTCAAGCTCGCCCATGTCAGCAATAAGTTCGGGATTGTGACTAGCCTCAGCACATCGGCATTGTAGTCCGCCAGAGTAAATCGCACAGCATAACTCTCCATCAACGCATGCTGGAAGAGCACTAGAGAAGGCAAAGCACTGCCCGCGCCTAACTCAATGACGTTTGCTACCCGTGAGAGTTCGTCAATGTCCTTCCTGGGTCCACGATCGAGGAGGAGTGAGGCCAGATCAAGACTGCATTCCCAGGTCTTGAAACCCCCTTCGTAGATCTGAGACGAGAGATCAGAGGTCGAAAGGGAGGTCAGCAGCGTGTGATTGTCCTCTGCCATGAGTTGAGTGCGGATATCGAAGAGTTCCCGTCGAGGTAGGGATAGCGTACGGCCTTGGGGAGAGGTGATTGGGGTTGTGGTCCAAGAGAGGCGAGAAGGCAGGACATTGAGCTGGGGACTGTCAGGTGGTGCATGGTTACAAGGAAAAGAGAGAGCTATACAGATATACCGCTCCGACAACAAGGAAACGAAGCGATGGGAAACCAATACAAAAACTGAAAGATCTTGACCTACCCATTCGCTAAGGCTATGCTCTTGCACAGGGACATTCGCGGTTACGTCCGGTTCGACGTCAGACGTTCGCTCCTGAGCCTGTACGGACGATTCAGCTTCGCCATGTTCTATATCGTCGCCTGAAAAGTTAAAGGCGAATGACATAGCTTTGACAGCAGACAGCTGTAGACGAACATTTACGATAAGTTCTTGGGCAGAGATTAAGAACCTTAAATTTGTACGGCCGCAGCCATCTCGTCCGATTGGCTGCTCGGCGTTAAAGTCCTTGGCAATTGGGAGATTATCTCGGACTTTAGCGGTGCGGGGCGGAGCTAGAGTAGAGCCCCCTCCAAGCGACGTCCATGAAGTTCAAACACCCCACATTTCGTCTTGCATAAGCCCTCCGTTGGGGATTGCATTGCCTGCCGCTTGGACCGGGCCTGAGATATCTCTAAATCCGCTCAGTAAGCAGGATGGCATTGCTGAGAGACAATTATCAAGACTATAAGTACTGCTGTCTTCCATTCCTTGACAGTCGCATCAAGTCCATCAATCTCATCCAAAGTTCAATTAAAGCCAGTACTTAGCAAGCACATAAGCGAGATATCTCAAAAGCATCCAAATACTATTACCAGCTCTATACAACAGGATGTCGCCACCTACAGAGTCCATCAAGCCTTACGCCGATCTTCACAAGGACCCTCAAGGCCCTACTGACGGTCGCCCCACAGCATTGAAGATCATTGAGGACGAAGGCCTCGAAGGAAAATGGTCAGACAAGGTCGTTCTGGTCACAGGAACCAACAGCGGTATTGGTAAGACTCTAGGATTTGAATTCCTGAAGTATGGAACACCGGGCTAACATCTCCAGGTGTCGAGACTGCCCGCGCACTTCATCACACCGGCGCCAAAGTCTTCATGACAGTACGAGCGAAGGCCAAGGCTGATCCCGTGATCGAGGATATCATGAAGACCTCCCCATCCAAAGTCCCTATCGAGGTACTTGAAATGGAACTCTCCAACCTGGCATCTGTCCGCAAAGCCGCTAATGATTTCCTGTCCCGATCGGACAAGCTCAACATCATGGTCAACAATGCAGCGATCATGGCTTCTCCTTTCCACAAGACAGACGATGGTTTCGAAGCTCAAATTGGCATAAACCATCTCAGCCACTTCCTCCTCTTCTCCCTCTTGAAGGACACTCTACTCAAGTCCTCTACTCCTTCGTTCCACAGCCGGGTGGTCAACGTCTCCTCCGCAGGCCACGGTATTTGCCCCGTCGACGTCGACAACATCAACTTCGAGAAACCCGACAGTTATCAGCCTATGCTCGGCTACGGTGCAAGCAAGACAGCCAACGTGTGGTTCGCCAATGAGATCGACCGAAGGTACGGCGGCCAAGGCCTCCACGGACTCTCGCTCCACCCCGGCGTCATCATGGCTACAGGTCTCACTCGGCAGACGGCCGAAGGCGCCTTCGACGGCATCGACATGTCGGCGTGGACGAACATCAACAAGAGCGTTCCCCAGGGCGCAGCGACCCAGGTATGGGCCGCCACCGCGAAGGTACTAGAGGGCAAAGGCGCGCTCTACCTCTCTGATTGCCAGACTGGTGTGCCAATGACTCCCGGCGGTGCCATGGGAGGACCAGAATACGCGCCTTGGGCATTTGACGAGGAGGGAGCGAAGAAGTTGTGGGCCTACAGTGAGAAGGCCGTTGGTGTCGGTGCATAGACGGACAGAAGATGATATTGGCTCTTGTAACTTAGCACTCACGGTAACGATTTAGCGATCAATCGATATCTCATTTAAACGTTGAAAGTGTCAGAACAAGCGAAGTATGAGGTGGTATATGAGCAATTGTGGAGTGGGCATTGACCTCTCGAGAATTTACGATCTGTTTTCAGGCACGGTAGAACTAATAGAAGCGCACCAAAAGACATGACATAGCATGGAGAGAGGAAGTGACACTAGTCGCGTACTATGTCCAAGTACGAATCGGATCAGATCTTGTGCGAGACGGCAGGGTCATATGGTACATTTTACTTGCTTCCCTTGATCATCCTTCATAAGACCAAACTTAGCATGTACTAATTCATAAATCATCTCTACCTCCCACATCGTCCCGCTACACCATTCCTGCCCTCTGTCAGCCTACCTCCCACCGCTCCCATCCTCATCAACTCTAATCTCCACTACCTCCCCATCTCTCTCATAATCAGGTAGCCCCCTCTCCACGTCCTCCCTTCTCAGTCCTCGCCAGCTCAACAAATCCGGATCAACGCGGACACTCCCCCTCCAGCGCCCGTAGGCAGGCGGCGGCGCTTGAATGAGTATACTCCCTTCTTCGGCCTCGTCCTCTATAAAGGGGAGGCCCGGCGTCATTGGACTTCGTGCTGGCACGACGCGGGCATAGGTCGGGTGTGAGGTGTTGGGGGCTGGAGTGTAGGTCGCTGAAGTGAGGCGCTCGGCTTGTGTTGCTTCGATGATTGTGGTATGCGAGGAGATGGGAGTGATAGTATGCCCAAGTGGGCGTATGGAGAGAGGAGCAGGATGTAGGCTTGCTGATAAAGACGACAGGGTTGGTACTTGTTGCATCTCTGGCACTGTTGCGAGTGATGGCACTCTTGGTGCGAATGGCGAATGGTTTGGTCGCTCGGGAGACGCTGGGCTGGAGAGCGGCTTCATGTCCTGTAGGTAGAATTCTCCCAGGTACGTTGAGTGGATAGACGACCGAGCTGTTCTTGCTGCTGGTGGAGTGAGAAGACGGTCTTGGCTGATCTCTACTACGGCTACTGGAGTCGGACATGCACGTTGGGATGTGTGTTGGGCGATTGGGTGAGCGCGAGGAGACGGACGCAGGGGCGTTGGTGTTCGGAGAAGCCCGGAGGTTGAAGTGATGGATGCTGCTGATGAGCATGAGGGAGTGCTTGGCCAGCGACGACGATGGTGGTGGCGTCGAGTATGTCGGTGCCGTCGATGGTGCGGACGGACTGCCCAGAGATGACGAGGGACTGGGGCGAAGCGGGTGAGGCGGGAGGTATAATAGGCTAGGAGGACGGAGTTGAACACGATCGAGACGACAAAGACTGCATGCAGTGCCGGGTGAAGAATGCGAGGGGGCACTGCTTGTGAGACGTCTGGTTTCATTAGTATTACCATAGATTTATGACGAATGTAGACTTACACGCTGCCACTAGAGCTGCGAGAAAGCAGGCCAGAACGATGCAAGTGAGAAATCGAAATCTATGGTCTCTGTCGACTGAGGTCCGACGCTTCTTACGGCGGCGGTAGGCGATGGTAGGTATCTTGTCCTTTCTCTTGTCGTATGGAGGGAAAAGGGCCATGCCAGTCTCCAAGTCAACTCGTGGCGACCGCGAGTAGTATTCCAGCAGACTTGGTGCATATGTGCCTTCCTTCTTCGGCGACTCGACGTGTTCATCTATGGCTGCATACTCTTCAAAGACAGAACGACACTTGATATCATCGTTGAAGGAGCGCGCAGTCTCTGGTGTGTACAGAGGTGACCTGCATACATCTGAGTAGACCAGCCTGCCAGACAGAGGAAGGTCCAGCAAGAGATGCCGTACATCGTTCTGTACGCCATCTGGGTTTGGAGTACGTGTGTCTGCAATGAGTCCAGCTTCGAGAGCGCTCGAGTCTGGCAATGGGCTTTCTGCCGTTGTGGTCGGGGGAAACATGGTCGAAGAAGTGAGTAAATTTGAGCAGATACAAGCAGAAATGACACTCAAAGATAAGAGGGGCGGCAGCTATACAAGTGCTCGTCGTGTATACCGACTCGAGAATGTGCACACTCACATTTGCATGAACGATCTCGTAGCATGTTTTGTTTACGTTCTACAGGTGCCATGCAAGGCATCCTGACAACAAATCAACTCGTAGACGATCTTCGGCAAGGATGCTCGCCAGGCAGCCGACAACATCTCGAACGCGAGTTGCTGCAACGCGTCACGCGCTGGCCCTAAAAGATCGCATCTATGGGTGCTGTAGTCATGTTGATGCGACTGTATCAGGTTTGATGGATTTGTAGAGAGGAGAGAAGCATTGGACATGAACGATTTGTTTTAAGAGCCAAAGTGTTTCGCTTCATATTCGATTGACCAATCAAATGCATGCTTGAGCTTCCGACCGGAGCCGCAGAAGCTCAATCCTCTCCCTGTACCTTCAAAGGTTTTGCCTAACCTGCATCACTGGCCGTTATACCACTCCTCATGATATATTTTACATACTGATGGTCGTAGCGTCAGCTGATCGAGTATTGCTTTCAACATCACACTTGCCGTCTCCCAACTATCTGGACGAACTCCTCTAAGTCTCCCAGCAGCCCTTCCGGATTCTCGAGAGCAGCAAAATGCCCACCCTCTAATGAATCAGCAATCAGTCTGACAACACGAAAGCACTACGAACTCTGTCATGGGTGTTGTAAAAGACGAGATTAGGGAACAACGCATCCGCCCAGCTGCGTGGCAGACTCGCAAATTCATATGGGAAGATTGATACTCCAAGAGCTGTTCCGATATCAGACGGAATAGCTGGAGTGGGTTTGAACTGTGCCCTGTACGGCCAGAGACTACGCGAAAACGTATCGGTCTGCCAATACAGTGTTGTGCCAGCGAGTATTTCCTTCGTGTCTATTGGGAACCTGGGGTCGGACCAGGTAAGGAACTTTTCTCCAATCCTGCGATAGTCAATAACGACATTACTGTTGTGCGGCGGCATCATTCTCCTACCAAGTCAATATCGCCAAAGGACTCGATGCCATGGCTAGACCGCTCGTGGAAGGCCGTGTGCCATGTTGAAGCATGTATGCGCTTCCGGTTTGCCAGTGCGTGTTGGCGCGGTCGTGGTGCTCTCTCTCCACTTCGGTCATGTCGTTTGTTAGTCCCAATTCCTCAATGCGGGCGTTCTGTTCGGGTGTGAGGAAGAAGAAATTCACTGTGCAGATTGTTAGGTAATGTGATTGTAAAGGGTAGCTCGAACAGACAGTGTATTCCAATACACTCTGCATAGGATTGGCCAAGGATGCTTGATACGGCACTACCAACGTCTCCGCCCTGTGCAATGTACTGCTGGAAGCCTAGCTTGATCATCAGATTATTGATGACCCGACCCACCATCTCAAAGGTGATCTCGATATCCTCCTTGTCACGAGTCGTATAGCCATATCCTGGCAGTGACGGCACAATAATATGGTACGGCAAGGTCTCCAGAGTATATCGACTGGTAAGCAGATCCAGCAGTGGCAAGAATTCAAGAAACGACCCTGGCCAGCCATGCGAGAGCACTATAGGAATAGCCGAGGATTTCAGCGAAAACACTCCGACATAGTGGACAGAGAAGTCTCCACCCTCCGCGTCAGAGATGGTTGTCCGGAAGTTCTGGTAGGTATTGACTCTGTCCAATTGTTGCTGCCAGTCAAAAGTGTCGGTCCATGCTGCTTTGGCTTGGGTGAGGAATGCTCGCGAGGTGCTGAATTGGGTACTGTTGAGGCGAGTATAGTATGATTCCGGAGCGATTTTAGCGACATCCAATGCTGTAAACAGGGAATCTAGGTCTGCTTTGTCAGTTGTGATACGGATTGCATCCGCGCAGATCCCGCCGTTAAGATTGCCGCACCCTGTGGTGAAGTTGCCAAAGGAGATATCCATTCTGACGAAAGAGATACACTATGTACGACGAAGAGCTTGGGGCACCGTACGGTTTACTCTGCGTCCCCATTTGTACTCACAAACTGCGGGTCCTAGGGCAATCCAGACGAATACAACGATCAGATCGAGAGCTCGCGGGGTCTAAGCTCGCTCGGATCTCAATATGTACTGCGAAATGTAGTCATGCCATATCGCATTGACCCTGGCATAAGTCCAGCAGCGCATAATTATTATGCGAGATGTGAATAGTCATCCACCCGACTCGCTTTCACGATTGGCACAATGCATGGCAATCGGAACCAAGACCATCGAGACAACGCGATCGGATTCCGAATAACACAGGCCATCAGGAATTCAAACTTTTGGAATTCGGAATCGCAGAAGCTTGAAGCAGAAAATGAGGGTATACCACTCGGTACGCAGATTCCCGTAGGAGACACCTCGTCGTGATGTTCACGGGACTAAGCAGACGAGTGTGATTGGTCTGGAGCTGGCGTTCCATTCTCATCGGGTGCATTGCTCCATGAATGGCTGGCCATGACTTCTCCCTGCGAGGATACAAAGGTCCAGCCACCGGAGAGTTCTTGTATAATTTTGGCACGGTCTTCTCGTAAATCTTGATCTTTACTGCCAGTCGTCGACGCCAGTCCATGGTACCTTTACCTGGGTCAGGGATGCTTACAATACCCTGGATCTGCTGTTGTTTGGCGTGTGCAGGATGTTGCCGGCGTTATCCTCTTTCACAGCAACAGAATACTACCACACGATATTAACGGGCGGATGAAAAGTCGAGTCTTGTTCATAGAATTTTGATGACGCGACTAGCACATCATGTGAGTGGAGCGAGCTGGATCAAGTCACCTATGCAGCACATTTAGTAGTAGTAAATGTCAATCAGCGTGCGCTTCTTGTGTTGCTAGCGATGCGGCCAACTACTCCTTGTAGAACAGTGCAGGCTCACGATATCCCATGACTGCGGGCCAACAATCAGATAAAGCTTTGATTCAATGTCATCACGGGTATAGTGCTATCAAAGGAATGACAGATGCCTCTCAGTCGATCAATCTCAGTGATCTTCCGGCCACCACTGCTCAAGCTCTTCTACCTTGACTCCAGTCACGCCGTGTCAAGGAGCAAGCAACTAAGTTACCTTCTCCCCGTCAGTGCTGCTTTTATCCCCATCCGCCTTTTCGTGAGCCTTCACTTCCTCCCTTACGACTTCCTCACCCTTTAGCGTCCTTCCTTTGCCAGTGATATCCCTGTAGATCGCCCTAGTAGTCCTCATCATGGTGAATCTGCCCTCCCAGAGCGGGTACAAACCCACGCAGAAGGTGCTGATGAACAACCAGATCAAACCCACCACAATCCAGCCGGTGAAGAATGGACGACTGAAGACGTACCCGCTTCCATACAAAGGCATGGGCCACAAGATCAGAAGCGCTAGCGTGAGCACAACGCAGATAATCCTTGCAATCTTGGCAGATTTGTTCAGCTTCTCCATCTCCGCCTTTGCCTCGTCGGATGTCTGAACGTGTTCACCGGGTACCAGCTCGAGATCCAGGTGTGCTGCGGCTGCGAGGTCACTGTCATCACCTTTGCGGATAGCTGCCATGGACTTCCAATCGTACTTCTCGGTCTTGAAGACGAAGCTTAGGATGGGGACGAAAAGTGCTGGCGCGAGCAGGGCGACGACATTGCCTACCAGCATGGGGTTGTTGGCGCCGGTGACTTCGACCGTGAGAGGACCCTCGCGGGAGGCTTGTACCAGCCAGCCGGTGAGGGAACATGCTAGGGCCAGTGGTGGAGAGAAAGTAGCAGCAGCCCAGGATTGGCCGTCCCAAAGCAGAGTAAGGGATGCAGGAATGACGGCACCAGAGATGATGACGCCCATGAGTAGGTAGAGATAGCCAAGGGAGATTCCAGCATAGTAGAGACCAGTAGAGAAAGCAGCCATGACTGTCGCAAAGATCACGCAAGCAAGATGGGAGGTCCAAATAAGGCGACGACCAGAGGCTTGCGGGTTGATGTAGGTCTGATAGATGTCGTAAGTAGCAATCGATGATACTGCGATCAATTGTGCGGACATGGCTGAGGTGACCGCCATGAAGACAATCAACAACACAGCAGCGGCACCACCAGACCCAAGAAGAGCGACAGCAGCCTCTGGTAGTACGAGACCTGCGGATACATCCGCTGCTGCCATGCGCTCTGGATACGTGGGCCAGACCGGGTTGTTCTCCAGAGAGAGTGCTGCTAGTCCCATGGCTGTGGCGGCCAACCAAGGAATAGCGAACCAACTCAAACCCCCCATAACGTAGCCAGGCAGAGCATTACTGATCCCAGCTGCGATCGCTTTGTTGTAGCTTGGAAATTGTCAGTGTTGACTCTATGTAGTGGTAGAAATTCAAACGTACTAGCCATTGTCCATGAAGACGGTACCGAAGTTGCCAATGATATTAATGACGAAGAAGATACCTCCCTCTCGCGAGCGCATGGTAAGATAGCTGCCCTGAGCATTACCTTCGACCGGATGTCGCTCAGATGCTGCATTGAGAGCGTCCCAGACTCGGCCTGGACTACCAAGAACGGAATTGGTGGCATAAGTGGCGAATGAGAAGATGAACAGGATGACCAATATGACAACGGTGTGGACGTAGTCTGTCAAGAAGGTCGCCTTGATACCACCAAAGACGGTGTAGAGTACAACACCGATTGGTAGTAGGAAACACGCCGCGGCTGTTGGCATTCCAGTCAGGGAGCTGGCGACAGCGGAGCCACCAGCAAGCAACATGGCCGTGACGAGGATGTTGGTCATCAGTGCAAAGACCATAAAGACGCCGTGGGTGATGGGGCCGTATCGTGCTCGAATGACTTCAAGGAAAGTGTGGGCGTTGGGGGCGCGGCGCTTGAGCTCGATCGCGATGGTAGCAAACAGGATGATCTGAACAGTAGCGCCAGAAGCATACCAGAATGGACCACTGACTCCATATCTGTACGCCACAGCAGAAGACTGTAATACTGCTTGGTATTAGCTTGAGCGCCGGAGAAACTGCTTACTTTCTCACAAGTTGCCGCCCAGGTCCATGAACTCACGACCGCCGAAGCGACCAGACCAGTCTTTACCGTTCGTCCAGCCGTACTGAACACTTCCGAGGTCTGAAGCTCGTTGTTGTACCTCCTCAGGACATAAGTAGTGAGCATCATGCCAAAGCTGTCTCTAATCAGCGCGGCGGTCCATGTTCCTGGCGCACCACCTACGCGAAGAAGAACCCCAGGCCAACAATAACACCATATCCCACTGCTTGGCTAAGCGGCGGCGGCCTGCCTGAGCCTTGACCAATGCCACCAGCCATGTTGTCTGCAGAAGAAGAACGTTTGACAAGAAAGCGACGAAGATCTCTGCAGTACTTCACTTACGACAATCACACCGACCCGGGCTCATCATCACTATTATATTAAGACACCAACCAGCACCCCACTGCCCTCGGGCCCTGACTGGGGTCCCATCAGCAAGCACATCCAAGCTCTACAAGCCAGACGTGTGGGGGCGACATGCTTGGGGCATTGATAAGGAGAGCTTCGCACGACAAATCGCTTCGTCTGCCGGACGATAAGCACGCGTTCATGCACAGTGTTAGCTGGGTGATGTGCAGACGTCTGATAAGGAATCGAGGGCCAACCGATTTCGTCCGTCACGCAGCCAATCAGAGACGCGCTGGGATTGATTGAGGTGCATCTCCGATGTCGGCGGAGGGCTATTTCGTGCAGCTATTGTGTCAGACACATGTCTATCAGCAATGCTCGCGTGGTCAGACGTGATCATTGGGATCATTGATGGGGTGCTCGGCGTGATTTACAGATCTTGACATGGGGTCAATGGCGTCGCGGGCTCCTTACACCGCCGCGTCGGTATGCGCTGACTATGCCAGCCAAGGACAACAGGACGGATAGAAGTGCAGGTGGATAAAGCATCTCCGGACCGGCAGAATGGTAGATTACACTCAGCAAACCTCTATTGGCTCATTAATCCATCTATTCGTACAATACAAGAAATCTACTGGGGAAATAGGACCAAGACCGCCACAAATCAGTATGGACGGCTGCACATTCACTTTGACCATTTCCAAACGGTAGTGCTGCATTCGACCTCGTTTGGAGCGTCATCGCTGCCCCAATCGTCGAGTCCGATTTCCTTTTCTTCCAGGACGAGCTCAAGGCCGATTGACTGCATCTGATTCTTGAAGAGTGTTCTCTCTTCAGCGTATGTCTCGCGTAGTGGCAATGCAATAATTACTCTTGATTCTGGTGTCCGCTTGAGGTGATGCTTGATCGCGTTCACCAGCAGGACAGGATGTTCCATGGAATAGATCGGGTCTGCAGCCACTATCACAAATGCTCCCAGACTACTGGTAGTCTTGGCTGCAGCGTGGGTGAACTCCTCACCTGCATCTGCGCCATCGGCGACCTGCAGCACCTCTTGTGGTTGGGACCAATCCAGTATGGCCACGGATGTCTTGGCGCCTGCGGTCGTTATGGCCTCGGAGTTGTGCCTGACATTACGTGCAAGGTTTGACGCTATGAGCGGGAGATCTGTGAGGAGTATGCGGACTCCAAGTACAGCTGCTGCTGCGATGCCTACCAGCCCCGTACCTGCCCCAAGCTCAAGCATCAACTCCGTGTTCTGCTGATGTTTGATCTGACATAATTGGACACTAGGCACCTTACCGACGATACTTGACCAGTTGCGTGCAAGTACGTATGACGCTGCCCACGTTTTGAACCCAAGGTTGTCTGCTGTGAGTGCAGGTTCGTGAATAGAGATGTCAACATACGCATCCTCTTCCACATCGTCGTCGAGAGAATGCATTTTCGCAGAATCCACCTGGTCCTCTGTCGCTGGCGCAGACAGTGGTACCGCGAAACTCCTTGTGAAAGCACCCATGGCTGTCCGGCCTGACCTTTCACTCAATCTCACCGAAGCAGTATCCCATATCTTCTCCTTCTCATCATCGTCTGGTATCCATCCTAGATGGCTTGACACAATCTTCGTCAAGTATTGTGGTACTCCCTCTGCCCTGACCTTTCTTCTCTGGACTGTTGCAGGAGTGGTAGTACCACTTCTCGTTCGTGGTGTACCTCTACCCGGCGTTCGCGGAGGTGTGACTTCCCATGATCGCGATTCGATGCTGAGTAGCGATAATGTGTCTAATAGTGCCTTTGCAGATGGTTTCGTGTGGATCTGGGGTAAGTCGTGGACTTTCAAGGCATGTCAGCAGCATAATCTGTAAGACCCGAACTCAAACTGACCATGTAGTGGCTCTTCCTCCAAGGCACCAAGCCCTAGGTCTTCCCGAGTCAATTGCCGCTCCATACGTCGGAAGGTAGATGTTGACGGCTGCCCTTGACGGGATGTCAATGCCTCCTTTCCGCGGGGTTCGAGAAAAATCTGTGCACGGACCACGCGTTCCCGCTGAGGGACGAAGTTGGGGTGAGATAATATAGGTCATAGCAAAAGGCGGCCAGCGAGTTGCATCGGTCGCCTCGAGCGGACGCGAGTCGGTGTTAGATTATCGATATAATTCAACCTAGGACCGATTTGAAGCCGCTGTAGGCTGACCCCATGTCGAGCTTCAGCTCTCTCGCTTGGTCCAGTGTCAACTCCTCGGCAGCTCGCATCTGGTTAAGAGTGATGAGCCACTGAACAATTTTTCCTTTGTTCTCGAAGTCGTGATCAGTGACGCGATTGACGGCTTGTATCGTCTCAACCAGTAGTGGATGTAATGTTTCTTTCGAAAGCATGTTCATTTGAATAGCGTCCAGGAGAGTAATGAAGTTTTCACTAGCAGCGACAATATGAGTAGCCCCAGCGTTTCCTCCGCCACCTCCAGATGACTGATTGTTTGATGGGCGTCCAGTTGGTGCTTCTATGGTTGCTGGAAGACCTATCTTCAGCCTCTCAGTAGCCCGCGGTGCATCCAGCTGGGTCGGGTCAGTTCCTCAATTCTACAAGAAAAACTTTGGATCACTAACATCCCACTCATCCTTGAAGCTGTCGAGATCTCTGAAGGCTCTGGAGACGTTGTCGTCGGAGAGATTCGACTTGTACTGCTTGAGAAGACGACTACACGTTTCCGTGTATTCGTTCTCAGTCACAGAGTCCTTCAGATAGGCTTTCTCCAGCGCCTCAAGTGTGACTATGATGCTGTAGATCTCAGCCAGAGACTCGTATAGGTCCCTTTCGGCCGCATTGGTGGCAAGCTTGACTTCCTGGACTGATATGAGTGGAAGACTGCGTGTCTCTTCGCTATACGCACCTCATCCGGGTTGATAGTTGTCAACAAATTGCTCGGAGTGTAGCTGTATGGCGTAGGCGCATAAGCCAGCTGCTGAGAATGCTGAGAATACATCCAAACTTGAGGCACGCGACAGATGCATCGAAGAGGTTGCATCAGTCTCCGAAGGTCAATGCGTTGCCAGACGTGCGGGGTCATTCCGCAGAGCCGCATCGATGTCTAGCTTTGTTGCAGTTTCGAAAATAATTTTTGGCCGCAGAAGTGTGGAGCGATTCTCACATTGCGACTAAGCTCATATCAAAGCATTTCGATCTTCGCAACCAGGATGGCGCAAAGTAAAGCGACTAAGAAGTTCGAACGGAATCATCTCAAGGATACCATCAAGAAACGAAAAGAGGGAGCGAAGATCAAGCAACGACATGCCGTCAATGCGAAGAAGAAAGCCAGAAGAGCTGCAGATGTTCGCGGAGACGGTGAGGATGAGGAGAAAGACAACACAGCCAAGTCACGGAAGCAAATCAGAGACAAGAAAGATGCACAGGATTTTGAAAACATGAACATGGACGACTTTTTCCAAAGTGGACTCGACCTTGGAGATACTGCGCCGAAATCTTCAAAGGGAAAGAAGAGAAAGCGAGGGGAGGAGAATGGTACATCGGCAACCACGGCACAGTCTGATGGCGACGATGCATCAGACACCGGGGACGAACAAGATCTTGAAGGCCACCAGGAGCAGCTTAAAGGTCTTGCTGAGAAGGATCCAGAGTTCTACAAATATCTTGAAGAGAACGACCCAGAATTGCTAGACCTGGAGAAGGCAAATTTCGACGAGCTTGAGCTGAGCTCAGACGAAGAAGATGCGGGCAGCTCGAGAAAGAAGTCGAAGGTCGAAGAAAAGGTTGACGACGGCGAGGTGACACAAGGCTTGCTCAAAAAGTGGGAGAAGTCACTGGTTGAGCAACATTCTCTTAGAGCGTCAAGAGAGCTAGTACTGGCATTCAGAGCGGCGGCACATTCGGCGGATGAAGAGGACAAGACATTCAAGTACAGCGTATCGAGCCCAGAGGTCTATCACGAGCTTCTGGTGCTGGCCCTGAAGAGGTTACCTGAAGTGCTTCAACACCATCTACCAGTCAAGGAGTCCACCTCTGGGAAGATCCGCTTATCCACCGAGTCGAAGAAGTTCAGCACGCTCAGCCCTTTGATAAAGTCATACCTCTCATCTCTGATCTACCTTCTAGGGTATCTCACAGACGCTTTGACGTTGAGGATGACACTTGCCTCCATCGAGACATTATTACCATACACTTTGTCGTTCAAGAAGCTGGTTCGAGATCTCGCGAAGAACGTAGTCGGTATCTGGTCAACATCCTCTTTCGCAGACTCCAGCAGATTGGCGGCATTCCTGGTACTACGAAAGCTGATTGTGATTGGAGATCCTAGCATCAGAGAGTCGGTGCTGAAGGCTGTCTATCAAGGTTTCGTCAAAGGTGCGCGGAACACGACAGTGCACACGCTCTCCGGCATCAACCTCATGAAGAATTCTGCTGCTGAGCTCTGGGGTCTGGACTCTAGCATCGGGTACACATCTGGCTTCAACTTCATCCGTCAACTTGCTGTGCATCTCCGCGGCACCATCACCAATAATGCCAACGATTCATACAAGCTCGTGTACAACTGGCAATACGTCCACTCACTCGACTTCTGGTCACGAGTCCTCTCCATGCACTGCGACAGTCTCACTGAAGCAAAGAAAGGTCAAACCTCACCTCTCCGACCTCTCATCTACCCCGTCGTACAAGTCACGCTCGGCGCCCTCCGCCTCATCCCAACAGCCGCCTACTTTCCCCTGCGCTTCCACCTTACCCGCTCCCTCCTCCGCATTTCCTCGTCAACAGGCACGTACATACCCCTGGCATCAACACTTCACGAAGTCCTACAGTCCTCAGAGATGCGCAAGCCACCAAAAGGCAGCAGTCTCAAGGCACTCGACTTCTCCATCACGATCCGCGCTCAGAAGTCCTACCTCGGCACACGTGTCTACCAAGACGGCATTGGTGAGCAAGTCCAGGAACTGATGAGCGAGTTCTTCGTACTTTGGTCCAAGAACATCGCTTTCCCGGAGCTGAGTCTACCCGTCATCATCCTGCTCAAGCGCTGGTTGAAGGAAGTAGGACCACACAGCAAGCACCCGAACCAGAATAGTAAGGTCAGTGGGATGATCGGACTTCTCGTGCAGAAGCTGGATGCGAACTGTAAGTGGGTGGAGGAGAGGAGGGCAAAGGTGGAGTTTGCGCCTAATAACAAAGCTGGTGTGGAGGGGTTCTTGAGGGAGGTGGAATGGGATAAGACGCCTCTTGGAGCGTTTGTGAAGGGTCAGAGGAGGGTGAGGGTTGAGAGAGCGAAGGTGATGGAGGAGGCGAGGAAGGAAGAGGAGAAGCGGAGGGCGGAAGAGAGGGGTGCTGGGGTTGAGAAGACGGTGAATGGTAAAAAGGGCAGGAGGGCGCAGGAGAGCGAGGACGAGGTTCATAGTGATGATGATGAGGATGTCAGTGAGGAGGAGATGGGACAAGGGGATGAGGATGAGGAGATGGATGATGATAGTGAATAAGGCGCAGACGTTGGTCGATCTTAATTCATGATTGCATAGCCATGCGACATAGACTTCCTCTGGCTTGCTCGTAAGCACTGCAAATACGCTGACCAAAATCCTTCCTGCATGCATACCAGGAGTTACACATGGCCGAGTCTTGTGCGCTGACCAAAGGATGAAGAGAAATTGTCCCTAGACATGCCCCTGACCATCGCCGTGCACGAAGTAGAGTCCAAATGTACTGCGCAACACTACCAAAGAAGACTATTGCTTTCCATGAAAATTTCACGGCGCGTGGTTGACTGTCAGACGTCCTCAATTTCAATCCCAACCATGGATCCAGAAGTTGAAAGCATGGCTCGATATCCGGACGTTGCCGCACTCTGTTTGACAGTCCGTTGATCGCAAACACATTTCAACAAACAGTCAATTATAGAGTCGGGAGAATCTTGTCTTTTCCTCCCCGACGAAACACAGCAAATATACTTTCTCTTAAAGGCCTGATAAGGGGTCAGCGGTGGTCGGTGTATAGTCGCTTTTCTCGGCGCCGAGCATGGATCCACCAAGGGCAGAATTTTGCCAGGAGAAGAGCTAAGATTACTTTGAGGAAAGATCTGCACTGTGGAATGGGGGAAAGCAAACAAGACGCGTGGGAAGAAAGATGATCTGCTCCCCACAAAACGCCGATCAGGGAGATCTGGAACAACCTGCTCTGCTTACGAATATGAAGAAGAGTGAAAGATAGGAGAGATCTCATGAATGCTGGCAGAGCAGCATACGACCAAGGGTATCTGCAGTATTGGAAGTGCTGAGGTTGCATCAATTCGCCGACGGAAGCATTCTTCGATCTGGGGCTGAAGACGAGATTTGCATGCTTGAAAAACTGCCCACCACGTTTTGACCGTGCTCCCATTTCCACAGGTTGAATTTAGGGATTTCCTTGCGTGAACGCTTCGCTTCGCTTCAGTCGTGCGCAGGTGACAGTCTTGCTCTTGATAGATCTTGTAGGAATTGTGACGGCAGACCCAAAGCAATCGAGTATACAGTAGCCCAGCATCATCCATCGAACGATCAAAGACCACCAAGAATCTACCCCTCCCAGTACAAACCCCAAAACATCGACTTCTGCGGCTCTTTGATACGGTACCAGGAATACTTTGGGTCATGTTCGGGTACGGCAAAGTGACAAGCTAAAACTAGGCCAAACGTAGTCTAGCATTCATCCATGCTCGCTGGTCTGCCACGCCTGGACCGTTGCAACTCCAACTTTCACGTCCTCCCTCGAACACGCTGTGTTCACTCGTGCTCAACGTCGCTATCCCTGCATGGGTTTGCTCTTCCTTCACGAGGCATAAACAACCGAACAGACTCGGATATCCGCCTACCTCCGACACTGTCCTCGTCGCCACAAAAACTAATGCAGGCCGACCGCTGCTGCTGACGGATCTCTGCCAACATCACCATTCTCGGCGTCAATCCTTCAGAACCTTTTCTCGATTCTCCCTTCTACTACAGTACATCTCTATCGCCATTGAGGCAGCCGACTGGGTTCAAGCAATTGCTTGCCGACGCAGCACATTCGGGATCCACCGCTGTCAGACATGGGCTTGGTGGTTGCGACAGTATCAACAACAATCTCAAAACCGTTTGGCAACGGTGTTTAGTCAATCTGGCAAGACACGAAAGCGCAAGACTCGGTCACCAAATTTTGTACCACCCTCAGCTAGATAATACCAAAACCTCACGGAATTTCGAGACAGTGGCCATACCGATTGCAACAAGCGCCCTTTGGGCACGGAGTCAGCAAGGTGCACAGCGGATATGAGGATCCCCATCCGAGAGCAGCTCGCGGCTTTGCTGCTGCTGGCTTCAGGCATAGGACTTGGAGTGATTGCGATAGCGACATGGGTATGTTCGCAGGTCACTCTCGCAGTCAATCTGGCTGACATGTCTAGTACACAAACTATAGCTTCGTTCTTGGTGTCCGAGGTACTCGACTCGCCATATCCGCTTCGCTCAAGGCCTCTCAGCTGGCCTCGAATCTTGCTCTCCTCGAAAACAGCGTACAATTCACGGCTAGTCGCATAGTGGTACAAGACGCGCTCCGACGCTACAATGAAGATGGAGACAATAGCCAGGACAATTGGTCACGGACTATACCAGACATGGCTGCGGCGATAGGTGGGCCTGCATCAGGCGGTGCTGTTGGGAGATCATTACTTTTGCAGTCTCAGATTCGACCACGGACAAATACTGGACCTGCTGGATCTTCACCAGTACTAAACACGACCAGCGCGGAGATCATCGGACGGATCAAGCTGCCATACTCATATCCTAATGGAACAGACGTGTATCTGGGAGACGAAGGTTTGGGATTCCCGCCTGCGCTCTATCCGAACTTCACTTACAGCAACATTGTAAATTCTGATGGTGTTGAGGTTGCGACGGCCGACTATCAGGGCGATGTTATCAGTCCGCTCAGAAATCAGGCGCTACTCCTCGGGCCCTGGCAGATCAACTCGACATTCTCGATGCTTTCAATCACACTTCCTATCATCAACAACACGTCATCCCTCGATGTTCTTGGTTGGCTTACCGTCGTCATGGATGGCAGGCTTATCACTAACGTTATCAATATGCAACAAGGACTGGATCAAACAGGGCGAATGCTCCTGATCAGACCAGTCAACAACACTAATCAATATCCGCCCGGCGTAATGTACGACAGCGGTCCAGATGCTAACATCTACAATGACCAAGATGTACGATTCGTCCTCCCACTCAACACGAATGCTTCAGACAGACATGCCACCCGAGTTCAAGGTACCTCAAATCCGCCTTTCAAGCTTGGCGATTTTCCAGCGTTAGTCCAGGCGGTCACGAAGAACCAGAATGCGGGAAATAATGCTGGAAATATCATCCGAGCTCAGAACGAAGAAGGACTTGCCGTTTCATGCGGTTTCGCCCTTGTCAGTACTCCATTTGTGGATTGGGCTGTCATCGTTGAACAATCACGATCGGAGGTATGGACACCCATTACTCGCCTTCGTACGGCCATCATCGCCTGTGTCTTTGGCACGTTGGGCGCTATGGCTCTCATCGCTTGGCCCCTGGCACATTTCGCAAGCCTGCCGATTAGGCAACTGAAATTGGCCACGGCGAAGACGGTCATGCCTGCAGGTTATACCGATAGTAGCGATACGCTTGAAGGCTCCGATTACGAAGACGATGATGGCGCGGGTCCACAATCCAACGAAGCAGATGCAGCGCTTGCACGTAAGGAAGGCTTCTTTGCATCAGTTCTGAGGAGACGAAAACGATCACGATCAGACAATACCGAGGAGCGACGGCGGCGACATTTTCGCATCCCTGGCAAAGTACCGGATCGGAAACATATCGTCAAGGACGAGCTGTCAGAACTTACAACAACTTTCAACGAAATGTCGGACGAGCTGATGATGCAGTATGAGAGACTGGAAGAGCGAGTAAGAACACGGACGGCGGAATTGGAACTCAGCAAGAAAGCTGCCGAAGCCGCGAACGAGAGCAAGACACTATTCATCGCAAATATTTCACACGAGCTGAAGACGCCGCTGAACGGTATTCTGGGCATGTGCGCTGTGTGCATGCAAGAAGATGATCCGATCAGGCTGAAGCGCTCACTTGGGATCATCTATAAGAGCGGAGATCTGTTACTCAATCTGCTAACAGATCTCCTGACTTTCAGGTACGCCTACCGCTCGCAGACATGTACACTTTGTGCTAACGTTGTCTAGCAAAAACCAAGTCGGCCAACAGCTCTCGCTCGATGAGAAGGAGTTCCGCCTTCGAGATATCAGCTCACAGGTTCTTGCCATTTTCGACAAGCAAGCCAAGGATAACCAAATCGATCTCAGCGTGCAATTCCAGAACAGCCTAGGCGAGATCGAAGGGAAGGATGCCGTAGGCAACAGAGTCAAGGACATGATTCTCTGGGGTGACACACATCGTATCTTGCAGGTCATCATCAATCTGGTCTCCAACAGTCTGAAATTCACACCCGCACAAGGCAAGGTCACTCTGACAGTACGATGCTTGGGTGAGAGTTCGGATATTGCTAGTCGAAAGACGAGTCTGGGCTCGAGGACATCACGCCGGAACAGGAATCGCCTTTCGGACTTATCAGGCGCACCTGGACGGACGTCAGGATCAGAAGGTGGATCGTACTCTGGCGGTGCATTCCAACGTATCTTGGAAGTTGACAGAGCTACTCCTCCACCAGGCAAGACGTTCATGTTCGAATTTGAAGTGGTCGATACTGGTCCTGGTATTCCCGAGCACCTCCATCAACGCATCTTCGAGCCATTTGTGCAAGGCGATCTTGGTCTTTCGAAGAAGTACGGTGGCACGGGTCTCGGTCTGAGCATCTGCTCGCAACTGGCTGGATTGATGCATGGAGCTATGAGTCTGCAATCTGAAGTCGGGCAGGGCAGTACTTTTATGATGCGTATTCCGCTTCGACATCTTTTGTCAAGAGCAGACAGCACGGCTTCTAGCAATGTTTCACAAATCGGCGACAACATGTCTGTCATCTCTGGTAGTGGTGGAACTGGCGATGCATTTGGGACACCGAAGCGTAGAAGCATCGTTGGCGACAATGTCTCGGTATCTTCATTCCCTGGGAACACTGGACCATCGTCACCTCCACAGCCGCAAAAGGACCAATTTGAACAGTCAAATCAACCTCGTCTAGTTGGTCTATCACAACCATTTTTTGCTTCAGCTCAGCCTATGGAGTCACCTGGCTCACAGCCTGCAGCAATGGAGCAGATGAAGGTGGCTGCTTCATCAGCCGGCAAGATTCGTGTGCTGGTAGCCGAGGACAACAAGGTCAACCAAGAAGTCGTTCTTCGCATGTTGAAGCTAGAAGATATCTATGATGTGACGGTCGCTAAAGACGGCCAAGAGGCATTGGACTTTGTGAAGGAATCCATGAGCACGCCCGATCCAGATGATCCGAACAGCCTGGCAAGCAAGGGCCCTTTCAACCTCATCTTTATGGACGTACAAATGCCAAACTTGGACGGACTGCAAAGCACGAAGCTGATCCGAGAGACTGGTTTCGACAAACCAATTGTCGCGCTCACGGCATTTGCTGAGGAAAGCAATGTCAAGGACTGCCTGGATAGCGGCATGAACTACTTCCTGAGCAAACCGATCCGCCGACCAGCATTGAAGAAGGTACTCAAGGAGTATTGTGCACCGATCATGGAGGAAGACGAAGGTCAACCCAGCCCGACTGAGAAGAGAACAGACAAATCAGCCACTGCTAGTCTCGGCGGCAGTACAGTAGTTGATGTCAAGGGCAAGGGCAGTCTTGGCACCGTGGCAAGTCAAGACATCGACACCAAGACCAAGAGAAGTTCAACTGATGGGATCGATCTCGGCATGCACAACACTGGTAACACCACCGTTGTAGTGCTTAGTCGTCCCAACAGCGCAGAGATACCCAGGAAGTAGAAGAGAAGCGTTGTAGTTGGAAGACTCTACTCTTACTTGTTTTTGTTTTGGATATGGTGCATTTGGGAGCATCTACAGCATTCGATGTTTTGAGCGATGGCGTTTGGGGAAATACCAAGGGACACCGTGCACTGGTGAAGCAAAGACGCATTTGACTACTGGGAACTATCATCAGTTTCCTTCTTCCCGCACTCTTCCTGTTTTCATTACGGCACAAAAGCATGATCCGGCAGACAGAGATGTATAATGGCATGAATGACCCTTCTTCTCAAGACTATGCACCTTGATGTCCCTTGTGCGCACATGAATGTACTATCCATGTCCATCACCTCAACAACATGTCGGACCGTCTGTAAATCTCAACACAATGTCAAGCTCTTCTACGAGCTATGAATGCATCAATGATCGTCCCCCATTCCTGCCTGTATCCCCGCAAAGCTTGACCCAAAGCGTGTCGCGATCAAGCAACGGATCGGCGCCGATCAGCCTTGATGTCACCGAGAACAGGGCCGACGGCAAGCTTCTCTTTTGCTCCAACATACACCAAGCATGCCTCCTCTCTCTGTCTTGCTGATATCTGATCCCAATACGAAGCTCTCGACCACGGACCTACCATCATCAACGCAGGAGAGGTCACATTGCCCTCCCCCTCTCTTCCCGATCCTGAAGGACGTTTGCCCCTCGTCCACGTTGCAGCTCAGCAAAAAGTCCGGGAGAGTCATTTAGCTCGACGATCTGCCGTCCCATCTTCACCTGTACCTCTTCTCTCGACCCACTCTCCTCTCGGTCCGAGATATAGCTCGCTGTGCTGTTGAAGTGTTCTTCGGCAGAGCGCCCGGACCTGCACCTTGAGCTGCACAAGAACGCCAGTGACGTGTGTGCTTTTCGCTCCCGGACCTGGTCGGTGGGGATAGTCGTTGAAGCACCGCTAAGGTCCAAAGAGGGGTCGATCGACGCTGAAGCTGATGGACAAGCTGGAGGGGGGAGGTATAAAGATGCCTGTGGTCCGGCTTGCGAGGAGGCCTTTGAGGGTGCTAGCTTTGGCTTTTGTTCTCCTTGGGTTTCTGTTGATCTTGAGTACGTACGAACGCGATATGAGAGCTTCGCTGTGGACTAGGTCCACGTTTTTGGGGTTGGGGTTCTTGGGCCAGAAGGTCTTGGGTCAGACGGGTACCACGTCGTATAGACCCCAGTTCACGCCGGATGCGAGTGTGCAGCAGGGCGCGAAGGTGTTGCCAAATATACTGGATCCGAGCGCTGTGGATGCACAGAGTGTGTGTCCCGGGTACAAGGCGCAGAATGTGAGGAGGTCGGAGTATGGGTTTAATGCTACGCTTGTGCTGGATGGGGAGCCGGTATGTCCCTCGCTATCACAGGCACGAGCTCGAAGCTGACATGACGCAGTGCTATGCTTATGGTACCGATATCGAGGAGTTGACCTTGACTGTGGACTATCAGACTGCCAACCGACTGTCAATCAATATCAAGCCGGCTTACATCGGCGCCGAGAACCAGTCCTGGTTTGAAATTCCCGAAGGCTACGTCAATCAACCGCAACATGGCATGCCGCAGGACGACTCCGAGAGCAGCGACTTGCAGGTCTCGTGGACAAATGATCCTACCTTCTCGTTCACCGTACTCAGACAATCGACTGGAGATGTGCTATTCTCTACTGCAGGCAGCAAGCTCGTCTACGAGGATCAATTCATTGAGCTCGTCACGAGTCTACCGGACAATTATAACATGTACGGCATGGGCGAGCATTTCCATTCTCTGAGACTAGGGAACAACTACACTGCTACCTTCTACGCTGCAGACAATGGTAACCCCATCGACCCTAACCTGTATGGATCTCATCCTTTCTATCTGGAAACGAGATACTACGAAGTCGACGAGGAGTCTGGTAACCGTACCCTACTAAGTGGTAATGCTACCGTTGGTGCCAACTACGAGTCATCCAGTCACGGCCTCTTCTACCGCAATGCTCATCCCCTCGAGGCTCTACTGAACGCCAACAACCTTACATGGCGCGCATTGGGTGGTAGTATTGACTTGTACTTCTTTGATGGTCCGTCACAGCACGAGGTGACCAGACAATACCAGGAGACGATCGGTCTGCCAGCCATGCAGCAATACTGGACACTCGGCTTCCATCAATGCCGATGGGGCTACAAAAACTGGTCCATGCTGGAGGACGTCGTCACAAACTTCAAGAATGCTCAGATCCCACTAGAGACCATCTGGACAGACATCGACTACATGTTCCAGTACAGAGACTTTGAGAACGACCCAAACACATTTCCGTACGATGCTGGCAAGGTCTTCTTAGATCGCCTACATGCTGATGGTCAGCACTATATCCCTATCGTCGACTCTGCTATTTACATTCCCAATCCTGACAACGCCTCCGACGCATACCCGACCTACGATCGGGGTCACGAGTTGGATGTATTCATGAAGAATCCTGATGGGTCAGAGTACATTGGTGCTGTCTGGCCTGGCTATACTGTCTTCCCGGACTGGCTCGCCCCGAACAGTACTCAGTGGTGGACTGAGTCTATGAACTCGCATTATCAGAATGTCAACTGGGATGGTATCTGGATTGACATGTCGGAAGTTGCATCATTCTGTGTCGGCTCATGCGGATCGAAGAATCTATCTCTGAACCCTTCACATCCACCATTCAGTCTACCTGGAGAGCCCGGTCAGCTACAGGCCGACTACCCGGAGCAGTTCAACGTCACCAATGCCACAGAAGCTGCTTCTGTATCAGCAGTATCTTCATCACAAGCTGCTGCTGCCTCAGCCACCGCTGTCTCTGCTACGACGACTGCCGACTATGTCCGCGCCACTGTCACCCCTGGCGTCCGACAGATCAACTACCCTCCCTACGTGATTAACAACGTCCTCGGTGAGCTCGCCGTCCATGCCGCTTCACCCAATGCCACTCACTCGACAGGCGCACAAGAGTACGACCTTCACAACCTCTTCGGCCACTCCATCCTCCAAGCAACCTACAACGCTCTACGAGACATCACACCCACCAAACGCCCCTTCATCATCGGCCGCAGCACCTTTGCCGGATCCGGCCGCTACGCCGGCCACTGGGGCGGAGACAACAACAGCAAATTCTACAGCATGTTCTTCTCCATCTCGCAAGCCCTCAGCATGTCCCTCTTCGGAATCCCCATGTTCGGCCCGGACGTATGTGGTTTCAGCGGCAACAGCGACAAAGAGCTCTGCGCTCGATGGATGGAAGTCGGTGCCTTTTTCCCTTTCTACCGCAACCATAACGTGTTGGCCGCCATCAGCCAGGAACCATATGGTAGGTCTTCCCTTCTTAAGCCTTAAGCTTGATCCTAACTGACATCCCCAGTCTGGGCCGACGTAGCCACCGCCTCCCGCACCGTCATGTCCATCCGCTACGCCCTCCTCCCCTACCTGTACACCCTCCTGTACCGCGCCTCCACGAGCGGAGACACAGTCATGCGCGCCCTAGCATGGGAATTCCCGCACGACCCCTCCCTCGCAGCAGTCGACACGCAATTCCTCCTCGGGCCCGCGGTGCTCGTCACACCCGTCCTCGAACCGAACGTGCGCACCGTCAACGGCGTCTTCCCTGGCTTGGACAGGGGCGAGGTCTGGTATGATTGGTATAACCATTCGCGTGTCGTAGCGCAGCCGGGGGAGAACAAGACGCTGGAGGCGGAGTTGACGCATATTAATGTTTTCGTGCGAGGGGGGTATGTGCTGCCTATGCAGGGGGCGGGGATGACGACGAGGGAGAGCAGGGCGAGTGCGTGGGAGGTGTTGGTTGCGTTGGACGGGAAGGGGACAGCGAAGGGGGAGGTGTATCTTGATGACGGGGTTAGTGTGGTGCAGGAGAGTACGCTGTTGGTGGAATTCACGGCTGCTGAAGGGAAGTTGTGGGTTAGTGCTAGGGGGGAGTGGGAGGAGAAGCAGGCGCTGGGAAACGTGACGGTGCTTGGGGTGGAGGGTAAGCCTAGTAAGGTGACGTTGGGTGGAGAGGAGGTCGGGTATGAGTATGATGCTGGGATTGGGAAGTTGACGGTCTCTGGGCTCGAGGACAAGACGAAGGATGGCGCTTTTGCTTCGGATTGGGTGTTGAGCTGGGCTTAGTGTAGGTGATGGTGTAGCAAAAGTCCAACGATTCACGATCTATATCTTGCAAAATTGACCTATCCGAGCTGACCTGCAGCTGTTCGTGCAATTCCTCTATCTGTAAATACCACCTGGCCGTTCACAGCTACTCTATCCATGACAAGCTCCAACGCTCACTAGCCCATCGAGATGGAGATCAAGACTTTTCCTCTCCATCCGGCACTGGTTCAGCTTCCTGAGGATCCTTGGGAGGAAGTGCTTCCTCAGCAGGCTTAGGATTCTTGATCTGCTGCATAATCTCGAGAGGACGCTTGATAATCTCCCAAGCCTCCTTTGTCGTCATATCTGGAGAATCCTCCTGTCCCTCAGCTGGCGGCTGACTTGGCTCTGCCGGCTTTGGGGCTGGGTTGCTGTCTGGTGGTAAGACCTGACGCCGGACCTTTTGTCCCTTGAGCGGGCCGTAAAGGATATTCAGGGCCTCGATGGCTGAGGTGTCCGATGGATTTGCTGGCACGACAGTGTCCGAGTTCAAGGCTGGTGGTAGTGTCTCCTGACGTCGAACTTTTGGTGTCATCCCTGGTCCGTAGATAGTATTCATGATGGCTTCGACGTCGAATCCTGAAGGTGGAATGGCTTGTGGTAGGTCTTGCCCTGATATACTTCGTTTGGTGATATCGAACTTGTCACCATAGAAGTTCTTGACAGCGTCCTGATAAGGTTTTGTTGTCGGATCAATCTTCATGATATTGGGATTGACCAATCGCTTTTCTATAGTCGTGGTAGGGCCAGGCGATGGTCGAATATCTGGTCTTCTGCTGAGATCAACAGCAAGCTTTGGTTCACGCCTCGAGAGCTGGTAGTCTGACCGTCTCTCATCGCCATCATGAGACAATGGAGGCAGCGGGGTAGCAAGTGTGCCGGTTGTAGCTACTACCACTAGCAAGGCAAGAGAGCTGGTAGACTTCATTGCTTAGAACTGATGTGCTGTCTGTTGCAAAGTACGATCAAGCTCGAGTGGAGGAACTATAATATATCATAAGGAGTTGAGAAGGTATTCTTACAGACCTGCTTTAGGTATCGTCACTACGTAAAGCAACAGACTCGGACAACCATATCGCAGTCAAATGGAGACCGGGTAGAGATGATGCCGCTGCACCGTACTCCTGCCACGGGATATTGTTTGGCTTGGCCAGGCTAGGTACGCCGTTGATGACCATACTACCAGGAAAAGGATGTCTCGTACTGCAAGGAATTCGGAAGATCTCAGTGAGACAACTCCGAGCCTGGGCATTCAGGATGTACTTGCATAGAAATCCAAACGACGTGAATGAGCTGCCGGCCAATACCGGTGGTCGCATGGCACATCCTACGTTGCAGTGCCATGATTAATCGTTGCCGGATACCTTGCAAGATCATCCTGCTTTGTTATTCAAGGAGGACAGATGTCACAATAAAAGCACGCTTCGCTTCACAAGGAGGGTCGAGCTTAGTCAGCCAATCAAATGTCGACGTAAACTACCAGCACTATGGAGGCATTGTGGTCCGGTAATAGAACATTTTCAGTAATGCATTTGCGCGTTCTGGTAGGCATCTATACGAAAGTCGTGAAATGGAATTGACTTCAAAAATAAGAAACAAGGGCGATCGTCCACCACTCAGAAGTCTCCCGCCTCTCTCTCAGCCCTGAATCGCGCCTCTAGAACGTCCAAGGGTGCCAATGCCTCCCTCTTGATGGGCATTATTGACATTGTACCACCACCAGCAAGATCATCCTTGCCTGATCTCCATTTTGCAGAATTCTTTTGAAGTCTTGCATCAAAACCAGGATCGACATACTCCTCAGACATGATAGGTGTCCGCTTCAGGATTGGGTCTTCTCCGTAAGCAGAGTGCAAAGGACTACCAGAGTCGTCCACAAACAGTGTCCGTCTTCGCTTCGGCAGTCTGACAGGCTCAAGGTCTGGTAGGTCATGTACGAAGACTTTCATGGTATCGCTACGCTTTACCGGAGCTTTCCCACCATTGCGCTCCATCTGCTGGAGTGCAGAAGCGAGTGGTAGTAGTTCGGAAGAAAAGTCGACGTGCTCCTTGCTTTCAGTTTCCGGCTTGGTTGATTCCTTCTCTGCTGCGCGTTTGCGGTACTGGGGAGGTTCACCCTCATACCCCGATGGCGGAGGCGTTGGTAGCGGTGCTCCCGTGGCAGTAGGCTGTCCTGACGCACACCATTTGGTCAAGACGGTTATGGGGGGCGGGACCCCTGGCGGAGGAGTACCATAGATCTTAACAGTGGTGAGGGTAGGCAGATCTTCGCAGGCTTTGCTTTCTTCCGGGGTTCTCGTCACCATAGGGTAAGGTGGCTGGCCCGATGGGTATGGAAGAGCCGAAGCTGTTCCCAGTATGAAAGCAATTGCTGGTAGTATGAATCGGGCGTACATTGTGGCCGAAGTTTTGCTCTGTGAGAATGGGAAAGAGGAAGGAATGGATGCAAGACAACTGGTTAAGAAGTTCCACCTACCTTTGAATGAATCTGTGACTTCTTTCTGCATCCTGCTATTGCCAACATGGGGAACAACACAATCCTAATCTGTCCAGACATGCAAGAAGCGTGGCCGTACAGGGAAACACGTTCCGGTGAAACACGTCAATAGATTCCTGCATAGCTTCACATTTGACGGTCAGAGCACAACAAGTTTCAATAGTTGATGTGGATGTGGTGGCTTTTTGAAGGAAGAACGGTAAGTTGAGGACAAGTTCACCGGTTTAAATGTGTTGGACTGCAGAAAAAGGTGGAGTGTCTAGCTGGCCTGAAGTGGCCGCAGTCTTCAGCCGCACCGCAGCTGGCCGATGTTACATAATCAACCTCGGTTAATGTCCCGTCCACGGCCATCATGGTGATGCTCTCGTAGGATACTTCCAGTAACTTTCTCGAGCTTCTGACTTCACCGTCTTGCATCAATATGCGGTATAGGCCCATGTGAAGTTCCATACCGTGGCTCACGTTGACGAGATGCCTCTCGCATTCCCCGAGTAATCACCATCTCATGCCCGATCCGGGGACCTGATCTACAAAGCGGGGAAGCAAGTTAGTAAACACAAGTTGGGTATTCTATTGAAGTCATCTTTCCTTCAGTCCTTGTATCCTGTATTGATAGGTGCATCGAGGTTTGTGCATTGATGCACGTCGCTCGTTGCTGACGATGTCACACCTCTCAAGCGGCCTGTTCGGCGCTCAGAATATCTATGATCCATACTTTACCACCAACCCCGTGACCAGACTATCATTCCTTAGGCAGTCGAACACGTTACTGCATAAAGCCTCCCAAAATCCATCTGCGAAATATTTGTGCTTGCAGAATTTCAATCCCTTGCGGACAAGTCAGGGTTCGCTGCAGTACCTACCATACGACGCTGTTCGATCCATCATTGGCGAGCCTTATGCACAATCAGAAGCAGATGAGACCAAGAACTTCAATAGCACCAACAAGAAGCCCATTCTGATCTTCCTCGGTCTCGATCTAGAGGCCAAAGCCAAAGGCGTCGAGCTAGAATCCTACTCTGGTGTGCCATACTTTGCACTGGATGTGTCTCGGCAGGACGAAGGTACGATCTCCTCGCTCACCTCGTCAGGCTCTGCCTTCACTCCCACCAGAGTCGAGCTTGGCTTTTCATATGAGCAGTCATCGATCTACGCTCAGGCCCGCTCCTTCATCGACTGGAACCAACGCAACGCCTACTGCTCGTCATGTGGCGGAGCAACGCTGTCCGTCCACGGAGGGGCGAAGATCATTTGTCCACCCGCGGACAATGGAGTCAAACGTGGATCCTGCCCGACGCGTATCGGCCTGCACAACACTGCGTTCCCTAGGACTGACCCGACTCTGATTGCTGCGCCTGTTTCCGCGGACGGTAAGCGGGTACTGCTCGGAAGAGGGAAGCGCTGGCCGCCGAACTACTTCTCTGCCCTGTCCGGATTTGTAGAGCCAGCGGAGTCGTTGGAGTCTGCCACGCGGAGAGAAGTATACGAGGAGTCTGGTGTCAAGGTTGGAGATGTGCAGATCCATAGCAGTCAAGCATGGCCGTACCCTAGCACATTGCTTGTAGGTACCATTGGGCAGTGCAGGGATGCGGCAGATGAGAAGATCACGTATCCGGAGAAGGAGCTCGACGAGGCGAGGTGGTTTGAATTTGACGAGGTGAAGGAGGCACTCGATCATGGTCATGCTATGTGGGAAGACCCGCCAAAGGGCTATACTGGGATCAGAGTGCCGGGGAACAAGCTCATGGCACATAGGACGCTCCGGGGCGTGCTGAAGCTCTTTGCAAGAAGGTAGAAACATAAAACGAGAATTTCTTTCAATGTCCTAGTCCAGGCCAGAATATTGTCTGGCCTGATGTGCCCTCGCAGTACTGCCATGGCTTGTCGTCATGTACTCGCGCTCCTAGTGTCGGCCTCCAAAGCCGCCACCGAATCCACCGCCCATCGGTCCGCGACCATGATCACCCATGCCAGGACCGCCTCGACCGGCAAAAGGTGGTGGTCCACCGCTTGGTCCACCGAATGGGGGTCCGTCTCCACCGCCGAAAGGCATTCCTCCTCCAAAGCCTTCACCACCTCCACCCATCATCGGATCTCTCTTGACCCGAGGACCGCCAAACCCGCCGCCAAATCCGCTGCCCATCGGCCCACGACCATGATCTCCCATGCCAGGACCGCCTCGATCGGCAAAAGGTGGTGGTCCACCGCTTGGTCCACCGAATGGGGGTCCGTCTCCACCGCCGAAAGGCATTCCTCCTCCAAAGCCTCCACCACCACCACCTATCATCGGATCTCTCTTACCATGATGACTCCCAAAGCGCTCCTCTCCATCAGGAGCGCCACTCCTTCCCAGCCCGCCAGGACCACCACGATCACGCTTCCCGACCCCCTCATGGAGCACCTCCGGCTCTTCACCCGCAGGCGAAGCAGGTACATCCCGCTTATCGTTCTTGAACCTCACCTCGCCCCCCACTGGCCTACCCTGTGGCGGCCCACCACCACCTCCTCCCCCGCCGCCGGACCTGACCCCTCCTTCGTCAGCGGCAGGTCCAGCCCACGCCGGCGCTCCACCACCTCTTGAGTCCCTCTTCCGCGGCCCTCTCCCTCTTCCACCATAATTACCTCCTCCTCTACCCGAGCCGAACCCTCCCCCACCTCGGCCACCGCCAAAGCCGCCAGGAGAGCGCTTCTTCGGTGCGCTCGAGGGCGTCTTACCCCCTGGCGAAGAAGGAGTAGAGGGGACTTTGAGCGGATTGACAGTCTGAGATACCTCAGGGGCGTAGATCGGTGGGGCGAAGCGCTTGTGGGGGCCGCGACCGCGTCCTGCGCCCATGCCGCCGCCGCCTCGGCCGCCGCCGCCTCCTCCGCCTCGTCCCCCGCCGAAGCCGCCTCCGGGCATGGGGTCGCGCTTCTCCATGGGAAGGATGGGCATGTGGCGCCCTGAGGATGGAGGCGATGAAGAACGGTGAGCGGAGGCTTCATCGCGCTTTGTGATGGGAAAGTTGGGGATATTGGCGCCCACATCAATGGGGATGTGGCTTTGAGTGAGTGGTCGGTGGGTCTCGGGGCCGAGGAGTTCTGGAGGTGGGATAGCGGAGACGGTAGGGACTAGAGCAGAGAGGAGAAGGGGGAGGATGGAGACGAAGAAGGTCGTGTCGGTCTTCATTTTGACTTGTGAGTCTAAAACTTGGACAAAGGCGATGAAGGGATGAGGGTACTTGCTTGCTGAGTCTGGGGCCTCGAATATCATTCCTTTATATCATTGATGAGCACAAGTAGCAATAGAAATATCTTCTACTTTTTCGTGTGAATAATCCATCAAAAGTAACATGAAAGCCTGTATGGGCATAGGTGTTCGCGGATGTGCGGTGATGCAGTCTCCCGGAAGCCATTCTGCGAGCCTCAAACGAGTGGATCTCGTTGCGAAGAATGACTATCTTCCTGCGGAGTACGGAGGCGAGACTCGAGATGTTCCGAAAGGAATATGAATGCTAGTTGTCAACAAATTGTGAGTTCATTGAGAAGGGACGGGAGAAGTTGCGACGTCGACAAACGATGAAGTCCAGCCTGCTGCGTCAGCAAATCCATCCCATTGGCAGTGACGCATGATTCCCAGGTCGAAGACCAAGGATCTTGCGAGATTATGCATGAAAGTATTAGTTCCTTGATTTCACAGCCGAATGTAACAATGTGTCTTGCGAGAATTGGTTGTACTTTGGAAACCAGTGTTCTACAGCACAGTTGGACCACTATCCCGTGCCAACAACAATATACTACCTTGGGGCTGTGAATATACTGCTATGTAGTGTCTGATATCATCATAATACATGTCTTCATGAAGCCGTACTGTACGCCGACTGATGGGTATCAAAAGCTGTTGGTGATCATCCGTCGATGCCTTTCCTCTCATCCTTGTCCAGGATGTTCCGAATACGTTGGCCCTCAATCTGCTTGCCTTCTTCTCTCACATTCTCCAGCCTCTCCACTCCCATGACGACTTCACTGATGTGAACCTCAAGTGGAATCTCGTCCCTACTCACACCGCCTGCCATGCCTACACCCAGTACCTCCGGTCGTGAAACTCGCTCGCGGAGATCTTCGAGGGATGCGGCTATGCCTTGTAGCTTGAGTATGGTAGCACTGACATGTGCAAAGGCAAGCTTGCGATATCCACCAATCTCCTTGAGTACCGCCAACTGTCTCTGTACTTTTGAAACACTAGATTTGTTACCTCCAAGTTTCGTCCACAGCATTGCGAACAGCTCATCCTTGTTGTCCTGGACCTTGATTCCATCACGAATTGAGATCGAAGCAATGAGATCAAGGCGGTCGTCCAGATTCTGAAGCACCAGCAAGAGTGCCTGAGCTTCCACGATAAGGCCCTGTATCTGCTCTTCGACGGCTGATGTGTGACGTATGTATTGATCGTACAGAATGTCCCGTGTAAGCCTCGTTGGTGTACCCTGGAATGGCGCAAAGATATTCAAGTTACTAACAATCCGTGCGATGCTCCCCTGCTCAGCATTCGCTGCCTCGACCCCTTCCAGTACCTGAAGAGTCCATCTTGTGGTTGAGAGGATACGGTCCACTGCTCGGCCGATTCTTGAGTTGTACTTGGCCAGATCTCCCGACGCCTGGCGTGCTGTTTCGATGAATCCACTGAACTCAAAGACCAGCTCGTTGCGTGATGGCAGTGAAGAGTATTCAACCACATGTCGAAGATCTCGAATAGAGGCTTCTGAGCGTTTCATGTCCATCGCCAGTGATGCGCTCTCTACTGTGGTACTCAACACTTCCTCAAAAGCCGATTGTGTGCTGACCAATTTGTCGAACTCCGGGTCTCCGTGTTCCTGCGTGAAGTTCATGACTGCGCATAACGGAACGATATAACTTGATCCTGGTAGTCTGCAGAAAGGTGTGATCGCGCTGGTGACGCTGCTAAAGAGCATGTTCCGCGCGATCATCACAGCTCCAACAAGAAGGTAGATAGCCAAAGCGTACGCAATGAAGGGTTTGACGAAACCGGCAACGAGCGAGAAGACCTGGAAGGTATATGCAAGAAGTGGGGAGATGAAGTTGTGCCAAACGAGGTCGAGCATATTCTGGTCTGGCTGAACCTTTGAACGACCAAGAGGACGTCTTTGAGAGGGCTGTTTGGTCTCAAACTTGTCGGCGCGGGATTGACGGTTATTGCCTTTCACAGGAGATGTCCCCTGGCTAGAAGTGTGCTCAAGAGTGGGCATAACGAAGTCGCCCGCTTCTCGCTTACGAGGACGAGCGATACGCTGTCTTGGTGTCGCATCCATAACATCTGTTCGAGAAGCGCGCATTGACGTGCTTGTGTTTTTGCCGCCACGACTTCCGCGTGTTGATCTTCCGTTACCCAGGGCGTCATTGAGGTGATCGGTCCGTGAAGCTGAGAGACTAGCTCTCGGGATAGCTCTCGAGTTGGTGATAAGCTCTTCTTCGTCTGATGTAAGCTCGACAGATTCGGCACCAGCATCCATAGAAGCCCAGGATTCAGTCAAGCCGTTCCTGGAATGCGCCATGGCTGACATGGCAGGAGTTGGTGAGTACGCTCCAAAGCAGCGGTGATGATATTGTTGATCCCTTCTCGGGCGATGCAAAGGTCCTAGGCTCGAGATTCAGGCATGTAGATGTCATTGATATGGACGCCGGGACGTGATGCTTGAACATTAACATCCGACGTCACATCGGCGCGTGCAACTTCAAATCAGGCGGCGGCGTCAGGAATGCGGCTCTGTTCCGCACTAGTCCACATTGAGTTGCCCATGTAGCACGTGACCTCACTCGCAAATGTTCTTCATCTATCCTGCAAAGTAGTCATTGCGGTCGGTTCAATGGTCTCCACATGCTTTTCAGCTCTGATAGTGGGAGGGCCGCCTGACAGGCACAAGGATCGAGGTCTTCATTTCAATGGAAGAATTCACGAAAATAATTAGCCGAACCAGCTATTTTTGGACGCCTGAAAGCTCCACCTCAGAGTCGGTTGGTGAACAGACCTTTTAGCCTTTAGCCACCACGGCGGGTCTCTCTGCTTATCTTCCCTCCGTCTGCCATGCAAAGAAACATGCAATTGGCCCGGCCCGCTCACGTTCCTGAACTCCTTGCCTTTCTGCTACAAAACAGGGTACCATTAGTTGGACGCCCTACCGCACGCCATTAGACAGCGCTGAGCCCAGCTTCTGCTATTCTTCCGCTCGGCAATACTGGCCAAGCAAATAGCTCGGTCCCGGCAGGTAGGTCCAGGTGGTGATGAATCGTACAAAGGCGTCCCTCTGTCCGTCATGGTAAGCTAGTAATCATTCCTCACCACTGTCAGTCGTTTCAGAGCAGGCAATATGTCTCGTAAGTGCTTGTCTGTCTCTCAAAGACTATCACTGACCCACATAGTCGCTAATACCAGCTTCCCTGCGACATCGACCTCCAGCTATCCGACGACAATCACTGGTTTCGAGCCTGGCGTAACCCCAATCGGCGGCTTTCCGAACGTTGGCTGTGAAGTCCGTCTCAACCCTGCCTATGCTTTCTGGAAGATCAACTCTGCGATATCACCGCCGGGTACAGTCTATATTACTGTTGACCAGAGTCGAAATACTACCATAACATCCAAGACATGCACACAGTCGATCCTCGACAATGATTGGAAAGCGAGTTTGAACAGGACTGCCTTTTTCGGTGGACAGTATGGCGCAGACTTTGACGCCAACTGCAACTACCTGGGCAAATACATCGAAGTAAGCGGGAGGAACAGCACAGTGGCCACAGCAGTATGGCCTGGCGGTCCGAGCACCGTCTGCGATCTTGGTGGTGTGCTCGGTATCAGTTTTACCACGTTCCGGCAAGGAGCAACTACCAAAGGCATTTACTGGGGATCGGAGATCAACGATCCGATCTACTACACCGACTTCTTCACCAGCGAATATCGCACTTACGATAGTGGAGATGGCAAATCCTACTCGCTCGTCAATTTCATCATGCCTTCGCTCGGCAACTACTTTCCAGAATGGTCAGATGTGATCAATACCTGCACATCCATCTGGTTCAACACATCGCCCAATACCCTGACTGCGGCTCCGTTCCTCACGTCCATCACCACTATCCGACCAGCAGCAGGACAGGCCACAATACCCGTGCCAGCACCCACAGTGCAGCCGGGAGGAGGCGCGCCACCAGCGCCTACGCCTACGCCAACGCAACAACCACAACCACCAGCCCTGCCACCACTCGAGGACGACCCTGCTGATACAGGCGCACAACCAAACCCAACACAACCCGCAAGACCGTCAGAACCGGTCAACACCCAACCAGTCCCCACAGCGGAAGGTGTACCCCCTCGACCACCAACCGTCGAACAGCCAGCTCCCAGACCAGAAGTCCCCTCCGCCCCAGCAAATCCACCACAACAGAATGCAGGCAACAACGTAGGCGGGGGCATCATCTCCTTCATCAACTCCCAACCCCGACCGACAGCAGGTACCGGCTCTCCCTCTCAGCCCGCAGCACCAAATCAACCACAACAGGGATCCGGCGCGCAGCCCGCCCCAGCTCCCGGCTCAGGCTCAGGCTCAGGCTCAGGCTCAGGCTCAGGAACCGGCACCAGCAGCGGTAGTCCCAACGAAGAAGGCTTCTCCTTCCTCCCCATCCCCGCTCCCGCTCCAACAGCCACCACCCTCCCAGCCCTCATCATCACAGCGAACGGACAAACAGCCACTGTCGCGCCGGGCGGGGCACCAGTGACGATCGGCGGAGAGGTCATCTCCATTCCTGCTCTCGTCCCTTCCTCTGGCTCTGGCTCTGGCTCTGGTTCCGGATCTGGTTCCGCTGCTGGGTCAGGCAGCAACGCGAATGGTCAAGTCGCCCCAGTCGTAGTCATCGGCACCCGCACCGTCCCGCTCAGCGACGTCCTCACGCCCTCCGGCATGGCGGAGCTAGGTAATGCCGGCGCGGTAATCAGGGGTACGTCGTTCGTCGTTGCCCTCCCTACTGATGCTCCGACAGCGCAGCAGGGCAGTGGTGCCGGCTCGTCTGGTGCAGGAGCAGCAGGTGGTGCAGGGGGAGCGGCACAAGCGAGTGTCACGCTGACGATTGCGCCGGTATTGGTGGTTACTGTCCCCCTTGCTAGCCCTACTGCTGGGTTAGGAGGGTATGTGCAGGCCGGTCTTGGGTCTGGGTCTTCTGGTTCTGGATCCGGTTCTTCCTCCGGCTCTGGTTCGGGTTCTGGTTCGGGATCTGGCAGTAGTAGCTCCAGTGGTCAGAACGGCGGGATAAGCAGGAATGGGACATCGCCTGTGCCTTTCACTGGTTCCGCCGACCGGTCGTTGGGATGGACTGGTCTGCTCGTTACCCTAGCGATGGGGACAGGGATGCTGGCTGTCTTCCTGTGATCCCCCTTTGTCTGACAGTGTAGTGTAGTGCATAGCATAGCGTAGCGTTCCATGGCCGGTTAGGCTTGACGATAATGTATTAACCCCTTCCACTTTCCCTATCATCTTGTCTCCCTCTTCTTATCCTTCCTCTTCCCCTCCATCTTCTCTCCAAGAGCAGACTGTATAAACTCCGCTATCCACCTCCTCCCCTCCACCTTCTCGGCAGCCTGATGATGCAACGCCCCCCTCACCTCCCTCCTCTCCACCCCTAACCCTAGCCCCTTACACAGCTCCTCCAGCTCCGCCGCATCTCCTGGAGGAACCACCTCGTCCTTCTCCGCAGCCAGGAGCAGCATCGGCGGCACGGTCTTCCCTGACGCGGCGATGGAGCGGAGAGCAAGGCACGAGTCCCAGTGGCTGCGCAGGAAAGGCCACAGGTAGCGATAGGGTAGCCATTTCTGGGGATACAGGGCTGTGAGCATACCGCGGATGTTCACGAAGGGGGTCTCGAGGATGAGGGCTTTGATGCGCTGGTCTTGATCCGGTGTGCGCGCACGTTGGTCATGGTATGAATCCATGTCAATAGAGGTAGGGGAAGGATCGGTGAGATGTGCCGCGAGGGCGGTGGAGGCAATGCCTGCTCCGATGGATTGACCCCAGAGAATGATTGGGGTGGAAGGGTAGGTGGTGGCTGCCCAGGAGAGGAAGGAGGTGGCGTCGCGCTCGATGCCGTCCTGGGAGGGAGAGCCGGTGGAGGTCCAGTAGCCGCGGTAGGAGAGGGCGCAGAGCGTGATGGGTTGGGATGTAGTGGTGTGGATTGTAGTCAGGGTGCGGGACAGAGAAGGGAGGCGGGGAGGTGTGGAGGAGCCATTTCTTCAATCGTCAGCACAGAATTTTTGTAGTAAGTCGAGATAGAGAATGGGACATGCATACCCTTGGAAATAGAGAATGACTATTCCTGGCTTTGATGCTTGCGTAGCGTTCGAAGAGTCGTGGCCGATTGAGCCTACAGCGACCGCCAGCCTGTGCCCGTCCGATGATCTGATGGTGTCCGCTCGCCACTTGACCTTGCCGCACATGGCTGTATAGTCCTCAAGCTTTTCTCCGCGAGCATAAGGAGGCAGAGATGGCATATAGATGATCTTGTTCTGGAACACAACTAGACTTGCGCACTTGAGGGTCCATAGTGCCAGTGTCATCCCAATGAACACGCCAGGTATCACGACAGCCACCGGCATTTGAGACAGTACTGATACTGTGCTATCTGATATTGCTCGTCTGCCATGTCGAGAAGTCGCCCACCCAGGTGGGACATGGGGTCGATGGGCCGCATGTCGCCGCGCGGTCCTAGAAAGGCAGAATACTGGTCGAAGCATCCCATCATTGACGCATGGCAGATCAAGATTACTCAGCCCGAGAGTTGTCCCAGATTTGATGACCACAGGACTCGTGTGTATGTTGTACGAGGGAAGAAGGCGGTATTACTGTGGTCTCGGACGGCGAGCGATCAGCCCCACATACAAACACTTTCAACAGGAACAGCACAGGGGGCAAAATCATCATATGAAGCAATCATATTTCTTCTCGTTTTCAAGCTATGTTAACTTTGAATCCTCATGTCATGTCAAGCAGCTTTCCGTTATATCCAGCCTCTGCTCAAGATACCACGAACTGCTTCTCCTCCTTCAACCTCTGCGCGGCCTCCAGTTCCTGCCTGGTAGGCCTCACCCCTGGACCCTGGTATCTGATCGGATCCTGTCCTGGCTCTCTCACCAGCTTGAACCTATGTCTCTCCTTGGCTCTACCTAGAATCTCGTAGTCTGTGATCTTGTAGAGCCCGTCGTACCTGATGCCCTGTGCCGGCTTATAGGGCGAGTGACTAGCCTTTGCAGATCTCATAAATCTGAGTGCAAGTCCCTGGGTGTAGTTGTCCAGAAGTAGCTGGGTCCCGGAGCTAATCTCGCCTTCCTTTCCGTCGGTTCCGCAGTACCAGACTGTCTCACCTTCGTCTTTGTCGGGGTATGGCTTGCCTGAAGGGTCTAGTCCTCCTGCCATGATGAGTGAGAAGGCTCCGGTGCCAGTTCTGCCTGCGATGCCGCCCATAGCTGATTTGTGTGCGCCATCCCGGACCAGACACATCTGGAAGGGCCACCACTGGCCGTTGACGAGCTCGTTGTTGCCAAAGACAGCACCGTCACGTTTGAGTGGGTAGTTTGGTCTGATGCTGATGCTGTCCTTGGCACTGTATTTCAGCCCGTGTAGTAGGTCAACGCCGAAGTCGCCATTTGCCCATTTGTGGAACAGGTTTTCTGCATCGAGGCGGGTGTAGAAGGGATACTTGTCGTGATCAGCGGGAGGTAGAGTGAATATGGCTTGCAAACCGTCGTCGTTGAGGAGGCGGTGGTCGCGGACAAGCTGTTTGCTGACACTCAAGAACATAGCATTGTGGATAGCTTCGATCAGGTCGTCGAGTATTTTGTTGCGACCAGACGCTTTGAAGTTCTTCGAAGAGTCGATGTAGCCTTTCAGTCTCGCCAGTGCTTGATCTTCGTTCGATGAACCCTTGGTCCTGCTCTGGCTCTTCTTGAGCTTCTTGTACCATTCCGGAATGGTGACGCGGACTTGAGCGGTCGAGAACGTGTTCGGCTGTGGCGTAGACCCACCACTCGTCACTGGTGTACCCGTCGACCTTGTAGAGTCGACCTGTCTCTGATCGGCTTCTGTGGCTGTTGTGGCTTCGGTTCGTGACTTCTTCCTGATCCTGAATGGCTCATCTCTTGGACTCGCCGCTCCATTAGTGTCAAGAGCAGGCGAAGCTGAACCAGCTTTACGTTTCGTACTGCCAGAAGGCTGTGCGCCCACTTTCGACCCGATCCTGGCGTTGTCTGGGGTTGTTTGGGATGAAGCCGATGTCAATGCGCCTGCAGTCGCTGACGGCCTAGCAGCAGCTCCTCTGACCGCAAATCCGGACGAGAAAGCAGAGACAGGGCGATTGATAGCTCTGACAGACGCTTCTGCATCCTTGCCGTTGGGAGCTGGCGTACTATCCTTCGACACGCACAATCCGTTGCCCGACCCCCTCCTCGTCTGTCCTCCGCCGTTCACTCCATCTAGCCTGCCAGACGACACATCATCGACGCCAGCCCTCCTCACATCTAATGCAAATTTGGAGGGTGGCTTCGCTGCATGAGCACTTGGTCCTGTCAGTGGAGCAGTCGGTATTTCTGTAGAAGCCGGAGGGTTGCTGTCGATCGGTGATATTTTGGCGGGCAATGATGACGGCGTGGGCGGACCCGCTGCTGCACTTATAAGATACTCATCCTCTGCGTCTGAGTCTAAGTCTAAGTTTGTGTCCAGTGGCGGCATGGTAGAAAAGAGTCGGGGATGGTTCAGTCGATAATCCGGTATATGGGAAACAGGATAGCAGCGTGACTTAGAAGGGATACCGGTGATCTCTGAGGGGTGATTGAGAGGTTGTGATTGATTGAGTTCAGCTATTGCAATGCTCCCACTGTCCGCCGCGAGGGCTTTGAGGTGGCGGGGCGGGGTTGTTTAGAGGATGAGGTAGTGGAGAGCTTCGGCAGAGATCGTATGTCCTCTTTCAGACTGTAGAGTCGCGCTGACTCTATTGTGCGAGATGGACTCTAGTTTTTGATCGCAGATGTTCCTTTCACCAAGTACTCTTCAGTCAACCAATTGCGTTGGTGAATGATCACGTCGGCGATTACGCGTCTTTTACCAATGACAGCGGCGATGACAAGACATCGCAGTAGTCTATTCAGGCGTGCTCCAAGTCGGCCGATATCTCGTGGATTTTCTTGAATTATAGTGGTTGCAGCAGGCGCAAGGAAAATGTGCTTGGAAGACGAAGAGAAAACAGGTGAAGCATGAGATATCGCACGTCGGACAAAAAATGAAGCCAACACAGTGGAATACCAGATGTCACCACAACAATCACATGCGACAATCGCTTGCTTAGTAAAATCATTGCTGGCTGCCTAAACTCCGCTGCCTCAACTTAATCACTGCTGCTCTGTTTCATGCCTCTGGTATCTCCCACCCTCTAGTCACCTCACCACCAACTCCGTATCGATACTGTCAACTCTGTCTCCTATGCTTATGTACAGTTTCTCCGCTCGGATCTCGCCGTGCTGTTTGACCTCTTCTGTTTGTGGTGTACAGTCCGTCCGCACTCTCTGTCGCTGCCAATACTCTAGTAGGTTGTCAACTCCGGGCTACCCTTGCAAGGTGGCGCCGAGAATTGTGTCTGGACGTAGACCTTCTGCATACCATCCTCCTTCTTCTCGAACTTGTAGTAGACCTTGGCGAGATCTTCGACGCGCACACGATGTGTGACCATCTTGAGCGGGTCGATCTCACCCTTCTGGATGCGCTTGCAGAGGTCCTCCCAGTAGAGGTGGACTGGTGCCTGACCATTACCGATGAAGCGAATACCACGCTCCATGACGGAGCCGATGTTGAAGTGGTTGGTGTAACCGACATAGACACCGGTAATACCGACGCGGCCGAAGTTCCTGCAGCTCTCGATCATCTCGTTGAGGATCTCGCTAGTGTCTGTCTCGAGACCGGCGGCCATTTCGAGAGTGTGCATCCAGCCCTTGGGGTACTCGCCAGCGACGCACTCCAAGCAGACATCTGGTCCGCGACCGTCGACCATCTTCTTGAGAGTGCTGACAACGTTCTCGCCCTTCTCGAGGTTCTTGAAGTCGACAGTCTCTACCTTGGGGTACTTGGACTTGACGTAGTCGAGCCTCCAGTTGCAGTCGATGATGATGACTCTCCTTGCGCCGTTGATGAAGGCAAAGTCAGCGCACATCTGACCGATAGGACCAGCACCCCAGATAGCGACAACATCGCCGTCGTAGACCTTGGTGTCGACAACGCAGTTCCAAGATGTGGCGACCACGTCAGAGAGGTACAGACCCTTCTCATCGGGAACATCATCTGGAAGCTTGAGAAGGTTGACGTCGCCACATGGCACACGGGTGTATTCGGCTTGACCACCAGCGAAACCACCAGTGAAATGAGAGTAGCCGAACATGCCTGCGGTGTTTCCACCATACATGCCGTTCTCAATCTTGTTGCTGTTCGTCTTCTCGCATTGTGATGAGAGCTTGTTCTTGCAGAAGTAGCAGTCTCCGCAGGCAATCTGGAACGAGGCGACAACGCGGTCACCCTTCTTGACATTCTTGACGGCGGGTCCGACCTCATCGACGATGCCGCAGAATTCGTGGCCGAGGATATCGCCCTTCGCGAGCTGGACTACGGTGCCGTGGAGCAAGTGAAGATCGGAACCGCAGACGGTGGAGCCGGTGACCTTGAGGATGACGTCGCGGTCTTCTACAAGCTTTGGCTTGGGAACATCGACTGTGCGGGTCAGCTCATGCTACATAGTATAGGGTACCGAGGTGTACGTACGGACTTCGACACTGTTCTTGCCCGTCCAGCAGAGCGCCTTCATGGTGACACTTGGGTCGCCATACTTCTCCCTGTCATTGGCGGGGTTGGTGATGTCCTGAGCGGTGATGTTGTTATCATTGTGGCCGAGAGCCTGCTCTGCCTTGTAGGCAGCCTGTGACATTGCCATGTTTGCGGTTTTTGGGAAGAGTGACTTTTAGGTGAGTTTAGATGGAGGGGTATCTTGAAAGAGAGACGGGAACGATCAGACCAATATATCCCCCTCGTCACCTCCTAGCTTAAGAAAATAATCACTTGCCGCTCATAAACAGATCTACCTACGTCACGTACAATCATAAACGCATCACGGCCGCATATGCACGATCCAGGTGGGGAGCTGGAGACGAGAAGGAGGCGTGAACTGGTGGTACTTGACAGTGTCTCAATCTGCCGAAGGAGCGGCATGGCGGCATGCCCGTCAGGAACCCATGAGCTTCTCTCTTCTGAGCATGCTAATTCGTTCGAATGTTGGTTCCACAGGCTCGTGTTCTACGATTCGGGCGCTTGTTCGCGTGGATACAATACAAGCGTGACAGCTGGCGACCGGGCAGAAGAAAAAATTCGGTCGTGATGTCACAGCCTGTCATCGGCGACAGAGTGGTTTGTATCCAGTGGAGAATTGTGATTGATGGAACGACGAGAAGATGCGGCGAAGGAGAGGTGATCAGCCTGATTTGCGACTGGGACCTGAACGATGTCAAATAATTGGTAATACGGGTTGGACGGCAGATGTGTTGACAGTGGTCGATCGTGAGTTGCATGCACGATCATTTTCCAGATGCGAAGCTGGAGAAGGTTTGCTGCTGACCACGGTTTCGTGAATTTCTCGGGGGTTGTCCGGACAGTGTGATCAAACTTGGCAGATGCTTTTCACGCATGGCAGATCTGATGTCAGGGGAGCGAATGGCAAGAATAGGCTCAATGATTTTGATTATGGTATGGTATCGGTATGTGCTAGGCGACAAAGCGCCGTCTCAAAACTATCAAAGCTGAATGAAGTCGCAAACTCCTAAAAACATCCCTGGGTATCTTGGGTATCGTACTCAAGCAGATCAATGACAATAACAATCTCTCAAGTCCCGAAAGCTAACCGCTGTAACAAGCTGTAAAAAGTGGAAGGTGGTGAATGAAGCTGATGAACCAGAGAAATGTACTCGAAAGCCAGAAGTCGATGGCGAAATCCAAAAATCAATATATCCTTGTCGTAACAATAGCAAATTCGTCGTTGTCGTCGTTATCGTTATTCCCTTGCTCTTCATTCTGGAATTATACTACGACCGGGATTCTGGCTCCAACCCTTGGAAAGGCATCGTACTCTGGTGGCAGGTCGGAAGACCCTTGTGCGCCCAAGTTGCTGGCCATTGCAAGTCTGGCTTCCATGGGGCTGATGGTCCTTGGAAGGAAGAATTCATCCGCTTCGAATGCCTCGATGGCTTGCTCTTCCAAGCTGAGTGAATTGCGGTGCTCAGTCAGGACGTCCTGGTTGCCTTCGCTGGAGATTTGCACTGGCACCTTGAGGTCGATGCCACCGATGGTTCCGGAGGTGACATTTAGATGCATGTAGAGTGTGTAGACGCGAGAGACCAGGCAAGAGTGGAAAGTCGGGATCCAAGCCTTGTTGGCGGGCAGACTGATGGGCACGAGGACCTTTGCAGTGTAAAAGCCAGTGCCTCGATACCTGCTGCTAGCTTCTGGAACATCACCGGCCAGAGAAGAAGCAGAAGTGGTGGAGTTGCGTCGAGATGGGCTGCCAGGACGAGATGTATCGTTGTGGTAAACCCAGTCTGCGTTTGAAACGTTGCGCGAGGCGAGACCGATGCTCTCCGAGTGCATACCTTGGCCAAAGTCCCACTGCATGTCATACTTGGATGGCACTCGGCAGCGAGCAGAGCTGGAGAAGAAGGTGGTAATCTTCAGCTTGGAGGAGAGGTTGCCGAGCTTAGGTGGGCGGGCCTTCTCGTCAGCAGGGTCGAAGCGAAGGTTGACCGTTGCCACGGTACTCTCGATGCTGGCCTCCTCTGACTTGTACGATGGTACACGAAGAGCACGAGGTTGGGCGGCCTCGACCACAAGGCTACCCTGCTTGGACTTGAAGATGTTCTTGCGGATGTCCTTCTCGGCGCGAAGCTTGTAGTCGCTGTTGGGACCCTCGACAGTGAGAGGAGGCTGCTCATCAAAGGCAGGTAGGATGCGGACCTTCTTGGCCTTTGTGATAGGCGCAAGCATATTGTTGATGTCGCTCTCGAGGACGTTGACAGTGATAGCATAGGTAATTCTGGACATGTCTGGACTGACATCGTCAAGTAGAGTCCTGCCTCTGCCGGAGATGGCGCGGTCGCCGAGCGATGGCGGAAGCTTGAGATGGTCTTGCTGTACAGTGTTGCTAGTGACGTTGTGGCGGCAGATACGTGGAAGCAATTGCTGTGGTACTACAAATAGGAATTTGAACTCGTACGGGCGGTTGGCCTCGAGCACTCTACCGGTCGGCCATGATGTTTCGGGAATTGGTTGTGAGAGCTTGAGGAATTGGTGCATGGCCTCGGTCCGTCCACTGATGGCGGTCGCAGTGCTGAGCTTCTCGACGAATGTCTTTGTGGTACCTGAACTGGTGTTAGCAGATCGATATCATCAGATTTGTGCTCTCACATACCGACGAAATCAATGGAAAGGCTCTCAATGTTTGTCTTGACTGGACACGTGATGAAGACTTTGCCCTCAATCCTATCGAGGGTCGAGTAGGTCATGACCCAAGAATCCTCTGCGCCATCAATGGCGATGCGAATCTGTGGTCGTGTACTCTTCATCTTGAGTTTGTCCGCAATGGATTTCTTGTTGGTGGTAGAATTGTTTGCCTCGTTTGAGGAAACAGAAGAAGCGTAAGTCATGTTTGCGGAAATGTCGACTTGATAAGCTCGACAGCCAACACGAGGGTGTGTGGCGGATCAAATCCCTATCGGGAGACCGCCTGGTGAAGCTGTATGGTGGAATGCGGGGATCTGCACTTAGATACCGCTTGTGTGGAGGGGTAGATGCTCGTCGACGTTTGCCAATGGACAATGGAATCTCAAAAAGTCTTGGTGTTTCGAACTGTGGAAGGTGTACCTACTCTTCAACCCGTGGGGAGATCCCATGGTATATGTATGACAACCCTTTCCTCGATCAAGGAGTTCAAAGGGCGCGTGTCACCAGAATTTGTCGGACCTCCTTCAGCGAAAACGATGTAAAATCTGAGTCACCAACCATTGATGAGGTCGTCAAACGCAACAACCTCATCAAGCGTTTACGCCCTGTCCCTGCGTTACGGAGTTCATCCTAGGGCCGAAAAAGGAAGACGCTAAACTAGATTTGATCCTGATGTGAGCAGAGCTGACAAAGCTGCCTACTTTGCGAGCAATGTTATGACGCCCCGGCACCAAGGCGCAATGCCTGCTATCTGGTAATCTGCAAGCCACCATCGTGTCATGGTACAATGCTTTGTAATTTGAGGCTTCATTCATCAGAATAACAGTTTCACAGTACTGTCTGTACGTGTAGGATTGCACAATGACTCCCTCGGAGATGCGCCAACGTTAAAGCCCATTGTCGTGCTCTGTCGTGACTGATTTCCACACGGAATCAAAACTTACCTACGGAGTTCAGTCCAACCACCACCAAGAAACGATGAGCCGCTTCATTGAATAACCACAGGAGAGCCCGAGACACGTGGTAGTCCAGCGGTCAAACCATCGTGTCCACCCTATTTCCTCGTAGGGTCAAGTAGTCCGATGGGTTGATTGCCTTGATCGTGTACGTTAAGTATAACCCGATTCTGTGTCACAATATCGGATTCGTTCTCCTAATGTTAGGCAGACGCGACCTGCACCGTGTTGGCGTTTGATATTTGTGGAATGTTGAGTTTGAAGAAAATTTTCATGTGGTAGCACGATCACGATCACATGTTTAGTGTTCCTTGATCTGGCATCACACGTGGCTTGTAATGCGGTGATTGTGATGGCAACGTATTCCGAGGGTGTGTTTCTGTTCGTTCTTTTTCTGGTTGTCGGTGTTCTAGCAAACGTGAGCGTAGGGCGTGATGCAAAAAAGCCAATCTTTCAGTCATCTCACGCAGGATCTCCGATACCGCAGGGATTCTACCGCGTTTCCATGCATCACATCTCACTCAGCAGGCACATGTTCCTCGCTAATAAATTCATACATGAATCAATAAACCTTGCATTGATCGGGGACCCTTGTCCGGCACTTCACAAGCTTATAGGAAAGGGTATGTACATGCTCTCTCCAGAGTCTGAGCTCGGATTCACCACCTCTCTCTATGCAGCCGCTCCCGCCCTGTCCATGTGCTCCAACCGAATACTCACCGCTCTCCTGTGCGCTTCCAATGCCTCGACCTTTGCTAGCTGCATGACCGCTCCACCTACATTCCTTAATCCTTCTGCCGTCAGGCTAGAACTGGTGATGTGCTTGACATATGATGCCAAGTTGACTCCGGAGTACTGCTTTGCATACCCGTAAGTAGCTGCCGTTTTGTCAGTCACGTGATTACACGGAGTTCGCAAATGATACTCACGAAGCGAGTGATTCACTCCTGCGGAATAATCGCCGACACTTTCTGGTGTCCATTGACCGATGAAAATGCTTCCGGCGTTCTCGACCATGCCGGCCACCTTCTGTGCGTCCTCGACCAGCAGGATCAAATGTTCTGGAGCATAGATATTGCTCAACCTCATTCCTTCTTGAATATCTTTGACAACCAATGTGACCGAGTGCTCAATGGCACCGCGGACAATGTCCACGCGAGGTAGAGCATTGGCCTGACTGTGCAGCTCGTCCTCGATAGCTTGGAGTTGCTGCTCAGATAGGTCGACTGCGATGAGCACGACCTGGGAGTCGACACCGTGCTCAGCTTGACTGAGAAGGTCGGCAGCAACGAAAGCAGGGTTTGCACTCTTGTCCGCAACGACCAAGACTTCACTAGGTCCTGCCGGCATATCGATGCTAACGCCTGCACTGGTATCGTTGCTGACAATCATCTTCGCTGCCGTCACAAATTGGTTGCCAGGACCGAGGATCTTGTCAACCTTGGTAACGCTTTCAGTGCCGTAGGCCATAGCTGCCACAGCCTGAGCCCCACCAGCCAGTACGATCTGCTCAGCTCCGACCTTGTGAGCTACGTACACGATTTCAGGGTTGATGCTACCATCTGCACGAGGAGGAGATGCAATGACAATGTTCTTGCAGCCGGCGACCTGCGCAGGCACACCCAACATGAGCGTGGTAGAAGGCAATACAGCAGTACCACCAGGTACATATAGACCAACTCGCTCAATGGGTTTGGCAAATCTCGAACAGACAACACCAGGCATTGTCTCCACAATCAATGGCTTGTCCTCCTTTTGTGCTGCGTGGAACTTGCGGATATTCTCAAAGGAAATGTCAATGGCCTCGATTGTCTCCGGTGGTAATTGCATCAAGCTCTTTGGGAAGGGAGCCTTGATGACAGGGGAGGTAAGTGATGTTGCCTTCTCGAACTTGTGCGTGTACTCGAGGAGGGCCGGATCACCCTTCGTCCGTACCTCGTTGATAATGGGGTTCACAATGCCCATAATCCGATCTGTTGACTTTTGTGATGGACGTTGAAGTGCCTCCTCAACCACTTTTGGTGCGACTTCTGAAGTGATGAATCGTCGCATAGAGATCTTGCCATTGACGGTACCAGCAGGGTCGTCTTTGCTCTTTGGCACAGACGCTGCCTCCTTGACGAGCTCACCATTCGCCTTTGGTGCTCCGTTCGTGGTGCCATTTGTGTGTCCATTGAGACCGACCTTCTCTGCGTACTGGGGCTTCGCGTCCCCCTTTCTCCGCTTGACCTTCCGGTTCTTAGCGTCGAGATTGCGTTCAACATCTTCCAAGGACACGTCTGCGGCAATGCACTTGGCGAGGGCAAAGTATAGAACGTCGGCTGCCTCTGCAGCAATCTCAGCCTTGGTCTGCGCCTCAGCTAGCTCGTTTGCTTCTTCGATAATCTTGGCCTGCAGCAGCTTGCTATCGTTGAATAAGCGAGCAGTGTATGATCCAGCGGGAGCAGATCGCTTGCGACTCTGCAGTGTCTTTTGCAGCTTGGCCAATCCCTTGTACTCTCCGAAGCACGTTGACCGCGCAAGGTGGCAGAATCCTCGGCCGTGCTGTTTGACTGTGAAGACAAGGCAGTCTTGGTCGCAGTCGAAGCTCACACTGATCAGCTCCTGGGTATCACCACTCGTCTGGCCCTTGTACCACAGCCCCCGCTCGCGACTGAAGTAGACCCCCTGGCCAGTTCGCAAACTTTCGGCAACGCTCTCTGCGCTACTGTACACGAGACCAAGTGCGATGCCTTGCTCGTCTGTCACCACTGTAGTGAAGAGTCCGTCGGGTCGATCTGTTCTAGCGTTGACCATGAGTAGCGAAGCAGCGTTGATGAGCAAAGGGCTACCTTGGCTGTCGGTCGTCAATTGGCCAGCAGGAATGATCGGAGTTGCCTTTATCCTGGCAAGCTGGAATGCCGCCTCACTGCTAGCATTCGCAAAGGAGACATAGACGGGCGGGTGCTCCTTGCCATACTGCTGGAGGAGCTGCTCGACAGGAGCCACATCGGTGACTCCATGGAGATATATGCCAACAGAAGAATCTTTCAGCAATCCCAGCTCTTGTTCGGTCTGACCAGCAAGGGAAAGGATGAGTCGACTCTGGTCGAGGTTGTCAACAGCGCGGAGCTGCTCAAGCTGTTGTCCTGAGACAAAGACCGTTGCGACACCAGCATCCAATAACGAGATAACCTCTTCGGTGGAGGAAAGCAAAGTTGTGTCCAAGTATGTCGAGAAAGTGACCTCCTCGAGGTAGTCATAGATCCGCTCGAGATTCTCTGGTGTTGCGATTGCGTACACACTTCCAATGTACCCCAACTCTTTTGCAGAGAGCCCAGAAGACGGGCTTGCATACGTCTGCACGTCAATCGCTGGTAAAAATGTGGCGGCCATGGTTGTTGAGTCAGAGGGGTGTTATCACAGAAAAAAAGTTCAAGATATGGATCGCGGGGACATCGGGAACAGATCGCAGTTCCTGTTCCGTCATTTGCCCTGCAGAGTGGGGGCCCAAGTGGCATGATTCATGACGCGAAATTTTGTCCGAGGGTCTAGAGAGAGGAGCCAAATTCAAGACCGCTGCGGGATGCGATTATGAGCACAATAAGTATCGTGGTTGTACAGCACTGGTCAAACGAGAAGCCTTTCATTCGTGTCCGTCCTGCTCTTGGACAGAGCCAAATCAAATCCCATGGGTATCTCATGCATGCCGTAACGCCAGTCAATGCCGATAGAGACGTCTCTGATGTCCTGCCTCTGCTTCCAGTGCTTCTCTCTGAAGGTCATCCCATGTCCTTCCACTGATCGTGCTCCTCATCCCACCCTATCAGATCATGCTCGATATTCATTCCCTTCAGCATCAGCCCCATCGTGAACTCTCGATCACCTTCCTCGTCTTCCACATTTGCGGACGACTGACCATTCTGCTGCCCACTGCTCGACGACCTTGCCGCGATCAAACAATCCTTCATATCATTCACGTCCCTCCTTTGCTGGCTCTTCTCTACACCCCTCAGATACTCTCCTTGTGCATCAATGCCTCGATCCAGCTCTTCCTCCTTGATCTTGATATGCTCTTCCAGCTCATTAAGCCTATCATCGTCTCGAGCGAAACCTGTATTGCTGACTCCTCTCTTTGGCGAAAGTGCCTTGACTCCACCTGCTGCTTCCACCCTTTCTCTAACGCCCGGATATAGTATGTCAGCTGCATCTTGTGCAACTCTGGTCCAAGTCTTGATTAATGCCTCCAATTTGTCCTTTATATTGAAAGCCGAGCTGGAAATCGCAGGATGGGTCTGGAGCAGGGCAACCTGATCACGCAGCTCGACTATCTGTCGTTGGTGCTTCAACTCTGTCTGTGATCGCTGTGGTGGATGCGGCTTCAGAGGACTGCTCGATCGCTTTTGAGGGGATTTGATGGCGGCTGTTGGTGCAGTAGAGAGGTCTGTTGATGTAGGAGTTGCCGTCTGCGCTGGTTCCTGCGGTCCGGTGTGTGGAAAGACACTGGAGATGGGCGAGGACAGAGACAGTGGTGACGCTTCGTCTTCCGAGTTGGGAATCTCTGTTGTCAGGCTCTGCTTCAAGATACCCGATTTATCGTCGCCACGCGATATGTCTAGTGCTCGGAGGGACTGAGCTTGCCGTTTGTCGTTGTCCTTCTCTTGTCCTGGGGCCTTGCTACAATGGACAGGAGCCGAGTCCGGCGTCCCCTCATGAATATGTCCACCATACGCCAGCGAGCTGGTGTGATGTGAGACGGGTGAATTGTCAACAACATTACTAGGCGGTTGACCAAGTCTGCTTGGAGTCTTGCTTTTTAGCCCTTGTCCGGGTGTTGTTGCGGTAGTCTTCAATGGTGAACGAAAGGGCTTATGAAGAGCAGAAGTAGACTCGTTCAGGCGCCGTCTTTTGGCGTGAGGAGTATTCATCGTCCTTCATGTTTGCAGTAATCGTCGAGACCAAGTTCACAACCCCGAGAAAGCTATTATCGAGAATAGGGAATGGATAGAGTGGTTGGCTGAAATTACAAGTCAGACAGACAGGCAGATGCGGAGTTGGGGATGCTTCCCATGGAGTCATCGATGTCCATCAAGTTGATGACCAATACATATATCTTCTCGTTTTCTACTTGTACAGATTACATATATTGCCTTTGCGTACACTACAATTTGATGTTGATGTTGTAGTGATCCAATGTCAAGGCCACCACTGACACAGTTCCAAGATATCCAATCAACACCGTCATGGAAGGGAGATCACCCATCTCGATCGTCCTCAAGCTCATGTTCACCAGACCAGTAAGTAGATTTGCCAGTAGAAATAGTGCCAGAGCATTTCTGTTGAATGCGCCGAGCATCTTCGAGGTCGCTTTCTTGACCCTTTCCATCTCCACCTTCTTGTGTCTTGCCTGGTAGACATCTCCAAAGAACAGACTCTCGATTGTGCAGAAGATCCACAGCTGCACGCAATTAAATGCGCATACCCAGGCGACATATGCCATATTCGCAAAACGTCTAGAGACCACCATTCGAGGTCCATAGAAACCAGTCAAGAAGTAATATAGCACGCAAGTTATGCCGGAGAACTTTGCTAGATTGACCCATGCAAATTGACGATGTGTCTGGGACATTTCCTGGACCTTGTCTGCACCTCCAAGCGTCTGTGCCAGCCAAAGATCGTTTTCAGTATCAGCAGCTTCCGGATCCTGGTCGCGTGGTAGAATGGTCATGCCGAGACCTTGACCGACCAGGAAGATAGCCAAGTAGCCAGGAATAGAGACCAGGCCTTCCTTATTAGCCGAGATCAAGTCGTCTCTCGGAGCAAAGGCGACCCATGAGAGCAGATCCGAGTAGGTGTAAAGTGTCTGCTGGATGACACTGACAATGAAGCCAATGATAGCGTATGATGGGATCAATCTCAAGAGTGGCTGGAAGAGAGCGACAAAAGGAGGAATGACGGCAAGTGTGAAGAAGAAATTCCAATGCACGCCGTACTCCGTGACGTGCTCGACATAGTCGAGCTTCTTGACCGAGTAGAGGCGAGCGAGACCGAGGAGGAATAGTGGTAGGGCATGTCGAAAAGAATTCTTCAGCCGAGTCACGAATGATGTCCTTGGGATGTCTCCACTCTCCTCCTTGAGTTGCTGGCGGACCGAGACCACACCAGCAGAGAAGACGAATGATCCTACTCCGAGATCCATGACTGAAGTGCCCAGAGATTCGGTCTTTGCAAAGCGTCGAGGAAAGACTTTGAAGTCAACCGCCAAAATACTGATACAAGTAATGACAATCATTGCCCCACGATAGTGGGTGATGAATGGCTTGACTGGTAGTGTGTCGATGACCTCGAGTTCTGCCGGCTTGTCATCTTTGGACTCGGTGGGTGGCTTCTTCTGCACCTTGCGAGGTTCTGGACTCTTGGTGTGAGCAAAGAAGAAGATGGTTGGCAAAAGGATGAGACCATTCAAAACGAGAGTGTTCTCCGAGTAGATGGTGACCGCTGACAGAATCGCAGCGCCATTGAGCAGAAAATCGGCCAGGTAAGCCTGTGGCGTGTAGGGATCAAAGAATCGCCGTCGGACTTGTAAGATGGACCATAATAATACGGTGACCTAGCATTGATCAGCACTGAAGTACAGGAGTCGGTCAACCACACATACAGGCGCGATGAACGTGACTTTGTTGATATCCCAAACAGAGCTCCCGTAGTGATCCGACACGAAGGCCTCCTTCAGCTTTCTGTATTGCTCTTCGTCAGCCGCTTGGCCAGTAGCAGACACCATTGTTGTATCGCAAGAAGATCACGTATGAGATTGATCCATGTGCGAGCAACAAAGTAGAAGTTCTGTTTTGATTCTGTTGGTAGATTAGTGGCAGAAGGACACGAGGTCAAATTTGCGGATGAAGATTCTCCGACTTCACCTCCTGAACTTTTCCTCCTTCATCTCCGTCAGCACGCTTTACTGCGCCTTCGAAACGCCCGACAAACACCAGAGATATCTATTCTGCGTATGGAGATGCACACTTGAAGGTGTTGTTTGTTGAAATGCTCGAGTCAGTGGCATCGGATGGCTTCTCTGTGGTGTCTCCCTTGCCATATACTCCTTGACATGCTACAATGGACAATCCGCCACCATAATTACATGCAAATAGGTCTTTGATAAGATGCTAGTCTACACAACAACGTGATCAAAGTGACATGAGTCTTCACATGTCGAGGTAAGTGATGTCCTGGCACTTCTCATTGAGCTCAACTATTTGCCTATGCACCTATCTCATGATCCACACTCACGCACAACCTCATTTTCTCACTGTCACCGTGAAGCTGAGAGATCACTTCATCACTTCCAAAACATCACATAAGCCCATACAGTAATTCTATCGCGCTCATAGAAAGATACAAAAGCTCACAAGAAGCACAATCCACATCGTAAGCCTGATATCTCTCACACCTCACTATATCAGAATTTCACTTAATCAAAGCTCACAAAGTCACCAGACTCACAAAAGACTTCTCAAGATGAAGCTCCTCGAGAAGATACCCCCGCAATCCCCTGCGGCCGCTCACACGAATACCACAAGCAAAGAGCTTGCGAGGCCCCTCGCAGCTCTCAAGAAGCGTTCGCTACGAATGGTCAAGAGCATGACCAGTATGCGCTCGCCAAGGTCAGCCACCGGCTTCGACCTACCAGCGACTCCTACCAGAAAGACTGCGGAATGGGTAGAGATGCAGGGAATGAAGGACACCGACAGTACGCCCGGGAGTATCTGGAAGCAACTCCCACCATCTCCTCCACCAGAGGCCCTCAAAGAGGCCATGGAGCAGACCCACGAGGAGTCTGAGAAGGATCGCATCCTGAGCATCCGCAGCTCACTTGACATGTTCGACTACCAGGCACTGTCGATACCTGCCAAGAAGGAAGAGAAGAAGGGCAAGGGGAAGGAGGTCGCTGCAGGGGATGAGGCGGAGGAGAGATTGCCGGCTGTCGGTCAGGTCGAGGGGGACGACCACACGCCGAGGTCACAAGGTACGTTCCACTTCTATCCGTGTGTTCTTTTGGTTTGCCGCTGTCGTCATCGCCGTCGTCGTCGCCGTCCTCATCGCTACTGCCGCTGCTACTGCCTCAGACTACCAGGAATTGGATCTCCTCACCCACCGGACGACCAGGGCTGGGCTAGTTCCACCTACCGGACTACCAGGAATCGACGTATCCGCCTCCTCAATCACTAGGATCCAGCTACCCGCCCTTGCTGGACCGCCAGGACTCGACATCCTTCTATTGCTGGACTACCAGAGCTCGATCTTTCATCTGCCAAAATACAAGAACTCGACCAATCTCACGTGATGAACTTCGACCACCCTCACCTGTCCAGTATTTGACATTCTCCAGTCCCCGATCTCCACCACTTGACCACCTCCGCCTACAGTACTACCAGAAACCGATCACTTTTACGAGGCACACTTCACCTGCAGTCCTTCTCGCACTGTGGACTGGCGATGTTGACTATCACGCACGTTGACAGCCTGCCACAACCATCGCCCGCACTCCAGATCGCCAGTATGTTCGGCGTGGACACGTACACACCTAGTGTCGCTCACCCTGTTATGTTCAGCTCTTGTGAATTTCACATACGTCACATGCTACGCTCTTTCACATGAAGACACGACATGGCCATCGTTGCCTATCAATCCGACACGCCTCACATATAAGTCATCTAAGCGGACAAATACAATCTCGTTTTGGCCGATCGGCACAATTGATATCTGCCTTCCCAGGTGCGAGACCTTGATTCACTTCGGTCGACATAATACCACGTCAGTACCACTCCACATGACGGACATGCCTACGAGAAGCTACCACAACATCATACACTTCTGCCCTGATCGACTTTGTCGTCCCCTGAACGCCAGAATGCTGGACTCTCGATCACTTCGGTGATACACTCCTGACTCAGTGTTACTCCACCTCATGTGACAGCAGCCGAGAAGGGTCTCGTGCATCTGGGAGCCTTCTGCTGGTAGGTATGCTCGGTCACAGCAACGCCAACTGCCACAGTCCCGTATCGGGTACTTTGAATTGCGAGGCCGGGAAAAATCTTGGTTCATCTTCCATTATCCCTGACAGGCATGCTCGGTCTCAGCTTTTCGAACTACCACATTCGATGCTACTCGGCCTTATCCACTGCCAGCCAGGGAGGATACATCAGTCCCATGCCATTGCTACTGCCAGATACACTACCACACTGCCGTCCGAGAGCCTGCAACTACCAGCCCAGGAGAATCTTAATCACAAATGGCATCGTGCCTGGCAGGCACTCCTGATCATGGCACCCCAAACTACCACAACCTCACCATCTAGGATCGGGTACTACCAGCCCAGGAGGACCTCATGGTAGTCATCGCCGGTCTTGGCACATAGAACTACCACAACCTCACACCCCAGGACCTGGAACTACCACATCTATTGGCCCACCCCCCACCCATTGCCCTACCCATCAAAATCTTCAATACCCTTCCCATCCCACTCCTCGTCCCCTCCCTTCTACCCTCTCACCTACCACCCCGGTGACCGATCCTCGTACCACATCATACTAACCACTTACTCAGGCACAACCTCCCCCACCCCCTTCCCCCTCTCCTTCTCCCGCCCGCGCCCCCGCCCGCACCTCTCCCGTCTCGACACGGAAGGGCAATGGCTCTCCCCCCGCTCTCCGCCCCGCCCGCCCGCCGCCTCTCCTGCCTCCTCCTCCCCCCTCGCTGGAGAGGCCCTCTCCACGGACGAGGAGGTGCAGGGGAGAGCGGAGGGGATCGCAGGGGCGGATCCCGCGCCCCTCGTGGCGTGGGTGGCGGAGGCGAGGAAGGTGGCGGCGGCCTTGGGGTGGACGGAGGGGAGGAAGAGAGTGGAGAGGGCGTGTTTGCTCATTGAGGCTGGGGTGGGGGAGTTGGGGGGGTGAGGAACGCCTCATACCAGGGGGAAAGGGGTCAGGGTTGGCGTGCGGGCAGACACTGGGGCGGACACAGGGGTGAGAGGGACGGTCTTGCTCAGCGAATTTCTCTTCAAATGTACATTCCTTTTACCCGTTTACATGGTCGCGCTACATGCTTGCGTCAACTTCCCGCTGAACGCTTCCCAGCGCTTATGGATCCATCCGCTCGTCCACACTTGGGTGTTCAAGACCGAGTTCGGGGCATTGTTGCCGTTGTTCCCGTCGTCTTCCCATTGATTCAGCGGTCGGTAGCTGCCGAACCGATAGAGCCTGCTCAGATAGCACAGGCCGCCTTCGCTGAGGACTTTATCGTCGATGTAGAATCGCGCATCGAATGACATGTGGGAGAATTGCATGCAGTCGCGGAAGGCGTTGCAGGCGCGGGCGCAGTCGTCGGCCGTGTGGTTCGGATCGTCGGGCATGTCGGCGATGAGACCCTTGTCTTGCGTGGCCGTGTCGCGCCAGTCGATGGACCATTCGCGGTCAGGGACGTCGGCAAGGTTGTCCCATTTGTTGACGAGCATGTAGGAGAGGTCGGGGTTGGAGATGGTGCGGATGGTACCTGGGTTGATTTCGCCGAGCTCGAAGAAGATGTCACGGAAAGTGAGGAAGTCGCGAGGGGAGGTGTATTTGTAGGACTGCTCTTTGGCGAGGATGCGGAGGGCGAGGTCGGAGGAGATGTTGGAGAGGGCTACGACGGGCTCGCACCAGATGTTGGTCTGGAAGGGGATGGCACCAGGTGAATCACCGATCATGACGGGCCAGGTATTGCTCAGCGTCAGATTCAACTCTGCGTTGATGGCTGTCGCTACCGCGTGGTGTCCACTCTCCATGAAGGGCATCTTCTTGTCCCATTCGGCCGCGATGGATTTGCCAGAATCCACCAACGCCCTGACGGCCACGCCAGACAGGATGAAGCCAGTCTCCCCATGTGGTATGTCCAGCTCCGATTGTCCTATCCGCGTCGCCTTGGACAGAAATCTTGGTCTTGTGGGATCCTGCTCTTTCAAGTACCGCACCAAACCTGGCCAGACATAGTAGGCAGAGGCGTCCGCGAAGACATACCACTCCTTGTCAGGCTGCATCTCCCACATCTTCTCCACCATGTGCAAGAACTTGTACTTGTCCAGGTTCTTGGATGCCTCCTCTTGATCCACGGGCATATCCGACGACAAAACTGGTGTCTGTTGAATATCCCTGACGCTCAATCCGGACTTTGCCAACTTCTTCTGTTGTCGATAGAGGGTAAAGTCGTGGTGAAGTTTGAGGAGGTCGGGACTGACATCGGAGACAACATCGTGGAGGTGGTACGAACCCAATGTCTGCTCCAGATCGGAGAAGAAGACTAGTCGGTCTGATCGCAGACAATGGAAGATGGTCGCGACTCTGTTCAACTCTTCTAATGATGCTTGCGCGGCACTAGTCTTTACAGCGACAGCGATGTTGCCAGGATCGGGATAGGCGGCACAGCGCGCGTCGTCCTTTGTCGGATCGTGATGGAAAAGATAGCCTCGCTGAGGTATTATGCTGCTCCCATAGATTACGTACAGACAGAAAAAACACGCCAAAAGAAAAGCCCGCTGAATGGAAAGAATCATCATCATAGAGTCGTCAAGGAGAGTGTAGAGAGGATGGGTATGCCAGAGAGTGAAGCATCCACATCTGGGTCGGAGACAGACGACGATAATGATAGAGTGAGATGCGTAACCAAGAAGAAAAGAAGAAGAAGGATAACCTACCGTTAACAACAATTGACGTCCTCTCTTGAAATAAGCATTTCCAGGTACGCCAGGCCTGCAGGGCGGCGGTTTGGAAAAGGAGGCACCAACAGTTGCAAGCTTGACGAGTAGAAGAGCTGGAAATCGAGGCCAGTAGATTTCAGACCGGTCGACGACGGCGGCGGGCCCCGCACGTTCTCTGCATTCTTTTGGCAGAAGACCCACAAAACCGAGATGAAACAATGCCAACAAGGGGAATGAAAAGGCACTTGTGAATGGTGCGGCAGTGACCGACGCCATTGCACAGACTTTGGGTGAAGGGGCGTGGTTGGAATCGACCTCCGTTGTTTGATCTTCGCTCTTTTGCTCGTTGGTAAACCAGCACGCCATTTTCTTGATATCTAAGCGATACCACGATTGAGACTGTCTGCGAGTCGAACAGGCATGAGGTGGAGATATCAGACGTCGTACGTTGCAGGTAGACCACTCCTGCGATTCTGATGGACAAGGCTATGACCCTCTTGCGCCGAGATCCTAGGTCGTGTATAGTCACAAATAGTCGTGAAAATGATCAGCACCCGGCAAAGTTGCGAACCATGTCGCGTGTTGGACCGGTGTCGATCGTCTCGACAAGGCTATTCCTGCTGCTCTGACACATGTAGCCTCGCCAGTGACAGCATCCTCATCCATGGGCTTGATAGCAATGACAGACACACGAGACATGGGCTGCTTCATCATCGTAATAAAGTTCTTTTATCAGTATCACGCTATGGATTTCTGCACACTTCCGCATCGAACGGCCTTGCAACGTCAATCCGCACGCATTCTGGTTGCCAAGTTCCAATGCTTGCCAAATCTTGATTGAACGTCATACCATGAACAATCGAAATCCACAGACGGACTTTTCGTCCTCAAACTCCTTTTCTCGTATGCGTTCCACAGGTCTGGTCATTCCCTTTCGCTGCCATTTATCTTCATTGGCATGCTCCGCCTCGAACATGTCTGGCGACGCGTACGTAAAGATCCTTGCTCGAGACTTTCTCGATGGTAGCCAGTCAGGCTGAGGCGCTCGTCGGCGAGGTGGACTGGTCCTCCTCCACGAGCCATTGTCTTTTCCAGACCAAGATGGTGGCGCTGGTGCTGATCGTGTTGGGCTCAGGAACATCTCAGACGGCTTTGGTGATCTTGTCTGCGAATCCGGAGAGGAGAAGACGTCGTCGTCCTGATAACTTACTTGGAAAGAGGTCGCCGTCGCGGCGACATCCACGCGTTGACGGCTTGTGTGGATTGGGGTGAAGAACATGCTGTCATCCTCGTCCGATGTCATGCGATACGGTTGCAGATTGCTTTGATCGGCTTGCTGTGTGGTTCTGCCTCGAGCTGGTGATTGACGTCTTGACCTATGAGTGGGTGCAGTCTGGTATGCTTCAGACATGGGTGATGTGTATGCTCGCTGTCTTCTTTGCCGTGTTCTCGACGTGCGTGGTACCTCGATCGCACCTAGCTCTGGCGATGACTCTTCGGTGCTGTCAGCCTGGTAGTTGTGATACCCGTATCGATCATCCAACATCCTTGGTGGGCTGGAGCATAGCATGGGCAAGGACATCGTTCTTGACGAGCCAGCTGTGATGACCACGTCGATGATTCCCATTCGTCCAAGATGCGAGATCCCAGCACAATCGATCACAGGTTCAGGCTGCTTGATGATCCTTGCGAGCATGCTTGCGCTTTCCGAACGCATCATGCGCTGATTGACACCATACAGTGCCGGTTCCTTCCCCGGCTTCGTCTTCACCTGAGACCATTGCTCCTTATGAGGTCCAGGGGCTGAGAGTAGATTACCAGGCGATACAGGTTCCGGCATGATAATCCACGGTCGTCCTTGATCGAAAGTGATACGTCTTCCAGAAAAGTGCTGAACCAAGTCTTTTGACAACCTCCCAGGCAATGTATGATCAAGCTCGCACGGCGAGTGTCTGCAAATTGTCCATTGTAGAAGACTTCGATCTTGACAGCTTGGTAGTCGGTGATGTGGATCTGGCTGTGCAGTCCTGCAAGGTCCACCGTCAAGACGATTGCTTTGATAGGATCTTTTGATGGGCTGGTAGTGCTTGAAGAGCCGGTAGTGCCGCGTGCGACTTGCAGCACTGTGAGAGGTCCTGCCTCAGTGCGCAATGACCAGTCTCTGTTGATATCCGGCTCGATGAGCTCATGCTCGGTGAATGCGAGAGAGCTTTTGGCCGATTCTTCTTGATCGTCTCGGCATCTGAGAGGTTGTCGGCCGGTACTCGTGTTCTGTAGAGTCTCTTCCAGATCGAGTACTGTGAGGTCAACATGGACACCGTTGAGAGTGTATCCAGCCATCTCTGCGCTTGGATCCAAGGGGTGAGAGTCGTACGTATGATCTTCGTAATAGCGTAGGCAGAGATGGGTATGACAACTGAGAGGCGAATCGCTCGAGATCTGTCATGGTCCATGTCGTGAATGGAGATACTTTCGAGATATGTCCTCTCCTCTATTTGCCATTGATTGCGCGACCAGAACAAGCTTTGCCATCGCGATTGAACTGCTTGTTTGGTGACGCTAGACAAGCTGCAAACAAGCTCCCAACTCAACGTGGCTCAGTGCGAATACCGATTTCTGGACCGTCAAGTGTGTCGCCTATCTCCACTAGAGTCTTGTCGTAGACCCTGGCGACATCCATGTTCCAGTCGTCGTTTTCTGCTGCATTCGGAACGTCAATGTCGTCCAAGATCAGGTCTCCTTCAAGGTCTTCCTCAGTGTCATCTTCCTCTTCTTCGTCCTCGAAATCACCGGTCGCCACAGCGTTCGTGACTGATATCCGCGTCCGCTCAATCAAGCTCTTGATGCGTACCTTTTCCGTCGTGCTTACCTTGCGACCTGTTGAGAACCCTGGCAGCGGCTCACCAGAGTCGACATCCCGGGCCTGCAGTAAGGAGGCAAATGCATGATCGAGCTTACTGAGCACACGAAAGAGCTGCTTGGGCGAAGCTGGGAACGCAGGGATCATGGTGTTGACGAGGAGGGCGATTGAGATCAGATAAGGTATTTGCAAGGACGCTGTGCAAGGTCAACAAAGGAGGTCGTTGCAGATTGGAGCTGCACTTACGAGTACCGCTGACCCAGACTACTCCCATGAGTTCTTCTACATTACGCGCCGCTTCAGCGAAATTTTGGTAGCCAGGCACATCTTGCCATTGCTCTGATTTGTCAAGCTTGATTGCAGCGATGCCGGCATCCACAGATCGTCCTTGCTCGTCCACTTCTGGTAGATCAAAGCCAGCACCAGCATCGCGCTTTGCGAAACGTCTCTGTATATAGAGGATTTGCTGATCCACAAATCTGATAAAGCTGGATTCTTTCGACCCGCCCGGCTTCAGTGGTGACGCTCGAGGTAAAGGTAATGCGCTGGACTGTCTTGACGAAGCTACAGAGGATGGCGCCGGCGAGTATGGCAAGAAGCCACCTGCTTGGTTCATGAAGAGCGCAGCCGAGACAATTGTTGGCGAATGAGCTGTAGCCGGGCTTTGCTTGAAAGACGAGAAACAGTCGGACGTCATCGGCTCAAGCTTGACGAGAGTGGATGCGGCTCTGGGAATCGCGCTCAAGCGAGAGGTCCAGCACGAGCCTTTCACATGCCACGCTCTCCACAATCTCGTTAAAGATGGCCCCAAGCCGAGGCCGGAAATCTACAAAAATCCGGGGGAGGGAGCAGGCCAAAGGGGAAGGCCTCTGCCTCGTGACACTGTCTTTCATCTAATATTATACTCATCTTCGAGCCTCGTCAAAGGTTCAATTGATCCTCACACCTACTTCAATACTTCAGCTCTCGCGCGTCTTCTTTTCCAGCATCCACTGACCACCATTCGAACTCTCTGATCCCGTTTTCCACATACCTCCGAGCCGGCCACAATAGCAGTCATGTCTCTTAAGAACAGTAAGTCTACTTGGACCAGCACGAGCGAACGATTACTAATTCCTCGCAGGTGCCTTCCCTTCCTCTGCCGGCTTCGATGCCATCAACGGAGCACTGAGCGCTTCCGAGGCCGAGCGCAAAGACGCCATCAAGAAGGGAGGAAACATCTTCGGCTTCACCCTCAAGAACTCTGCGGGCGAGACAGAAAGCTGGTACATTGATCTGAAGGAGACTGGCACAGTGGGAAAGGGTGCGGCACCGGAAGGCAAGAAGGCCGCAGGTGAGTAGATGCATGTTTCGTGGAAGGGGACATCAGGCTGACCTGTCTTTAGTCACTCTCCAGCTCTCGGACGACGACTTCGGCAAGCTCCTTACCGGCAAGGCGAACGCACAAAAGCTTTTCATGAGCGGAAAGCTTAAGATCAAGGGTAACATGATGTTGGCGACCAAGCTGGAGCCAGTATTGGCAAAGGCAAAGACATCGGCGAAGCTGTAGACAACTCTGTACAATACGATCTATCAACGGGGGTATCCTTGCTCGGCGTGTGTATGGTGTGTCTGCGTATACTGTCATGATGCATTTTCTGCTAGGCGTCCCTATATCCATCTAATCGACTCGACGAAGACCGACGACCCTGGACATTCTATCCTCAGTCACTGCTACACCATGTCTCATCTCATCAAGGGTATCTTTATAGGAGTGGAGCGTACAAGCAATTTCGCCGACTTGCCTGGCGATTCTTCGGGTCCTGTCAAGGTCAGCATGATGCTACAAGAGGTAATGCTGGCCTCGATACGTACTGCACCCTATTCATGGCGTTCAGCATTTCCATCGCCTCGCTTCGGCAATTCAGCCAGGTGACCCTGCCTCCCAAACTGATATCGCTATACAAGTCCTCCACTCTATCTTCTTCGCTCTCATAACCATCTCCTTGGGATCTTCTCCCCTTCTCAAAGTCGTAATCGATGTCTCGTGGACGTGTGCCACTCCTCGCCCGACTGGATCTCCGTCTTTGTCGGACCTTTCTTCTCTGTAGCTCGTTTTCATCAGCCAAGAAAGGTCGCTCCATCTCTTCGAATCGCCGTGTCAGCCTCCTAACTGTGCCTTGCAAGTTCCTCAAAGCAGTGTCGTCCAGCTCCGGACCACGAAATACATCTTGAGATCGCTCAGGGCCTCTTGACCTCTGATGCCGTTTTATTTCTCGTAAAGAGGACCTTTCTTCTTCTAGCTCTATTCGTAATGTCGTGAGAATATTTTTCGACTCTCGGCCGGCCTTGAATATGGTCGTAAGGTTCTCCCAGAAGACTCTCAAGAAGGTGGCAAAGGTGAAGGCGAACGATATGAAGCCTACCACGCTGGACCCTAAAGATATGGGCGCCAGCTGGGCAGTAGAGTTCACCGAGCCCATGTCGCTGATCTGCACGATTTCGCAGGTACTTCTTCTAATCAGATCTCAATGGCAAGCCAGTAAATTCTTCTCCCTGAATATCAGCTACCAGCATTTTATCATGAATGTCTGCAAACAAGATCGAAAAGGTCATTGGCAAACATCGAAAAAATCATGCAAGACACGGAAAGATGGTACTCATCATAACTACCTGCGCGTGATTGATTACCGGGATCTGGTGGATACATGTTCTTCGGAGTTGATCACGTTCATCTTCTGGTTCGCACCAGCCTCCCCCGCCAAGGATTTTTCAAGGCTGGAGGGTCTGTCAGTGACACTGACAGCATGACCTTCTTTCCTTCTTATCAGTCAACAAATTTGACCGTCGTCATTTTGTTCAGCCTTATGGCTGAAACTGGGTATTGCAAACGCAAGCCCTGAGGGCAGACGTTGAAGTCGTTGGAAGGTATACTTGAATGAGGTTGTCGGGTGATTGCCGTCTACCAGCAGCAACACCAGATCTAGCTATCCACTACCGCTCAGGGACCCCAAAATTGTCCTCCATAATGGCGATTACATATCATCATAGCCCAGATCTTGAACGACCAAGCCTCCACGATGGACATATCTTGGTCGATCAGACTTGGTGTCTCATATGAAAGCCTTGTCACAAAGCCATATAAACGGCAATACCAGTCAAGCAACCAGACAACTCCACAACCGCCTCATGAACTCACGGAAGTCACCGTTCTGAACTCAAATACTGTCATCGCACTGTCTACAGGGCCCTCTAACGATTAGCATGCACCACACCCAATCTGCCAAAAGAAATATGGTAAACGGCCGGGAAGACGGTGTGCCGGCTGCCACACAAAGCCTCGAATGTCATGGTCACCAATGCCCAGACTGCCTCAATGGCCATCATGGCTGTTGACTTTATAGCAGATCTGCATCGGATGGTTGCAAAGCCGGTAGACTCTGGAGACTCGTAGGTTGTGCTATGGTATCTATGCCATGTGTTTCCCCATCTATTCAATCTGTGGTTTCGTAAGGTCTTTTCATTGACTGCGGTGCTTTTTGCTTCATCGTCAACATGGAGTCTAGTACTAATGTCGCTCGAGATGTAAGGATTGGTACGCAGACGTACGAGTATGAACCTTATGACGTCTACTTCTGGTTCGGTGCTCTGGTAGTCATTTTCATTGCAGCATGCATACGGCGTTTTGATCAGCTTCGATTATGGCTTAGGTACCTAATAAAGATGCATATACCAACCTCATATACTGATCTGTACAGGGTACGACGCGTTGCAGCTGGCGGCCCACTGGTTGATATACCTACGAGTGCCTTTAGCAGAGCATTTGTGGACACTAGACAGCTCACGAGATCACTCAACTACGCTCAAGCGACGCCGAACTCTGCCACATTCACCCTCCCGCCACTAGGCACATCTCTACTCATCTCATGCTACATCGCTTTCCTGCTGGGCCTCCAATTCTACTCGACCTCATCAAGTCTCCAATCCAGAGGCTTTCGAGCAGGCTGGCTTGCCATTGCCCAACTACCACTCCTCATTGCTCTCATCAACAAGAACAATGTCATCACTCTCCTTACAGGTACCTCGTACGAGCGTTTGAATGTGCTTCACCGCTGGGTAGCTCGCTCTCTTCTCTTCCTCGCTATCCTTCACTTTGCCTACCTCTACGTCGCCTTCTCCCCCGATGGTTCCATCTTCAATCTCACATGGACCGACAAACCCTGCGTGCCTACTGGCCTCGCAGCCCTTGTCCTCCTCATATGGATCAACCTCTCCGCCATCTCACCCTTACGACGGTTATGCTACGAGTTCTTCGTAATCCAACACATCATCTCCTGGCTCGCCCTCCTTGGTCTCCTGATCACCCACATCCCCACCGACCACGAACCCCGCACAAAGATCTACCTCTACATCCCTCTCACCCTCTATCTCATCGACCGCCTCTACCGCTTCGTCCTCCTCCTTCACCGACGCTCCCTCGGCAACCCAACCGCAACTCTCTACCCCTTCCCCGCCGACTCCGAGCAAACAGAAGGCTTCACGAAGATTCTCATTCCCAAGCCCACATTCAGCTGGACCCCCGGATCCCATGTCCTCCTCTCCTTCCCCTCCTTCGCCCCAGGAGAATCCCACCCCGCGACCATCGTCTCCACCCCCACCTCCCATAACGGCGCCATCATCTGCCTCCTCAAAGCCGAGTCAGGCTTCACGCGCATCCTCTCGCGCTTCACCACCTCTGAAACCTCCACCGGCTCCCCCTCAACCCAGGCAAAAGTCATGCTCGACGGACCCTACAGCTCCCACTGCCCCAGCCTGGCGTCCTTCGAGAGCATATTGTTCCTCGCAGCCGGGACAGGCGTGACATTCACCCTGCCCCTGCTGCAGAGTCTAGCGGAGCGAGTAGTCGGCGCCGGCACGACGCTGCCCGTGCGCAGGGTGCGGTTCGTCTGGGTCGTGCGCCGCCTCGCCGTCGTCAAGACACTGCTAGCCGAGGTCTCGAGCGCGGTGAAACGCCTCGATGCGAAGGGGATCGAAGTCGCGGTGCAGATCTACGTCACTGCTGCTGGCTCCTGCCCTGGTGTCACAGCAGGGACGGGATCCGGGGAAGAGGGGCCAGGGAGCAGGGGCACGGACGGGATGGTGTCCGATGAGGAGAGGGCGGTGATCAAGGCCTTCACGCCGGTAATGGCGACGAGGGAGGCGAGTGTGGTTGCTGATTCCCAGGATATGGAGAAGGGTGAGTGGCGGGTTCATGCGGTCAGGATGCAGAGTGTGGTTGGGCAGGAGGGGCAGGGGTTGGCGGAAGTGAGGAGGGGGAGGCCGGATTTGGAGGAGATGATGGGGGAGGTGGTGGGGGAGGCGAAGGGGGAGGTGGGGGCTATTGCTTGTGGACCTGTGGGTTTCGTGAGGGATGTGAGAAATAGTGTTGCGGGGCTGGGGTGGAAGGGGAAGGCGGGTGCTGGGGTGTGGTTGTGGGTTGAGGGGCAGGGGGCGTAGAGAGATGGAAAGGGGTTTCTTTTGTTCATTGTACTACCACCATCTTCGCGGAGAGCGATTTGTAATGTTACATGTCAATGACTTGACCAGCCTCCCAGTTTCATGCTCGCTATGCCATGTGCTTATTTGTGGTAGTCATCTGTGTCCTGCTTATGTGAATATCTCAGAAGACTGTCTTGGCCGACCAACCACAGCAGATGACTCTAGCGACTACGAACAGGATAGCGGATGTGACATATGCTACGCCGCAAAAAATGACGAGAGCCTGGTAGTTGTTGCCGGAGCCCGTACCAAGTACAAGACCAGACAAGGGTATACCAAAGAGTGTAGCAAAGCTAACAACGCCGTAAGCCGTACCATACTTGGTCGCATAGTCTTCTCTCCGGCATAATTGCGCCACGCACACGGGAGTTAGACTGTACGCTGGACCACTGAAAAAGCCGTAGAATATCGAGAACACAACGATAGATGCCACCGAGTCTCTGGCCGTCATCCAAACGCTCAATATGAATAGCGAGCATGCAGCTGCACAGATGATGGTGACATTGTACCGACCGAGGACATCGGCAGCCATGCCTGGAAGGAAGCGTCCGAAGATGGCCGCGGCATTCATGACTGGTAGTAGCTTGTTAGCGACGCTTCTGCTTATACCTGCAGAGATGGCATAGGTGGTGATGTATGCTCCCGGTACTAGAACCGCCCAGTCAAGGATGAATATGGCTATCATGGTGACTGTGAAGCGTTGGTCTCGGAAGCCTTTCCAGTCGGCCATTAGTCTAGCCTGCTTATTCTTGGGTAATTTTGTCCGAACGAGACTGAGACCCACTAGTAGAAAGACCACCGTCATGGCAGTCAAGATTCTTAGCGTCCATGGGAAACCGAGCTTGGGCGCAAGACTACTGATCAGGATTGGAAAGACGATTCCTCCGATCCCACCAGCCGTAGTGGCTAATCCAGTCGCCAGTGCTTGATGAGTGCTGTACCAGTGTCCAATAACAGCTACGCAGACAGTCCAGAGGAACGATGATGAGATGCCACCGAGCAAACCGAAGGCAAGAAAGTACTGGTAGTATTCTGCTCCTATCAGCGTCCATTACAAACCAGATCAGAAGGACTTACCAGTACAGAAGCTTGTCATGAGCAGCGATACAGAAAGTCCGAACGCGCCGAATGCAAGAAGCATGCCTGAACCATACCGATCAAATGCAGGACCCACGAATAGTCCACCGAAGAAGAAGAGATAGGCAAAGACGCTGAATATCCAGCTAATCTCGCTTTCTGTGTAGTTGGACAGATCATGCTCAATCAGATGTGCTTGGAATGCTCCAATCGAATTCAGTAGTCCGGACGCAGGAAAGAGTGTGAGCCAGCAGCCGACAACCACACGTACAGCTCTTGCTTCGGGCGTTCTGAGCCTGTGACGAAGCATGGTAGTCGTATCATCCATCTGACGCTATGACTACCAGCAAGGCCTGATCCGATCATCTTATAGCGAAGCAACACGCGGAACAGGACCGGAGGGTTGCTCTTGAATTGGTCTTAGCATAATGCAGAGCATCCACAAGATAGACTTTCTCGCCAAGGCTGCCTATTTGGGTTAGCATTATGGATCATGCTGGAGCATTTCATGGGAGGGGCTGTTGACTCACAGGAGAAGCGACGAGGTGAATGATGAGACTCTCAAAACAAAAGACTTGCCTCGTGTGACGAGGTAACCTAACTTTCTTGATTCCTCGTTCCCATCAACTCGCCGCGAGGGAAGACACTACCAAGAGTACCGCAACAGCATGCTTTCTCGTGGCGAAGCCAGTCTGCAGAAATGCCTGGCACCAGTGACGACTGCAGACTTCTTCAAGTCTAGGCAATCAGCAGCTCAACATGCTTCCACTATCGATCTCGACAATTTCTTGAGCAAGGAAGGTAGACGACGCCAACCATCGTCCCTGAAAGCCAGTGCTGCTGCCCTTGGGCGGGAGGTGATCAGTCTCAGCACCAAACGACCGTCAATCAGCAGCTATACCATCGAGGAGCTCCGTATGACGTTCTCAGACACGAACATCCTGCAGTCGGAAAGTCACAAGTTTGTGCCTGAGTCTGCAAGCTCCCAGATATGCAAGCGTCGTGACCCTTCAGCGGATATTGATCTCTCCATAGCTCTCTCTTATGGGTACTCCTTGGGCTCAGAACAACTCATCCGCTTCCTGACGCAGCACGTTGAGTACTACCACTCCCCTCCGTATTCTGATTGGGAGGTCTGCTTGACGATAGGCAACACTTCTGCCCTGGAGATCACACTGCGCAGCTTCGCTGATCCAGGCGACTGGATTCTGGTCGAGCGGCACACCTATTCTGGCATGATCGAAGCCTGCATACCGCTTGGTCTCAACTTGGTGCCTGTGGCTATGGACGAGCAAGGCTTGTGTCCTACCAGCCTTGACGCCTTACTTTCAAATTGGTCCGAACAGTCGCAGGGAAGGAAACCTCGTCTATTGTACATGATTCCGACAGGTCAGAATCCGACAGGAATCACACAACCGTTGCAGCGAAGGAAGGATATCCTGGCAGTTGCGGAGAAGCATGATCTACTCATCATTGAGGATGATCCGTACTACTTCTTGCAATATCCTACTGCATCATCTGACAGCCTGGTAGCATCATACTTGAGCTTATGCAATTCAGGTCGTGTCATTCGTCTTGACAGCACGTCTAAGATCCTGGCGCCGGGCATTAGACTGGGATGGTTGACTGCGCCCAAGAAGGTGGTGGCTGTGTATCAGGCCTCGCATGATTTGGGAATTGTGCATCCCAGTGGACTTGCGCAGCTTGTAGTGTACAAGCAGTTGAATGATGCTTGGGGTCATGGAGGCTTTGCAACGTGGCTGCGGAATCTAGCGGCGTGGTATGAAAGGAAAGGGACTGTGATGGAAAGTAACATGAAGACTGTACTTGGGTCGTCAGACCTAGGCCAGATCTGCAGCTGGACCAGACCAGATGCTGGGATGTTTGTATGGCTGGTAGTAGACTGTAGCAGACACATTGCGGTGAAGGGATCCGTGGCAGGTTCGGAACTGCAGCAACGACAGCTGGATCGTATCGAGGACGAGATCTATGAAGCTGCACTTGACGAGGGTGTTATGTGCTGCAAAGGATCGAACTTCACGATCAGGGACCCTGCCAGAGAGAGTGCAGCTTCTAGTGTCTGCTTCAGGTTGACTTTTGCCACTGTCTCTGCAGCTGTCCTCGAAGTCGCCATTACGAATATGGTTGTAGCAATCAGAAGGATCTTGCTAAGCGCTCGAAAGGTGTAGCTCGATCGAAGAAACTACCAGCTGACAACAATTGTGTATGGTATGAACTTGACTTGAGTCCACTTGAGGCACCCGTTCGGTTACCATTCAAGGACGCCAACATGGAGAGGTAGTCATGACATACGGCTCCCGGATATCCAGTAACTATCTTGCCCGTGGATCAGCAAAGGTTCTGCCGAGGTATTGCGATTTATCACCGGCTCGATGTGGCATATCGGTCCAGATCTCTCATTCTCTTGCCCATTTCGGGTTTAGCGTCGCGGGCAAGGTGGCTGGCAGCAGCTCGCAGCGCAAGGTCCCATCGTTTCGTAGTAGGTAGCCCTCAAATTGTGTGACTAATGATAAATACCCTTCAACGGCCCTTCTGCTCGAATCAATGGACGCCGACAACCATGATACAAGATTTGGAGTCACAGCCTCGAGTTCTGGTAGTAGGCGGCGGCGGTGTTGGCACTATCGCCGCTTTGAATCTCGTCGCTGGTGGTAGAGCGAGGGTAACGATGGTCTTGCGATCGAATTATCAGCAAGTGATGGACACCGGTTATACCATTGAGTCAGTCGATCATGGCACTTTGACAGACTGGCAGCCACATGAAGGTTTGTCGTACACAGCGATCGTGGTAGGAGAGCTTGGCAGACTGACTGGGTCCGAAGTACTACAAGCCGTTCCCGATATGACCGGGAGGGAAGACTGGTTCAGATATGTCGTATGTGCGACAAAGAACATACAGGACCGCAGGCCTTTGATGGCCGAGGTCGTAGCTCCTGCAGTGACGCCAGGCAAGACGACAGTGGTACTGATACAAAACGGTTGGAACATTGAGATACCATACTTTCGGCTCTTTCCCGATTCTATGGTTCTGTCTGGTATGTCTTGGATTGGCTGTCATGAGGCAAAGAGCGGCCTGATCAAGCACACTTTTGCGGACAAGCTCAAAATCGGACCGTTTCGAAATCCACGATTTAGTCCAGAGGACGAGGAGCTCATAGCTGTGGACTTCGTATCCCGATATGGCGCAGGTGGGAAGACCGACATCGAATATGACGACAATGCATTGCGGTCCAGGTGGATGAAGCAACTTTACAATGCATCCATCAATCCACTGACTGCTCTCTTGGATATGAACGTGACGCTGCTGAATGCCAGTGGCGCTCTGCTGGATATCGCGCGGCCGGTGGTCTTGGAGTTGCAGACTGTGGGCAATCGGCTAGGGTTCCATGTGAAGGACGAGGAAGTAGAGGCACTTTTGAGACCTGATCACACTGGCTTTGAGCCAAGCATGTTGGTCGACAGGGAGAAGGTATGTAAGGGTGTCCCGACAGAATGGCTCGGTCGAATTGATGAAAGCAGGGTAATGCGCTCGAAGTGGAAAGCATTGTTGGCGAATCTTTGCGACAAGCCGAGCGCCTGGGAATTGATACGCCGACCCTACGTTCACTATACTTGATGTGCAGGTGTGTCCAGTGGAAAATCTGCAGTAGATATGCTGGTAGTTTCGGTCATGCCAAGATCGGCAACATTGATGCTCACGACAGCCACCTTGGTCATTCCAAGCTCTCAGATGGCCACTAAGGGGCGTCCGTCAAGCTCCCATTCCTTTGCCAGGATCTTCCAGTCAAAGGTTGTATCATTACAGCGACGGTTATAAAGCTCATTGGCAAACGTTCCCAGCTGCAGATGATGCTTAGATCCAAGGTCTCCGGATAATTCCTTGCAGAGATTTGAGATGAAGTCCAGATCGTCGGTATTGCGAACATATAAGCTTGCCACAAATACAGGCCACGGCATATTGTGCCGGAGGACAGTACCTTGAAGCATTCGCTTGAGAATATGGAAAAGTCGATGAACATGATAGTCCACGACGTGCTCACTAATGTTCATGTCCAAGCTCCTACACGCATACAAGAGACCGGCATGATGATAGAGATCCACAAGAAGGATTAAATCCAATCTGACATGGTCGGACTTGCCGACAGAAAGTAATTTGCAGGCAAGGAGAGACGACGCTCGAGCTTCTTCAAAGCGATCCGCGATGTCCATGAAGGTCCAGGGGCTTGGAAAAGCAGATGACTGTAAGGAACTAATTGTGAGCTCGTGGACTAGATTAAGGTACTCCCCAAACATGACATCCGATTTTGTTCTTGTGAACGTGACAGCATCTCTGACATGATCGTAATCCGATAAGGTCGTACAAGCGATGATATCGTAAATGGCGACCTGCTCTCGCAAAAAAATGAAGAGGTCGTCCCGAACACCAGGCCCAGAAGCAATGGTTTGGATGATAGTGCGTGCGGCAATCCTCTGCAGACGGGCGGCTTCGAAGTCGTTGTAGAGAAGGCAATCGTTGGACAGGATAAGGGCAGATGCCAAGATGGCAATGAGTCCGCTGATACGTTCTGGCTCATTTGCGATCATGACAGTCGCCGCAGGCATAAGGTCCCGCATGGTCACAGTGACCATGGACACAGCTTGCCTGTTCCTTTCCTCGGCACTCGGGGCATTCGCTTCGCTGAGACCAACATTTGAGCAGATCGTGGCAATGCATCTGCTTAAGCATTCACTTTGCTGCGTCAGGGGTAGAAGCAGGCGTCTGTAGGGATTGTCATCCCAGTCCAGCCAGACCATCTTTGGAGCGATTTTGTTCACATATTCGATAAGAATCTCCTTGTATTTGCAAACGGGTCTGCTTTCTGGGATGGTACTACCGTCAAGGGCCACATCAGTATCACTCGTGGTTGCCGACTGGTCTGATACAAGATTGATCCGGTGTCGACTGCGGCTTCGACCGGGTGCAGCATTAACCCAGCGGAGCTGCTTCGTATAGCCAGGGCATATGAGGTCCTTCTTCCTGCATTTATGGCAAGATGGTAGAGTGCGGTCACACCTGATGCGCCTCGTATTGCATGTAGAGCAGTCTGGCGGTCAGCGCAGGTATACTGCCGGACAACTGGAGTCTACCTTTTTCAGCCAGAGTATCGCCGCTCATCTTCTTTGTAGATGTAACGCTGTGAAAGAGACGATAGCATCTGATCGAGCAATCAATGGACCATAGCGGCGCCTGTCTTGTGCCTGCTCAGAGCAGATAGTCTCGAGACATGGTTGCGGATTCTCCAAATATGCGAGTCAAGTGACAACCTTGGCACTTTAAGCCCTCATGAGCTCTGGTTTCAACCTCATTCTCGAAGACTGTAGACACGACCAGCAGTGGTTGCTCTCAATGTCGATTCACTCCCAGGTCATGTCGAGGGGAAACGGCACGGCCATGTCTCCTTTGACTTTCAGGAACAATTCTGGCATGACTCTTTAGCGCCGTGGTTGACGGTTTTTACACCGGAACGTGTTCCTGAGCATCGACACTGGGGGCCCAGTGGCACCTTTGCTTTTGGCTCAACCCTGTTCCACCTTGTAACGGCCGTGACTTCGCGTCAGCTCAAGCGAACTTGATCACCTCAATTTATACACTCTACACTATCGACTTCCATGTCTAACCTCATCGATCTTCAGAACATTGTTGATGGAGAACAGACTCATCCATTATGGAAACGATTACCACTCTTGCTCAGATTACCGCATATTTCCCAACCCGAGCTAACCGCGGGAATATGTGAATCTGCAAAGCTTGATACATGTTCGTTGTTTCACAACAGCGCCATGAACCTCGTTCAACCACTCGGATTCTTTCATTCTTAGGGTAGGCTCCTCTTCCAGCCTTTTCCGCATAGGCCGAGATTGCTTGCATACGCATTTTCACACTATCTCATTTGACCCATGTCCACAATCACGGGAGTGCCCTTCACAACACAGGCCTAGTCCAGGTAGGTCTGATGATGAGGCGCCGACGAGTGGGTTCCAAGAAGAACCATATCATCTCTGTCTCTTCTTCTGACTGTCTTTGCTCTTCACGTCCACTCTGTCACTCATTCACTCGTTCATAGACTCCTTGTAGTCGTCCATTCTTTACAGATAACCTCCAGAAGACAGGTCTGGGACCTCCGAATACACTCTTTTCAATCAATACGCTACCCTCAGCAATATGTCCATGAAGACTGTCGCCGTTCTGGCCTTGGCCTCTGGCTTTGCCAGCATTGCCAGCGCACAAACCTCTGGATCTGGAAGCACCACTCGCTACTGGGACTGCTGCAAGCCTTCCTGCGGTTGGTCAGGCAAGGCCGCCGTCTCTGCTCCTGTCGCTCAGTGCGATGCAAAGGGCAACAAGTTGACTGCTGGCGACGATACTCAGAAGAACGGTTGCGAGGCAAACGGTAGTGCATTCATGTGCAACGACCAGACACCTTGGGAGGTCAATGACAACTTGGCATACGGTTTTGCGGCCGTCAAGCTCGCTGGTCAGCCCGAGAGCGCTAGCTGCTGCGCATGCTACGAGTAAGATATCGTTTCTCCTAGCTGTGTATACTTTGCTAACAGCTACAGACTTACTTTCACGAGCGGCCCAGTCTCTGGCAAGAAGATGATCGTCCAGTCTACCAACACCGGTGGTGACCTTGGTGACAACCACTTCGACCTTGCCATCCCAGGTGGTGGTCTCGGTATCTTTGACGGTTGCTCAAAGTCTGTCCCAGCTGCCGCCCAGGGACAACGGTACGGTGGTATCAGCGATGCCAGCCAGTGCTCATCTTGGGGCGCTCTGTCTGGTGGCTGCAACTTCCGCTTCAGGTGGTTCCAGAACGCCGATAACCCTACCATTGACTGGAAGAGGGTTGCTTGCCCTGCTGAGCTCACTGCCAGGACTGGCTGCAAGCGCGACGATGACTCCAGCGCTGCCCCCGCGCCAGCTGCCCCTGCTCCAGCACCATCTTCCTCATCCTATGTTGCGCCCGCTGAGACTACTCCTGCTGCATCCGCACCTGCCTCGACTACTGCATCTGATATCATCTCTGCCCCTGCTGGTACTCTCCCAGTCGTGACTGAGGAGCCCGTCACTACCAGCTCCACTACCGGCACTACCCCTGCTCCTACTGGCAACGCCGCTTGTGGCCAGAAGGGATACGACCTCCAGAACCCTCCTACCTCTTACTTCGATGGTTCTGGCCAGTTCGCCACATTCGATACCTGCAAGACTCTGTGCACTCAGCAGACTGCTCAGTCCTTCGGTTTCGGCAACGGACAGTGTCTATGCTACCCTGCTCCTATCGCTGGTAACATCAACCCTGTTGCCGATAGCCCAATCACTTTCTACGACATTGGCTGCACCGCTGATGCTCCCGTTCCATCTGACACCACCACCGCTGCGCCAACTGCTACCCCCACATCATCCAGCACTGCCGCCCCAGTCCCGACCAGCTCCGGTGCTGTCTCAGAGCCAACTGGCACCGAGTACCCAGAGCCCACCGCCACCGATGTCTCACCTGTGCCAACTGATGCACCCGAGGAGCCAACTGCTGCTCCTGCCTGCCCAGTCACCTACGTGACTGTCTATGATGACGAGTAGATGGCAATATCCAAACGGGATCGGAAATGAGAGAGTGGTTGAACCCTTTAAAGCGCAAAAAATAGCTTCACTTCGAGATATATATTCATAAATGTCTAGTTACCATCACACTCATGGCTTCCTCTAAAATTGTGGTAGCTATGTAGTCCATGAGACGGCAATGCGAAAAACCACGTGACATGACTAATGAGGTGCTCGCCGGCCGAGGTCATACCTTGCCATCTCTTACTTTTCTGTCAAGATCCAATCACTTTTTGTCCTAAAGATTATGAAGCTCGATTAATTGCTAAAGTTGGAATTTCTCGGTACTTCCAAAGGTGCCTGCAGTCGACCACGTTGGGATCTGCACGCTTACTCCAATCGTTCTTCATTCATCCACACTTCACCACTACTTCACCCACACAAACTACATCATCATGCAGATTTGTCGTGACTACCAACATCTTGCGACCTCGCTTCAGAAGTCGTCAAGGGGATCTGGTCATGCCAAAGGCCGTCGCTCAGGCACGTTCGCATGCTCTCCAAAGTCACTGTCATCGCCAGCCTTGCGATCAAGCACTAGTCTTCAGCTTCTGACCCACCATCTCGCCGAGAATAAAGTCCCTTGTTGGCTCTGCCCTTCACATGAGCATGTCAATCCGAACAAGCACTTTGACTGGACGGACCGCTCCCTCAGGCCCGTACACCTCGTCTACACGCTGGACGCTAGGTCAGAAGTGTCCTCGTTTCAACTGTGCCACAGAGAAAAAGTACAACACGATAGCAGATCCTCGCTTCTAGTATGAGGGGTCGCATTTGGGGCCTGGTGGTGTGGTCCGGTAAGTAGATATCCGCATATTCTGTCATTCTCTATTCCTCCTCACCTGATGCATCCAGTCCCAGTCTGGAAGACAGCGTTTTGATACTCACGCACTACTACTGATCCACTGTTCCCCACGAGCAGTCGTTGTCATGGCAGATTCTCTGACCTCTAGCCAACTTCAAGCCATTACTATCACTGAGCGAGTCAATTCAGCCATTTCAGTAGCGAGCATCATCTTCATAGCGGCCACCTATCTCACAACACCATGCTTTGACAAGCCTATCAATCGCCTGATCTTCTTCGCCGGCTTTGGCAATCTGGGAACATGTATTGCTGCTCTCGTTGCCGACGCTGGACCATTAGCTGGCGAGAGCAGCAGTGTATGCCAGGCTCAAGCGTTCATTGTTCAGATGTAAGCCTACCACTCATGCAAAAAGTGTCTCTACTGATCAAGAACAGGTTCCTCGGAGTTGACGGTCTTTGGGCATTCTGTATGGCCATCAATGTCTACCTAGCCTTCTTTCACGGCTACTCCGTTGAGCATTTCAGACGATTAGACATGTGGTATCTGCTCTTCTGCTATGGCGTCTCCTTTATCCCGGCCATGGTATTCATCTTTGTCTCCGCGACCGATCGTGGACGGATCTATGGACCAGCGACGATCTGGTGCTGGATTAGTGAGCGATGGAACTTTATGCGATTTGTGTTCTTGTACGCCTGGATATGGTGAGTCGTTCTGACTACCAGATATCACTTCTCGACTGATGTATGTTCAGGCTTGCGATAGTATTCGCGCTCTTCGTCTACATTCGAGCTGGCATTATCATCTATCGTCGTCGACATCAGCTGTCAGGCTACCTGAACCCCCTGAATGAGAACCCATTCAAGGCGGTCGTCACTACATCAGTGCACGTCACAAGCGAGCCTTCAAGCACTGTGCCTATGGCCGTGGCTAGTGCTCCACCTCCACTGCCATTCGAATCAGATCTCGACATGGCTCCTCAGTATCAGACCGACATCGATGCACAATCCACTCAGAGCTTCAAGTCTGTCGACCACCCAGACGTACCCGCCATTCTCCGCGTCCGGTCCTACACGAGGAGAGTTGCAGAGGAGAGCGTCAATCCAGAGGCATGGCTATACGCACGTGTAGCATTCCTCTTCTATATAGCATTGATCCTCATCTGGGTCCCGAGTAGTGTCAACAGGGTCTACTCACTCGTTCATCCTGGGAAAGTGAGCTGGGAGCTGAGCTACGTGGCTGGGTTCATGTTTCCGCTACAGGGCTTCTGGAACTTGGTCGTGTATGTCATCACGAGTCGTACGGCTTGCAGGAATCTGTTCAAGGATCTGTCTTATAGGATCAGAGGTTTGAAGGTGGAAAGCATCGTCCCGGATAGGTTGGGGAAGAGGCCATCGGAGAGCAGAGAAAGGTTTGGAAGTGAGGATGCCATTGTGTGGCGCTGATATGTATATGTGCCTATACAACTGTAATACTACTATTCTTCTCCTGCCCGTTCGAACTTAAGTTTGTGAAACTTTGATCCTTTAGCAATGTCGAAGGAATAGAAGATAAAGCTCAGCATTCCATCACGGACACCGAGGGCCGGAAGCTTCACTCTGTAGCCAATGGGCGATTGCATCATCGTTCTGAGAGGAAGCTCGGGTTTTCCTCCACCTTGTCCCTGCAGCTCTGTTTCTTTCCCACAATACCCTGATCTTCTCAATTGCAAGGTCCATAGTCAGAATGTTTGCACGATCGTTCCAGCGCACAGCGCGCGTAGCTCAAAGCGTAAGCTCCAGTTTCTCTTTGCCTCTCGTCCAGTTTGGCATGCTTCAAAGCTGATAGCTGACAAACCCAGCACATCCGTCGCTATGCTACAGAACCGCCAAAGTCCAGCTCGAACGCCCTCCTCTTCGGCGGTGTCGCTGCAGCAGCTACTGCAGGTACCTACTACTACCTCAACTCCAGCTCACCCCCAGCAGCTGTGAGCGAAGCCGCCTCCAAAGTCGGCATCTCCCCACCAAAGGTCTTCAAGGGCGGCGACCAAGGATTCGTGTCGCTCAAGGTCGAGAACAATGAACAGCTGAACCACAACACCCACAAGGTTCGCTTCACCCTGGGTGACGACAGCGCTGTGTCAGGTGTCGATGTCGCCTCAGCACTGATCACAAAGTTCAAAGGACCCGACATGGAGAAGCCGGTGATCCGACCCTACACCCCAGTGAGTGACGAGGATGCAAAAGGGTACTTGGACTTTATCATCAAGAAGTACCCTGGTGGACCCATGAGCACACACATCTCGGATTTGTCGCCAGGTGACACTCTTGAGATCAAGGGACCGATACCGAAGTACCGTTGGGAGCAGAACAAGCACGAACACATTGCGCTCATTGCAGGAGGTACCGGAATCACACCCATGTGGCAGCTGTGCAGAGCCATCTTCAAGAACCCACAAGACAAGACAAAGGTTACACTCGTGTACGGCAGTCTTAGTGAGGACGATATCATCCTGAAGAAGGAGCTGCAAGATCTGGAGAACCAATACCCAGATAGATTCAGGGCTTTTTACGTCCTTGACAACCCGCCAAAGGGATGGAAGGGTGGCAAGGGATACGTGACCAAGGAGTTGCTCAAGACTGTCATCCCAGGTCCAAACGAGGGAAATGTCAAGGTCTTTGTCTGTGGACCACCTGGACTTTACAAGGCGATCAGCGGTACCAAGAAGAGCCCACAAGACCAAGGCGAGCTAGACGGCTACCTCAAGGACCTCGGATATGGCAAAGATCAAGTCTACAAGTTCTAGACGAGTAGAAACCATTGTACAAAGCCGGATGAAGTGAGAGAATAGACATAGATTCATTATCATCACCCTTTTCTCTCTCTCATGCGGCGATCGCGCCAGCATTCTGTTATCGTACAACTCCCCAAAGATTACTAGAAACTCATGACCACACTCGCCCTGACCGCAGCATCCACCAACTCCCTCCTAAAACCCGGCGCTCTGCCCAAGCAAACACTCCCCAGGGTCAACCCCTTCATCAGCTTGGCCACCTCAAGCGTGACATTCAACACCTCCCCTCCCTCCTTACTCATACTCTCCACCGACGTAGCACTACTCACACTCCCATTCTGGCTTCCCGCGTCCATACTCCCATCACTAGCCCCTATACCCCCCGAACCCGACCCCGATCCCGTCCCTGATCCAGCCCCCGACCCCCCCGGGCTCACAGCATCATAACTCGCCGTCCCGGGTATAGTGAAGAAATTCAACGCCGGGCTCTCCATGAGATCACTCAGACTCCCCAAATCCAACTGTCCCAATTCAGCATTCCACAGCCCCAGACTCTGCAAGTCCAGATTGCCCGTCGCGGGCGCCGTGCGCGGTGCCCCTCGATCCGTGATGCGCGCCGGACTCGTCGCGTCCAGGAACCTGCGGTGGAAATCCTCCGCCTCTTCCAGCGCGTGGGTATTCGGGTTCAGGGAAGCGATGTGCGCTTCTACGGCCACGAGATGCTGGGGGGTAGTGAGGTAGCTGATGGGCAGACGGGCGTGTACGAAGGAGGCGGCGCCGTCGACTTTGATCCCCTTGGCGTGCAGGTAGCCTTGTACGTCGTGCGGGTCGAGCCATTCCCCTTCGAAACCGGGGATCGTGGAGGCGATGCTGTCGAGCATGGCGCCGGCGCCTGACGCGCTGGGGGGCGCGGAGCGGCGGCATCCGGATTTGTCGTCGGGGAAGTGCAGGCCTGCGCCGCCGACGTGGGAGAGGGGGGAGATGGCCGAGTCGAGGGAGTCGTTGATTGTGCGCTTGAGGGCGAGGGAGAAGGCGTGGCGCATCGTGGCGTGAGAGCGTCCGAGGAGTTGGGTGAGGCGGAAGACGCGGTTATACGTCTGGGGGGCGCGGGAGGGGTCGTTGATTAATTCCCAGCCGGTTTCGATGCAGCCGCGTTGGAGGCGGCGGGCGAAGGATTTTTCGAATTGGGAGTAGGTCCTGACGGGCTCGAGGGAGAGGGAGCGCGGGATGAGGGCGGATTCGTAGTTGTTGGTGTCGAGGAAGGGTTGGGAGATTTGGGTGAGTTGGGATTCGAGTTGTTGCTCTTCGGTGAGGATTTCGTCTTTGGCGGAGTGGACAGGGGAGGGATAGATGCCGGGGCCAAAGATGGGTTGAGGGTGAGGTGCTTGGTAGTCTTGAGCAGCGGTCTGTTCGTCGATACTGCTTGATTGCTTTATCTCCGTCTCTTGGTATGATTGTGCTGACATGTCTTGTCCACCCATCATCAAGGAGTATCCCATACCGATATCGACGTGCTCGTCTTGATCCTCGGTATTAGTGACGTCGTTGTATGATCCATTGATAGGATCTACAGTCACTGCGCTGATGTTCTGGATGAGCTCCGAGCCAGGAACGTGTGGGAATTTGCCAGGATTCCGTGCGGTAGTGACAAAGGGTGCCAGCTTCTGCACCATCTCGTCCATCTCTGCCTTGGTTTGTGGTGGCAGTCCTCGTCGAGTCGCATTCTGTGCAAAGTCTCGGAGTGACCTGTTCATCATCTCTATGGTGGTAGTGAGCTCAGACACTCGTTGGCGGAGCTCATCGATGGTGGTCTCCTTCCTCTGGCGATATGCTCGCTGAGCGAGTCTGATCTGTGTGCGCCGGCGCTGGCAGACATGTTAGCGACAGGACTAGCGAGAGTGTTTGCTGCGTCAGCGCTGGAACACAATGTAGTAGTGGAAAGCGTTATTTCAATGCTCGCCGGGCGTGAGCCCTGTTGCATCTCATGTCAAAAGGCAAAGCATGACATGGTGCTTCGGACATAGGGACAATACAACCAGATACGAATTCAAACACAAACTGGAAGGGACAAATGCTCACCTCTGCAGCAGATTCATCCTTGGAATTCTTGCGTGGTCGTCCTCGAGGCTTCTCGTCAATATCGGCTTCGGCCGCCTTGCGCTTGCGACCCTTTGAAGTCGGAGCTGCGGTAGTCATGGTGGCAGCAACAGTAGCCATGTTGAGCTAACCGGGATGTCGCAAAATCACCAGGTCCAGAGTTATTGTCGAGTAATCGTCTGTCAGTCGTAGAGGAAGAAGAAGAGTAGAAACAATTACAACATTCTAGATCGGTTATTGACATGAACGGTTGGAGATGGAGGGCAAAGACAGATTCAGAGGATACATGGCAGTACTCGGTCAATTAGGGCATATGAAACTTACCAATCACCCACGTCAAGCCCAGTGTTGGTAAGGTTCTGTACGGCCGTTCGTCCCTTGTTCCAGTACACGGAGTAAGCTTAGAAGTTCGTCCGATTGTCATGCATGCCGGTGTGGGAGGAGAGGGGGAGATGCAGCTGTGTAGGGCCAAAAAAGCGATGAGTGATCAGGAAATTGGGAAGGGGACCGAGTCAAGACTCTGTGGGAGAGGTCTGTGGCATGATCCGCCAAGTGGTGAGACAATCCTTGGGCCCGTTGAAACGGCATAGCCCGATTCGCAGCGTATTTCGGATATCTCAATCATATTTCGTGAGATATCCGGAGCCTGGTCCGACACGATGATTTGCCAGGAATCTCCAGTCAGCGGATCTGGCTGGATATCTCAATCTCATCTTAACGCGTACGTTTATTCAAGTCTGAACGGTAACGAAGACACGCGACCTGCATCTTGGCAGTTCTACCCAAGCAACAGTAAGCGGGTGATGCACCGATCATCATGCGGATGAAACAAGTCCCGGTTGTCGGTGTACAAGGTACATGCTGCCTTATCCGCGCATCCACGATCAAAGTTTTGTATACCCTTGACATGAATGGGTCAGAAGCGTCAGTGCAAGGGAAAAGTGCTCATCAGAACCACTACAAGTAATGGATCATCAGCATCGTAGACAGGAGAAGGTCTTTGGACTTCTGGAACATCCACAACGTGCGCCCCTCCGTTGACGAGCTGTGGTTGTGGTTCGTGCTCCCTTGACCCGTGGCTCGAAAGCTTGATGTACAGCAGCACGGCCAGATGCGTGCCTGTGCACAACAGACCTTAGAAGCATGCATACGAACCTCTAATTTCCTGGGTGTGTGAACGCTTATCTGGAACGCTGTCGGCATATCTCTGGGTACTTGGACCAATCAAGAAGTACGAAGGGACGCGAAGCAAACATACCTTGGAAGTCTTGCATACTGCTATATTCATGGTTGCGAGCTTGATCGAGAGTCCATTGAAAATGGCAGATCAAATCGTCATATTGTGCAATGTTCGTTGCTCACTCGTCTGAGGATTGACCCGGCTATCATCGCCTGGTAGTCATCGCGTCGCGCATCCTCAAGGAATGGCAGGGCGACCTCGGGCGTCTTCCGTCGACTCTGCTAGTTGCAAGAGGAGGTATCAGGGGGTAGAGATATCATCTCAGGATTGAACAGCGCAGCATCTCCTGGTAGTTACCACATTGTGTATCCTTACGAGGTAGGAGGGCGGCAGTAGACGACTTCCGTCGACTCTGCTAGTCACAAGAGGAGATCTTTAGGGGATAGAGGTATGGGAGCCATCAGTGGGTAGAGTAGGCCATGCGCTTGCGCAGACAAGCTTTCGATACCTCACGAGAGGTCGAAGAGGACAGGTACCTAAGTTACTTCCTCACTCTCTGGTTTTTCCTTAGTCTCTCGCTTTCCTACCATACCATGCTTCAGTATATGATCGCATTGCCTGCGGAGCAAAGCTCCGGTATGCCGAGTTCCAGGTTCTGGTATGGCCAAAATCGGATCACGACGACTCTTGGGGCGACATGACTTTGCCTCGCACACAAGAATTTTCTGTCGACGTTTGCCACTTTTTTTCTTTCTTCGAAAGGGCTGAACGAACAGCCAACAAAATAGAGCGAAAGCGAGAGAAGCGGCTGGCGAGCCAAAACCATCCCCTCCGCCACCAGTAAAAAGACCTGCTGGATACATCTCACGCAAGAAGAGGAAAAGATTGCGGGCTCAAGGGATTCGGTACGATTGGTCCGGTATCCTGCCACAAGAGCAGCAGGCGCAGCAGCAGCAACAGCACGAGCAGACAGCGCCCGATGAAGCCAGAGATGACGAAGCCATGGAGATGGCCGAGGACAGTGGTGTGTCTCCGGACGATGAAGGATTTGCGCTGCCAGATAGAACTATCAAGACCGAGCAAGCCACGCCAACGGAGCGATAAACTACCAGTGGAGGACGATTGACAGAGATTGACTCTGGTAGTAATTCTGGAATTAGGTCTCACGGAGAGCATTGGTAAGTCGAAGCTGAGCGAGCTACGCACGCATGCGAGATAGAAACCTTCCGCTGGCCCCTCGCATCTGCGCTCTGATAGTGATGAAGTGGTAGTATAGTAATGAATACTCACTCTTCCACCCCACTAACTATAATTGCTCTCCATTGGTGCCACAGCGAGACAACAGTATGACCTACTCAAGTTGTTACGACAAGTCCCTTACACTACTGAATTATCTGGTAGTACTGGAGTCTGGCAAAAAGAGTAACATAGTGTAAGGTATATATTGTTTTAAATCTAGCTGACTCAGCTGTTTGGCATGATGGTACGCAAATTCCCAATCCGAATTTGATGTACTTTTCCTAACCAATGAAAAGGCCGAGTGGTCTAAGGTAAACCCTTTCTTTCCTGGATCAGAATCGGACCCATTTTAATTGACCAATCAAAGGCGGCAGATTTAAGTGGGTCCCTTAGAGACATCGATATCATCGAGAGATGGAATTGAAGCAATTGAGGGACTTATATCATAATATCTCTGCTCTCGAGAGAGGCGTGGGTTCAAACCCCACTCATGTCACTGCATTATCACGCGTTCGAACCAACGCGTCTTTTTTGGGTCAACATGTGGGTTTTCGAAGCGTCTTTGTTCATCGTAATGCCGATAAATTCAACTTCCAGGCCTTTGTTCGACTCCCACATGCGTGTTTTTATTTTTATCAGAAGTCTGGGGAACGTGACAGACTGGCTAAGCCACATCGCCTGTGGCGGTGCTGTGCCCACAAGTCGAAACTGGATCTCAGCGGCTATTTCTATCTGGGACGACATGTTACCAATTAGGACAACATGTCACCAATTAGGACATCATGTGTGCCTCGTTGTCCTCCCAATGTGATCGCCGTGACTATATCATCTCAAGCGTAGGTATGCTGCTCCCCTCATCTGTTCATTCTCATACTCAGATCTGCTACTATTTGGCTTTTGTGACGATGGACCTCGACGACCTCTTCAAGGCTGCCCGGGAAGAACCTGGTGCATTGCCTCTCATAGAGGATAAAGATATCTACCAGAAACAGATCAAAGTCATTCGCACGTGGCAGCTGTAAGTCGGAAGTCTACATACATCCATGGCCATTCTAACATCGTGACAGTTTTGCAAGAGAAGTATATCAGGATGATGCTGATCTTGAAAGCTACCTAGAGCTTCGCAAGCCCCCTTCGGTCTCTTGTATGAAAGCCTTCTTGAGGTATCTCGTCAGAACTCGGAAGGGCCGGGTTGGAAAGAGGCCGAACCTCAGGACAATGAAGGGTAACTGGCACATGATTAGAACGCTTATCAGGAAGAGATCAAACTGCGACATTTCAAAGCTGAGTATTGATATTGGACATGTCCGTCAAAGGTCAGATCTGCCAAGTGTGCAAGCTGATCGTGTCAGTTCATTCGCCAGCTGCCTACATTGGAGAATGCGTCTACCAAAGCCAAGGAAAAGCCGCTTGCGAGTCCCGAGGTCGTAATCGACGTTATTGACTTTCTCTGGAGGTTCGACGAATACGCTTTCAAGACCGAAGCTCCTCGTTGGCGACTGCAAATTTCATTTGCTTTACTGCTCATGCTGTTCTTCGGTCTTCGCCCAGGCGAATTTACCGACAACAGAAGTGACAACAAACGCAAAGACGAAAACGATACGCTGGCTATAGGAGACGGATTCAAATACGGTGACTTCGAGCCAATTGCGATTGCACAAGATGGTGGTATCCGATGGGTTCTCAAGGTTCGCCTCCGACTTCGTAAAGGGGTGCGACATATTCAAGCGTCGAAGTGAGTATCTCCCAGTTCGCACACGGAGACCCTGCCTAACAGTTGTAAGCGTATACTTTCTCTTGAAACAAAACCTGAAACATCCTCGCCTTTGTCCGGTCTACCACTTCTTCGGGTTTGCTTTAGCGGACGGAGCATTGGACCAGATACGAGATGCAGCACAACTTTCGAGGGTCAACGTACCTCCAGGAAGGGCAGCGATGCCCTTGAAGGTGAGACCTTCTCATCAGGACATTCCGGTACTACAAGCTCGTGATGTCGGGCAGAAGTTCTGCAGGTCTAAATTCATGCCAAGCAATGCACTCAACACCGCACTCACCATGTTGGGCGACAGAGCCGGCTACCAACAATCGTTAACGGCTTATGCGATTCGAAGAGGCCACGCAAATACAATCGACGCTCAAATCACCACAGCTCAGCGATTGAATCGCATGGGTCACTCATCGGCATCAATCTTCAACTCTTACATCTCAAGTACTTCTGTAGTGGACACACAGGCTATCATACTTGGCGACGACCAGGAATCGGAGGTTTTCGACTTCAGTCGGTCTATGCAACTGAACAGAGACACCACTGCGCCCATGCCGATGTCGTCTCGCTTGACCGGTATAGGAGCAATGAAGAGGCCCAAGGAACTACCCTACAAGGAGAGGTACAGGCACGCAGATCAGCGGAGAGCATTTAGGTCCCGACGGGGCGAGCACGAAGAGAACCTCTCATTATTTTTTGACGATTGCTCTGATACTGAAGCTCTTCCTGGTCGGTTGCCGGATACCCGCCAGCAATCACCATACCTACGAGCACTGCTTCGTTGTGATCGGTCGCGAGGAGATATTGCCAAATTGACCGAGGATGAGGATTCAGACGGAGCTTCGTTCGGTTCCACGCTGCGTATCTTCGAGCTCAATGCGAGAACCACCCCGATGTATCACTATCCCGGAGTAACGCCTGATGTGACTGGGAAATGTGTCTTTTGCGAGAAAGATATTCACTCATGGAAGGGCAATGCGTGAGTCAAACCCCCCTCCTAGAGATGGACTTCACTGACGCGGCTGACAGCCCAATGACAAGAGCTAACAGGCACCTCTTGAAGTGCGAACTCGAACATATGTGTTCTGACAGCAACCGTCAGGTGGCACAACGCTATAAGGATCTTGGTTCCCAGATACTTGGCCACTGCGGTTGGGCATCATGTGAAGTAGAGCTGGTCCACTTGAGCCTAGATAGCGTCGCAGAGCATATGTCATCCCATATCGCCTCGGTCTTGAGCTTTCCGTTCGACGGACCATATCTCTGCGCATGGAAACGCTGTGGTCATAGCGCCAAGCATCGCTGGGACCTCGCAAAACACCTACTCTACGAGCACCGAATGCCATACCTTCTCACACGTCCGGTACCAAGAGAGTACTGCTTCCAATGCGCCGCCTTCTTCGACAAGGGAGGCCCATGGGAGAGACACTGCAAGCAGCACCTGGCCTCCCCGGAAACAATATGTCGCTGTATCGAGGTCAACAGTGTCTGCGTACGTGGAGGATCGTGTCCATTTTGCTGGACAAACCGGACAATTCCTGCACAGAAAAGGTTTCATCAGTTTTATCGACCTTGGTATCTCTGCTTACACATCAGCAAGCATGTTGAGGATATTGAATTCCCAACAAGCTGTCCTTTCTCGACCTGCGGCGTTTTCTTGACTTCGATGGACGGTAGCCTTCAGCACTTTGTCGACTTCCATGCTTTGAACGAGGGTCGGTTCAAGCCGCCACCGGACCGTAAGTTTCCACACAACGACCGCAAGCGTATCGTTCAAGACGCAAAGCCATCGGAAGAAGATGCAATTTACACCGAGAGCTTATCAAGACGCTTAACTCATATCCGACCAGGGTTCGAGGAGGAAGACGGCCGCCACATTTTCCGGCTAAGGGACTTGGAAGATGTCACTGAGGATGAAGCAAGTGTCCTTGGATCTTGACCTCGGAACAAGGGGTACACTATATAGGACCTAGATCTAGCCAGAAGTGATAGCATCGTATGAAAAGCAGTGTTCATTGGTTTGAGTACTCTACTACATTGGGTCCACAAGGTCCCTGATCTAGGTATCAAGGAGGAATGCTTATCACTGGTTATGCCTTAACATCAATGAGGCTAATTCGTACCCTCGATAGAATTCCGGCTTGCGCGCTGTTTCAGCCGGCAGTGGGACAGGCAAACGTTTGATTATCCTCGCAGGATTACCAGCGACGACACAGTGCTCAGGAACATCCTATAATGTCAGTTCAGGAGGCCAGGTCTTGTTTATGTCTCATACCTTGGTGATCACTGACCCAGCACCGACAATACTTCCATCACCGATCTTGCATCCCGGCAGAATGGTAGCACCGATGCCAACGAAGCATCGCTCTCCAACGGTGATCGGCTGGGCAAAGGCCAAAGACATGAGACCATCTCTTGCGGGGGAGTATACCGGATGATGTGTAGTAATGAGGCGGACATCGTCACCGATAATAGATGAGCGACCGATGACAATCCTCCCAGCATCCTGAAACTTGCAGTCGGCACCGATTACCACATTGTCCATCACGTGTATGTTGTAGCCGTAGTCGCAATTGAAAGGCGCATTTACAAAGACGTGTTGCCCGATGGAGCCGCTGAAGGGAGGGCCCTCCTTGCTATTTGATCGAAGTGCAGGTAGGAACACGGATTGGAGGATACGCTGACATTCCGTCTGTGAGGTCCCGAAACTCGGTCGGCAGGCTTGATTGAACATTTCTGTGGCGGCCTTGCACTCGAGACGATCTTGTCGTAGTTGTGGATCGCAATAGGCGAGGAAAGGCTTGGAGGACCGCATGTTACCTCGCTCCCGATAGAGAGCTTGCGGTTCAAATGGGCGTGAAGCGATCGGCCTGTATGAGTAGTGCCTCTGGTGACCAGTCGACTGAATCGACGGACCAAGCTGGACACATTTCATCCGCTCCGTAGGCACACCGAGGTAAGCTTGTCGTGACGCCTGGTCGTCGTGAGGCATCTTTCTGCAGTAGCACCAAGGGTCGGATGACGTCGGCAGCAAAGAAGGGGGGGAGTTGGAGGACGCCATTCATACATACCACACATACTGTTAGAGGGACCTTCTTATACTTTGAGACCTCGATTTCCAGGGCAATGCCTCAAAATCGTACATGCTGGTCACTCATGAAAAGCCCACATGGTGGCAAACACCGCTGGTCGCATGCTGCATACCGCATGCCGCTAGACAGATTCGTCTGCATTTCGCGGACCAGGCACTTGTGATTAGGACCTTAGACCATGTCACGCAAAAAAAAGTGCAAGATCGTGGGAATTGTAACTTAATCTTGCCTTTATCCCACAAAACACCAGCTTTGCCCATAAGGAATGCGGCTCTGGGGTTCCAGAGAGAGCCTGGAAATGTCAGTGATGATCTTCCGGGCTGGTCGATCAGGCGTTGTCCCTCCAGTTTCCTGCCAGAACCCTGAATAGTGACCCACTTCTGACAGGATCCTGGTTCATCGATGCAAATGTTGTCATGTATATATATACACAGAGAATCTCTCTCTGTTCGATACTCCATTTCATCTGATTTTGTTTCCTCGCAATGTCACGAAAGAGAACTCGATCATTAGACAGTCACGCAGAGACGATTGAGGAGCAGTTGTTGGCCTTGACCCGCAACGAGCGGGACAGTCATCGAGAGATTCTGAAGAAATTAGACGCCCTGCAGAGCTCAATGGCTTGTCATGAGAGTCTTCCCACTAAACGGCTGCGGCACGGCAATGCTACCGACGTGAGCGGTGCTCTCGTTCTCAAGCCACAAGACAAGACCCGTCATAGGGCGACCGCTGAATCCACTCACAGCAATGTGTTCATCCGGCTTGCCACCACTATCTTACAATCTGTAATCAGTGAAGCGTCGCGGAAAGCCACAAGTAGGTCCATTTGCTAGGGCTGGCTGCCATGCTTACCAAGGAACAGAGCAGCTCAATTGGCGAGACTTCCTGGCTGCCGTCGATTTGGAGGGGCTGCTGAGCAAGATTAAAGGGCTTTCGCAATCGGCGACGCAATGATATGTGTCTTCAAAGCGCAGGTCAGATTTGCTTATGTAATGCTAGTGTTTAATAGTATGCTCATCCCGCTCACTCTACATCGTGCCACATGACCTCAGCTGTTGGCGGATCATGGAAAGTCATGACCAGAATAGGAGGATTGAGAAGGACTTCCTCCCATTCGTCAAACTCTGGCTCATCCTAGACAATGAATCAATGTATGTACAGCATGTATAGAGATAGGCACCTACCAGGGCTGATCCTATCTCAACATGAAAATTGTCGTTGCGCTGCATATGATATCTTAGGGTGTCCACTATAGCTGATGCTAATCCAAGAAACCTAGAGACACATTTCTGCAAAGCCCGATTCTGCTCGACATGATTTCTGCCGTAAGGGTCTCGGAGGACTGCATGCAAGAAGCCTTGCATGGTTGCTTTGAAGATCGCCTCTCTCCTTTGTCGTCTCCTGCGTAACAAACGGTTACGGGAAAGCTTCGGTCCAAATTTTCTCTGAGCCATGATCATGTATATCGCGATGATGGCGATTGTCGTTTGAGAATAAATCGGCCTCACTCCTAGAAGTAATCTACTCAGTCCAGGTTTGTAATCTTGGAGCCATGATTCTGGTGAAGTATATCCAGGGTCCGGCCAGAAACCCGGATTTTGCCTGAGGGATAATGAGGGACAGCGCTCGGCGCGAGGAAGACCGTGCGGAATCTTGACCGTGAGGTATCTTGACCGTACGGGATCTTGACCGTATGGGATCTTGACCGTACAGGATCTTGACCGTACGAGATCTTGACCGTACGGGATCTTAACCGTACGGGGTCTTGACCGTACGGGATCTTAACTGTAAGGGATCATACTTGTGAGGGATCTTAACCATACAGGATCTTAACCGTACGGGATCTTGATCGTGAGGTATCTTGACCGTATAGGATCTTGACCGTATGGGATCTTGACCCTACGGGATCTTGACCGTAAGGGATCATGACCGTAAGGGATCATGACCGTAAGGGATCATGACCGTAAGGGATCATGACCGTGAGGGCTCTTAACGGTACGGATCTTGATCGTGAGGGATCTTGACCGCGAGGGATCTTAACTGCGAGGTATTTTGACTGTACGGGATATTGATCGTGAGGGATCTTGACTGTAAGGGCTCTTAACCGCAAGGGCTCTTAATCGTAAACTACACGCCCCTCCCAGAGTGCTACCGACCACAGATTACTATGTGGCAAGGGAGATCGAGACAACGCGACAGGAGTTACATTCTCTGTTTGCTATGCGACATGGATTCCTTCAACAAGCAACGCTGTAAGACAGACAAGCGAACGGCTCGTCTACGTTCTCGATCAGGTCGTCCGTGCTAAGAAATGTTTCGGCAGTCATCGCTTCGCAATCAGAGCCCGAGAACAGTACTACAGTGCACCCTTGTAGACCGCTTGCTTCTGCAGATCCGATTACAGGCTGAGCTTCGAGGTTGTTACACTGATTTTGATTCAAAACAGTGAGATCGAGATTGACCGCCCCTTCGCCATCCCTTGTGTTATACCCCAGGATCCGGATGTTCGCTTGGGCGACTGTCGCGAGGAGGAATCCACTCGAAATCAAAGTGTTCAGTAAAATGATTAGATTTCTCTTTAATAGTGATGTATCTTCCTTGGTTGTACTCTTGTCGGAGGTCGCTCCTCTCCCCTGCTTTACGTAACGTGACGTTGATTGTAGGTCTCAGTCTTAAGTTCGACCCCTTCACTTGTATCGGCGTTGCAACGTATTTAGAAAGCTCCGTAAGTATAGTGAGGACTGTAGATGCTTCACCGTATGAAAGGTCAATGACTGTTCCAGTCATAGGTAAAAATGTCGTATCTGGCACGAATCTGTGACCGATTGAACTAAAGATATAAAAATGGCATTAAAGAAACGAGGATCGGACAATAGTAGGACTTTAGTACTTAAGGTATCTACCCCGCTCAGCATCTTGGTACCCCGCTCAGCATCTTTACTAACCATTGGCCAGCCCTTCTAATACTCGGAATCATCTTTGAATAGCCGTGCGTGTCTCTTGAATTATTCATGTACAGCATTTGCAAATCCCGAGGACCTACGTCATCCGCGGCTAGTACAACACTATTCATAAAGGACAATTCCCACCCTCGAAACCCTTCCTGGCCATATTGACAAATCCCTTGGATGTTGTGTGCTATATTCGAGATTGGTTAAACGACGTTGCAAGAGTTTGCCGAACATGTCAAAGTCCTGAGTAAGTATTTGGGAAGTACTTGGCTCGAAGTTCTCGTCCACCATTCTCTTTTTTTCCTCAAGAGACGAAGAAGATGATTTAAAAAGGTCTCTTGATTGAGCTCGCCAGTAACGCGAGACCTGCTCTAGACATTGCGACCGCCGGGACTATAGTATTGCTCTACAAGAGGCACGCGCAAGCTTCCAGTCGGAAAATCTGCATAGCCTCGAGCTTACCGCATCGAAGCACTGCAGTCTGTTCGTCACAATGTATCACGTGGACGCCACCCTGATTAGCGATTTGTGGCAGCTGCAGACTGAATGGGTGAAGCAGCTCGGCTGGGATACATTCTACCCACGTTGGCTGGTCTTTGAACGATTTATCTTGGACGTCATTGGTAAGACTCGACATGGGTAGGTAAATTTCTCGGTAAAGCAACCGAAGAGGAGAAGACGAGTGAGCAGTTTGTGAAATGGGAGGTAATGAGTGAAACAGAACGGGAAGCGACTGAAGACGCTGACAGCTGCGCGCTCACCTGTGAGCAACGGCAAGATTGTATTCAATGGCAATAGCAACCCGACAGATGCTATGTGGATGGAGAGCTCCAGAAGGGACAATTTCACGTTCACGCAAAGACTGCGAATAACGGCAGCTATGGAAGCGACGCGAGTGAATGAATCAGTAGATGGCACCAAGGGCGCGTAGCTAGGCTAGGGAAAGAAATCAAAGATTGTATACGAATTCTTCATGGCCTTAGAGTACATTGAATCACCTATTTTGATGAAGCCTACTCTACAAAGCGTAGCAGACACAGCGGTAGTGCACAATGAGTAGTCATGGCAATCGCGCCTATACTTCTCGATAATAATATCGGATCTTCTCGTATGTTTAACAATATAAAATAATAGATGGACGACCTCAAAGTATATCATTAGAAACGCTTCAATCTCATGCCCTACAAAGTCGAGGCCTAAGGTTAAAATCCTTAGTAAATGCTAAGGTTGCTCTTTTAGTACATTTTGGCGATAGGTGCTCTCTCTTCTATGTATAACGACGTCGCTACAAAGTAATAGGAGCCGCTCGCTTCTAGTTCTAGTATAGCTTCGACACACTAGGATAGTAGTAGTCTACTCTTTATACGCTATAATCTACTAGTATTATCCTCTACTACTATTAATTTCTTCCTCCTTTTTACCCTTACTTCCTCTAGATCCTTAAAGCTTATTACGTTTGTCTATCCTAGAATTGTAGGGCTTATAGTATATCTTACTCTAGATTTATTATTAATTTTAAGTAGAGAGTTAATCCTGTCTTATTATAATATATTCTAGGTAAAGGAAGTTTATATAGCTCTAGTAAGCTTTTCTATATGCCTATAAATACTATCTTAGCTCTCTTCTTCTTCTACCTAAGTATCTTACTTAATAATTATGTCTTAGAGAATTATAAATACTTCTACTATTTTTAGTGTCGCTAGAGTAATAGATATTAATAGTATTAATAGTCTATATAATACTATATAAGATCGTCTAATCTATTCTTACTTATTTAGATATACTTTAGATATATACTTATATATCTCTATTTCTCTAAGTACTCTTTATAGATTAAGAGAGAATAGACTATCTTTACTCTAGTCTATAAGTATATTTCTCTTAGTAAACAATATATCTTATACTAAACTATAAAAGAGAGTAAAGTACTAGTTACTAATTATTCTAATACTATCTCTATAAGGGTGAGGTATAGTAACGTATAGAACTAACTACTATCTATAGTAGAGATAGGTAGTAGAACTATTAGCTACCTTTGTTTAATAAGGCTAGAAGGCCTATAGAAGGTAGCTAGAGAGGCCTCGTTATATAATAGGTTTAGCTAGAGCTACATTTACTAAGTCTCCTCCCTATAACTCTCTCCCCTCTATAATTAATCGCCCTCGATTAATTCGCTTATAATAGGCTATAATCGACGCTATTCGGCCTTTCTATAAGGTAGTAAGTAAGTTATAGTAATTATAGGAGTACTTAGCTTCTTTGTCTCTTTTCTACTTCTATTACGTCTTTATTTACCTTTAGATACTAATATATCTAAAGCATTTAAGAGGCTTCTCTTAGACGTACTTACTAACATTAAACTTAGTTTAAACTAACGAGTTACTCGTTCTATAACTCTTTATATTCGACTACTAGTAAGCCTCTAGTAACTCTCTAGATATATTATAGCTCTACTATAGCTATATCGACTTATATTATAGTTCCTAATACTCTATTACTACTATAGCGATAGCGAGGTACTAAAATATTAGAGCTACAAACACTACTAATCGCTATTAATAAGCTTATTTATATAAACTTAATAGCTATCGCGTCGCGACCTAACTTTACTCCTCTATTAATACCTTCTCTTAACTAAACGTCTATTTAGTTATTTCTTATTAATTAATTACTTTTCTAATAACCTTATAGCTATAGCTATATAAGCTTCTAAGATTACTTACTACTCGCGATATACTTCGTATATCGAAGACCTCGTTAGTATATATCCTAAAGCTATCTAGTCGCTATCTAGCGACCTACTACTTAACTAATTAACTAACACTTATTGTAGGGGGGAGACTTAGCAAATGCAGCTCTAGCTAAACCCGTTACATAACGAGGCCTCTCTAGCTACCTTCTATAGGCCTTCTAGCCTTATTAAACAAAGGTAGCTAATAGTTCTACTACCTATCTCTACTATAGATAGTAGTCGGTTCTATACGTTGCTATACCCCACCCTTACAGTTCTATTAGCTCCCCTTTAGTCGTAGCCTATAGAACCGACGAAATAGACGAAGAGTAACGTGTTTACAACTAGGCTAGTTCTAGTGACGAACGCGTCGAATACATTAGTAACAACGAGGGGACGCCTCGTTTAGACGGCTTAATAGAGCTCAATAAAGGCCTATAGGGGCCTACTACATCCCCTGCTAATAAATTGAAGTAATTGCTAACTCTTTTAGTCTAGAGAATAGATAAAGTCGAGAACTTAGTACACGATGTCAGTAGGCGATAGGATGCTAGCAGGACGCTAGCGAGGCCCTAGGTCTCTACTAGAGGCTCTCCTACATCCTTCTCTACTACCGCACTAATAGAGGGAGTAGAAATGTCCCTCCCTATTTATCTACTAGGTCCTAGGGGGGATCTAGACGCCGACTAATAGCGTACCGCTACACTACTAGTGGCAGTGCCCTCCGAATCTAGGGATCTATTAAGGAAAATTAAAGAGCTAGAGTTATATACTAGTAAGAACATAAACGATACTAAGAGGTTCCTACGCTAGCTAAAAACTGCCTTTAACGTTAAGCCTTAGCACTTCCTATATAGTGCTAATAGCGAAGTCAATTAGATTGTGTTCGCTACTTAGTATCTAGGGTCGAAGATCTAGGATATATAGGAACGCGAATACACGTTAGACTAAAGGAATTAGTCTAGCTTAACGTTTAAGAAGTTTGAAGAATAGGTAAGAAACTAGGTAGAGGACCCTATTAATCGTTAGATGAACGCAGTTATTCGGTACTACTAGGCTTAGTAGGGCGAGAAGGAGTCTACCTAGTCGTTTTCTAATAGGCTTAGATCCTTAGAGGACTAGATCGAGCCGAAGTATAGCCCTAAGCACTTAGCCTAACACTTCCTTATAAAGCTCTAGTAGGACATTTAGACCTGCATTCTAGTAGAACCTAATAGGCCTAAGACTCGAGTAGAGTTAGTTTAAAGGGCGACTATATATAAGAACTTAGATCGCTATACGGACCCTAGCTAGAAGCGCCCTAGTAGCCTAGCAGGCTAGGAAGGGGATAACCTTAAAGGCAAGAAGCCTAAGGGGGATAGGGCAGCTCGTAGTGGAAACTATGCCTACTCTAGTAGATCTAGAGGATCGGGCTAGAGGGGCAAGGGCAAAGCTAAGGCTAGAGGCCGAGGCGGATCTAGAGGATCCTAAGATAGAGACCTATCGATAGTAGAGTGCTAGAGTTACTATAGGAAGGGGCACTATACTAATACGTGTCCTAAAAGGAACTATAGCAACTAGTAGTCTAGTAACGTCTAGGTAACGAAGGCTAAGGGTCGAACCCTAGCGCTAGCGTAATATGTTATAGGACGCTATAGGAGCCTACCCTAGCACTAGAGGGTAACTAAGGTCCTACTAGCGAGGTGCCGAGTAGGCACTATACTTAGTCCTAATAGTAAGGTTAGGATAGATATACTTCTCGACGACGCGGTAGATATAAATGTCGTGTCTCTAGCGTTTGCCCTTTAGCACTCGCTAAAGAAGGTCGATATAGGGGTTCTAAATATTCGGAGCTTCTAGGGTTAGCGAGCCTACTATTATAGCGCCTACGAGATCGAGTTGCGTTTAATAGACGATAATAGCTTAATACGAGAGTCGAAAGGCCTTTTCTACGCGATAGAAACGAGCCCTCCTATTATTCTTAGTCGGCTGTAGCGCTACGACTTAGGTGTTATAATAGACAGCTAGTTAGACTACTAGAGATACAGCTATAACGCTATAGGCGTGCGAGTAGTACGAGCGAGAGAGTTTATAAGTCTAGTCTATAATAGCGCTAAGGCATATTACCTCCTACTAGTCTAGGTAGGTCAGGAGCTAGCTATCTAGAGGGTGGCTAGGAAGGGCTTAGAGAGCCTACGGGGTCCTAATAGGGGCCCGCCTTATAAATAGGCTATCTAGAGGGTGGCCGGTAAGGGCTCGGAGAGCCTATAGGATCCTAGTAGGGACCTACTGTCTTATCTATAAGACTTTGTAGACATGTTTACTACAGATTCGATAGTAATATAGTCGATATAGGATATGTCGCATCCTATCGACCTCGAAGAGGAGAAGCAGCTACTATCGCGGCCTCTATATAATCTATCTATAAAGGAGCTAGAGTTGCTCTATAAATATATAGATACGTCGCTAGCTAAGGGATAGATTAGGAGATCTAAGAGTCTAGCTAGCGCGCCTATCTTATTCGTACTAAAGAAGGACAGATCGATACGTCTCTATATAGACTATCGTAGATTAAATGTAATTACTGTTAAGAATCGGCACCCTCTCCCCTTAATTAGCGAGACGCTAGATTAGCTTAGTAGAGCTACGGTGTATTCTAAATTAGACCTTAAAGACGCTTACTACCGCATCTATATTAAGGAGGGCGATTAGTAGAAAACAGCGTTCTATACTCGGTATAGTTACTTTAAATACATAGTTATACCTTTTAGATTAACTAACGCTCTAGCTACGTTCTAGGCTTACATTAACCGCGCCCTTATAGGGCTAGTCGATATCTTTTGTATAGTGTATCTAGATGACATCCTAATCTATAGCTAAAGCCGAAAGGAATATAAGTAGCACCTACGAAGGGTACTAGAGAGGCTACGTAAGTTCGCGCTATACGCTAACCTAAAGAAGTGTAAATTCTTTAGGAACGAGGTCGAGTTCTTAGGGTTTATCGTTAATACTAAAGGGGTTACGATAGACCACTAGAGGGTCTCTACGATTATAGATTAGCTAGTCCCTAGGAACTATTATGACGTTTAACAGTTCCTAGGCTTCGCGAATTTCTACTGTAGGTTTATTAATAGGTATTCGTCGATCGTATCGCTACTAACTACCTTATTTAAGAGGTTAAAGAAGGGTAAATAGACTACGCCCTAGGTTTAGAGTAGTCGATAGTAGGAGGTGTTCGAAACGCTAAAGGCAGCCTTTACTAGCACGCTAGTACTACAGTACTATGATCCTATATTGCTAATTCGTATTAAGACCGATATGTCGAAGTTCGTACTAGGTGCGATTCTCTCGTAGTTGTTCGAAGTTAATAGGACTAAAGAGTAGCACCCGATCGCGTTCTAGTCGTACAAATTGTTACTAGTAGAACAGAACTACGAGACATATAACTAAGAACTTCTAGCGATAGTCGAAGGGTTTAAGTAGTAGAGACACTACTACGAGGGGGCACTAGAGGTCATCTAGGTGCTTTCTAACTATAATAACCTAAGGTACTTCTTAACTACTAAGTAACTAAACGGCTATTAGGCTCGGTAGGCAGTGTATCTATAGGTATTCGACTTTATAATTAAGTATTAGACAGGATCGAGCAATCCTACTAACGCGCTATTATAGCGTCCTAACCTAATAGAGGACGAGACTATAGAGACGACGTGTTTACTAACTATCTAGAATAAGCTAGTAGTAATACGCCTTATAGACAGTAGTCCCTTAGTGGCAAGGGTGTATATAGGCCTAGGGGCTCACTACTATAACCTATAGATCTCTTAGGTCTCGAGAATTATAGTTGTAGGAAATCCTTTAGACGTAGGGGTTAGCTATATAGCTACTAGTAGGATACTAGATAACGAGGATTCGAGTAAAGAATCCGACTCTAAGGACGCTAGGAGTAGTTCCCTAGAAGTAGACTAGCCTAACTAGTTACGAAGCAAGTCGTCGAAGAGTAATAAGGAATTACTAGTAAAACTTAGTAAATTACTAATTATAATACCTCGAGTCGCTATAGTAGCGGCGACTATAGGGGAATCGCTTTAGAGGGACTGCCTATTAGAAGACCTAATAGCTATTATTCGCGAACTCTAGAAGTCGGATAACTTCGCCTATAAGCGAGCGATTTAGCCTGCCTAGAAGGCTAATAGTAGCTATCTAGAGTGGCACTAGAAGGACGATGTCCTCTACTATAGTAACGCTATATATATGCTAATAGATGTCGCGCTCTAAGAAGAGCTAGTAAGGCGTTATTACGATAAGCCTACTAGAGGGCACTTCGCCCGCGACAAGACCTATAAGTTTTTAGGCTAGAAGTATTACTAGCTAGGGATGTACTACTACGTTAAGGATTATATCAAAACATATCGAGTTTGCTAGATAATAAAGCCTTAGACGAGGGCACCGTTTAGAGAGCTATAGAGCCTACTAAAACCAAATAGGCTATAGTTAGAGTTAACTATAGATTTTATTACAGATTTGCCGCCGAGCAAATTGAACAGAATAGTGTTCGATTCTATACTAGTAGTAGTAGATCGCTTTACTAAGATAGTAAAGTACATCCTATATTGTAAAACGACGATAGCGCCGTAGTTAGTAGAGCTATTTATCGACTAGATTGTACTAGAGTATAGATGTCTAGAAGGCGTAGTATTAGATAGAGGATCTATCTTTACCTCGGCCTATTAGTAATGCTTCGCGTACGAATTAAGGTTCGTTACTAAGTATTTAATAGCCTTCTATCTATAAATAGATAGCTAAACCGAGAGGCAAAACCGCTCCTTAATCTAGTACCTACGATACTATTATTTAGCTAACTAGTCGGACTAGTTACGATAGCTAAAAACAGTAGCGTAGGCGGCGAATAATTTATACAACGAGATGTTATAGATGACGCCGATAGAGCTATATACTAGTAAGGATACTAGGGGGAATCTAGATAGGTCCTAGGGGCGTAACTTCTAGAGGGGGGTACTAGCTACGTAAGAGAGAGTAGTATAGTTAATCTCGGCGAGGAAGAGCTTAGAGTAACGCTAGAAGTAAGCTTAGGAGTAGTAGAAGGTAGCATATAATAAGAAGCATCGTCCGCACTCCTTCTAAGTCGGCGAGAAAGTATGTCTATCTATAGCGAACCTTAAGCTAAAGGTAGTAAAGCGTAAGCTAGGACCTAAGTAGTTGGGCCCCTTTATTATATTAGACCGTATCGGCGATTAGGCATATCGGTTAGATCTACTAGAGAGATCGCAAGTCTATAATGTATTCTATGTGTCGTTGTTAAAGCTATATAGCTTCTAGGGGTCTTCTAAGGTGTTACTAGGGGACTTCGAGATTAATAACAGCATAGAGTACGAAGTAGAAAGAATCCTAGAGCATAATTAGCGTAAGAACTAGACGTTCTTAAAGGTCTTATAGAAGGGATACCCTAAGTCCGACGCTACTTAGGAACCTAAGGAGGCGTTAGATAACGCTACCGAAGTAGTAACTAAGTATTAGGCAGAAGTTAGCTAGAAGGCTAGTAGGAGGGCTACGAAGAAGGTAAGGAGGTAGGACAGGAGGAAGTCATTTATTACTATAACTATACGACTACTAGCTGCCGAGTAGCGCTAGCTCTCTCTCCTAATAAGCCTTAAGGATAGGGTCCCTAGTAACGACCTCCTCCTCTAGCGCTAAGCTAGCTTCTACCTCCCTCTACACCCTATCGCCCTCTAATAAGGACGATAGGTCCTTAGGACGCTAAAGGACGTCTACTAAAGCGTAGAGCGCGGCGGGGTCGTTAAGGCGACTAATATAGTGCCCGACGGCCTAGATCCTCCTCTCTAGTAGCTAAGCCTCCTAGCTTATAGAATCGGCGACAGTAGTACGCTCGTAGAATAGAGCGATATAATACGCGCTCGCGTCCTTAGCCTCTATAGTAGAGACTAGGTCGGACTCGTCGTTATAAGCCCTACGTAGGGGGTCGGAACTAGCCTAGGAGGGGTCTAGAGCACTAGCGCGTAGCGCCGTACTAGCGAGGTCAGATAAGTCGACCTCTATGTTATTAAGAGGGTCGATAGGGTCGACAAGATGTTCGTAGAAATAAGCGAACGGTCTCGTGCTAGCATTGCTAGTCTTTTCTATAGGAGACTTAGTAGTCTCTATATCTAGAGCTACCGCTATAGGAGAAGAGATTTAGGAGGTCCTCCTATTAGAGGCTGCCTCTAGATCTACTATTAGAGGGTTCCCCCTAATAGGGGCTGCCCTTGTCGACGACTATAAGGAACGGCCGTTACTAACCTTACTAGTCTTTAGCGCCGCTACGCCCTTAGAGCTAGAAGGCTTCCTTAGGGTAATAGGGAGCGTTTTAGTAGCTGCCTTTACTAGAGTCGAGGTCTTCCTGCCTGTCTTCTTCTTAGTCGGCGAGGGATCCTCCTCGGCAGGAGAAGCCTAGCGCTTCTTACTGCGAGGGGTCTAGAGATCAGCTAGAGGGGGGGGTAGAGAGGGGACAGCTCTACTAGAGAAGTACTACATAACGTTAGAACAAGCCACTAAGAACGACGTCTATACTTATAGCGCAGAGGATACTAGCTACATCCTCTATAGCGATATATAGATAGCGTATCTCGTCGACTTTCGACTACTCTAGATCTAGTCTAGAGAGGGCTAATAGGTTAAGCTTCGTAAGGTCCGAACTAACCTTCTACTTACGAGACGTAACTGTAATTACAGTAGTAGTAAGGTCCGACTAGAGCTTATTATACTTGTCGACAGAGGACGAATCCTCTAGAACTAGAGTGTGTTTGTTAAGAGCCTAGGCGAGCTCGAAGGTGTCTTATACTATGTTAGTAAGGATATTATCCTTAATCGGCACGTAGCGAGCCTTTGCCTTACGGCACTACAAACAGGCATTACTAAGCGATAGATCTCTGTCGTAAGGCGTATCTATAAGTGTCAGTCAATTAGTTAAGTAGTAGGTCGCTAGATAGCGACTAGACAGCTTTAGGATACATACTAACGAGGTCTTCGATATGCGAAGCACATCGCGAGCAGTAAGTGATCTTAGGAGCTCGTATAGCTATAGCTACGAGGTTGTTAGAAAAGTAATTAATTAATAAGGAATAACTAAACAGACGTTCAGTTAAGAGAAGGTGTTAATAGAGGAGTAAAGTTAGGTCACGACGCGATAGCTATTAAGTTTATATAAATAAGCTTGTTAACGGCGATTAGTAGTGTTTACGGCTCTAATGTTTTAGTACCTCGCTGTCGCTATAGTAGTAATAGAGCGTTAGGTACTATAACGTAAGTCGATGTAGCTATAGTAGAGCTATAATACGCCTAAAGAGTCACTAGAGGCTCACTAGTAGTCGAATATAAAGAGTTATAGAACGAGTGACTCGTTAGTTTGAACCGAGTTTAACGTTAGCGAGTGCGTCTAAGAGAAGCCTCTTAAATGCTTTAGATGTATTAGCATCTAAAGGTAAATAAAGGCGTAATAGAAGTAGAAAGGAGACAAAGAAGCTAAGTACTCCTATAATTGCTATAACTTGCTTACTACCTTATAGAAAGGCCGAACAGCGTCGATTACAGCCTATTATAAGCGAATCAATCGAGGGCGATTAATTATAGAGGGGGAAGAGTTATAGGGGGGAGACTTAGCAAATATAGCTCTAGCTAAACCTGTTACGTAACGAGGCCTCTCTAGCTGCCTTCTATAGGCCTTCTAGCCTTATTAAATAAAGGTAGCTAATAGTTCTACTACCTATCTCTACTATAGATAGTAGTCGGTTCTATACGTTACTATACCCTACCCTTACACTTATAGACACGCCTTACGATAGAGATCTATCGCTTAGTAATACCTATTCGTAGTGCTATAAGGCAAAGGCTTACTATATACTAATCGAGGATAATATCCTTACTAATATAGTATAGGATACCTTTATACTCGCCTAGACCCTCGATAGGTATACTCTAGTTCTAGAGGACTCGTCCTCTATCGATAAGTATAATAAGCTCTATTTAGACCTTACTACTACTATAGCTATAGTTACGTCCTATAAGTAGAAGGTTAGATTAGATCTTATAAAGTTCGACCTCTTAGTCCTCTCTAGACTAGATCTAGAATAGTCGAAAGTTAATAAGATATGTCGTCTATATATTACTATCGAGGATATAGCTAGTATCCTCTATACTATAAGTATAGATATCGTCCTTATTAGCTTACTCTAATATAGTATAGTACTTCTCTAGTAGAGCTATCTCTCTTCTACCCTCCTCTCTAGCTAACCTCTAGACCCCTCGTAGTAAGAAGTACTAGGCTTCTATTAGAAAGATATATAGTAGCGTATAGAACACTATAGTAATAAATAGTACTACGATAGTAAGACTAATTACTATATAGACTACTCGTATATAAGTAGTCTACTTTATACCTATAGAGAGATAAGTTAGCTTAGTAATACTAGGGATACCTTTCTGTAGGGGGGAGACTTGGCAAATGCGGCTCCGGCTGAACCCGTCACGTGACGAGGCCTCTCCGGCTGCCTTCCGCAGGCCTTCCGGCCTTATCAAACAAAGGCAGCTAATAGTTCTACCACCTATCTCTACTATAGATAGTAGTCGGTTCTATACGTTGCTACACCCCACCCTTACACTTTCTCTAGCCTAACGCCTCTCTACTAGCCTAGGGTCTAGTATACTAGCCCTTATAACTACCTCCTCTCTTATCTAAGCTACTCTTAGCGACTTTATTATATCGCTATTCGTCTATTAGTCGTATACGAGTATTATATACTTCTTATGTTCTTCTCGTATATACCTATTAAATTAGCTTAAGGTATATCCCTAAAGAGGCAAGTATAGGCTACTCCCTTTATTATAGAATGTTTTAGGTTTAGAGTAATAATAACCTTATTATAGCCTTTCTTAGGCTTTAATAATAGAGATTATATACGCGTCGCTAGCTTAACGTAGTAACTATATATAGTAACTTAGATAAAGTTTATTAATACTAGTCTAGTAAATATTAATAGCTTCTTACCTTAACTTTTATTTCTTCTATATTACCTTCGATACTACTATCTCTTCCCTTTTTTTAAGCGCTATACCTACGAAGCTACTACTTTCTTTCTATAATATATATTCCTTATGTCTACTCTTATTATAGCTTCTAAAGACCGCTATATTATTAAACGTAAGGAGCCTATAGTTAGAGATAATCCTACTAGAGGTCTAAGATAGACCTACTATTATACTCGTTACTTTACGTCTACGCTTACTAAAGGTAACACCCTCTCTTTATATACTTAATATAGCTAATATACTTATAGGTAATCGTTACGATACTATATTTAATACTACTAGTAACATTAAGTACGCCTACTATACTAACTCTAACTATAGTTATCGCGCCCTCTCTATAGAGGTATATAAGTTTATTAACCCTACGATAGTAGCTATCGACGTGTATACGTCTACTAAGCTTCGTGTTCCTAATATAAATACGACCGACGCGTAACGTTAAGAGTATAAATAACTTTTAGGACTTCTCTATAATCGTGCCTCTAAGCTCTATACTAAGGCCTTAGCTATATTAAGAGTTAATTAGTACTCTACTAGGTAGTATACTAGCGACGTAGCTACGCCTAGTAGGTGTAAAGCCTACGACGTAGCTACTAGTAGTAGCGACTCCTTATCTACTAAGTACTTAGTATAGAGGTAGTTTATTAGAAATAAGTTAGCTAACTTAGTAGACCTTTAACTTACTATAAGTTTTCTAAGTTGTTATTTTAATATACGACGCGCTTAAGGTTCGTATACTAACTACGTTTATAGTCTCTTTATAATACCTCTAAGGCTTATAACTTTACTACCTAGACTATTTCTACTCGTATTAGTTAGACCTATACTTAGGACTAGGCCTTTAAGGGGTTCGAGGATGTAGCTCGCCTTATAGGCGTTATACCTACTACTACTATAGTCTCTCCTATAGTCGCCTTTTCTCCTCTAGCTAACCCTCCTCTAGTTAACTATTCTCTAGTTACTTGTTCTTCTACTCCTCTTAAGCGCCCTTTACTACTCCCTCTACTAGATATTCTAGATAGCGCTAAGTGTACTTATATACTTAACGCTACTAGACCTCCTCTACTACTCCTAGATCGCGAACCTAATATAGAGTCTAGTAGCGACGACGATTACTCTACCTCTTCTTCTAATAACTCTAATCTTTATAATAACTATAGGGACTCTCCTATTACCTAGAAGGGAGCGCTATATAAGGGCTATAGTCGTTAGGAGGAGCTTAACTGTCGCTACGCTATATATATAGCTAAGCGTTATATATATTATATATACAAGTAGTAGGAATAGGATACCTACTACCTCTACTATTATAATAGGTAGGTCTAGCTTTTAGTAGGCTATAAGTTAGAGTTAGTAGAATAGAGGTCTTGTAGCCTATAAGGTAGTAAGGAAGGTAGTATAATAGGTAGTACCTAGGCGATATACTTATTATATACTTTACGCGTTTTAAGTACTAGTATTTAGGTTTTAGTCTATATCGTAGCTACTTAATAGTTCCGCTTAGCTATATAAGTACAATTTTAGAGTATATTATATAGGCCTATATAGTAATAAAGTCTACTTTTCCTTATTAACTTATACTCCTATCTATATACCTATTTACTTCGATACTTATCAAACTATTCTAGTATGCTTCTTATATACTCTAAGTTCTCGACTAGCTCCTATATATTATAGTCTATACTATATCCTTTCTATCGAACTCTATATCTCTTCTTACCCTTATAGGTCCTTAAGTCTATAATCTATTCGACCTCCTATTCTATATCTCTATTAATATTAATTAGAGGTAGTATATACTAGTCTTACGCTTCTTCTACTCTCCTATTATATAGCTCTAGTAAGGAGATATAGAATACGTTATAGATTCTACTATATCTTATTAGTAGTACTAGGCGATATACCTACGACTCTATAGTATCTATTATAATAAATAGACTATCGAAGTATACTCCTATCTTACGATAGGGTATATTAAGTTTAATATTCCTTAATAATAGGAGGACTTTATCCCCTATATTATATGTTTTAGGCTTATAATGTTTATTATAATACTTAGCTTACTATTCGCTTACTTTTTACTATCTTTTAGCTAGCTTATCGCGTACTTAGTGTATACGCTCTACTCTATCTTTCGCTACTAGGACCTCCCTCTCTAGTAGCTTAGCTCGAGACACTCGGTCTACTATAAGCTCTAGAGAGTATCTATAAAGCGTAAAGAAGGGGCTTATACTCGTCGCCTACGAGTCGCTATTATTATACGCGAATTTAGCTATATTTAACTATTCTACCTATTACTCTTACTTATCTAAGTAATAGTATTAGAGATATTACTCTAGGGTTTGATTCTAACGCTCTATCTATCTATCTATTTATATATAGAACGCTATACTTAGCCTATATTTCGTATATAGATTATAATAGAACTACGACTAGTATTTACTTATAAAGACTAATCCTCTATTAGTAATAATCCCCTTTAGTACTCCGAATCTATAGATAATATATCTAATAAATAGATCTATAAGGTCTATAGCCTTATAGGTCTTATTAGTTAGAATATATGTAGCTAGCTTTATATAGTAGTCTACTACTACTAATATCGCGTCGTAGACATAGCTATCGCGCTTACTAGATAGTAAGTTAGTAATAAAGTCTATCGTAAGTTCTTAGAAGGGGCCTACTAGTAGGGGTAGAGTAGCTATCTCGCTATATAGTTAGTAGCGCCTCGCCTTCGTCCTCTAGTAGGTCTTATAGGTTTCTATATACTCTTTTATATTACTCTATAGCTTTAGCTAGTAGTACTTCTACTCTAATAGTATAGTCGTCTTAGCTACGCTAAAGTAGCCTATAAGCTCGTCGTCGTAATAACGTTAGATAAGCTCTACCTATAGAGCGCTCTCTATAGGGATATATATACTATCGCCTATATATAGAGTGCTACCCTCTAGCCTCTAGGATCTGTCTTACTTAGTCCTTATATATTACGCGCCCTTCTTATAGAGGGGATCGTAGCTCTATAGATCTACGATTATATCTATTATAATATTAGATCTTAGGGAGTATAGTTCCTCTTATTAGGTAAGGCTAATAGCTACTACCCTTATAAGGATCCTATTTCCTACTATAAGGCTCTATAGAGTATTCGTATAGAGCTCGTATATAGGGTCCTAGCTTCGATCTATAATACTAGTACATATAGCTATATATTAGAGGACTTCTTAATTTATAGCGTATATACGCTAGACTATCGTTTATAAGGTTATAGAGGTTCCTATATTAGCTAACTTACTTTATAATGTTAGTAGTAGATAGCTAGTCTCCTACTCTTCGCTTATATAGTTACTACGCCTTAATAGTGCGTCTACTAGGTTTTTCTTCCTAGCTCTATACTCGATAATAAAGTTAAAGGTAGCTAAGAAGGTTACCTATCTTACTTATCTCCTATTAAGCTATTAAATCTTTATAAAACCCTTTAGGTTATTATAATTAGTAATTACTATAACTACTAGCGTAGCGCCTTCGAGGTAGTAGCGCTAGTACTTAAAGGACTTAATAATTATAAGTAGTTCTTAGTTATAAGTCTTATAGTTCTATTCTATAGGAATAAACTTATACGACTAGAATGCAATTAGGTACTATTCTAAGTACTTATCGCCTATAGGGATTAGCTATAAGAGGATGCCTATAGCTATAAAGTTTAAGGCATCTATCTCTACTCTAATTAATGCTCCTAGAACGAAGTAGTAGAGGATTAGTACTCTTATAAATACTATATATAATAGGTAGAAAGTATTCGACTCTACTCTTATCTACTTAAATAGAGTATACTATTTACCCCTTTCTAAGCCCTTAAAGAGTTTATTTAAGGGTTATACTATCTAGGAGTATTTATAAATAAACCTCTAGTAGAAGTTATAAAAGCCTAGGAAGGTCTATACCTCTAAGTAGCTCTTTAGCTCTAGCTACTCTAAGATTGCTTTTACCCTACTAGGGTCTATCGAGATACCTATAACGCCTACGATATACCCTAAGAACTCTACTTCCTTCTAGAAGAACGAATACTTCTTTAGGTTAGTAAATAGTACGAACTTCTTTAGTCTCTCGAGTACTAGTTATATATACTCTATATACTATTCCTTAGACTTACTATAGATTAGGATATCGTCTAGATAGACTATATAGAATATGTCGATATATCCTACTAGTATCTTATTAATATAGGCTTAGAAGGTAGCTAGTACGTTTATAAGGCTAAAAGGTATTATATAGTATTCGAAGTGTCTATATCGTATATAGAACGTAGTCTTCTACTTATCTCTATACTTAATAGGGATATAGTAGTACGCGTCCTTTAGGTCTAGCTTTAAGAACACCTTTATACTACCTAGTCTATCTAATATCTCGCTAATAAGGAGTAGAGGGTGCTTATTCTTAATAGTCACCTCGTTAAGACCTCGATAGTCTATATATAGGTAGAGACTACTATCCTTCTTTAGTACGAATAAGATTAGTGTACCTACCTCGCTTACGCTATATCTAATCTAGCTCTTTACTAAGGCTATCTCTAGATACTCCCTTAGCGTTAAGAGTTCTATAACTAAGAGGTTATATAAGGCTTTAAAGGGTAGTTTCTTACCTAGCTTAATGTCGATTATATACTCTACGCTTATTACTCGCTATATTATATCCTCTAGGGATATATTAAATACATCCTCGAATTTATAGAATTACTCTAGGATAATAATAGCTTACTCTATATATACGTCTAGAGTGCTATTATATAGCGAGATAGTATATACTTATATAGCTACCTCCTCTTCTTCTTATAGTTCCTCCTAGAATGTTAGAAAGATATATAGTAGCGTATAGAACACTATAGTAATAAATAGTACTACGATAGTAAGACTAATTACTACGTAGACTACTCGTATACGAGTAGTCTACTTTATACCTATAGAGAGATAAGTTAGCTTAGTAATACTAGAGATACCTTTCTCTAGCTCGACGCCTCTCTACTAGCCTAGAGTCTAGTATACTAGCCCTTATAACTACCTCCTCTCCTATCTAAGCTACCCTTAGCGACTTTATTATATCGCTATTCGTCTATTAGTCGTATACGAGCATTATATACTTCTTATATTCTTCTCGTATATACCTATTAAATTAGCTTAAGGTATATCTCTAAAGAGGTAAGTGTAGGCTACTCTCTTTATTATAGAATGTTTTAGGTTTAGAGTAATAATAACCTTATTATAGCCTTTCTTAGGCTTTAATAATAGAGATCGTATACGTGTTACTAGCTTAACGTAGTAACTATACGTAGTGACTTAGATAAAGTTTATTAATACTAGTCTAGTAAATATTAATAGCTTCTTACTTTAACTTTTATTTCTTCTATATTACCTTCGACACTACTATCTCCTCTCTTTTTTTAAGCGCTACGTCTACGAAGCTACTACTTTCTTTCTACGATATATATTCCTTATGCCTACTATTATTATAGCTCCTAAAGACCGCTACATTATTAAACGTAAGGAGCCTATAGTTAGAGATAATCCTACTAGAGGCCTAAGATAGGCCTACTATTATACTCGTTACTTTATATCTACGCTTACTAAAGGTAATACCCTCTCTTTATATACTTAACGTAGCTAATATACTTATAGACAATCGTTACGATACTATATTTAACACTACTAGTAACATTAAGTACGCCTACTATACTAACTCTAACTATAGTTATCGCGCCCTCTCTATAGAGGTATATAAGTTTATTAACTCTACGATAATAGCTATCGACGTGTATACGTCTACTAAGCTTTACGTTCCTAATACGAATACGACTAACGCGTAACATTAAGAGTATAAATAACTTCTAGGACTTCTCTACGATCGCGTCTCTAAGCTCTATACTAAGGCCTTAGCTATATTAAGAGTTAATTAGTACTCTACTAGGTAGTACGCTAGCGACGTAGCTACGCCTAGTAGGCGTAAAGCCTATAGCGTAGCTACTAGTAGTAGCGACTCCTTATCTACTAAGTATTTAGTATAGAGGTAGTTTATTAGAAATAAGTTAGCTAACTTAGTAGACCTTTAACTTACTATAAGTTTTCTAAGTTATTATTTTAATACGCGACGCGCTTAAGGTTCGTGTACTAACTACGTTTATTACTCGCTATATTATATCCTCTAGGGATATATTAAATACGTCCTCGAATTTATAGAATTACTCTAGGATAATAATAGCTTACTCTATATATATGTCTAGAGTACTATTATATAGCGAGATAGTATATACTCGTATAGCTACCTCCTCTTCTCCTTATAGTTCCTCCTAGAACTACTAGTAGGTATATAGTTAGATATAGCGAGTACTATAGCTAAATCGCTATTAGTTCTCCTCTATACTTATTACTACGCCTTCCTAGTATAGCTAAAGTAATCCTAGTATAATCTCGTTTATATCCTCGTAGTCTACTCTATAGAATACTAATATAGAGTTATAAATCGTACTCTAGTCGTCTACTAGCTATATATATACTCGATAAGTAGTATAGACGTAAGCCTTACTCCCTTAGAACCCCTAAATCGTTAGTAGGACTACTTTAGGGATAATCTCTAGGTTATATAGTAGGGTGTAGGCCTATAGGACAATATTAGAGTCTATATAAGGGTCTAGTAAGTAGGTAGTTCTAATACTACCTACCTACGTAATAACCTTACCTCGTATAGTAGTCGTATAGTCTATAATAATATTTCTCGTAGGATCTAGTATAGCGCTCGTTAGATTTAGTTTAGTAGCGTTTAAGGCTACTTTATCGTCGCTAAGCTATTTTTTAGCTTACTTTCTACTTACGCCTTAGGTACTCTAATCTAGCGTACCTTTAGTCCCTAATCTATAGCTATCTAACTTAGCTATTTATCTTTATTTAGGTAGGTTATCTTAGTATAATTTAGCTCGTTATAGCTATAGTAGATAAGGATCTTATCGTACTTAGGCTTATTACCTTTGTCGTCCTATCGTCGTAGTTATATGTCGCTTATATAGTAGCTATGTTTAGTAGGTCGATATAAGTCCTTTTTCTTATCTTAGTCTCTCTCCTTATCCTTATCCTTATCCTTACTAAAACCCCTTTTCTTAGTAGCTATCTCTAGCCTAGTAGCTAATAAGATTAAGGCCTCCTATAAGTTAGAGATATTAGCTCTAGTAATAATAAGTTCGTATAGGCTAGGCTATAGCTTATTAGTAAGGGCTTATATACGTTACGCCTCTAAGTAGCTATTAGCGAACTAGTCCTCTAAGCTTTAGAGATAATTAGTAAACTATCTTATAGGTTAGTTCTCCTTCTATTATATAGTCTTATATTCGTATCCTACGTCGAAGCTCCTATTAATAGGGTCGGCGACGTAGTTATTAACGAAGGTCTTAAAATTATAAAAGGTAAAGCTAGTTAGTAAGTCTAAGCTATAGCTATAGTACTACCTCGCCTTTAGTTCGCCTATAAGGAATGTACTAGTAAAGTAGACTTTTTTATAGTTAGTCTTAAATAATACTATATCTATTTAAAAGATAGTATATAAAGTCGATAGGAAGATCTTAGCCTCTTTCGCTATTTTCCTAGTAAAGGGCTCTAGGTCCTTATAACGTCTCTTTTTTAATCGCGCTAGATATATAGCGATAGTAGTTCGTAGGGTAGGCGCCTATAACGTAGAGTCGTCTAGTATAAGTTCGTCCTCCTCGTCCTCGATTTCCTCGATTCTTCTAAAGTTACTTAGAGCTAGAGTATAAATATCTACCTACACTCTACGTATATAATCTATATCTACTAGTAAAGCTTAGAGCTCTTCTTACTTATAGAGATACTCCTATTAGGCTCGAGTATTAGCGATTATTTCTTCTAGTATATTCTTAGTAGATAAAGTAGTAGCTAGAGCGTCGTTAGTAGGTAATCTACTAGCTTAGCGTATATATACTACTATAGACTTAGTAGTTAGTATAGTGTCTAATATAGTGTATTCTATAGGTTACTACCCTTAGGAGAGTAATTAGAATTATTAGAAAGATATATAGTAGCGTATAGAATACTATAGTAATAAATAGTACTACGATAGTAAGACTAATTACTATATAGGCTACTCGTATACGAGTAGTCTACTTTATACCTATAGAGAGATAAGTTAGCTTAGTAATACTAGGGATACTTTTCTCTAGCCCGACGCCTCTCTACTAGTCTAGGGTCTAGTATACTAGCCCTTATAGCTTCTCCTACTAAGGAGGATCCCTTACTAACTAAGAAGAAGATAGGTAGGAAGACCTCGACTCTAGTAAAGGTAGCTACTAAAACGCTCCTTATTACCCTAAGGAAGCTTTCTAGCTCTAAGAGCGTAGTAGCGCTAAAGACTAGTAAGGCTAGTAATAGCTATTCCTTATAGTTGTCGATAAGGGTAGCTCCTATTAAGAGGAACCCTCTAATAGTAGATCTAGAGGTAGCCTCTAATAGGAGGACCTCTTAAATCTCTTCTCCTATAGTAGTAGCTCTAGATATAGAGACTACTAAGTCTCCTATAGAAAAGACTAGTAATGCTAGTACGAGACTATTCGCTTGTTTCTACGAACGTCTTATCGACTCTATTAACCTTCCTAATAATATAGAGGTCGACTTATCTAACCTCGCTAGTATAGCGCTATACGCTAGTACTCTAGACCCCTCCTAGGCTAGTTCTAACCCTCTATATAGGGCTTATAACGACGAGTCTAACCTAGTCTCTACTATAGAGGCTAAGGCTACGAGCGTATATTATGTCGCTCTTTTCTATAAGTATACTACTATCGCCGATTCTATAAGTTAGGAGGCTTAGCTACTAGAGAGGAGGATCTAGACTATTAGGCACTATATTAGTCGCCTCGACGACTCTACTACGCTCTACGCTTTAGTAGACGTCCTTTAGCGTCCTAAGGACCTATCGTCCTTATTAGAGAGCGATAGGGTATAGAGAGAGGTAGAAGCTAGCTTAGCGCTAGAGGAGGAAGTCGTTACTAGAGACTCTATCCTTAAGGCTTATTAGAAGAGGGAGCTAGCGCTACTTAGTAGCTAGTAGTTATATAGTTATAGTAATAAATAACTTCTTCCTATCCTACCTCTTTACTCTCTTTATAGCCCTTCTACTAGTCTTCTAGCTAACTTCTACCTAATACTTAGTTACTACTTTAGCGGCGTTATCTAACGCCTCCTCTAGTTCCTAAGTAGCGTTAGACTTAGAGTATCCCTTCTATAAGACCTTTAAGAACGTCTAGTTCTTATACTAATTATGCTCTAAGATTCTTTCTACTTCGTACTCTACGCTATTATTAATCTTAAAGTCCCCTAGTAACACCTTAGAAGACCCCTAGAAGCTATATAGCCTTAATAACGATATATAGAATATATTATAGATTCGCGATCTCTTTAGTAGATCTAACTAATATACTTAATCGCCGATATAGTCTATTATAATAAAGGGGCCTAACTACTTAGGTCCTAGCTTATACTTTACTACCTTTAGCCTAAGGTTTACTATAGATAGACATACTTTCTCGCTAACTTAGAAGGAGTATAGACGATGCTTCTTATCGTATACTACTTTCTACTACTCCTAAGCTTACTTCTAGTATTACTTTAAGCTCTTCCTTACTAAGATTAACTATACTACTCTCTCTTATATAGCTAGTACCCCCCTCTAGAGGTTACGCTCCTAGGACCTATCTAGATCCCCCCTAGTATCCTTACTAGTATATACTTCTATTAGCGTTATCTATAACATCTTGTTATATAAATTGTTCGCTGTCTATACTACTATTTTTAGCTACTATACCTAGTTAGACTAGTTAGCTAAATAATAGTATCGTAGGTACTAGATTAAAGAGTAGTTTTACCTCTTAGTTTAGCTATCTATTTATAGATAGAAGGCTATTAAATACTTAGTAACGAACCTTAATTCGTACGCGAAGTATTACTAATAGGCCGAGGTAAAGATAGATCCTCTATCTAATACTACGCCTTCTAGATATCTATGCTCTAGTATAATCTAGTCGATAAATAGCTCTACTAACTATAGCGCTATCGTCGTTTTATAATATAGGATATACTTTACTATCTTAGTAAAGCGATCTACTACTACTAGTATAGAATCGAATACTATTCTATTTAATTTACTTAGTAGTAAATCTATAATAAAATCTATAGTTAACTCTAACTATAGCCTATTTAGTTTTAGTAGGCTCTATAGCTCTCTAAATAGTACCCTCGTCTAAGGCTTTATTATCTAGTAAACTCGATACGTTTTAATATAGTCCTTAATATAGTAGTATATCTCTAGCTAGTAATACTTCTAGCCTAAAAACTTATAAGTCTTATTATAGACGAAGTGCCCTCTAGTAGGCTTATCGTAATAATACCTTACTAGCTCTTCTTAGAGCGCGATATCTATTAGTATATATATAGCGTTACTATAGTAGAGGATATCGTCCTTCTAGTACTACTCTAGACAGCTACTATTAGCCTTCTAGGTAGACTAAATCGCTCGCTTATAGGCGAAGTTATCTAACTTCTAGAGTTTACGAATAATAGCTATTAGGTCTTCTAATAGGTAGTCCCTCTAAAGCGATTCTCTTATAGTCGCTACTACTATAGCGACTCGAGGCATTATAATTAGTAATTTACTAAGTTTTACTAGTAATTCTTTACTACTCTTCGACGACTTACTTCGTAGCTAGTTAGGCTAGTCTACTTCTAGAGAACTACCTCTAGCGTCCTTAGAGTTAGATTCTTTACTCGAATCTTTATTATCTAGTACCCTACTAGTAGCTATATAGCTAACTTCTATATCTAAAGGATTTCCTATAACTACGATTCTCGACACCTAAGAGATCTATAGGTCCTAGTAGTAAGCGCTTAGGCTCGTATATATCTTTACTACTAAGGGACTACTATCTATAAGGTATATTACTACTAGCTTATTCTATATAGTTAGTAAATACGTCGTTTCTACTATCTCGTCTCCTATTAGGTTAAGACGCTATAATAGCGCGTTAGTAGGATTACTCGATCCTATCTAATACTTAATTATAAAGTCGAATACCTATAGATATACTACCTACTAAGCCTAATAGCTATTTAGTTACTTTGTAGTTAAGAAGTACTTTAGGTTATTATAGTTAGAAAGTACCTAGATAACCTCTAGTACCCTCTCGTAGTAGTATCTCTACTACTTAAACCCTTCGACTATTGCTAGAAGTTCTTAGTTATATATCTTGTAGTTCTATTCTACTAGTAATAACTTATATAACTAGAACGCGATTAGGTACTACTCTTTAGTCCTATTAACTTCGAATAACTACGAGAGAATTATACCTAGTACGAACTTCGATATATTAGTCTCGATACGAATTAGTAATATAGAATTATAGTACTATAGTACTAGCGTACTAGTAAAGGCTACCTTAAGTATCTTAAACGCCTCCTACTATCGACTACCTTAAATCTAAAGTATAGTCTACTTACTCTTCTTCGACCTCTTAAATAAGGTAGTTAGTAGCGATATAATCGACGAATACCCTTTAATAAACCTATAGTAGAAGTTCGTAAAGCCTAGGAACTATTAAACATTATAATAGTTCCTAGGGGCTAGCTAATCTATAATCGTAGAGACCCTCTAGTAGTCTATTATAACCCCTTTAGTATTAACGATAAACCTTAAGAACTCGACTTTATTCCTAAAGAATTTACACTTCTTTAGGTTAGTATATAGCGCGAACTTCTATAGCCTCTCTAGTACCCTCTATAGGTACTACTTATATTCCTCTTAGCTTTAGCTATAGATTAGGATATTATCTAGATATACTATATAAAAGATATCGACTAGCCCTATAAGGGCGCGGTTAATATAAGCCTAGAACGTGGCTAGAGCGTTAGTTAATCTAAAAGGTATAACTATATATTTAAAGTAACTATACTAAGTATAGAACGCTATTTTCTACTAATCGCCCTCCTTAATATAGATATAGTAGTAAGCGTCTTTAAGGTCTAATTTAGAGTACACTATAGTCCTACTAAGCTAATCTAGCGTCTCGCTAATTAAGAGGAGAGGGTGCCGATTCTTAATAGTAATTATATTTAATCTACGATAGTCTATATAGAGATATATCGATCTATCTTTCTTTAGTACGAACAAAATTAGTATACTAGCTAGACTTTTAGATCTTCTAATCTATCCCTTAGCTAGTAACGTATCTATATATTTACGAAGTAACTCTAGCTCCTTTATAGATAGATTATATAGTAGCTATAATAGTAGCTACTTCCTCTCTTCGAGGTCGATAAGATAAGATACGTCCTATATCGACTATATTACTATCGAATCTATAGTAAATATATCTATATAGTCTTATATATAAGATAGTAGGTCCCTAATAGGATCCTATAGGCTCTCTAAGCCCTTACTAGCTACCCTCTAGATAGCTAGCCTCTAACCTACCTAAACTAGTAGGAGGTAATACGCCTCGGCGCTATTATAGATAAGGCTTATAAACTCTTTTAGTCGTACTACTCGTACGCCTATAGCGTCGTAGCTATATGCCTAGTAATCTAACTAGCTATCTATTACGACGCTCTAGTCGTAGCGCTATAGCTAACTAAGAATAATAGGAGGGCTCGTTTCTATTATATAGAAAAGGCCTTTCGACTCTCGTATTAAGCTATTATCGTCTATTAAACATAACTCGACTTTATAGGCGCTATAATAGTAGGCTTGTTAATTCTAGAAGCTCTAAATATTTAGAACTTCTATATCTACCTTTTTTAGCGAATACTAAAGGGTAAACACTAGAGATATAATATTTATATCTACTATGTTATCGAGAAGTATATCTATCCTAACCTTACTATTAGGACTAAGTATAGTACCTATCTAGTACCTCGCTAGGAGGACCTTAGTAACTCTCTAGTTCTAGGGTAGGCTCCTCTAGTGTCTTATAATATGTTATATAGGTATAAGGGTTCGACCCTTAGCTTTTAGTGCCTATATATTACTAGACTACTAGTTACTATAACTCCTATTAGGATACGTATTAGTATAGTACCCCTTCTTATAGTAACTCTAGCACTCTACTATCGATAGGTCTCTATCTTAGGATCCTCTAGATCTACTATAGCCTCTAGCCTTAGCTTTACTCTTACTCTTGCCCTTCTAGCTAGATCCTCTAGATCTACTAGTATAGAATCTACTACGTGATAACTTATCCCCCTTAGGCTTCTTACCTCTAGGGTCTTCCCCCCCCTAGCCTAATAGGCTACTAGGGCGCTTCTAGTTAGGGTCCGTATAGCGATCTAAGTTCTTATATATAGTCGCCCTTTAAACTAACTCTACTCGAGTCTTAGGCCTATTAGGTTCTATAAGAATGTAGGTCTATATGTCCTACTAGAGCTTTATAAGGAAGTACTAGGCTAAGTACTTAGGGCTATACTTTAGCTCGATCTAATCCTCTAAGGATCTAAGCCTATTAGAGAACGACTAAGTAGATTCCTTCTCGCTCTACTAAGTCTAGTAGTATCGAATAACTACGTTTATCTAACGATTAATAGAGTCCTCTACCTAATTTCTTACCTATTCTTTAAACTTCTTAAACGTTAAGCTAAACTAATTCCTTTAGTCTAATATATATTTATGTTCCTTGTAAGGGATCCGGCATCGAAGCATCGCCGGCTTGACGTCGGGCCGATGTCGGAACCTGAGCTACACCGTACATATTCTAGCCTCTGATCTTGAGTAGCAAGATCAGAGATTAGTTCTTGAATCTACAGGACCTGCCTGTCGCTACACCGTCGAACCACCATCGGATAACCATCGTGATACGGTATCTACCGGGTCCTGTTACATTCCTATATATCTTAGATCTTCGACCTTAGGTACTAAGTAGCGAATATAATCTAATTAACTTCGCTATTAGTACTATATAAAAAGTGCTAAGGCTTAATATTAAAGGTAGTTTTTAGCTAGTATAGAAACCTCTCTATATCGTTTATGTTCTTACTAGTATATAACTCTAGCTCTTTAATCTTCTCTACTAAATCTCTAGATTTAGAGGGTACTACTACTAGTAGTAGAGTAGTATACTATTAGTTAGTGTCTAGATTCCCTCTAGGACCTAGTAGATAAATAGGGAGGGACATTTCTACTCCCTCTATTAGTATAGTAGTAGAGAAGGATATAGGAGAGCCTCTAGTAGCGACCTAGAGCCTCGCTAGCGTCCTACTAGTATCCTATTACCTACTAACGTCGCGTACTAAGTTCTCGACTTTATCTATTCTCTAGACTAAAAGAGTTAGTAATTACTTCAATTTATTAGTAGAGGATATAGTAGGCCCCTATAGGCCTTTATTAAGCTCTATTAAGCTGTCTAAACGAGGCGTCCCCTCGTTATTACTAATAAATTCGACGCGTTCGTTACTAGAACTAGTCTAGTTGTAAATATGTTACTCTTCGTCTATTTTATCGATTCTATAGACTACGACTAAAGGGGAGCTAATAGAACTATAAGGGTAGGGTATAGTAACGTATAGAACCGACTACTATCTATAGTAGAGATAGGTAGTAGAACTATTAGCTACCTTTGTTTAATAAGGCTAGAAGGCCTATAGAAGGTAGCTAGAGAGGCCTCGTTACGTAATAGGTTTAGCTAGAGCTACATTTGCTAAGTCTCCCCCCTATAGTAGGTATTTAGACCTACTAATTATATGGCTAGCAACTACTTATCGTAGCAACTAGACTATATTCTCTACACCTGGCTGGCACTATACTTGCTCTAAGTCAGGATACACCAATTCTCAGATTAGTCTAGAATGGCTAACACGAGTCTTCGACCTATAGACAAAGGAAAGAGTAGGAAGTAGGCCACAGGTGCTGATCTGTGACAGCTTTAGTACTTATCAGACACTCGAGATCCTAGAATACTACTTTGCTAATAATATTCTGCTATGCCGCCTGCCGTCCTATACTTCGCATAAGTTATAGCTATGTGATGTTACTGTCTTTGCGCTACTGAAAGCTACATACTAAGATCATGTCGAGCGCTTGGAACGAGGAGGGGTCAGCACAGTCAGGAAGTAGCATTTTACATATCTATACAGTCTGGCAAGGCAGATGGCTTTCACCTGCAAAAACATTCTTGCCAGCTGGAGCAAGGGTGGCTTGTTCCCCTTCGACCTACAACGAGTGCTTAGAGACATGAGTAGGTCGAGCATGTCGCTAGTAGAAGCCGATGAGTCTCAAGAAGATACCCCTATCATCTGACCGTTAGTACCTCTAGTGACGCCTTTGACCCCTGTGACGCCCGTGACACCTTCAACTTCTGAGGCCCTAACGTCTCTACACGATTTGATTACCACACGAGATCTAGATAAGCTCGATGCGACAGGTAGAAACAGAGTGCTGAGGCGTCTATAAAAGCTAGAGAAAGCTGCATAGACGTCCATAGCAACGAATGCTTTGCAACGAGATCAGATCTAATTCTTGTAAAATATCAACAACGAGGCCAAAGTAAGACGATCCACGGACTCCATCATTCTAGGAAGAGCAAAAGTAATGAGTTTTGAAGATCTCTAGTAGGCACGAGCCAAACGAGCTAAGCAAAGATGTCGACCCAAGCGAAATACACGAGTAGTAGCTGCAGGTCCATCGACCTTACACAGGCAGGAAGAAGCTATGTAGGTGACTCCATATGTCGAAGAACGCAGGGCACCAGTAGCTAAGATGTGGTGATTTCAGCTCCCAAGAACAGTCTCGTGCTGCAACACGCAAGGCCACATTGTGCTAGGGAGCGTGCGTATGATCGCATTGGTCCTTACTCTCCACGACGACTGAATTACGACCTCCTGCTATCTTCGGTGAAGTCGGCGTCCTCAAGCGTGAATAAGACAAAGGATTAATGCTTCCCCTGGCTGATCGGCAGGGTCTTCCTAAGGTGCACTGGCCAAGTTCTCAGCTCGCTCTCGGACCAGCAGTTTCTCTATGGAAGCTGATTCGTGGACTAAGCGCCTCTCGAGATGCAGTGTGTTTTCCAGGCAATTTGCATTGCTTCAGCTGAGCTGCGACTTGTATAAACAGTAATTTATCGTCCTGCCCCTGCTTTCCACCGTAGTGGAAATCAGCTTCGGAGAACAATGTCAGCGAAACCTCCAGAGCATGATCTATTCACCATCGGCTGGATCTGTGCCCTGGCTATTGAGTACACTGCCGCACGCTCCTTTCTTGATGTGAAGTACGACGCGAGCTTCAAGGACCACAGAGACAATAATGACTACACCTTGGGCCGCATTGGAGAGCACAACGTTGTCATCGTAGTGTGCCCTGACGGAGAGTATGGCACAACTTCTGCAGCTAATGCCGCCCGAGATCTTGCCCGAAGCTTTCCAAACATACGCTACGGACTCATGGTCGGCATTGGAGGCGGCATACCCTCGCGCGAACACGATATTCGACTCGGCGATGTCGTCGTCAGCTCGAAGGTCGGCAGACACAGTGCCGTGATCCAATATGATCTAGGCAAGCGAACGGCGGACGGCACCTTCGAGATCACGAGTCACCTGGACAATCCTCCTACAGGCCTGCGCACTGCAGTAAGCGGCTTGCGCACGTTACATGACGAAGAGGGAAATGATATCCAAAAGATGGTAGATGAAGCAGTAAAGAGTATCAAGAAGAAATCGAAATACACGAGGCCTGACGAAAAGACGGATATCCTTCACAGGTCAGATCTCACCAATCTGCCGGGAGGTGTCAACCAAGATGTTTCGATCTGCTCAGATACTAAGGCAGACATCATCTGCCGGGCCGATCGCAGCGAGGAAGATGACATCCCTACAGTGCATTATGGACCGATTGGTTCAGGTAATTGTCTCGTGAGAGACGCAAGAATGAGGGATCAACTCGGTCAGACACATGGAATACTCTGCTGCGAGATGGAAGCCGCGGGACTTATGAACCAAATGCCATGCCTGGTTATCAGGGGCATTTGCGACTATGCAGACACATACAAGAATAAGCAGTGGCAGGGATACGCAGCCATGACTGCAGCTGCCTACGCTAAGTGCCTGCTTCTGCAACTCGCGCCAGACCAGGGCGCAGGATCGAAAACCATGAGGGAACTTCTGGAAACCCGTAGGTAGTCTTGACAATATGCAGGCAATGGAAAGACTAAAAAGCGTACAGAGAGTAGTATCCTAGGTTATACTGCATCGATTGATGACAATACTTCCCGTCTGATCAGCTTGCAACAGCAGTCGATGAACGACACAAACAACGACCGCATAGCTCGCGCGACTAGAGCACTGACAGAGGAACAGCTCAAGTGTATGCGCGCACTTGGTGAACATCCCTACAACGAATTCAAAGACCGCAACGTCAAGCGAGTTGACGGGACTTGTGTATGGGCTCTCAACAGTGATGAGTTTCGAGGCTGGCTCAACGGGGATGGCGGTAGCATCCTCTGGGTGTCAGCTGATCCTGGTTGCGGCAAGTCGGTCCTTGCAAAATCTTTAGTGGAAGACGACATCCCTAAACTTCACTCAACTACGGCTTGCATCTGTCACTTCTTCTTCAAGGACAATGACAATCAGAACTCGCTGGCTGTAGCCCTATGCTCAGTGCTACATCAACTCTTCGAGCACGAGCCTGAACTCTTGCGGCACGTCATCGAGCCGTGGCGCAAAGACAAGGCCATGTTAGTGCACAAAGTTGACATCCTGTGGTCTGTTCTCCTAGCTGCTTGCTCCGACCTATCTGCACCAACTGTCATATGCGTCTTCGACGCTCTAGACGAATGCAGGAATACCGAGCTCTCCCACGACAGAATCCGTTTCGTAAGATTGCTTACAGCATTCCACCAGAGCGGCCGGTCCAGATCGCTAAGCCGTCTGAAGATCTTGGTGACTAGTCGACCCTACCAGGAAATTGAAGAAGAATTTGCCGAAGTCGTCGACAGGCTTCCAGAGCTCCGCCTTCGAGGCGAAGACCAAAATGACCAGATTCACGCCGAGATCAATCTAGTCATTGATGCACGACTCGCGCAGCTAGCGAAGAAGAGGAGGCTACAGGTCAAGACACGGCAGCGTATAGCAGATGTTCTTCTCAGTGTGAAGAATCGTACCTACCTGTGGCTTTACCTTGTCTTTGACTATATAGAAACACGGATGAGAGATGCTCTTGACCCGGACGAATGCGAGATCTTATCTGTGCCACCGACAGTCGAAGGGGCCTACCAGAAGATACTTGATAAGGCGCCAGAGCAGGAACGCAATACAGTGCGGCAGATCTTGAAGATCATTGTAGGCGCTCGTCGTCCTTTGACGATCCATGAAATGGCTGTTGCACTTGGGATTGCTGTCAAGCCACCAGGACAGCCGCTCGCCGACGTAAGGCTCAGGGAGGGCACTTTGCCAGAGAGAATTCGTCATCTTTGTGGACTATTTGTCTTCTTCGACAACTCTACGATCCACTTGCTGCATCAGACAGCCAAGGAGTTTTTGATACGCGAGGTTCCAGTACCGATTCCTGTCCAGAGCTGGCACTTTCCTACATACGAAGCAGAAGAGGTAATGAGCTATATCTGCGCTCATTATCTAACTATGGCAGATTATTCTAGATATCATGATGGAGACAAGTCAGATTCAATGTTGATCTACGCGGCTGAGCGTTGGCCGGAGCATTATCGAAACGCAGGTTTCCGATGTGGGTCTATCGACGCATCTGCGCTGCTCCGAGATCTTTACAATTCCGAAGTAAGGTTACAGCGGTGGTTCAACATATACTGGCATTTTCGCTACCCGCATCAGTCACAACTTCACCACATACCTCGGGTGTGCTTAGCTGCTGAGTGTGGGCATGACAACATCTTGGTGTTGTTGCTGAGGGACCACGATCATGTCAACCAAAAGGATACAGGAGGCTATACGGCATTGATGAGAGCTGCAAAGGAAGGATTTGCCACCACTGTCAGAGTGCTTCTTGACAACGGCGCCGACGTCAATGCTCAGGGTGGCGAGTTCGGCAATGACGGCAACGCTCTCAACGCTGCTGCGATTAGAGGACACCTTGAAGTGGTGAAGTTGCTTCTCGACAAGGGTGCCAATGTCAATGGTCCGGTTGACTGGTACGGTAACGCTCTCCACGCTGCTGCACATGGAGGACACCTCGAAGTGGTGAAGCTGCTTCTTAACAAGAAGGTCGATGTCCATGCTCGGGGTGGCAAGTACGGCACCGCTCTCCAAGCTGCTGTAATTCGAGGACATCTCGAAGTGGTGAGGTTGCTTCTCGATAACGGTGCTGACATCACTGCACATGGCTCCCATAGCAATGCACTTGAAGCTGCTCTGGCACATGGACAAGCCGAAGCACTGAGTTTACTCGTTGATTTAACATCCAGCGTAGAGGCTGAGGGTGATATATGTCGCGAAGCTCTGGAGGCCGCTTATTACTACGGAAACAAGAGAGTAGTGGAATTGCTACTCTATAAGCATGGACACGTCTTTGCGCGAAGAAGAAAACATCGCCTCATCACACAGATCAGCAGTCATGAAGAATGGTCACAACTGCTTCCAAGCGCTGTGATTAGCCGAGACAAGAGAAACGTGATCAATGCGAGCGCCAGGCCGACCACTCCAAGGCGTAGTTGCGACAGTGATCTCACCAATATGCTGGTTAATGCGTATAGAATAAGACACGGGTGGGATGCGATCACTCAGACGGGATTGATGCATATGTCGAACTTCGCCTTGGCTACCGGTGACAAACCAACGGCGAGTCTCTTAGACAAGCTAATCTGCGAGAATTTCCCAGCTGCCGTCAAGATCACCATTATAGTCTCCGATCTGCACCGAAAACGCTTGTCGTTTGAGATTTGGGCACGCACACAGTGTCAGAATTTGAAACGACTGATAGAATGTCAGACCGCACGTTCGCAGCAGGACCAATACCTGGTATTTAGAGGTCGCTTTGTTGCCGAGCGGGATTACCTTAATGAAAAGGGTGTGCTTAACGGCAGTACGATAGAGTTGCTGCTACCTATCTGGACTTTTCGAAAATATGTCCGATGAGTTATCGAAGACACAGAAGTGCCCTAGTACTATTAGGCTCGGGCTGTTCGAGCTATGTATCCCGTAACCTATTTCAATCGATCTCCATGTTCTGTATGATGTTGCATCAAGGAAATATCCAAAAGTTGTACAATTGCTTCTCGGTACTGATGCAGCTGTCAACGCTCGGGATGGCGAGTATGGCAACGCCCTCTAGGGCGCTGCATCCAGAGGAGACCAGAAGATAGTGCAGCTGCTTCTCGACAAGAATGCCGACGTCAATGCTCAGGGTGGCAGATACAGTAACGCACTCCAGGCCGCCATAGAGACAGGACACCATGATGTTGTAGATTTACTCAGAGCCACAGATGCGACCACCGTCCTGAAAGTCCGACAGCACTGATTGTGATTTGGAGATTGCAAGTTATATCTGCTTATAGTAGAATCGTAGATAGGGTTGTGTGACAAAGGACCACAAGTCGGTTTCCTGCAAGACTTTGACAGTCACGACTACACGCATCGAAAGCGCTACGCGTCATCCACGTACAGAACGGAGCTCTCATCATATTAGAAACTGAATTGTTCACTCATAGTGTAGTTAAATTAATAACATCCTAATGACAATTCTCCTCTGTCAACCGCCTTGGTTGCCAACTTGTCAGGAGCGTAGATGCTTTGCAAGATGAAGGCTGCGCCACAATTGCGCACAATCGATTTCGACACACCGTAAGTAATCGTCCTACGGCACCCTGCTCGTTCATTCGTTGCTGCTACGGGCAGGTCCGATCCAATCACCAGCGCTGACGCAGGCGATATCGGTGGAGCCTTGGCTGATTCATCCCGCTTCAGAGATTGGGTCCTGCAAATATAGACCACTCCTGTACTTCGAAATTACAGCTGACATTGTACAAATATAAGAGAAAACTAGGATTCCATGCTAAGAGTGGTAGTAACGACGCGTGCGGTTCTTCGCAGGTATTGTGCGGCCTGCAATCGAGCAGCGTAGATCCGGTCATACCAAGCGTCCAGACGATATGGACGGTAGCAGTCACCACTGCGAACGAAAACCGAGCAGAATGTGGCTACAGGATCTTGGCTGGGTCAAGAGCATGACTGGGAGCAGAGAATAGATCATCAGATGCATTTGCGGGAAGATTTGGACACAAATACCGAAATTCGTCTCTCTACGGAGGGTGTCTCCCTACCCGGGGACAGACGTTAGTAACTTGTTTTCTACAGTTACTATAACAAGTCATGACGGCAATCCTGACTCTCCATGCTATGCAGATAATAAACATGCCTATGGTCTCCTGACTAATTAGTGCACACGGGTGCGTCACAAGCTAGCGCAAGAGCTAGGCCATAGTAAACGAACGTTAACGAGTAGGACGATAGCAAGGTTAACATCGCAGTAACGACGTCAAGCAATATAGCAACGTGAGAGAGAGTGCAATAGTATAGTCTGACAAGGATGATTTGTGTCTGTCCTCTAGAAACAAATACACAAAACTGGTTTGGCGTCCCGGCACACGAGGTGTCCTGCTACTTAGGGACAGACGTTAATTGGGGGAATTAGCAGATGAAGGAGGTCCCAGGACAATCCTCAGCTTGAGCATTAGTGATCATGAGTCTGCGATGTCTGACTTGGAAGACCATAAGGAGGAGGAAGAAGAGCTGGTGATGAAGGAGGAGAAGATTGAGCAGGATAAGCCGTCCACTTTCAGGACCGACTACTGCAAAGAGCCGGTGAGCTCTAACCAGCCAGCTCTTGCAAGGCAGTCAAATGCCTCGCATCCGCCGTGACATTAATGACTCTTCAGAGGACGAACAAGATCGGCAAACGTATAAAAGAAGAAGCATGCGAGCAGCAGGAGAATATCTGGCCTTGTACCTGCATGAAACGGGAAGCAAGCTCCTTCTGATGTTAATGAGGAGTCGGCATTGACATGTTACTGTGCTCAATCTCTATAGCTACGTATGATAATTTCCTATGCTGCAAATGATGAGTGAAGTCGGCGAAGTATAGACTTGGGAGGGTCATGTCGCAGCTGTGACGCCAGCATGCTTATCCACTCCCGCATGCTTTCAGGCAACATGCTGGCCAAACCGACGATGTGATCTACCCTGCTAAGCAGAACTATTGGGAAACTATTGAGACTACGGGCGCTTGATAGACGAATAGGCACTCGAGACCAGCGAAGGCGTGGCTGAGTCGAAGAGGCCTGCGCAGAGGTACACTTGCTGGATTTTTCTCCTCGGGACTGATATTTCGGTGTGAAGCCCACATCCTCAATCTGGCGGAATATCGCAGGCAACGAGCAGCATGTGGTGTAGAGAAGGAGACAACAAGTCTCCATGGAGAGGTGCAAACCCCACTCTTGTCACGACTTTTTGGTTTTGTAACGTTCGTTTCGCTCGCCAGAGAAGGTCTGAATGAGGAGTCAACACTGACGTGCCAGGTCTGGTAGTAGTTCGAACCCTGCGATCGTAAAATAGAGTCATACGTTCGGATTTAACAGTCCTGTCAGGCTAACCCTATAGCATATATCTTAGTACATCGTCCTGACTATCGATAGTTTAAGATCCTTATAATATAAAGCTCAATATTTATGAGATCGTAAGTAAAGATAGAACTTATTCTTACTAAAGTTAAGAGTATAAATAAGGATAGGAGGACGTTAGAGGTATTTTAAAAAGGTTAAAAGGAGAAGAAGATGATATGGCTCAAGATATAGTAGAGAATAATTATAAAGGAATTGAAGATATTGTCAAAAGAACTCGTTTACATCTATAACTACCATACAACGTAGACATGTTGCGTCAGGTGTTGCTAGGCGGCACCAGACACAGTGAGAATATGGCGAATGCAGTCCAAAGTATTCTGCTACGTATCCTCATCCTCGCCCGAGCTGCGCCGCTATGAAAAGTCATGTTCGACATTGGGCGTCAGCCTTGACTTGATTGCTTTCACATTGCGCTTTCAAAACGTCCGGCTTCGATCACAGATACTTCTTGCTCTCGACACGATGCGCCACTTTATGATTTACTCGGCTTTTATGGTCATGCTTGTGGCGGCCTCGTTAGGCTTTCTCGCAATCTTCAATACCTGGCAATTCGGCATCTGCAATATCTATCGGCCTAGTTGCGGAACTCTGCTTGACCAATATATACCTGGCTGGCGACACGGGACACTCTCGCATCACAATAGAACATTCGTGCCTGGTCAAGGCTGGCAGGTGGAGTATAACTTCACGCCTGAAGAATGGCTCGAGGTAGAGAGAAATACGCATATGGTTTCATCGTTTCCCGAACATTTGGAAGTGTAAGAGAACATCAAGGACCTGAAACCCATCCAAGTTTGGACACGTTCTGTGGAGCTAGGCTACGACCTACGAGAACCGCTCTATCGAGCTATAAGCCGAATGAGCAAAATTGATGGCCAGCAATTCTTATAACAATTAAGTTCGTAACGGGTCATTAGAGTAGTCGAGATCATTAGAAGATTGCTCAGTGACACAGCGATAGCAACGGAGAATGTGTATAAATTGATGTAACAAGAGTAATGTTGATACGAAGCCTTGTCAACGTTCTTGCAAGTGCTTACACCTGCAGCAACCCGTAGTGAAGGTACGCTATGGACGAGGGCCTCGCATTGAGACGCCCAGTAGTGGTGGTCAGACAATTCTCTGCCGGACGTTTCTGTACTCGGTTACAAATGTCCACAGCCCCGATTGGATCTGATGATATTCCATACAGCATCATCGACCATCTCATAGAAGTCCAGGTTGACGATTCCAGTCCGGCATTTTCCATCCGTACCAATGTTGTCGCCACCATAATACTCGATAAGCCCTTCTCTTATCCTATCCATGACGTTCCATGGGTCTGCCACGATAAGAATTGACGCATTCCAGTCAATGCGAAGGATGAAGTCCTTGTCCAAGTTGTTCTTGTGCTGGTTGATGATGTCCCGGACCTGCCACTTCGTCAACCAGGTCCCGTCGTTCTCCCTAGCACTCCCACGATTCTCAGAGCTGGTCCAGAAGTCACCTCTGTTCGCTGTGCGCCTCTCGGGAAAACTATTCTTGTGTACGAGAACAATTTTACCGCGGACTGATCCGAGGTCGATCTGATTCATGTGCATAGGTCGATTGTCCTGTCCGGGATAGTAGAAGAGGTCTCGTGAGTAATTCTTTGCATCATTATAGAACGCATTCCACACATCTTCTTTACGAGAGGCTGTAGTGGCACCAGGATCATCGCCAATCGAGATAATGACGGTCTCTTGAGGATTGGTCTTCAAGAAGAGGGAGACGCTCTGAAGCATGGCGCCGCATGTGTAGCCTTGAGGAGCACCAACATCCGTGCTACCATGCCATGCATATAGGCACTTGACGTCTGGAGATGGTTGATTGAAGATGTTGAAGCGACAATCGAACATTCGTATGCCTGCTAAAAGTTGCTGGTAAGGTCCACGAACTTGACAACGAGGATTTTCGAGGCCCTCGCTGGAGCCAATATCGATCGCCTTGTTTCCAATGACTGACTTCTTGAGTAGGGCAAGAGTTTGGTGAGTGGCAGGCAGGTTGATCTGACTGAGCCTAAAGTCATCAGGTACTTTCGACATCCAGGACGATCTTTGCGCTGTCTGTCTGTTTCGTAACTCGATCCGACGGAACACAAACTTGTGATTTGCTGAGTCCGCTTTGGCGACAAGTCAGTAGAAGAAGTCATGCATTACACGACACACTCACAGTTCCGATCGACGTGTAGCCATCCATTGCCATCGACTGCCATCTCGTAATTCTGGTCCATCCTATAGCTGACTCTGTACAATCTTAGCGTTATGTCGTGCCGAACTCCGCAGTCTGCTGCTTACTTGACTTCCCTGCACTTGGTGTCAGCCTACTACCTTCATTGAATGCGAGTCAACATACCCATTATTTGCTGACGATATCTTCCAGCGAGCACACTGGGCATCGACAGATGCAGGTGCACCTTGCAACCATTTGTGGCCATCTTCGGCAGCTCGCTCGTCTAGAGTGCTATGTCAACTCATGTTTGCATGCGAATGTCTCCTTGGGACTGACCTTTGTAGAGCCCGAGGAAAGAGCCGTAATACAGGCTTGTGATGGTGACCCATCCATTTCCTTCCGGGTGTGGGCTGATCAGCCAGTACTCTCGGGCGACAATACCAATGTCTGGATTGGTCCAATTCGGCGCAAGGCTTTGACCATCCGGATAGATCTTTTCACCGACATTGGCCTTCACCCAGGTCCAGTACCAGAGTGGATGTCTGGCATTGGAGCCGTCCTGTCGGTGGTCAAGTTGGACACACTTGCCCGTGGACTTGGAGGTGATAGTGTAAACGCCGGGTTCTAGGGAGGTAGTAAGCTTATGTTGGTGTTGGCTATTTGCTCCACCTACCGAGACCATAGTCGCCACTGAAGGATTGCCAGAAGATTCCAAGCTCTGGCTTATCGCGAGACTCTAGTATGAGATTGCCGCTATCTTGCAAGGAGAGGTATGGTTTTCCGCACCTGCCACTTGTGCCCGAAGCCCACAAAGGACCACCTCTGTTGTCGTACAAAACCAGGTGGCCATCTCCCTGCATAACAAGTTTATCACCACCGCGACCAGCCGTGTTGCTCGCCCATATAGGCTTAGACTGCCTGTCTTTCTGGTCGTACAGGACAAGATTCCCATCTCCCTGCAAGACCAACTTGAACCTTCCATTCTTGGAGTAGATATCCTCATTGATGGACAAGTTGGCATTGGTATCGAGTACGAGTGCCGTCATTGTTGCTGCTACGGAATTTGTGATGAACTGAAGTTGACGGCGACAGGTCCACCTTAAGTACCTACGGCTTCCCGTTGCGAGCTGACAAGTCTTACGACCAGCAGCGTATTTGTTGTGCGTGGCGCTTTGTGTAGAGCTGAAGTGCAGCGTTCACTGACCATTGTCCACCGTCGACTGCCACTGCATTGGGGCAGCGTCGTATTCGATGCCCATGGCGTTATAGCCATGGCTTCCTTTTCTTTCCGGCCGTGGCTTTCATTCGTCAGTATCCACGACAACTATCACCATGACGGCAGCCACTATGTGCAAAACAATATGCACGATGGTCTGCTGAGAGCTGAAGCATGTCGTATTGCTGACCATCATCTGCATCTGACTCTCCATCAAGGTAGCCATTGTGTGAAGAGGTCTGCGTGCAACGTTGCAGAAACGTCATACATATGCCGGCATGCCCGTGTTGCGGCGCACCCTAGCGAGCACTACAGGGAAGGCGCGGAGCTTGGCGCAGTGCGAGACGACCTGAGAAATCGCCAAGTTCGTGGTACCGACGTTTGCAGGTTCTCCATCCCACTCGCTTGGAAGCTTCGGAATGGCAAGATCTGGTATGCAAGACCGAAATAACTAATAGGAATTCATGCCCTCCGGAACTTATAAGTACAAGATCAACAAGATCAAGCACGTAGATTCCTCTTAACTACTACTATTCGTAGGGAATAGACAGATAAAGATCCCTGGCAGGTTTGACGGATAGCCTGCAAACGACGGGTACGTTGCTCCTTACTGGAGGACGCACACCAAATACCAGCCCATAGATTGAGTTATATATTGCGATCCCGGCGTTGATGTCACGTTCCTGGAATGTCGATTGGTGCATCATGCCTGCACTGGCCTAGCCATTGCTACCTCCCAATGGTAAAGTATAATGTCATTGAGGATTCACCGTTGCACCAGTGAGCTCTCGGTTACGTTGCGAACTGAACAAGAGATCATGAATTGTTATCTGTCGGTGATTATTCTACGTCCTGACAGAGTTGTTGATTTCGACCGCTGCGACCCTGGAACTGACCGAGACGGGCACACAGAAGGTGTCTTGAGCAGCTTGAAGAAAGTGGTATTGCAATTGTCAATGTAGAACACCAGCGCTGTATATCGCTGATTTGCTACGTATCAGTCTGAGGACACTGCTCTACTGGAGTGGAGCGATCTCCAGGACCGCCTTGCCAAAATTCTTGCCAGAGAACAGGCCAAGCAGACCCTCGATCGAGTTGTCGATGCCTTGGGTTACACTCATCTTTGGCTTGTAGTTGCCCTCGTGGATCCATTTCTGGACAGTCTTCTGGTGATCCGCGGCGTATTTCGGCCCCATATTTGCGTCTCCAACGATGAACCCGCGCATGGTTAATCGCTTGCCAACGACCTGCATGAGGTTCTTGACGCCATAGTGCTGGTCTGGAGGCAGGTTGTATTGCGAGATCATACCGCAGGCGACGATCCTGCCAAACGGCTTCATGGCATTGATGGCGGCTTCGAGCGTGTCGCCGCCGACGTTCTCATAGTAGATGTCAATACCGTCAGGGCTGAGTCTCTTCAACGCGTCTGCCGTCGTCTCCTTCTTGTAGTTGAAGCCTTCAAAGCCAAGCTCTTCTGTAATGAACTTGAGCTTCTCGTCGTCCCCCACGGATCCAATGACTTTTAAGCCATCGTGCTTTGCGATTTGACCGACTAGCTGACCAACAGCCCCAGACGCAGCACTGACGAAGATGACCTCTCCTTTCTTGGGTTGGCCGATCTCATACAAGCTGCTGTATGCAGTGAGACCTGGCATGCCAAGTGCACCAATGAACAGCTTGGGATCGAGGTTGTAGGGGTTGTTAAGCTGCTTGACGTCCTTTTCCAGCTTCTCTTTACCCACCTCTTGGTATTCCTCAATGTTCAACTGGTCACCTACTACCACATCTCCCTCCTTGAACTTCTCGTTGTCCGACTTGACGACTGTTGCGATAGCTCGATTGGTCAAGGGTTGACCCAAGGTGAAGGGTGCCGAATACGACTTGACCTCTGGAGATCGTAGTCGGCCTCGTTGGTACGGATCGAACGAGACGTAGTTGATTTTGAGGACCGCTCCGCCAGCCGGTGCTTTGTCGATATTGGTGTCGCGAGTCTCGACGGCCAGATGCTTCCCAGCTTCTGGTAGGCCAGTGGGCACAGCCTTGAAGATGAGGCCTTTGTTTTGAACCATGGTGGTGGTTGCGGAGTGATACGATGCAACTGAACGTCTGACAGGAGGTAGTGTTGATCTTGAAGAAATAGAACTACCAGAATATTTCTGCTTAGCAATAGTAGATATGACGGAATACCTAAACATCGAAGCTTGAGGAACCCCTCATTCGACCGAGAAAGTGATGATCAGTCAACGAAGCTTCATACATTGCCGAAGCGGGCCAATTGATCTGTCCGAGTACTACAAGGCGCACCAGACAGTGTCAACAAGATCGAAGAAGACATGGGCGTCTGCTCATGATAATTCCGATGGTTTACGGTCGCTGCGTTGTCGCATTGATGTCAGCGTCGGGCATTCAGGTCAAAAACTCGAGCCTCGGCACAACCGATGAAGGGAGCTGTCCCAGTGACTGCAAGATCAGACATTCGATCGGCTTTATACTAACACATGGCTATTGCAATGTACAAATGCTACAAAAGGACATTCTCGTAGAATTGAAACTCCACCTCTACGCACATTCTAGTCATATGTATAGTAGAAGACCCTATGTACTTTTCTGCTAACATTATCTTTGGAATACTGATGCGGAAAGCTTCCGCCCGAGTTCCGCCAAATGGGTCTGCGATGTCGGACCAGTGTCAAGTTGATATCTTGAAGAGGTACGTGCTGCTTCCCTTATCAGTGCTACATTCACGTGTCAGATACGATTTCAGCCGTCTGACACAAGAAGTGGCATCCGCAGTACTCGAACGATGAGAGAGCTGTGAGAAGCAATGTCGGTAATCCATTCAAAGTGCCTTGCAGATCACAAATGCAGGCGTGACGCTATGTGCCGCTCAGCCATGTCACCATCGACCCCTCACGCTAGGTCGTAATACGTTTTGCAGGATGGGACAAAATGTGCAGGGTCTGGATCTACAGAGTTGCAACCATGCTTAACTTTATTTGGCAACCCCAGGTATGCTTATCTCTCTAGCTTGCATAGCGGTGCATCTCCGCCTCTGTTGAGTTGTCCTCGAGACTCAAAGGCCGACTGCGACAACATCAGTCACCATCACAAATCTCTCCTATCTTCGTTCTCTGTCTGCAGTCTCCCAGTCTTGAGCTTCGCATAGTGGGATTGTGCAACATGGCACCACGACGAGTCTCCATCGAGGATGATGCTCAGCTGGCAGCTCTAGGTATCCATGCCGAGCTCAAACGGCAGTTCTCACCGTTGGCTATGCTGGGACTTGCATTCACCATTCTCAATACATGGTCCGCGTTGAGCGGTTCCTTCAGTTTGGCTCTCACTTCTGGCGGCTCTGTCGCTGTGGTCTGGGGCTTTCTTACTGGCGGTATCTGTAACCTGGCTCTAGCGGCCTCTTTGGCAGAGTTCCTCTCGGCATATCCAACAGCAGGAGGACAATATCATTGGGTGGCCGTGATCGCGCCGGAAGGATGGAAACCACTACTGTCATACATCACAGGCTGGATCAACACTTCCGGGTGGGTTGCACTCATTGCCGCAGGTGGCTTACTTGGATCTCAATTCATCTTTGGAATCATTGCTTTGGAGAACCCAAATTTTACACCTCAGCGCTGGCAGCAATTCCTCATATACAGCGCCTTCAACCTCTTCTCCTTTATCATCAATGGCTTCTTGAACTCGTCCCTCCATATCTTCAACCAATTCACAATCATTTGGTCCACCGCTGGATTTGTGATCATCTGTATCGTAGCGCTCGCCACTGCTGCCCCAAACTTCAACAGCGCTAGCACCGTCTTTACACTGTTCATCAACGAGACTGGATGGCCAGATGGCGTTGCTTGGCTGCTAGGCCTGCTGCAGGGTGGACTGGCCTTGACGGCTTTCGTATGTGTCGCAAACACTTGTTAGCTTACCGCTGTACTAACACGTGCCAGGATTCAGTAGCTCATATGATTGAGGAAATCCCTCATGCTGCGATCGAGGGCCCGAAAATCATGGTCTACGCAGTCGCCTTTGGCCTATTCACCGGCTTCATCTTCCTGATTTGCATGCTCTTTGCTGCAGGAAGTATTGAGGATGTCATCACCTCTCCTAACGGACCACTTCTCCAGATCTTGTACAACGCCACCAACTCGAGAGCAGGTTCGATCTGTCTTTTGATCTTTCCCATGGCGTGCCTGTTATTCGCGACAACCTCGGTGCAGACAGCAGCCACCCGCATGACCTGGGCCTTTGCTCGCGACAGGGCGTTACCAGGCTCTCGATTCTTCGCGAAAGTACATCCCAAGCTTGGCTTGCCACTTAATGCCTTGATCTTGACGACGGTCATTGTTACAGTCTTTGGTCTGATCTTGATCGGCAGCAGCAGTGCTTTCAATGCAATTATCAGCGCGTATGTACTATGCTCCCTGAGACAGACTTATCATTGACATTTGGAATAGGTCCGTCGTTGCACTGGGTGTATCGTATGGCATTCCGATTGCAATCAATGTTGCCTACGGCAGAAAGGCCCTTCCGAAGAACCGCCTTTTCATCCTTCCAGAGCCACTCGGTTGGTTCTGCAACCTCCTCGGCCTGATTTACGTCGTGATCACCACGGTCTTGTTTCTATTCCCGCCAGTCATACCGGTCACTGGCAGCAGCATGAATTACTGTATTGTTGCATTCGGGATTGTCCTAATCGTGGCGGTCTTTCAGTGGCTCGTCGATGGTCGAAAGAACTACACAGGTCCCAGGGTGGATATCGAAGAGAATGTGCTGGTTGCTGCGGCCACGAACGAGGATGCAAATATACACACTGATCACTATACTGCAAGTAAGCAGACCGAGGCAGAGTTTGATTCGAAAGCGTAGAATGGTATAGCAGAACATGTAATCATACTCACTCAATGAGATGGAAGCATAATTAAAATGTCCGACGACGGTCGTTTCGTACCTCAATTAGTCATTGTCATTGAAAAGGTGAATGTGAAGCTGTAGCTCCCTTATCGCAAACCCCACTTGTGCATGCGGCTATAGCGGCGAAATAAACCACCACGATTATGGCGTGGTTTTCTCATTGTTTTTGACACATGCCGTCTGAGTGAGTCCGAAGCATACTTGAGACCTTTTATCCAAGATGCAACTCGCTCCAAGAGAAGTAGATGAGCGCGATACTTAGCCATGCACGGAATTGCTAACTATTACCTAACAGATTGACAAGCTTGTCATATCCCAGCTGGGATTACTCGCACAACGCAGATTGGCACGTGGCGTGAAATTGAACCATGCCGAAGCCCTTGTAGGTCAACATGGAGCAACGACCATGATCACTACTGATAGTCCAAGGCATTGATCGCGAATAACCTGCACGAGGTGTGTCTTTCCATGCCCGCCAAATCTCGCATGCTTACCGCCTCAAGCTTATCCGAGATGGTCACCACTCCGTCGCAGATCTCATGTCTCTTGGCAAGACGATGCTGGGCAGGAAGCATGTCTTGCCGTCCGTCGTGCAATCCTTAGCCGAGTTGCAGGTTGAGGGTACTTTCACTACAGGCACATATCTCGTAACCGTCCACAACCCTATCAGCACGGATGATGGCAATCTGGATCGAGCGCTATATGGCAGTTTCTTGCCCATACCAAGCCCAGATCTCTTCTCGCTGGGCGACGCCGCGGCGTACGAGCCTCAGAACCAGCCCGGGGCGGTCGTGGTGGTGAAGAATTCTCGGATCACGCTCAATGAAGGTCGGCGGAGGATCAAGCTCAAGGTTGTCAGTAAGGGTGATAGACCAATCCAAGTTGGATCGCATTACCATTTCATTGAGACGAACCCCCAGCTTCAATTCGATAGGGTAAGGGCAAGAGGTTTCAGACTCGACATTCCGGCCGGCACGTCGATTCGTTTCGAGCCTGGCGATACGAAGACTGTCACGCTTGTGCAAATCGGTGGCAACCAGATTATCAGTGGCGGCAATGGTCTTGCGAGCGGACACATTCATGATACTATTGACGACAACGCTCTGATTCAGAGATTACAGCAAAGCTCCTTCTCGCATCAACCTGAGCCAATTGGGGATGGCCACTACATTGACTTGTTCTCGATGGACCGTGAGGCATATGTGAGCATGTTTGGACCTACTACTGGAGATCTCGTGCGTCTTGGATCAACGGATCTGTGGATCAAAGTCGAAAAGGATTTTGCTCGATACGGAGACGAATGTACGTTTGGTGGTGGCAAGACTGTTCGTGATGGTATGGGTCAAGCGAGTGGGAGAGCAGACAAGGACAGTCTTGACACCGTCATCACGAATGCTCTGATAGTGGACTACACTGGTATCGTCAAAGGCGACATTGGTATCAAGGACGGTCATATTGTTGGTATTGGCAAGGCAGGTAACCCGGATGTCATGGAAGGCGTGCATCCAGACCTGGTCGTTGGATCGATGACCGATGTCGTTGCTGGAGAGGGCAGTATCGTCACGTACGGTGGCTTCGACAGCCATATCCACTTCATTTGTCCACAACAAGCCGACGACGCCATCGCATCAGGTATCACGACATTCCTAGGCGGAGGCACTGGCCCTACTACCGGGACCAACGCCACCACCTGCACACCCAGCGCCGACATTATCAAGAAGATGCTTCAAGCAATCGACCACCTTCCCCTCAACGTCGGCATCACAGGCAAAGGTAACGACAGCTCTCCCGGCCCCCTGCACGAACAAGTCGCAGCAGGCGTCTGCGGACTCAAACTTCACGAAGACTGGGGCTCCACACCCTCCGCAATCGATACATGCCTCTCTGTCTGCGACGCCGAAGACGTCCAATGCCTCATCCACACGGACACACTCAACGAATCCGGCTTCGTCGAGACCACCGTCTCCGCGTTCAAGAATCGCACCATCCACACCTACCACACCGAAGGTGCCGGCGGAGGCCACGCACCGGACATCATCTCGGTCGTGGAACACGCCAACGTCCTCCCCTCCTCGACCAACCCCACCCGCCCCTACACCCGCAACACGCTCGACGAACACCTCGACATGCTCATGGTCTGCCACCACCTCTCCCGCAACATCCCGGAAGACGTCGCCTTCGCCGAATCGCGGATCCGCGCCGAGACCATCGCGGCCGAAGACGTCCTGCACGATCTCGGCGCCATCAGCATGATGAGCAGCGACAGCCAAGCCATGGGGCGGTGCGGCGAAGTCATCCTGCGCACGTGGAATACAGCGCACAAGAACAAGATCCAGCGCGGGTTTTTGCCGGAAGACGAGGGCACGGGCGCGGATAATTTCCGTGTGAAGAGGTATGTGAGTAAGTACACTATCAACCCGGCTATCGCGCAGGGGATGGGGCATCTGATAGGGAGTATTGAGCCGGGGAAGCTGGCAGATTTGGTGCTCTGGAAGCCGGCGGATTTTGGGACGAAGCCGAAGCTGGTCGTCAAGGGGGGAATGGTGGCGTGGGCGCAGATGGGGGATCCGAATGCGAGTATACCAACGGTGGAACCGGTGGTCATGAGGCCAATGTTTGGTGCTATGGTGCCTAGTACGGGGATCACGTTTGTGTCGAGACGGGCGAAGGAGGATGGGGTGGGGGAGAGGTATGGTTTGAGGAAGAGGGTGGAGGCCGTGCAGGGGTGTAGGGGGATTGGGAAGGGGGATATGAAGTTTAATGATGTGAGGCCGAAGATGAAAGTGGATGCCGAGAGTTATGTGAGTATACCTATCTCGAGACTTGGGTGTAAAGCTGACGAGAGATAGACTGTGCATGCTGATGGGATGTTGTGTGAGGCAGAGCCGGCGACGAGCTTGCCGTTGGCGCAGCAGTACTTCGTATATTAATCCGGACCATATTGGCATGGCGGATGTGAGTCAGCGGCTGCTCGGAGGAACAAAGAGGTGGATGCATATAGGCATAGCACTTATATATGCAGAATCAAGCGTGGGCGGTGTATGTTAGTAGGCAAGATACGGCAGGTAGCCACGGGATTTTTCGGCCATGCTGAGAATTCCGGTGTTTACAAAACATGTTCCTTTGATCCCATACCACCCCACGGGGATGTGTTAAGCATCATGCGATTCGGGTGGATCTGAGTAGGGTTCTTCCCTGATCTTGAAAGATACCTCTGGAGATAACATTTCTCGATGTCCGGTCAACATGTTCTTCACCGCCGGGGGTAGCTGATACATCCCTACAGTGCGCGTGGGAGCTCGCCCCTCGAAGCTATGACAGAGCTCGAAAAAGCATGGCTCATGCAACTGTATACCTGCAGGTCAGGCGGTGAAGGATGCGCAAATGAGATGGACAATGTCTCAGACACAGCCTACTGGTCGTCGATATTTCTGCTCAGTGGCAAGCAAACAGCCATATCATCCGTCTGCCGGTAACGTCTGCCTTACTGGAATTGCGGATGAGTACCGGCTATCAAAATTGATTAACCTCGGTCGTTCAGCTATCGTAATTCCTCGACGGTGGGATGCTTTGTAATGCACGGCGTTCCAAGAGGAACCGCAAGTGCCGATCTCGTACCCCACCATCACCGAGTCGAGACCACGGACAGGCCTGGGCGCCATCATACGTTCAGTAAACACTGTGGCTTTTCGAGATTGCGGTGTGTCTCCGTGGTAGGTCTGCAGTACGTTCAAGTGGTATCGAAAGAGGTAGGTCATGTTCATTGTCTTGTTCCATGTGCTCTTCAGACTCCAATACAACCGGTGAGATCTGACCGGCAGTGCATGTTGGACCAACGGTGAAGGGGAGCTCAAAGCTTGCGCAGGGAGCAACAGCTGGCGGGGCAGAGGGGCTGTCTTCGACCAGTGAGGGGCTCCGCAAGGTTGCGGAAGTTACTCCAAAATGCGTGGCAACCCATCCTGTTAGCTCGACCCTGCGCCAGATTGCCGCTGGTACAAAGATCACCTGCCGCCCTGTTTCTGTCTGCGGTCCATTCTCTATCCCTCAACCCATATACCCTCCTCCCACATTTCAATCGCACATACTACAGTCAACATGTCTCCAGGAAAGGTCGCCAACATTGAGTGGGACAAGTTCTACAACGTCGTCGATGGCAAGAACCGCAGCGCCGACAAGTTCCACCAGGGTGTGAACCCAATCAACAAGGAGAAGAACTGGGACGTACCCATTGCCACACAACAGGATGTCGACGACGCCGTCGAGTCAGCCAACAAGGCCTTTGAGAGCTGGTCTCAGGTCCCAATTGAGAAGAGAAAGGAGAAGCTCATGGAATTCTGTGAGGTATGGGGACAATACGTCGATGAGATGACTGATCTCCTTGTCAAGGAGACAGGAAAGCCTCGCAACTACGCCGCCTTTGAGGTCAGGGGTATTCCTCTCTGGTTCCACCACCACAACGCCCTCAACATCCCTGAGGAGGTTGTCGAGGACGACGACAAAGTCATCACAACCAAGTACAAGCCTCTTGGTGTTGTCGGCGCGATTTGCCCATGGAACTTCCCTTTGATCCTCTCCATGGGTAAGGTCATCCCTGCCATCCTTACTGGCTGCACCATCATTGTCAAGCCATCGCCCTTCACACCATACACTGCCCTCAAGGCAATCGAGATTGCGCAGCAGGTCTTCCCCCCTGGTGTTGTCCAGGCTCTTGGTGGTGACGACCGTCTCGGTCCCATGTTCACTGCTCATCCTGGCATCGCAAAGATCTCCTTCACTGGTTCCATCGCTACCGGCAAGAAGATCATGGCCGCCTGCTCCAGCACTCTCAAGCGCGTGACTCTTGAGCTTGGTGGCAATGATGCTTCTATCGTCCTACCAGACGTTGATGTCGAGAAGGTCGCCCCTGAGCTTGTCTTGGGCGCGTTCCAGAACTCTGGTCAGGTCTGCGTCGCAACCAAGCGTATCTACATTCACGAGAGCATCTACGAGAAGACCACCAAGGCTATGGCTGAGTTCGCAAAGACTCTCAAGGTCGGCAACCCAGACGACGCCGGTGTACAAATCGGCCCCGTCCAGAACGAGATGCAGTACGAGCGCGTGAAGGGCTTCTTCGACGACGTCAAGAAGAACGGCTACAAGGTCATTGCCGGTGCGGATAGTGTGCCAGACAGCAAGGGCTTCTTCATCACCCCCACCATTGTCGACAACCCGCCCAATGGTTCCAGGCTCATCGAGGAGGAGCCTTTCGGACCCATCGTTCCTACACAGCCGTACTCTGATGTCGAGGAAGTCATCGCTCGCGCCAACCGCACAAACACTGGTCTCGGCGCCTGTGTGTGGGGCAAGGACGTCGAGAAGGCCAAGGCTGTTGCTGAGCGTCTCCAAGCCGGTTCGGTCTTCGTCAACTCATGGGAGAAGCCTACGCCTCAGGCTCTGTTTTCGGGATGGAAAGAATCCGGGTACGTCAATCCCTGTGACCATAGAGAAGCTTTGACTGACTTTTCGACAGTATTGGTGGCGAATGGGGTACCGCTGGTCTTCTGGCTTACTGCAACGCCCACGCGATGCACGTCTACAAGCAGAAGTAGATATCATGATCAGGAGAAAGAGCACTATCGATTACATGCAGATAGATTCGAAAATATCCAACAACATGCCCCTAACATGGCCGTGTGAAAGTTGTGGATCGAATCACGTGACGCCCCCTGACCACATGAAGTCGGCTTCCCACGCCTACACCACTCCATTCTTCTCACCCGACAACAATGTTTCTAGTTTCATCATGATCCATTTTCCATACTGTCGGGTCTTGCAAGAAGGGATTGATACGACTTGACCAACACTTGCGAGTATGGTTATTGATACTTTTGATTTCTAGCACGATCGTGATGGCGGTGGACGAAAAGCAGTCTTCTTCTCCGTCGAACATGCACGACAGCATGGGGATCTCAGGACGATTCAATATCATCAGCGTCAACACAGATTGGGAAGCTATGGATAGACTCAACCCGGAAGATCTTCTCAAGGCCGAACTACCAGCAGAGAAGGTTGGGCTATTGATCAACAACAAAACAACATGTCATGGGTACAAGAGTACTTATCTAGGAAGCAGTTACGTGCGAAGCAGAGTCGAAGTATCCGAGCATGGCCAGTAATGCCGTGCTGACTTTGCAGAAGCATTGCAGAGACGCATTAACAGCAATGTGACATGTCCCCACGCGGGACTAATTATGCCTATCGCGACGATGCGTACAACATGCACCCCCTGAAATCCAGTACTCAACCCTTCATCCACCAGAAGACATGTTTAACGAAAGTCCTTGGAATGCGAGAATTATTGCATGTATACATCACGGAGTTCGGAGTTGATAACCCGCTTTGGGAAGGTCAACGAACCATCCCAACCTCATCGGCACAGTGGAGCCCGAAAGCATGCAGTCTGGAAGGCGTGCTTGATTACTAGATATCATTAAGAAGTCGAGGAGCAGGCGAACCTTCTGCTTTTACCAAGAAACACATCTGATCCCAGGAAGGAAGCTCAGCATGACAGCAGCTATCGACGTCAAGGCAATTCGCCAGCGTTTCCCCGCATTGGACAAGGAGCAGGTGTACTTCGACAATGCTGGAGGTAGTCAGATCCTCGCAGACGTTGCAGAGGCGTGAGTGTATTCAATTGTGTTTCGCCTTCGCCACTCACAAGTGAAGTGTCTCGAAGTACCTCCTCAACACTAACGTCCAGCTCGGCGCCTCGTACCCCATCGGTCAATTATCGACCTCTTCCTATAGCACAGGCTACCGGCTCGCAGCATCCTACATCAATGCTCAGCCGAATGAGATCGTCTTCGGTCCCTCCACAACCCAGCTCTTCCGCAACCTCTCCCAATCTCTCTACAACCATGTCACTCCTGACTGCGAGATCGTGCTCTCCTCTTGCGACCACGAAGCCAACCTCGCAGCATGGGTCCATCTTGCCACCCTTCGCGGCGCGACCATCAAATGGTGGAAACCCTCCTCTCCCGGCACGAACCCTCATCTCACCCCCGACGACCTCCGCCCTCTCCTCTCCGATAAAACAAAGCTAGTAGCATGCACACACACATCCAACATTCTCGGCTCTATCACCCCCGTGGCCGAGCTCGCCAAAGTCGTGCACGAATTCCCAAATGCCCTCCTCTGCGTCGACGCCGTAGCCTACGCCCCCCACCGCGAAGTCGACGTCCAGGCATTCGGCGTCGACTTCTATGCTTTCAGCTGGTACAAGGTCTATGGACCCCACATCGCTATGCTCTACGCCAGTCCACGCGGGCAGAAAGCCATGACTACCCTCGGGCATTTCTTCAAAGGCAGCGAGACGTTGGAGGACAAGCTCGGTCTAGCGGCAGCAAGCTACGAGCTAGTGGCCGGCGTCAAGCCTGTGATCGACTACCTGCAGAGCCTGGAAGGGGGTAAGGCGCTGCAGGGGAAAGTCGATAGACCGGCGCTGAAGAAGTCATGGGAGCAAGTGGCGACGCACGAGGAGACGTTGCAGGGGATCGTGATTGATTACCTGAACAGTAAGCCTCATGGGAAGGAGATCACGGTCTGGGGCGAGCCGGTCAAGGACAAAGCCAAGAGGGTGCCGGTGATCAGCTTCACGGTCAAGGGGTGGGGGAGCAAGGATCTGGTGATGGCGGTGCAGGAGAAGAGTCAGGGGAAGCTGGGCTTTAGGTGGGGGAGTTTCTACAGTAATCGTCTCGTGGGGGAGGTTCTTGGGCTGTCGGATGTGAATGATGGGATTATTAGGGTGAGCTTGGTTCATTACAATAGTGAGGAGGAGGTGAAGGAGTGGGTCAAGACGCTTGATGAGGTGTTGGGGTCACAGTAGTAGATACGAACGACATGTGATATGCTCAGATCTGCATCCATCCTCGAGCTCATGACCTTCGACATCTGTTATGCCCAAATCGCCTCCATAAGACATCATGTGCGAATTGCCTGGCAAATCCTCTTCCCAGACTGTGATTGAAGCACTTAAGATTGTGCTGAAGTAATTGTCACTCCTAACGTCGGCTTCGACCCTTACTCATTTCCGCTTCTAAGTTGTGGGCAACTTCATAGCCGTCATCCAGAGCTCGAGCTTCCACGCTATCATCACCTGTGTCTGTAGTGAGGATTCCGAGAGCGACACTTTCTGCCCTGCACAGAGGGCAAGTCTTGATTCGGCAGAAAGTGAGAGCGCATGGAGGATTGATGTGCGACGGTGGAGGCACGATGCATCGTGCGCAGACATCAAGCAAGCGGCAAACTACCAGATCCGAGAGCCTGAGGTTGAGTCGACAGCCAAGAACGAGTGGATGGGGCAGAAGACAGCGATAAAGTCAGCATCAATCCGGACTCAGCTATGACGTCCGCACTTTGCCATCTACAAAAGCTTCGGAGCCGTGCAAACCATGAGCGACACAACATACACACATCGGGACCGAAGCTTGACAGTGATTACTTCTTGGGTATTCCTTTGGTCATTAGGCTATCGTTGTGTTTCATTAGAGGTAGACTCTCTTCGCATCTCGTGGCAGGGATTCGTTCGGACAGTAACTGCACTTGAACCTAATTCTTGGTCAGTAATCGAGCAGCTCACAGCAAGAACGAGATTGCATGCTTACTTTGTACCACGACTGACCCTCTCCAAGCTCTCCTTCGCGATCACATGTCCACAAGGCATCATCATGGGTGGATTTTGATCCGTGCCCTGCTCCTTGCTGACAGGACAGACGAAGATCGAATGGAAAAGGTACGCAGGCGGAAGGGGGATCTCAACCGGCAGCTCGTTCGCACTTGTCCATTGCCCACCAACCTCGCCCATGACTCGCTCCAGCTTCTCCAGAGTAGGCAATGCGATACCACCTGCCGTCACGGCTGTGTACAGAGGACTCTTCTCGCTCAGCCCCAGGAGACCGCAGAACTCTCTTGTAAAGTTATTTGCTACCTCCTCGAAGACGTCTGAGTCGCAGAAGGTCTTTCTGTATGGCGATGATTGTATCGAAGGAGCATAAGCGAGCGAGGCTACAAGCGATGCGGTTTCCTTGAAGTATCGCCGAGAGAAGTTCGGAAACGTCGATCGAGCATAATCGAGCGCTCTCAAAGGTCCAGGAGTATCGTCTGCGATACCCGCGCCTAGACACCCCCGCCCACTGTGATACAACTCTATAAATCGCAAGCGACACAATTCGAACTCCAGATTCGAACCTCTTGCCTCAAGCGCATCGCTGTTCGTCTTTGCCCAGGTAATGGCCGGTCCTAGAGTCTTGTCGACTCGCAAGGCGTGCAGGATCCTGTACATTTCGGCAAATTTGCTCTGTAGATCTGGTGTGTGTGTATCGTCATCCATATCCTCGTCCGAGTCATATCCGTCCAGTCCAGTCTTTCGTATCCCATCCACATGCCAGAACCTGCTCTTGTCTTCTGCGGTCAGGACCTCGGCGTCCTCACTTGCCTCTTCCACAAAATTGGATGCAACATCGAAGAGTCCTTCTCGCAGTAAGTGCATGCCGATCGCACGGTTGGTCAAATGCGTGTGTGTCGCGAATGGATCCAGGGAGGTTTGAGGAGCTCGGAGAGGCTTGAATCGCTTTGACCAGGTCAGAAAGATTCGTAAGTCGACTACAGGCCACATACCTTGTCCAGAAGCTTTCCATAGTTTGTGATTGAGGTGTGCAACTCTTTGGCATCCTTGTTGAGACTGTCAAAGTTGCCTTTGATATTGCTTTTGAGTTTCGTGAGGGCTATGGCGGGCTCTGCCTCTCCTGCAATACATCAGCGGCTGCGTATAGTACGGTTCAACTCTTGCTGTTTACCTGCTGCGATAGTGTCTCTCGTGCTACTGAGCAGATCTATCATGGCCTGCACATCGTCGATGGTCTTCTCCAGGCCATTCTGCCGCTCCCACTTCCGCTGAGCAGCAATGAGACTCTCCATAGCTCACTCCGTCTTCACATTCAAGTGAACGTGTTGTCGAAGGGGCTTAGTAGCGAGTGCATGCCTCACTCCGCGCTCGGTCCGCGATGTGAGGTTCACCGAGTCATGTGGGGAAGCTTGACATGTGTTTGCGGCGTTTGCACTCCACCATTTGTCTTGTGAGACACATGTCGTCTTCAATATCAATTCATGTCCAAGCACCACCTCAACACATCGAGTACGGTAGGACGAGTGTTGCAAGTAAGATGATAATAGAATCATTCTCACACTATCTGCATGTCAGCAGGTCGCAAGTCCCGTTCTTGGAGCCGCACCAGGTCCATCGATAGCGACAATGAAAGGCCAAAGAGGAAGTCGAAAGACCTGCGAAGGTCGGTCGACTATGGTCGCATCACTAGACGTAGTGAAGATTCGACACTACAGCGATTCGTTCTTACCGATCCGATAGCATTTCGGTAGGTTTGCTCATTGCGACGATAGATCGATTCTGATGGAGACAGATATCTGGAAGATGATGCTTCGGTGATCGTGCTTGATCAAAGGCGCGAGATCTCTGGCTATCAGAATTACATTGTTGAGCAATGGGCGACTTCAAGGACGCATCCAACCTTCACCATCACGACATACACCGGGGACTCCTCTGACCGCATCATCGCAAATGTGCTTGGTATCCCGAGAGATGAAAGCACTTGGTCGCAGAGACTAAGAGTCTATTTCCGAGCTCTGAACCACTTCCATGCTCGACGACGAGATACGTCCGATGGGATCATCATGATCACAAGTCTTCCAGGATTTCCTTCATCTCTCACTGTCATCCAAGTCCCTGAAGGGGATGTCAGCAAGCATTATGCTGATTTCTTCGTCAATGAAGATCTCAAGCGTCTGGGCTGCTCTGGTCGTGTAGGTCTTACATTGTCTTATCCGAATAATGCGACCATTGCGAAGTATTACCAACTTTACAGAACTTCTGAGAGAATCTCGCTTTACAGCTCGGTCATTGAGCTGGTACGAATGTGTCAAATGGCACTATACATGTTCGATCTACTCGAGCAGGACTTCATCGACGGGTTGTTGTGCGATGTCACCGAGAAAGCGATTCTCCAATGGTGGACAAAGTTTGGAGCGGAAACGTACAGTATTGAACCACACGATGGCATCTTGGGACCATCAACAGTAGCAGCGCTGCTTGGCCTCTTTTCTGGGGCGAGAAATCGATTGCACACGTTAGGTGCACCAGTACCAAAGGACCCGTTTGACTTGGAGCACATGAAGCGTGGTATCTATCACTTTCAGAAAGCGCAAAAGTTGCAAAAGAGCCGAAGACTGGATGAGAAGACACTTTTCAAGCTACACTCTGTGACGGAAAAGGCGGCTAACGCAGAAGGCTGGCGAATTCCTAGAGCTGTCAAGACCACGGTAGCAGAGCTCTCTGGTCGAGGAGAGGAAATGGTGCAGGAGGGCACTGGGCGAAAGGTGAAAGCTGGGATTGCCGATGTCGAGACTACTGATATCGAAACATTCGAACAATTCGTGTCTGGAGAGCGGAGCAAATGGCTCTGGCAGGGAAAGGCTTTGAAACGGACGAATACAGCAACCCTAGGAGAGGCTTCCCTGGACGGACTAGTTGCAAACACTAAAGCCATACCTCTCGAAGACACCCAACCAAGGAATAAGAGGGACTCGGATGGCAATGCCAGGAATTCATTTGAGGAACAGCCAGGACCTCGGACCAGCAAAGGCAGTCTGGAAGAGGTGCGACCCATACGCAGACAGCAAACTCATAGAGAAGCCGCAGCAAAGAAAGTGCAAGGAGTGTTTGATGATGGACGAGCGAGCATTGATCGTTTTCGCGGAGCTGTGACCATACACAAACGGCCATTAGAAGCAGAACGAACAGAGGCACCAACTCTATCGCCCACGAAAGCCGCTGGAGCACGTGAGCCAGGAAGACGACCGACACCGATCAGATCTCACACTTCGCCTGTGAGCAGTCCAAGCAAGAGCCTGATCTCGCCGCATGCGCATTCAACCGGACGACAGAGCGATACCTCTCCATTGAGGACACCAATGAGTCGCGGCATGACGAGCATCGATGAGCGACGAGGATCTTTCACCCAGAAAGCCTCACGAAATCTCAATGAGGTACTTAGCTCTCCTACGCCAAAGAACCTGTCCGACGAGGATCTTCCGCAAGTGGAGCGTCCGCTTGACGACTCCGTGCCGAACTCGCCAGATTATCATGGAGTTGACCTGGATGAGACGTTGCCTGTTCCGCAGGCTCCAGAGCAAGACGTACCTCCTAGCCTTCGGCGTACTCGGTCTGAGGATTTGGGCGCATACAGACCGCAGCTAGTGGAAGATGAGATACGCTCGGTACAACGTCAATTGAGTTTCAGCGTGGCTGAAGGCAGCATGTTTAGCTATATGAACGGTATTGGTCCCGTAATGACCGGTGACGACCTCGACCAGCAGTACATTCAGCAACGCTTTCAATCTCAGTGGCTTAAGACCTTGCGTGACATGGTCGCCCGTCTTTCGCGCAAGGAAGCGACTTGGACAACAACCCAGATCGACTCGCTTGGCTCACACCTTCGACAAGCGAATGAAGATCAGGAGGTTTTGCGCGAGTATTACGAGTCACCAGCTCAAGCCGCGCAGAACTTGCGTGACATGGCCACGGCGGTGCTACGAGATGAGCAGGAGATGCTCACCGAAGGCAAACGCGAACTGGAGACATTAGCAGCCAAGCTGGAGTACGAGATCGCAAATTTGAGGGGCAAAATTGAGGATGTAGAATTGAATGTGGATGATTTTGAGCGGGCTGTGATGGGGGCTGAGCAGAGGGTCGATGAGGTGGAACGGGAGATTGAAGGCAAAGCGGGATGGAGCTGTGTTGTTTCTTAATATTTGCAAGCGATGATACCATGAATAGTTGCAATATGTTTTGAGAATTCGAAGTCCGTTGCATACACAGTCCAGCCTAACAAGAAGCACCTGAGGCAGGAACATGGTATCCGGTATGGTCGCCCACTGTGCCGATCGACCAATGGTGTTCGATCGCCCTAAATTACATGCATATAGATGCAGGCTGATGTCTGCTATGATCTTCCAGGTCTGTTATGACTACGTAAGATAGATTCTGGGCCTGTGACATGATCTGTAATTACATTGACGTGTTGATATCGCTTTACAAACAGGAGAGAACATGTTTCTTCCCGATCACAGCCTCACCCTTGGCTGACATTGGCTACAAGAGTACTTGGAACCAAGACGATCAGAGATTGGCCGCCATCAGCGTCGTGTACGCTGCCGCCAGGTCACAGCTCCGACCGCTCGTGCCTCTGAGCTGAGAAAGACGCTGCAACACCTCGCTGCATACACTCCCGAGATGCATGAGCTGAGGCTGAAACGGGTGGAGGTATACTCACAGGAAATTCACTCGAAAAATCGCCTACGTCTTGTGGTCCCTGGGTCCCCTGTCAAGCCCTCTCCCTGTGCCGTCCGCATCATCAAGGTTCAGAAAATCGACTCCACATCATTCGCCAAGGCCTTGTCGCGCAAGACCTGACCTTGTCCTATCACACAAACACCCACGACACTTACCTTACGCAGCCCTGTCTACGTTCACTCTCTCACAAACCTACGATCAGCCATTCCTCCACGCACCTGCAAATCAGCCTCACACCAGGTCCCGTCCTGCCAGCTATCCTGCATCGCCGTATTCCAGTATCATCATCCGGACCCTGGTCGATTAGCCTTTTTTCCTGATTCTCGTCGCCCGTTACATCACCTCTCCCCTCGACAACCCTCTTTCCTTCTTAAAGTCCCCCAAGTCCGGCCGCCTTCACCCGCGGCCCATCCTCCGACCAAAACGTCCGGCCACAAGAAACGCGTCTCCTTGCTAGGAGGCAGCCCGACTTCGCACCACGACTACTACCCGATAGAGCGGGAGATTGCGCCGGGAGGGTACCATGACCGACAAGGCCTCGGGGCGGCGACGACAACGAGCACGGCTGTGAAGAAGCGCAAGAAGATGTATTGGCCTAATTCGACGTGGACGTGGAGTTTGTTTCTGGTGGTGATTGGGCAGGCGGTTATTGGGCTTGCGCTGGAAGGGTAAGAGAATTGGTACTCGGATAGTGGGAATATGGCTGACGAAGGGCAGATATGTATTCGGCAGATTCATCCAGGCGCTGAGAGGTGGGCCGCATACTCCCGAGGTGCGGTCGATCGATACATTTCTCTCGCTGTTTATCTTCGGTTTCTTGTACGAGGTGTACTTGACGTGGGATGCGTTGAAGAATAAGAACACGATCCAGGTGATTGGGTTGTGTCTATACAACGTCGGATTGATTATCTACGCCGCGATACAGGTGGATCAGATTCAGGACTCGATCCTCGTGTTGGCTTCGCAAGGGACGGCAATTACGGCAGACCTGTGGCCGATTCTGCGACCTTTCCTGGTTGCCATACCTTGCATTACGGCACTGGGAACAGTGCTGATATGTATCGTGGCATGGAAGCTGTACGACGAGTTCTCGTGGTCGATCTACAAGAACATTTCTGCCGATGTAGCTATGAGGAGGCGCTATCTTGTATACCTGGTAAGTCGAATACTGGGAGCAGGCTGAGAGGATATTCTGACAAGTCCAGATTTACATCACTCTCCTCAAATTCGATTTCTTCTTCTTCGCCTCATTTACGGTACAATTCCTGGTAGTCGTACTGGACACGCGAGATATCGAATTCGCACTCACGATTGCCGCCCTTCCCGTCATCATCATTGTGCTTTTCCTAGCAGCATTCTGGGCTAGGAAAGAGTCGGCACCGGGAATGATCGTCGTCATGGTCATGTATCTGGCAGCAATGGCGTACTTCCTCTTCAAGCTGGTACGAATGTACGACAACTCCTCTCCAGCTGCTCAAGCTCGAGTCGATACGTACATACCAGCACGAAGAGGGCTGACAACATTTGCGGTTCTCACGCTACTTCTGCTAGTGGCCACCATCTTCAATGCCATGTGGTGTACTCTCAACTTTGGCAAGGGTCTAAAGCCTCATTTGGAGAGGAGAAAGATGCAGAATGTGGAGGACAAGGTGTACCCTTACGAAACCAATGTGCCGTATAACGGCGCCGTCCCTCTCGGACAAGTCACGACACGCATGACTATTGATTAGAGTCGATTCTGCAGGCAGCGACAATTGATTTTGGTTCTTCTACGACTGATGTATCTAGGGGCGTTTCATCTCATGTCGAGGCTTGAGATCGGGGCTATCTGACTTTCTACGGAAGTACCATATTTGGTGTGTTTCACGGCCTGAAATCAAGCATGAAGGTAGTAGTAGAGATGACTAGTACTATGAAATGACTACAAATATACTCCCTCTGCTGGTTGGACCATGTTTTTTTTTCATGATCTCTGTTGTGGCTGTTAAGGTTAGGGCTAGATACTCGTACAGCGCTGACCGATGCCTTGACAAAGACACCCGACTTTGGAAGAATCCCGCGGAATCTTGATCATTCAGATACAGCACGTTCCTCATATCGCAGCGAAGAATATCTCAAGGACGAATTGACAGCCATTAATCCCGCTCGATCATTTCTCCTTTCACCTTAGCGCCATCAAGAAATCGACCATCGCACCGCCACATTTGCCCACAGACCATCGTCACCCTGCATCACTGCGGCGCCCAATGAGCATGTGAAACTTGATTCCACCAGCTTTGGACAACGCAGAGGATCACTCGACTACGCTAATTTTCCCTTACATGGCTGCCTTGCCTTGAAGACGACATAAATTTCTCCTCGGACATGAGAATCACCGTATTCGACCAGAGCTCCAGCTGAGCAATCGAGTACCATGTCAGCAAACGAGAAACAGCCTGCCGCAAGTGCGGAAGGTGGGGGCGATTCTGCTATACTACAGACAGTGGTAGCCCAGGCCGCCGCGATAGCGGAGGGCAATCAAGGAGAAAGACAGGACGGGAGAAGGTATTCCGAGCAGACCAATTGACTTTGTGATACTCGTACTTATATTGCATAGCTCTGATCCAGCTCCTCCAACAAGAGGTCCTGCTCAAACCGAAGATAATGCCCACGACCCTCCACCTGCTTACGGCGAGCAACTCTTTCAGATAATCAACGATGACCGCACTCTTGGGGTCGACACCCAGGCGAAGCTCACGGAAGATGGACGGGTCAATATCAATATCAATCAGAGATCAAGGAGGCTGTCTACTATTCTCACACCGGCGCTTCATGCTCAGCTTGAACCCAGTCCGTCAGAGACAGAGCCACTCCCACCACCATATATCCCTCCCTCGCTTGGTGGAGAAGAAGGACAAACACCTCCACCACCTATGAATGTGGTCATTCATGTGGTCGGTTCAAGAGGAGATGTACAACCATTCGTAGCACTGGGCAAGGTGCTCAAGGAAACATACGGGCACAGAGTACGGCTTGCGACACACCCCGTCTTCCACGACTTTGTCCTGGAGAATGGCTTGGAGTTTTTCAGTATCGGTGGTGACCCTGCCGAGCTCATGGCGTTCATGGTCAAGAATCCCGGTCTCATGCCTGGTTTCGATGTGCTGAGATCAGGAGACGTGGGAAAGAGGAGAAAGGAAATTGCGACTATGGTCAAGGGCTGCTGGAGGAGTTGTATCGAGACTGGCGACGGTACTGGTGTCGAAGTGACAGACGATACAGTCGAGGACTGGATGAGTACGACGACAGCGAGCACACATTCGACAGACCCACTGGATAATCTCCACCGACCTTTCATTGCGGACGCGATCATTGCAAATCCCCCCAGTTTCGCGCACATCCATTGCGCAGAGAAGCTCGGCTGTCCATTGCATATCATGTTCACGTAAGTGTTGCTCGAATTGGATATGCTTATGGATCAGCTAACACTAGTGTAGGATGCCATACTCTCCGACGCAAGCTTTCCCACATCCGCTTGCCAATATCCAGTCTTCCAACGCAGACGCGAGTGTCACGAATTACATGTCGTACGGACTGGTCGAGATGATGACATGGCAGGGCCTCGGAGATCTTGTCAACCGCTTCCGTCAGAACTCCTTGGGCCTCGATCCGATCAGCTTGATCTGGGGCCCAGGTATGCTTGCACGACTAAAGGTGCCTCACACATATTGTTGGTCGCCCGCTTTGATCCCCAAGCCCAAGGACTGGAAACGTCACATCTCGATATCTGGTTTCTATTTCCTGTCATTGGCATCAAATTATCACCCAGATGCAGAGCTCGATGCTTTCCTGAAGGCTGGTCCACCGCCCGTATACATCGGTTTTGGCTCAATCGTGGTTGATGATCCAAATGCTATGACGAAGATGATATTCGATGCCATCCGTCAGACTGGTCAACGAGCACTCGTATCTAAAGGCTGGGGCGGTATTGGCGCAGATCAACTTGGCATCCCTGAAGGCGTCATGATGCTTGGAAATGTCCCTCACGACTGGCTCTTCCAGCGCGTTTCTGCTGTAGTTCATCACGGTGGTGCTGGGACAACGGCAGCTGGTATCACTTCTGGCAAGCCCACTGTCATTGTACCATTCTTTGGTGATCAACCATTTTGGGGAGCCATGGTTGCCAAGGCTGGCGCTGGACCCGAGCCTATTGCATACAAGGACTTGAATGCGGATAAGCTGGCTGAGCAGATCAAGACTGCTCTCCTGCCACAGACTCTAGAGCGTGCGAAAGAGCTTGCTGCCAGCATTGCCCACGAGAATGGTTGTCAGACTGGTGCTCAAAGCTTCCACCAGCAAATGGAGGTAGATAGTGTCAGGTGTACACTCGCACCAAGTCGCATTGCTGTTTGGCGTCTGAAGCGGACGAAGGTCAGGCTGAGTGCACTTGCAGCCACTGTTCTGGGCAACGAGGGACTACTCGACCTCAAGGATCTTAAGCTGTTCCGCGCGAAAGAGTACGAGCCCGACACTGGTCCCATCGATCCTGTCAGTGGTGGAGCGAGTGCTTTGATTGGCACCGCCAGCGGTGTCCTCATGGGCTTTGCTGACTTTCCTGTCGAAGCAATGAAGGCTCTGCATGTTCATCCTGCGACTGCAAAGAAGAACAAGAAGGACAAGGGCAAGGGAACAGAGACCCCCCAGGATGGATCGTCGGGTCGAGACAGCCACGACAGTAATGGGACGTTCAGTCCAGCGGGAGGCAGTACGCCTCGCATGTCTACCGAGAACATCTCTTTAACTGAGATCCGGTCGTCCGACGCCGCCTCAATGCGCTCACAAGAATCCATCACAACGCCCATTTCAACTCAGACATCTCAGTCTCAATTCAACCTCAACGAGTCCCTCGCCGCCCTTAATTCACCCACCTCAGAAGACCCTCACCCAGAGTCTGCCCCTCGTGTCAACTCTATGGGCAACTCCATGCGCATGGCCCTCCGTGACCAACTCTCCTCGGAATTCGTCCGCCGCACGTCCGACCAACGCTCTCCCTCCCGCTCCAATAGTCGTCGCCGCTCCCAATCCCCCTTCCGCCGCAACACCGACCCCTCGCACCCCGTCGAGACGGCAATCGGCACCTCCAAAGGCGTAGGCCGCATCCTCGAATCCTCCTTCCGCTCGCCCATGGACTTCTCCCACGCCCTCGCGCGCGGCTTCCACAACGCTCCCCGCCTGTACGGCGACGACACGGTCCGTAAACAGGACAAGATCACAGACTTCAAGTCCGGGGTGCGCGCCGCGGGCAAGGAATTCGGATTCGGCATGTACGACGGCATCACGGGCATATTCACGCAACCCCTCCAGGGCGCGAAGAAGGAAGGCGCAGCGGGCTTCATCAAAGGCATCGGCAAGGGCATCGGCGGGATCATCCTGAAACCACAGGCCGCTGCGTTCGGCATCCCGGGGTACATGATGAAAGGCGTCTACAAGGAGCTCCAAAGCACGTGGGGCAGCAGCGTGCAGAACTACATCATCGCCGCCCGGACGGCGCAGGGGTTCGAGGACTGGCATGAGAGTACCCATGAGGAGAGGAGTGATATTGTGCAGCGCTGGGCGGTGCTGCAGGAGACGATCAAGAAGAAGAAGAACATCGACGAAGTGGTGGTGGAGTGGGGGAAGGAACAGAAGGAGAAGTCGGAGAAGCGCAGGGTGGAGAGGAGAAGGAAGATCAAGGAGTGTCTCGATACGACGGACTTCAAGGGGCTGATGGGCAAGGGGAAAGAGAGGGGGAGGGTAGCGCAGGAGGCGGATCCGGATGCGGGACTGGGCAGGGGGGAGGGGATGAGTTTCAGGCCGAGGAGGAGTATGAGTGCGCGGAGGCCGGAGACGCCGAGTGATGTTGATGTGTTGACGCCAGCGAGCTCGTTTGATGAGGCGAGGGAGGTGGGGTTGGAGCATACGAGTACGACAGAGACGGTGGGGCAGAGGCACATTGAGGTTGAAGACGAGGATTTGGAGTTGGCGATTCAGAGGAGTATTCAGGAGGCGTCGACGGGGGATAAGGCTGAGGACGAGCTGTTGGAGAGGGCGATCAGGGAGTCGGTGAGGCAATTAGAGGAGAGGCCGGAGCATGATGATGATGAGGAGAGTAGAGCTATTGAGGCGGCTATGCAGGCTAGTCTCAGGGAGGCGGAGAGGTTGCAGAAGAGGGGTATGCAGGGTTCTTTTGGTGGGTTTGGGGGTTTGACGAGCGAGAGTAAAGGCGCGGTGGAGACAGGTCCGGGCGCGAGTCTGGGTAGTGCGGGAGTCAACGCCGATGGAAGAGGGCAGGAGACGGGTGTTGTGCAGGCCGGTGATCAGCCTCCTGGGTATGATGCTGCGGTGGGTGGGAGCAGTGGAGGTGAGCAACGAGAGGAAGAAGACGAAGAGCAGCGCCTGGCGGATGCGATCAGGCAGAGTTTACAGGATCATGAGCTGAAGGAGCGAGAGAGGACAGAAGAGGAGATTGTCATGGAGTATGTCAAGAAGCAGAGTCTTATGGAGGAAGAGCACAGGAAGAAGATGGCTGGCGGTGACACGAGTAGAGGAAGGGATTTTGGAGCGGGTGAAGGTGGGAGTGGGCAAGGCGGCGCACATGAGATGCCTGGCTGATGAGGATTGAGATACCCGAATATGTTAACGTAGACTTGCTTAATCAAATCGAACATGAACAGCCATCTGTACCAATGCATGTGATTGCGGAATTCCTCCGACGAGCTGTCTTGCGCAGTGACGACAGAAGGACCAAAGTCTGGGGCTGCAAACAAGGATGGGAGCCACACTTTGCGCCACGATGAGATATCTGTGGCGTCAGCAACAATAAGGGCTCCTCGTTTGGCACCCTAAGCCGACCACTATTATGCCTTCAATCATGTCCTCGTCTCCCTGAGCTGGTAAGAATCATACTATGCTCAGTATTGTAGCGCAGCGACACATCGTCATATCTGAAGTCTGCATGCGACAGCCCACACCTCTCGCAATCATCACCAGCACTACCAAGGGCACACTCGCCATCCCGATACCCCTCCACTCTTCCCTCCGGACACCAGATACTCTCCCAAAATGGATTTCATCCTCGGCCTCGGCATCGCCCTCCCCGTCACCATGGGCTCCGGCATCGCCGTCGTGACAGGCGTAGCAGAAGGCGTCTCGCACCAACAAAAAGTCAACGAAGAAGCGTCCTCGGAAACCCGTCAGATGAAATTCCACGTCGACGTGGCCGCCGTGTCCCCCTCGCCTTCCACCTCCAAGAAGGCACGAGAATGCGATGGCACAATGGTTGTTCTCCACTCTGATCGGCTGTGGTTGGAGAAACGGGACGCCGCGACGAAGCAGCCTGTTCAGCATCATCCGTTCACGGGGTTCTATATTCCTTACCCGGATGAGGAGAGGATGGGGGTCAGGGGTATGGTGAGCACGATTTCGAGGGATCCGCCGATGTTGAACTGGATCTATATCGACAGGGAGACGCATGAGGTCAAGTATAGTAATCGCACGGGGAGTATCAAGCATCATGTTGGACCGTGGGATTGGACCGAGGAGACGGGGCCGGATAGTTGTTTGACGTACGAAGATTGGGAGGGGTTCGTGGCGGTGGAGGAAGGGGAGGGGAAGTGGGGGCTGTATTTCGATGTAGACGATGACGGGTTGGCGGGGAAGAAGAAGGGGAAGAGGACGGTGGAGGTGAGTTTGTATAGGAGAGTGATCAGTGAGCAGGAGGTGAATAAGTGGGGACTTGGGGCGAGTGGGAATTTGGGGGTTAAGAAAACGGAGCATTCGGTCAAGGGGAAGGATATGATGGAGAAGAACGAGGAGGGTTGAGAGGGCGGTTGCATACTTTCGCCGGTATACGGATGCTATGGAAGCTCGGATGTCCGTCCAGTCAGTCTAATAATTGCCCTGCTCACGGAGGTGCGCTTGGTACTTGTCGATCTTGCCCCAGATCTCGGGGTCGTTGTCGACCTTCTTGTCGTCTGGGATGACGCCACTGCCGTACTTGCGACTTTCAGCACCGGCACCCTGAGGGAGGAGCTCGTCGTAGCGGCGCAGGTCCATTGGGTCGACGATTAGGGGGATGAAGAAGTCGTTGAACCTGGACCAGTATGGGTTCTCGAGGTGGATCTTGGTGGTCTGGTAGTAATTCAGTGAGATATCCACGTAGAGACGATGATGAGCAAGGGGGGAGGAAAAGGCAGCAAGAAGTGCTTGTCGGTAAGAGGAATTGATAGGGGAGAATGTATACTCACGTCCTTGCTGTCATATCGCTCCACGACAGTAAAGTTCCTGGGTTTGCCTTCTTCCTGCATGACAAACCTGAATGTACGTCAGTCTTCGACCCATCACTGGGGTACAAGTTCGTACCAGTCGATGGTGCCCTTGTCACGGCTGTACACCAATGCCGCCTCTGTTAGTTTCGCATGAAGCTTAGGAATGGCAGCATCGTCCTTTGCTGTGACGTGAACTACAAGAGTGTAGACCATCTTGGCGGGTGATGTGAATAGGCAGAACGATTTGATGTAGGACAGCTGGTAGTACGCAAGCCCTGCAGTGAGATTGATGTCTGCAGAAGACGTAGTCGGCCCTTCTCCGAGCAGTCCGTAGTCAATGTTTATGAATGAGGGGCAGGCGCGGGGCATCTCTCGACCACTCCCCAAGCCCCTATGCTTGCTTTTCTGCTGAGCGTTTTATGCATGGCTTGCATACAAACCCCAAATTGGATCTGCATGTGTACGTATCACTTGGGTGGTGGAGATGACTGTAAAATATTTGTTTGATTTGATTGCCCGCGGTTTCACCGCTTCGATTTCGAAGCTTTTGACTTGGCCACGAATCCCACCAGGTTCTCTATCACACCTTCAAAGGCTTCCTTGTCACCCAATGCCGAATCCTTTCGATGTAACCAGTACTCCAGCACTTGGTTAGCCTCTGTGATTGTCATCTCTAGCTTCCCGACATGTCCTTTGAGTTCAACATCAGACAGGTTCGTTAAAGCTGCACCGGTAGTCTTGCTGATCAGCGATGCTGCATTGGTGTCGAACGTTGGCGGAGGTGGAGGACCTGATCGCTCTGGTGGTCCCTTTTTCCGCCGCTCCCTCTTCGGTTCCCCGGTTTTCGAGTCCGTAGTCACTATCGATGTGGTTGATGCATTGTTTTGTAGTGTTCTGCCCAGTTGATTAGACCCTCGTGGAGTCTCCCCATTGAGGTGTATCGACGGAAGGATCAGCTTCTTTTGTTTCGATGCTGGCAATATCTCGTCAAGGTCGACAGGCACGCCGAGTGATACCAGAAACAATCTTCGTATCCGTGATTTGATCCAGTTGGGAGGTTGTAGTGGTGGAGGTGCTACTAATTGTGACCACAAAGCAGAACTTCGATCTGTGAGTAGTGCTTCTGGTGCGCTGAGCTCGGTAGGTATCGTCAAGTCGTCAGGTATGTCAGGAAATAATTCGCGAAGGTAAGGTGATATTGCACCTTCTATCTCCTTCGTGGAGTCTAATGAAAGTAGGTCTAAGGTAGGCTGATGATATGTCAGTATGGCAAATGACTAGTATCCCGGTATAACCTACAAGATCTGCCAGCGGATCTTGCAATACTGGCTGCTGCTCCCCCGGTTGTGGTGTTGGTTCTGCTGTGTCCCCAAAGTCCCCAAAGTCGTCTCCCTCCACCTCCTCACCCTCCTCAAAGTCGTCAAAGTCATCGCCGAACCCGTCATCCTCCGCCTCGACAACACCCTCGTCATCGTCAGGCGGCCGGTCCTCGTCCCCCATCACTTCTTCTGACTGGCTTTCCTCGGAGAGACGTCGGGAATCAGATCTGTGTTCGGTTGGTTCACCTTCCTTTGTCAAACAATGACCTGATGGGTCAGACTGGGTATCTTACCTTCAAGGTTCATTCGTGCTTTGATCGGTGACTTGAGGACCTCATCTGGTTCTGCATCTGCTCGTCTCATGTCATATGCTGCTGTACCTGGTACCTCTCCATAGCTCGGGTTGTCCGGCTCGACCTTTTCTACGATCGTCTTCGGGATCATGGTTCCACCAGGCGTCAATGGCCGGTCTGACTCTGATAGCCTGGATGCACTTCTACTGCGAGTGCCTTCCGGAACGACCTCGATCTCATCTGGCACGGCATCCTGCGTCCTCAGCTTGTATGCTTCTGTGCCGGGCACTTCCCCGTATGCCGGTGTGTCGTCCACTCGTTCTACTCTCATGACTGGCACTGGTGATGTAGCTGATCGTGGACGTCCAGTCTTTTGTTGCTGGCCCTCGGATGCGTCCGAAAAGTGGTCGTCTGATGACTCTGCTTGTACTGTTAGGCACAGCCGCCTGATCATGGTCGTTACGCCTCACCATTGAGCTCATGTGCCCCTGGATCGACCTTCTCATGGGACTTCTCAGTCGGTGGAGCCAATCCCGACATCTTGAGTTTCTTCGCCGGAGGATCAATCTTTGAAAACGAAGACGTCTCCGAGCGACATCTGAAGGTCAATTGATGCACAAAGTCTTGGAGGATTGTGGCAGTACAGAAGCAGCGCTTGGCTGACCGGGATAGCTGTTGACGCACAGACCACTTTAAACTTCTGGCATCGTCTCAAGCTTCGAAGCTCTCACGGCGCGTTCCTACTATTTTGTCTCTCAGCTCTCACCAACCCATTGAATCAATTCTAATCGCCAGGAACCACCGAACAGGATCAAATTCATTCTGTCACGCGTTGAACGTCGTAAACCTTCCAATAAGCCCTTGTGCCGGGCAAGGCACCTAGCGGCTCTTTTGCGCGACCCCTTGCTTCTACTACCACAGCCATGTCGAACCCTCCTAAATTCACATTCGGCGCGCCTGCATCCTCCGCGACACCATCAGGATCGCTTTTCGGAACAGCAGGTGCAGCCAAGCCTGTCTTCGGTCAAAGCACGGGAGACGCGCCAAAGCCTGCCGGTGCTGGCCTTTTCGGAAGCACACCTAGCTCAAGTGGAGAACAAAAGTCGTTGTTTGGAGGGGGCGCGAGCACAGGAGGTGGATCAGGCTTCAGCTTTGGTGGTGCGAAACCAGCAGAGAGCAGTGGCGGCGGTGGACTATTTGGCGGCGGCGCAAAACCAGCGGCACCTTCAGGTTTCAGCTTTCCTAAGCCTGGTGAGAATCAGTCTACCACGCCGCTTCAGACGCCCTCAGCGACCTCTGCACCCAGCATGTTTGGCCAACAGCCCACTCCGTCTGCGCCAGCGTCTGGCGGCCTCTTTGGAAACCTAAATAACAACAATGCCTCGTCACAGCCAGCTAGTGGGACAGCTACACCGGCCGCAAACAAGCCAGCACCCCTGTCCTTCTCAACAACACCTGCTGGGCCACCTCCAAGCAGTGGAAACAGTCTGTTTGGTGGGGCGAAACCGGCGGAAGGAGGATCGAACTTGTTCGGACAAAAGACGGATAAGCCAGCCACCTCGCCCTTTGGACAGCCGTCTCCTGCATCCGGTGGTGGTGGTGGTCTGTTTGGGGCAAAGCCAGCTGAGCAGTCCACCAGTGGGACAGCAGCGCCATCTCTTTTCGGGGCCGCGCCAGCGAGCTCACAGCCAGCAAGCAGTCTCTTCCAAAAGCCTACAGCACCCGCATCAGCGACTGCTGAGGCACCAAAGTCAGCATTCAGCTTCCCGACATCAAACAAGCCGCTTTTTGGCGAAGTGAACAAGACTAGTGAAAGTGCTCCAGCAACCAAACCAGCGTTCAGCCTTGGACAACCGGCGGCATCAACAGCACAGTCTGGCACTGCTCCTCCTGCATCGTCTGCTCCTAGTAGCCTGTTCAATCTCAACAAGCCAGCAGCTAGTTCTGGAACACCATCCGCACCAACAACATCTCTCTTCTCACAGAACAAGGACAGCTCATCCACACCAGCATCTTCAGCCCCATCAGCACCGCTCTTCAATTTAAGCAAGCCCGATAACACTTCACAAGCCCCAGCTGCGACAGGCGCATCGAGTGGCGGACTCTTCAAGCTCGGTGGGGCTTCCACAGGCAATGCTACTCCTTCTGGCTCAAACGCAGCACCATCGTCTTCAGGCGCAGCAGCTCCTTCTCTATTCTCCACAAAACCCGCGGAGCAAGCCTCGACTCAGCAGCCAGCGACAACAGGTACACAACAGGCTAACACAGCAGTTGCTACACTTGGTGCATCGACTACAGGACCTGCACCTCCAGCAGCATCACGTCTAGCCGCCAAGTCTCTCGATGAAATCTTGACACTCTGGACCACTTCCTTGACCACACATCAAAAGTCATTCGGCAACATGGCTACCCGTATCTCGACATGGGATCGACAGCTCGTCGAGAACAGTGACAAGATCAGCAAGCTTTATGCCCGCACATTCCAAGCCGAGCGCGATACAGCAGAAGTTGAGCGTCAGCTTACTTCGGTCGAGGGCGAACAGCAAGAGCTGGAACGCTATCTGGACCAGTACGAGAAGACAGTGGATGAATTAATCGCGAGAAGCGGCGGCGTCGAAGGCGGAGTCGACGCCGAGCGGGACAGGACGTACGTGCAAATAATGTATCTCAATCTGACCATATTGCTTACAATACACAGATACCGTATCGCAGAGCGCTGCTCGTCACGTCTGACATCCATGTCCCACGATCTGACGTCCATGATTGAGGAAATTAATGCCGCCTCAGCAAATGTACGCCAATCGAACAAGTCAGCAAACGCAGCGGATCCTCTCACGCAGATCGTCAAGGTGCTGAATGGACACTTGTCGCAACTCCAGCTCATTGATCAAGGAGCATCGCAATTGCAGCAGAAAGTCAGTGTGGCGCAAAGGGAAGCTAGGGCGATGAGTAGGAATGGGGCGTTGGGGAATGATGAAGTCGATGCCTTCGCGAGGAGTTATCTGGGAAGGAGGTAGGCACGGCACTACGTCTCAAAAAGGGACCATGGGCATGATTTCCGCGATCGAAGGAGTGGTCTAAGCTGATAATTGATGGCATGATGTACTTGTAGAGGGACTGGCGCACAACGCCCGTCCTAGGATCTAGATAGGCATACCTGCGTACGCAGGGGCACAGCTGCTCGATAATGAACAAGCCTACCACAGATTTGGATATGTCTCGCGTACGACAATCCTTGTAGGCAAACCAAACGTTCAATATGGTAGTATCTACAGATATTACAACATATAACTTCCCAACCCGTTCCCTCATATGCATAGCTCGTACACATCATGCCCCATCTGCCGTAAACCCTCACCTGGTAGTCCAACCCGACCCCTTCGTCCTACTACCACAAATCCCCCTCTCTATCCGGCCCTGATAAATCCCTCCACCCTAGCCCAAATCTCATCACTATTCCTCTCCAAAAACAACAAATGCCCATTCCCCCTGATCCCCGCCTTACCCAACTCCAAGAACTCAGTCTTACTCGCCCCCGCCTGTCTCAAATACTCCACCGTACAATAGTCGTACGGGGCATGATAACTCGCCTCCCCCGTGACGACCAAGATCCTCTTATCCGCTAGATTCGGCAACTGTCTGGGGGCCGGACTCTCCGCTTGCAGAATACACGGCACGGTGCTATTGTCGCTGTTTGCTACAGGCGGGGGGTAGACCTGCCTCACCAGATCCGCGGGCGAGGACAAGGGCGGCTGGTAGTTCAGCGGGATATCAGCGAGGCCGTACGCGCGGGCTGAACCGAAGCTGAAGACGGCTTCTTGGAAGGGCGGGCCGGAGGGCTCGAGCAGGATCAGGGATCGGATGAGGTTGGGGCGGGCGTCGGCGATGACGAGCGGGAGGGGCCCGCCTTGGGAGTGCCCGATGAGAGTGGCGGGGCCGATGGCGTCGAGGAGGGCGGCGCCTGCGGACTGGACGGTGGACTGCTGGTAGGTCGCGTTGAGGATGAATTGTACGTTGGCCGAGTAGAAGCTGTCGAAGATGGGGTCGCCGATGGTGCCGTTGCCTGGCCACTGGGTTTGGAGTTGGGCTTGCGGCCAGAGGTTGTACAGGCGGCCCGCGGTGAAGCGGCGCTGGATGTACTCGGCGGAGTAGACAGTGGGGGAGGCCGCGCCGGCTCCGGGTTGCCACGGGGAGCGGCCGCGGAAGGTTTGGTCGACGATGTAGACGGTGTAGCCTGCTGCGACGAAGTTGGAGGCCCAGCCGCGGCCGCCGTCGGGTTTGTCTAGGAAGTTGGTCCCGGTCTGAGCTTGACCATGTATCAACACGACCGGGTATTGTTGTGGGCTGGTGTGGTTGAATGGTTCTAGCTTCTCGACGTAGAGCTGGTTCCTGAAGATGTGTTCGCCTGTTCCGGTGCCATCGTCGGCATACTCGCCGCCGACGTAGGAGAAGGTCCGGATGGTGGGGACCTCCAGTGCCAGGGTTGTGAGAGTCAGTAACCCTGCCAGGAGCAATCTAGATATGGCGCCCATCTTTCTTGTCACAGGGCAGCAATTGATGCCTGGTTGCACGGTGCAAGAGTGAATGAAAAGTACAGAACCTGACGGTAGCTCCTCCTAGATGTCATATTACCTACCTTATGACAAAACAAAATCTGGTACTACTTGACCGCCCCATTGTCATAGCCACCCGCGCCGCATGTGCTAGAGAGAAAAGAAGCAGGAACACAGGGTCTTTCATTGGTGGCCAGCACAGACTCGGACGGGCAAGAAAAATGGTTGTCGATCAGCACGAGTCGAAGAGGAGTCGAGGTGGAAAGTCACGACGTCAAGTCGGCAAATCGAAATTGACAGTCTCCACGTTTTTCCCAGCACAGACGTCGAAGTTTGCTTGACATCTACCCTTTGTCCCTTCATCACAGGCGTGGCGATCAAAGCGAGAGGATGATCTTCGTGTACAGTGGGGTCTGGTAGTATCCATCGAGCTCTTCGGCCCGTTCATATTGCGATAATTGAGCTCGACTGGGTATAGCACCAGAACTGGGCACTATCAAGATTAGTCTTGGCCTGTCACTCGGTCTCCATGTCCCTGAATTTGCTGCTGGTGTGTGCGGATGAGTAGGGAGCGAGGTAGGTCTTGTAGGTAATCGGACTTCGAACGTTTCTGCACTTGTACTTTCAGTCATTCGTTTGCAAGCACAGCGCTGGTCGAGCTTCTTCATAATGGACGACCCGACTCTGGTCATACACCACACGTTCACCGCCGTGGCCCTTGTCGTCATGGCGGCAAGGATAGCAGTCAGGATCCGGATCTTCGGCAAATTCGATCTGGGAGATTATCTGACCATAGGAGCTATCATATGTGCAGCTGCACGGGGTGGCTTGATCCATGTGGTGCTGACGTGGGGGACGAACAATCTCTCTGCAGCTGCTCGTCGAAGGATTGTCTTTACGGATGAGGAGATATATCGACGCACGATTGGTAGCAAGTTTGCCATCTCGAATCGGCCGATATACAACACCTAGTAAGAAGTCCTACGGGTCGACATCCATCGTTGCTGATGCCTGTATAGCCTATGGTTTCAGAAGCTCATCTTGCTTCACTTTTACGTGCGACACTTTCACTCTCATGAGAAAAAAAAGAACAGGGTGATAACATGGACGTATGGACCCATATTCTTCGCCACATGGCTCGCCGCTCAGATTGTTGGCTTCACCGAATGTGATCCGTTGCGGTTGTATTGGCAAGTGGTTCCAGCTCCAGGCATGTTATCATCCAACCAGGTTTTCATGTATGTAGCTGACTCGATGCAGGTTCTTGCGTGCAGGCTCAGGTCCAGCTCATTGTCCTCGGTGTCCTCAACATTGTGTGTCCTCTGTTACCGATGAGCTGCTGTGAAGCTTACATATCTAGGCAACCGATGTCATGCTTTTGATCTTACCGATACCAAGTCTCATCTCCTTGCAAACGCCATGGAGGCTCAAGCTACGATTGTACATCCTCTGCACGCTTGGATTGTTCATCATCGCAGTGACAGTCATTCGACTACCGATCAATGCTCTCAATGCCTCTGTGCAGGCGAATCGAACAACGTGGGCCAGCACGGAGCTCCTCGCTGCCGCGATAGCAGTGAATGCACCGACCTTGTACGGCGCCTACAACAGCTGGCGCCGTTCGAGGGAAGGTCTCGGGTCGTCAGCATACAGCTTACCAGGCCACTCCGCATCGCGACCAGTACCAGGATCACACACAGGCAATTCGCGACTCGGGCAGCTGTCGCACCTGGGACGGAGTCGAAAGATCCCCGACGAGGAAGATGAGGTCGTGCTGAACATGGAGATGCGGAACAAGAGATCAGAGACATCAATGTCGAACGTGACGAGTCGGAGTGATAGCGAGGAAAGGCCGGGGGGTGTCATCACAAAAACGAGAGAAGTCTGCGTGCGCGGCGACGATCGTGCACCGTTTCGATAGCTTTTGAAGCTCGCCGTCACCACTACTTTCACAATCCACACTCACAGAATTCAACCCCTTGCTTCTGGTAGTTCGACCAATACCACAATCATTTGACTGCCACAATGACCTCCTTCTCTTTCTCTTTCTCTTCACAAGCTGGCCCCGCTGGCTTTTAAAGGAGGGTGAGCTCACCCCCTTGGCAGTATCGCGCGCCAGCATTATCATCGGAGCAGTGGGGAATGAATACCGGTTCGAGGACGAGGGGCAGAAGTGGCGTGCGTAGTTCGTGGTGATGGAGATATGGCGAACAGAGACACATGGATGAAGATGCTGGAAGCGATGGGGCAGACGCCTAGGTATGCGCCAGGGCCGAGGGCGTGGGAGGGGAGGGGGGAGATGCCTGAGAAGGTGAAAGAGGACGCGGTGGCGGAAGCGGCAAGGAAGGTATTGGGGAAATGATGGCGGAGTGGGTGTGGAGAGCGGAGGAGGGCTAGGGAGGATTTACTGTGAGCAAGCGGTGTATGATGTTGAGCAAAGACGACAGTGTATGATAGCAATGGCGCGGAGCCCTCTATTCAGGCGGGAGATCATGGAAAGCATGGCAATCGATCATGGAAAGCATGGCAATCGATCATGGAAAGCATGGCAATCGATCATAGAGAGGTTGTGGACTCGACGATAATGACCAGTATACAGAAATGAAGTTGAGCTTCGAATAGGCTTCAGTGGTTCAATGCAAGGCCGTTGCGAGAGGAAGTGAGCCGACGGGTTGGGCTTGCATTACCCCTGCATCGTCCATGATCGTCTGGTCTCCATCTGTCGGAGAGTGAACCGCCGGTGCGTTTGGCCCTGTATCGGCAGGTGGCGGATGAGAAGTCAAATGGTCGGATCCGTGTCAATTGAGTTTGTAACACGGTATAGAGACCAGAGGTCGTGAGAACAACAAAAGGTGAAGCCATGGATTGCATGCCGCCATGACAAGCAGATCTACGATCTGACGACACGTCGAGAAGAGGGCAATTTAACAAAACTTTACTTTGACCAAGTTCCCGACGAGTCGCGTAGGTTCGGGCCCGAGTCCCACACTGCAAGTCATCTCAATCTCGGCTACGGGCATATCCTCTAGCGTATCCTCAGACACAAAAGGCGACCAAGAATGTCGCGTCTCGCGTTGGAACATCCATACTTGGATCAGCTCTGAAGAAATGGTACAGCTCAGGGCAAGTCCCAGCTCTGCATTGTTCGAGAAGGATTGCCGTCGATCAGCATACGCAAACCCTCTTCGCTGGCCAACGGTGGGTTTCCCGGCATTCTGTCATTGTGGAGACGCTCGTCCATTCTATTCTCAATAGCAAGGAGGCCCGGCGTGTCAATCTCACACTCTATCCCCAGCCACCCGTCTGCCTCATCCAGTCAGGCTGAAAATAGTCCCGGAAACTTGGTCTGCTGGGCATCAAGACCATGTCAAGCTCTGCAGGTACATCTGTACACCCTACTCTTCCTCGCAATGTAAACAAAACGACCTCACCTTGAGACGCGAAATTCTAGTACGGGGGACACGGGGGACGCGTGGGATGACCAAGACGTGGATGATGGACGGGAAACCAAGTTTGGTAGATGAAGCAGGACGTGAACCGGCCGGACACGTGCGTCAAAGTGGATCGACGACAGCAATCGTTACTGCCTGCTCAAACCCTTGTCCTGTCGATTCTCTCTCAGGGGAGGAGGAACAAACATCTGGTGGTCAGGAACATGGTCTCAGTCCTAGTCTTACCTGTTCCCCCCTGTGGCGAGCCGAGTGAGGATTGTCAACGGGAATATCAATCCACAATCATCATCCTTCTCGTCTATGGATGTGACACGGTGTGAGGCGACGGATGCCAATCGAGTACGGACCGGCAATGGTAAGAGCAAATACGCAATGAATTATACTCGGTGGTCATCCATAGAGTGATACCTTGGCCGAGCAAAAAAAGTGAAATGGTGTTAATGTGTGCCATGTGCGGCCTCCTTAGCGTACCCAGTTCTTCCCATGGGCAGTCCAGAGCAAATGCCCCCAAGCCTGTCCCGTCATACTCGAACAACCTTGTCGAGCCTTTTGATTGACTCTCTTGTCCTCTTCTTCCCTTTGCTACACCCAACTTACACGGACATTGGTTGCATTTGCGTTTCTACAGTGCTTGTTGTTCCTTTTGTTTTGCTTGTCTTCTACAGCATTTTCTCACAGTCGTGAGAGAAAGAAGACGCAAAGCACAGTCTCTCCCAGCCCGGCCAGCATTACACATTTACACATTACAGTAGCTCGAACACTGGCGTGCGTCTCTCGACCATCTAATTCGCTAGCCGCTCCTTCGCAATCCACTCCTCCGCGCCAACCCTCACTCTCCCTCAACCACCACTACTGCAGCATCACCACCACGCCCGTTATCCTCCTCCCTCTTCGACTCTCCCCTCCGCCCTCCGCTTCGCCCCGTTTGCGCGCCCGCGATAACAATCGACAATCATCTTGCGCACGTCTCTCCCAAAAGGTCCATGAACCATATCTCGACCGCTCAGCCCGCCCGGATCGCGACCATTCCATCTCTACCACAAAGCGTCAGTAATTAGGGGGCCGTTGAACACAGACAAACGCTCGTGCATTGTTGTCAGATACCACATTATCTGCAATCTGCTATCCTCGACCGCCCGACTCAGCTCACCTCTCCCTCACCCTCTCCACAATTTGCAACCTAAACCTTGCGCTGATCGCTGATCGCCCAGGCGTCAGGTGGTAGAATGTCTTCCGCCGTCGCCCAACCCATACAGCAGCAGACACAGCAATACCCACACCCCGAATCATTTGTTCAGGAACCAAGTCAGCAGCCCCAGCAACTCGTGCAACAGCAAACTCCTGATCTCGCAGTCTCGCCCGCTTCGTCACGACATCAGGGAAAGTACGCTACTGGCAATGGCGCTCCTCCCAATACTCCCTCTTCCTCGATACCATACTCTCCTAATACTGCAATGAGCACTCCCCGCGCTCAGCAGATGCCTTCTTCAGCACGCGCGACTCCGGCGTCGCGTTCGTCTGCTGCCCAAGATCCATACTATTCTGGTCGATCCGATCAAACCTCGCTTCCTTATCGGCCGCAACAACAACAAGGTTCATCGCCTTACAGTGAAAGACAAGATTCAGCGAGGACATCGGTGCCGTTCAACACACCAGAGATTGCCAGTGGGTTTGATCTTGATCGCAGCAGGGAAAATGCTGGATCGACACCAGGAGCTGGTCAGAACAAGCGGAAGGATCAAAGGATATTCAGTGAACCCCAATCGGCCTTCCGACCACCACCAACAGAGCAAAGACAACCTCACCAGAGCCGATCCGCAAGCAATCTTTCGCATTCCCAGTCCGCACAAACAGAGTCCCAACCAATGTCTCGCGAAGATAGTGCCGTCATTAACAGACTCGTCACCTCCGACCCTCAAGAAGACCTCGACCGGGAAAGAGCACGGATAGCAGAGGCACAACCCGCACCACCACAACAGCAACAGCCGGCCGATGTTACACCAGTAACTGGCCTTGGTCTTGTTGGAAGCGAAGGTGTCGAAGATGGCGGCCGAGGTGGGCAGCAAAGAAGCAGACAGGAGCACCTTCGAAACAGTGCACCAAAGCGTGAGACAAAGTTTGGAGACTACATTCTCGGCCAGACCATCGGAGAGGGCGAGTTTGGCAAAGTCAAGCTCGGCTGGAAGAAGGATGGTGGTGTTCAAGTCGCCATCAAGCTGATACGGCGCGAGAGCCTTGGGCACAACCCTAACCGCTTACCCAAGATCTATCGTGAGATTGCTATCCTTCGGGGTTTGCAACATCCCAACATTGTGCGCTTGCACGAGATGGTCGAGACCGAGAGACACATCGGCATTATCCTCGAGTACGCTTCTGGCGGCGAGCTGTTCGACTATATTCTCAATCACCGATACCTCAAGGATCACGCTGCTCGCCGATTGTTCGCTCAGCTTATATCTGGTGTTGGATACCTCCACAAGCGGGGTATCGTGCACCGTGATCTGAAGCTCGAAAATCTGCTGTTGGATCGCAACAAGAACATCATCATCACCGATTTTGGCTTTGCCAACACCTTTAACCCGGACGATGAGCTAGGAGAAGAGATCGAGTACAACCTGTCTAACAAGGACTTTGTGCAGAGGGCGAACTTGGAGCAAATCAGAGCGGACGGGCACCGGAGAGGTGATCTCATGCAAACTAGCTGTGGCAGTCCATGTTATGCTGCTCCAGAGCTGGTTGTCAGCGACTCGCTGTACACTGGCAGAAAGGTGGACGTGTGGAGTTGTGGTGTGATCTTGGTATGTCTACAGATGTGCTGGCTCGACATTTCTAACGATTTTTAGTACGCTATGCTCGCAGGATACCTGCCCTTCGACGATGATCCAGCCAATCCTGAGGGCGACAATATCAACCTTCTGTACAAGTACATTGTATCCACACCTCTCACCTTCCCCGAATACGTCACTCCCCACGCTCGAGACCTTCTCCGACGCATCCTTGTTCCGGACCCAAGAAAGCGTGCCGACCTCTTCGAAGTTGCCAGGCACAGCTGGCTCAGCGATTATGCCCACGTCGTATCATTCATCACCAGCACCACCACAACCAACGCCGACCTCAACCCCGCGAGCGCCGCAACCGAGCAATACGAGCAACCCAGTGCAGCACCTGGTCTGGGCAGGAGTGCTTCTGTCAGAGAGCCTACTAGACCCTCGCCTTTGATTGGCACAGGAAAGAGCCCGGCCATACCAGCGACAGACGACAGGCAAAAGAAGGATCGCGATGCTAAGCGCAGGACGGTCCAACTCGAGTATGTAGCGCCACAATCGCAGACTGCGCGTGGCGAGGTGCCTCAAATGCCTTCCGCCTATGCTCAAGCGCAGCCAACCGCGTCCAGGGAGGGCAAGTCTCGACCAAGAGGTCAGGATTCGGCCAGACCAGGAGACGTTTCGCCATTGCCAGAAGCACCGGCCGCATCCTCCTCCAACCAGAGACCTGTCACCCTCAACGCCATGGCTCCTCCTTCTAGGTCAAGCCGGAATGAAGCTCCACGCGCCGTGTCCGACTCGACTGCGTTCGTGTCTTCGCCTGTTCCTTCGAATGGCAGACCATCTACTCGTGGTTCCATGAGCGGATCTGCAGCCGCTGTCGGTACAGCCAGGCTGCCCTCTCGTGGTAACTCATACGGCCAGCCAGCAGCCGCGACTGTCGCACCTACAAACGCCGAGGGTCGCTTTGCTCAGCCGAACCGGTCAAGCATGATTATCACTGGTCAAATGGCAGATGAGATGGCCGGCAGAGATCCGAATACTGGCAGACCCATGAGCCAGCAGTTCCCAGTCGGCTATCAGCCAAGGCCTGCTACTGGCGCAGAACCTCGTCCACGACACAAGCGAACCAACACTGTCGAGAGTATCACCAACAAGATCTTTGGCAGATCGAATAGCACTCGACGACAATCGGGTATCGAAGGCTCTGCTCAGCGTCCCGACAAGAAGAACAGACAGTATCCTCCTGTCAGCATGAACAATGCCATCGACTCTCCTGGCGGACCTAGGAAGTCCACTGAGTCTAGGAGATCTTCGATCGGCTTTGGTCGCAAGGACAGCGAAGATGCGAGCAACAAGAGGGCTTCCAAGCGCTTCTCCTTCATCCCACAAGCTCTTTCGAGGATGAGCTTGACTGGCAACAGCGTCAGGGAAGATACAGAGAGCAAGAAGTCGCCGCAGCAACCACCTCGAAGTCGACACGACTCGAAGATGCTGTCCGGCATGGCTTTTGGTCAAGGTCGAAGCAGGTCCCCTAGTGGCGAGACCAGCAACAGTTCGATCCCTGTCGTTTATGACAGTCAGATTGATCGAACAAGGCTTCCATCGCAGTCCGGGCCTCAGCGAGGCGTCACAGCCCCGAACCTCACAAACTTTTCTCCTCAGGAACAATACAACCCCGGATTCCAGCAACAACAACAGTACTCTGGCTATCGACCAACCTCTTCTCAGCAGCAGGAGCGATTTTACACTCCTTCTCAAACCCCTGACACTCAGGTAACCGAGGGCTCCCTTCACCCTCCTTACCAGCCTCAACAACGCTATCCGCAAGGCTTCAACGAGAACGAGCCACAGCGACCTCAACAGCGGCAACAAGCTACTCTCCAAAAGCCAAACCGTAAGTTCGGTGAGGAGACCGGCAACAGTGGCTCCAGCAGTGGTGCAAGACGGGTCATGAACTGGTTCCGCAGCCGAGGCAAGGAGCGAGGCGGCTGAAGATCTACACCGAATATTATCTACTAGACCGACATTTCTCTTTTGCGACTGAATTTATCTCCTACAACTCTCACTGGCGCGGATGATTCCCCTTTTGTTCTGCGATTGTCGACAACCAAATCTTTCCTATCTGCATCTTTTCGGCCGGGTCTTGCGCATGGTGAAGGGAACGGGAAAGAAGCAAAGAGCATCAGCGCGGCGTTTAACCGGACATTTGCGATTACTCTACTCTTTTCCAATCGCATCGCGACTGTCATTTTGAGCTGTGCGGCATGGCAATGGTCCTATAGGCGATGGCAAGGGCGCGGGATTTTTCATTTGTGGCCATCTTAGCTCGTTGGGTAGGCAAGGGGATGTAGAGGTGGATAATAGACGGAGAACAATTTGCTGGCATTGATTTGTCCATTGACGCGTGATATCATCCTCGTGAACGTGACTTTCCTGGGTTCTTCTCCGGCTAGACTCGGAAGTCACACGTCGGTCACGTGCTAATCAGCGTTGTGCATTTCCGCCACCATTGTCCCAGTCAGTGTCCAGATCCGCTATGCATGTCAGCTGTGACACATAGCACGGCACAAACACATTACTTCCCCTCCATCTCAGCCCGTCACCAGGCATGTTTCATGCAGATGCGGCTGAACAATGCCTCGTGGCTGCACCCAATCACGCTCTCCAAGGCGGAACCCTATTTTTAGTCTCCGCAATGGTTCGGCGCAGTCCTTTTCTCCCATCCGGCTTAGCACTTCCTTACCATCAATTCTCCAACACAGCGCAGCTCTGGCAAAAGCTGATCTGCTTCTGTACCACCGTCAGGCCGCGATGCCTCACTTGTGACTGGTCGTGCCGTGGACGCAAGCCTGTCACGGCCCAGCGCATCGCACCGCCTGGGCCTGAACTTTGGTACTCGCTTTGGCACTTCCGCCGCACACCGGATGTGATTTCTCTTGGTCGGGGTAGGGTAGAGTACGCAGTCAGTGCCAACGCCGAGCCTGATCTACCTTTTTCTCACTTTCGTCTCTGCCTGGGAAGGCCGCGGAAGGCTGCGGTGACATGAGGACTTATTACTTCTGCGTCGGCTGCTGGTTTGTAGGAAACAGTTGAGTCGCTTTGCCTTTTTGTGATACCCTTTTTCTTGTTTCCTTTGTATAGTCGTTGAAGAGCGTTGATCCATATTGGAGGACTATACCAGTGGTATACTTATATACAGCCACGACGGATCGGCAGATTGCAATTGTTCATACAGCGACAGTGACCCACAATGGCGCGACTTCTACTACCAGCGCTGCTGGCATCTTCTGTCCTGGCGACACCGATCACACCCGCGCCATCGCTTCCAACACCACGACTAATCAAGCGGACCGACGACAAGATGGATCTTGACGGTGTCGTCAGTATTGCTCAATCGCTACTACAAGCAGCAAAGATCCCGATACCCAAGGATCAACTATCTGGCATAGTCAAAGGATTTACCGACTACAATTCGGCTTCGGTCGTTAGCATCATCTCTTCCGTGGTCGCCAATCCGACAGGTGCCTTGAACGTCGGGGGAGTCGATATCGCAGCTCTGACACGTCTGGTTGCTACAGCCACTCCGAGCCCAAGTGCCAATGGTATCATGGCGTCAAATCCGAACCTCTACACACCGGACGGACCAAAAGGACCTGAGAATGATCGACCCGGCTTTGGCCCCGAGAACGCAGACAGCAATGGCGTCTATCTCGAGGGTGGGGACTGCGATGACGCCGATGAAGCCGCACAAGGCAGCAATGGCGCCACTAGCATCGTCACCACCACGACCGACTCTGGCCCCGGCGCATCACCTTCTCCTGACACCAAGTCACCCACCGACGGCAACGGAGACGGCGTAGCTGCTGGAGGCGAGACAGTCAACCAAGGTCCTTCGGTCTCGTTCGGCAACTCAGCTGGCTCAACCACTCCAGATAACTCCAATGGCCAGCCAATAAACCAAGGCCCCTCCGTATCCTTTGGGAACCCAGCCAACTCACCAAGCACACCAGGTGAGTCATCCCCCATCAACACCACCACCCCCGACGGCGCACCCGGTGGCCTCCGCGGCGGTCCCGGCGAAGAAGCCTGCGTCCCCTCGACCATCACCGTGACAGCCACTGGTGACATTCCCGCTTCATTCACAGGCACTAACACCCCCCCTACAGGCGACGCCAGTGACGCCAGTGACGCCAGTAACAGCAGCGACAGACCAGACAACACAGACGGTCTCGCCCCAGGCACGACACCCGAACTCTCCCCCCCTCCTCCTCCTCCAGCACCGGGTTCCAACGCCGTAACGACCGACCCCCTGGATGGCCTCGGCTCAGGCGGTGACGACGGGAACTACGCCGTCCCAGGTAGAATCACCCCCGGCGTCAACGGGAGCGACACCGTCATCACGGGCCCCAAGACGAAGAACCCGGATGGAACCTGGTCCGATGCGGGGGGGATCGTGGTGGGACCAGATGGGAGTGCGACGTTGACGCCGCCTAGCACGAGTGAGACGAATGGCACGTCCCAAGGCGCTGGTTCTGCCGGGGGAGCTGAGGCCGGGGAGGACGCAGATGACGCAGATGATGCAGGGGGATCTAGTGCCCCAGTAGACGGGACGAGCGTCACTGGGCCGTCGGTCAACTTCACCTCGCCCGGGACTTCAGGTCAGGCACTGGGCGGGACAGCGGGTACGACTACCTCTGGATTCGGACAGGCTGTGCCAACGGGAACAGCAGGCGTTGGCGCAGTGGGACTGGGCAACACGAGCGGCCCACTTTCTGGCAATGGCACGGGGCTGGTGACTAGTGTCCGGCCTGTAGTGGCGCCGACAGGGACGGGGCCGACGTCGAGTGCGGGCACGGTGTTTCCCAGTGTGAGCGAGGGGGGAAGGAGGGAGGTGGAGTGGGCTGGGATTTTGTTGGTGGGCGTGGCGGGGTGGATGGTTATGCTTTAGTCTCTTCATTGTCTCGAAAATTCGGTGGAAGAATGAGAGAAAGGGAGGACTGACGGAAAGATCAGGGAGGAGAAGGGGGAGAACAGGACGGGTTCCATGAGAGGGTGCGGAAGGCGAAGGATGCATTTTGATTGTATATGATATGATACCTATTCGCATGGTGGCGTTGGCGGTGATACCAGAGATGGACTTGGCTGATCTAGGAATGGAATTTCCTGATTCCAAACAGCGTCCCTTGTGATGGTTGGATGCAGTCGTGTGATTCCCTTTGGGTGACAACCGAAGCAGAGCCACTCAGGACTCTTACGGTATAGAAGCACTTGTCAAAGATGTCTCGACCACAGCACTCTGGTCGGAACCGCAGTGGTCGTAGTACTTTCGTGTGCTAGAGACCTCAGCGTTCGACCGCTCTCAACTTGGCGCTTGACCTGATCGTGCATATGATATGTGAATGGATGAAGCGAAGCTGTTGGACCCACTTACGCCAAGGATGGACGGATGATGTGCTGTCTTCGGCACGTCGCATATATCAAGCTGAACGCTTTGAACTGGTCGATACCGAGGAACATAGCAAGTTCGGTAGTGTGCTAGTTGGTCAGAATTGGTCACGATCACCCTAGAATTGCGGCTGTCAGATAGAATATCCTGATTACAATGTGCATGTCATTATTGTGAACGATGGTCTAATATTTCCTTTGGAGTCCTACATGTATAGTGACGTTGATCGGAAAAGTCTTGGCATCTGCGGTGTTGGAGCTGCAGCTTACAGCTTCACCTCCGACATCACTTTCCACTCACGATTCACCTTCAGCTCTCCACTCTTGCTCCTTTCACCGCCGTCGCTTCCTCTCCGTCACGGAGCATCACAGCCATGGAGCAACAAAAGTCCCTCTCAGCACTCTACCCCTTCCTCGCCCTCTGCAAATCCGCCTCTTCCCCACGTCAAGCAGCCGACATCGTCACTCAAGCGACCTCAGCACCCAACACATTCGTCTTCGCCGAACTCCTCTCCACTCCCGCAATCCAATCTCTCCGCGCCGACGCCCAGCACAACGCACACTACAAGCTCCTCGAGCTCTTCACATGGGGTACATGGCACGACTACCTCTGTATCCCTCCCTCTCTCCCCTCCCTCTGCTCCCGCTAACAATACAGCACATTCCGCCTCCCTTCCCCCTCTTTCGGAGAAACAAGCGCACAAACTCCGCCTCCTATCCCTCCTCTCACTTGCCTCGTCTACGGACAGCGTCAACTCCCTCACCTACCCTAGTCTCACCTCCTCCCTTGGCCTCTCCTCACACGCAGAGCTAGAAAGTCTAGTTACAGACGCCATCTACGCGGACCTCCTCACCGCGACCTTGGACCCCGCGAACCAACTCGTCGTCGTCTCAGCCGTGGCGGCGCTGCGTGATCTCCCGCCCGGGTCGGTGGGGGATATGATCAGGGAGCTAGAGGCATGGAGCGGGCGATGCGAGAGTGTGTTAGCGGAGATTGAGGCACGGATCGAGGGGGTTATAGCGGATGCGGGGAAGAGAGGGCGGTGGGATGCGATGGTCGAGGAGCAAAGGGAGAGGGCTGAGGGGAAGTGGGGGGCTGTGAATAAGGAGGGGGGCGATGTGCTGGGAGGAGGGGGAGGTGGAGGGTTCGGACAGGGGGGAGGAATGGGTGGGTTTGGAGTCAAGGGGGATGCGATGGATGTGGATACTGGGCCGGTGACCAGGGGGAAGAGGAGTTGGTTTGGGAGGAAGAAGTGAAGAGGGATTTGGGAAGGGGAAAAAGGTTTGATGATATGACTGCATTGCGAGGGATGATATACGGGAGTCTATACTGCAGGAAGCATGGCTGACACAAGGACGACCAAGCTAGCTGAGACCGCTAGGCGAACCTGCACAAGCTTGTAGCTCAAAGGCAGCAGGCAGAATGTGGGTAAGCAATACTCTTCTCGTGCATGAGAGGAATGCATGCACCTCCTCGAGCACGCATAGGAAGAAAGCGACAGCATTCGGGGCAAACTCGGCCGCAGAAACGGGAGTAGATACTTTGCTACCACGAATACATGACCAGTGTATACGACGAACAAATCTAGGCCATTCGCCGAAAAGAACGGCGCTAGCCAGTCCCGGTACACCTTTTCCGTTGTGTTGTGCTAGACCTGTCGTGCTTCCTTACCCTTTCCCATTGTGGATGTCAATTGTCACAGCCGGGGTTCGTCAAAGCCCTGAGAAGATTCACTTTCAGAGTTCAGAAGAGGCTTAGACGGGCAGGAGCATGCTCGGCACTTTTGTGGTTCGCGTAAGTGGGTCAAGGATGTACGGTTCGAGAACATTGAGATCTGCAATGTTGCTTGGGATGGAAGGAAAGTATCAGAGGCAGACGTGGATGGGTACGCGGCGGCAGAGGTAGGGGCAATCAGCTGCAATAGTATCGTACTCTTTTTGGCGCGAGCATTCCCAGGACTTGGATACTCGTCATGTGGGAGTTCGACATGAGAGGCACCATAGCTACTTCTACGTGTGCGTGTGGGTTTGGAAATGAGGGAGGGAGATACAGTTGGGCATGCTTGCAGAGGTTCAAGACGACAGCGTGCTATCCCCGCGCTACCATTGGGCGTGGGATGTCCAAAGAGCGTGCATGCAGCATACCTGAGCCGGACGAGCCGGGTCGGGAGCTGTGCGCCGAGTGCCTAGTAGCATTGGGTTTGGGAGAAAGGTCGATTTGCCGTATAGGGTATCCTTGTCGATGTGTGCTGGTGATCTACGACGGCGTCAAGTGGTATCAATCATGCGTGCGTGGACCTTGACCCCGCGGAAGAGACATGGGCAGATATTGCACAACGGCATGGTAAGTAGCATTTGGTGCACGGCGGGCCGTTTTGACCCTTCCTCTGCGACAGGAGTCCCTGCGTTGTTCTGACACGAGGAACAGTGACGTCGGTGGGAATTAGGCTATCAGAGGGCAATTTTGATCTTCTGCTCTGCTGTTGTGTCTGTAAAGTGGCGCCAAGCAGGGCAAGAGATGATTATATCGACAACGGAGATTGTCGAGATGGACTCTGTATGCGAGTTTGAGGAGTGACTTTGTGTTTCGAATCGCGCTGTGCCCTGCCATTGGTTCTCACATTCCTTTTGCTGCCTAGGAGGCACATGGTCAGCATGTCGCAGGAAGGAAGAAACATATTTCCTCACAAAAACAGAAAGAAGGGGAGCAGATCTGTAATGTGAAACACCATAGACCCTGGTGGCTTGTGCATCGTCATGGCCGGTGGGAAGCTTGGATGCGCAGATGATGTAGATCTTCTTTGACACAATTCCACCATGTTGGAATGTAGATGAGAACAAGAAAAACCTCACCATGGGCGACCAAACCTACCACGTTTGTGTACGACGTGTTTGTATGGATGCCATTGCGTGCCCTGGATACCAAATTACGTCGTGTGACCACGCGCAGATTGGTGTGCTGGCAATCCCCCAAGGCAGACGAAAAAACAGAGAGGGTGACATGGGAAGCGTATGCAGATCATTAACTAGTCCATCATAGCTCGATTCCACAGTGGGTTGGACAGAAGAAGAGACAGCCAAAGGGTGGTTCAAAGCGTTCTTTGGCGGGAAGCTATCCCATCTCAGCCCGTATTCCAGGGTCTACTCTTTTATGATAGTCCTCTGCCTTTTGATCGAGATTATCCCTCGCTCTCAGCGGTTGTACAGTATCGCCATCTCTCCTACTATCACCGGACTTGGATCGTTCCTGTCAGCTGGAGCTGGTCACTGCTGATTGCGCTGTGGCTTGTCGCCGTGAACGTCCATTCGACAGATTGGCCAGCGGATCGAGACTCCGACTTCCTATTTCCATCTGGACTCGTTCCCGTCCCGCGTCTCTTCACATTGGGCGACCTGACTACGCTGCTCTCTCGCTTCCCCTGCCGCCCGTCGCCGCAAACTATTCCTCTCACTCTCAGGGTGATCCTCCGACTACTGCTACACTCCTTGCTGTCCTTTCTGTCGACAATTCGCAATCCACAAATCCATCTCTGGTACTCCGCATACGTACCACTGGCTTCTGTCTGAGACAGGAGACCAAGGGTCTACCTTTCCACGAGAAGAAACACTTCTGACCGCCACCGATCCAAATATCTGTCAGCAGTCGCTACATGGCCGCAAATAGCATCTAATACCGCCGGACCATCACTGTATCAACACCTCGATTAATCCCTCACCGACCACTCGACCTCACATTCCCCTCTTCCTCAGCGAGCCGGCCTGGAGCCGACGAACAGACGGAGGGGCATTCATCCTGCCTCAATCGCTTACCGCAGGGAGTAATGACAGCTGATCTTGACCACGGCAGTCTGCTGCAGGTCATCCAGAATCTTGCCAAATCATATAACCCCTCCAACGACCACACCTTTACCAGCGGCGTTGCTGTTAATCGCACAAAATCAAATAGGATCCGACTGGGAGGAAAAGACACGGAAGAGAAGAGGGCCATTGAGACTCAACTCTCGGCACTTGCGAGTCGCATCGAGTATCTAGAAGCAAAAGCAAATGGCGGTTCCAATCCCTCCCTACCAATCACACCCAACGAGCCAGATGCCTCACCATTCGCTACACAAAGCTCACCTGGCAGATCAGTCCTATCTGCATCCGAATCGACCCCGCGACCGAGATCAGCATCACTGGTCAATCAGTTGCTGACACGGAAAGAGAACATCAATGGCAACGGCCAGCCGCATTGCCTTAGTGAAGAGCAATTGCAGGTCCTGCGCGAACATGTGGAAGAGCAAGCACGACATATCAAGTCGCAAGCAGAATACATCGACACGATCAATGACAAGCTCGACCAGCAACAACGTGCCACGCGAGAGGCTCTCGGTGGTATCGAGACCTCCGTCCACGATGTGGAAACGCTCAAGCGCGAACTGTCCAAGAACCAGCAGATCAACATGACATATCAGAAGGTACTGCGGGAAATCGGCAGCATCGTCACGGCCGTCGCCAATGGGGACCTCAGCAAAAAGGTCCTCATCAGCGCAAAGGAGCGGGATCCAGAAATTGCAACATTCAAGCGCACAATCAATCGCATGGTGGATCAACTACAAGACTTTGCCAGTCAGGTCACTCACCTGGCAAAGGAAGTGGGAACTGAAGGCAGACTCGGTGGTCAGGCCGTCCTACCTGGTGTAGACGGCATCTGGGCCGAGTTGACACAGAATGGTCAGTGTTGTTTAAGTTTAGATCGGGCATCATGCTAACTCCCTGCAGTCAACATCATGGCCGAAAACTTGACCAACCAAGTACGAGAAATCGCAGTCGTCACCACAGCAGTCGCTAGAGGAGATCTCAGTCGCAAGATTGAACGTCCCGCTCGCGGTGAAATCTTGCAGCTCCAGCAAACCATAAATACCATGGTGGATCAGCTACGAACTTTTGCGACAGAAGTTACTCGCGTGTCAAGAGATGTAGGGACAGAAGGTGTGCTAGGCGGACAAGCTCAAATCGAAGGCGTGCAAGGCATGTGGTCTGAATTGACCATGAATGTCAACGCCATGGCCAACAATCTCACTACACAAGTCCGAGATATATCCCAGGTCACCACGGCAGTAGCTCGAGGTGACTTGACACAAAAGGTCAAGGCCGAGTGCAAGGGAGAAATCTTGGAGCTCAAATCTACCATCAACTCTATGGTGGATCAGCTCCGGCAGTTCGCCCACGAAGTCACCACGCTTGCCAGAGAAGTCGGTACAGAAGGACGACTCGGCGGGCAGGCCACCGTCTACGGCGTGGAAGGCACCTGGAAAGATCTCACCGAGAATGTCAACGGCATGGCTCAGAACCTCACAACACAAGTGCGCGAGATCGCTGAAGTCACAACCGCTGTCGCCAATGGTGACCTCTCCAAGAAGGTGAACGCCGAAGTCAAGGGCGAGATCCTGGAGCTCAAGGTCACGATCAACACCATGGTTGACCGTCTGAGCACATTTGCATACGAAGTGAGCAAAGTCGCCCGAGAAGTCGGCACAGAAGGTGTACTTGGCGGTCAAGCCGAAGTTGAGAATGTCGAGGGCAAGTGGAAGGATCTCACGGACAATGTCAACACCATGGCCAACAACTTGACGAACCAGGTCAGGAACATCTCCGACGTGACGCAAGCCATTGCAGCTGGAGACATGTCGCAACGCATCAAGGTCCATGCTCAGGGAGAGATTCTTCTGCTCAAAGATACCATCAATGACATGGTGGCTCGTCTAGATGACTGGTCGCTTGCCGTAAAGCGCGTAGCACGTGACGTGGGCGTAGACGGCAAGATGGGTGGTCAAGCAGAAGTCGAAGGTATCGCTGGACGATGGAAGGAGATTACTGGAGACGTCAACACCATGGCACAGAATTTGACTTCTCAAGTCAGAGCTTTCGGTGATATCACGAATGCCGCCACAGTCGGCGACTACACCCAGATGATCACGGTCGAAGCATCTGGCGAGATGAACGAGCTGAAGCAAAAGATCAACAAGATGGTCAGCAACCTCCGCGAGTCCATTCAAAGGAATACCGCTGCAAGAGAAGCTGCCGAACTTGCCAACAAGACGAAGTCGGAGTTCTTAGCCAACATGTCCCACGAGATCAGAACGCCAATGAACGGTATCATTGGTATGACACAACTCACGCTTGACACTGAGCTCAACCAGAGTCAGCGAGAGATGCTGAACCTCGTCTACCAATTGGCAAATAGTCTGCTGACCATCATTGACGACATTCTCGATATTTCCAAAATTGAGGCCAATCGCATGGTTGTGGAAGAAATTCCATTCACCCTCCGCGGACAAGTCTTTACTGGTATGAAGTCTCTGGCTGTCAAGGCCAACGAGAAGATGCTTGACTTGGCATACGAGGTCGACAGCTCTGTACCTGATTATGTCATTGGCGACTCATTCAGATTGCGACAGATCATCCTCAACCTCGTGGGCAACGCAATCAAGTTTACCGAAAAGGGCGAGGTCAGGCTCAAGATTTCCGCTGCGGAAGAGCTCCAGCCTCTATGCGCGGCAAACGAAGTGGCTGTCAAGTTCTGTGTCGCAGACACTGGTATCGGTATTGCTGCAGACAAGCTCGATCTCATCTTCGATACCTTCCAGCAAGCGGATGGCTCAACCACGAGACGCTTCGGCGGTACCGGTCTTGGTCTGTCCATCTCGAAGAAACTGGTCGGACTCATGCATGGTCGCATGTGGGTCGAGTCGGATTACGGGGACGGCAGCAAGTTCTTCTTCACAGTTCGCTTCAAGGTCGGTAGCATGGATGTGTCGCAAATCGAGAAGAGCTTGAACACATACCGCAAACATACCGTGCTGTTCCTCGACAAGGGCAAGACAGGCTGCTCGGATCAGATCGTACAGTACATCAAGGACCTCGATCTTGTTCCTCTGGTCGTGCATAGCGAAAGCGACGTCCCGAAGCCGACACGTAAAGGCAAGATCTCCAACTACGACTGCGTGCTCGTCGACTGCCCCGAGTCTTCCAAGATGCTCCGACATGTCGAGGACTTTAAGTATGTCCCAATCGTCATCCTTGGACCAAAGATCGAGATGTCCTTCAAGTCAGCGCTCGAGGATGGTATTGCTTCCTATATGACGACGCCTTGCTTGCCCATCGACCTGGGTAATGCACTCATACCTGCTCTTGAAGGACGAGCCGCGCCATCTCAAGCAGATGCAAGCATGAAGTTTGATATCTTGCTCGCGGAAGACAATGCAGTCAACCAGAGATTGGCTGTCAAGATTCTGCAGAAGCATCACCACAACGTCACAGTAGCCAACAACGGTCTCGAGGCTTTTGAGGCTGTGCAGAAGAAGCGCTTCGACGTTGTGCTCATGGATGTGCAAATGCCAATCATGGGAGGTTTCGAGGCTACCCAGAACATCCGAGAGTGGGAGCGTCAGAACGAGCTGACACGAACGCCAATTATCGCCCTCACTGCCCACGCTATGTTGGGTGACCGCGAGAAGTGCATCCAGGCACAGATGGACGAATATCTTTCTAAGCCATTGAAGCCGACACAACTTATCCAGACCATCCTTAAGTGTGCCACGCTCGGAGGCGCTCTGCTTGACAGGAACCCGGATGCGCGCGCTCTTGGTGTAGATGGTGTCAGCATGTTACCAGCAGGCGGACCAAGTCCCAAAAAGGGAGCAAAGAGACCTGATACTGGAGTAAGAGGATATACGGATATTCCTCTGGAGAGTCCGGCGATCTTGCAAGAGGAGGTCGACCCCATCACTGCTGTAAGGTTTCATCTCAACAAGGCTGTTACCTCGTATGACTAACTTGTCCCAGGGCATACTCAACAGAGCAAACAGCACGTGAGCACACCTCCATACCCGTAGAACTCGGCCACGATGGCAAGACGACTGAAGCGATTCACCTTTCCTTCTCATGGTAGTACGGCGCTTCCGGCTTCTCCTTCCATGACTAGAGCTCGACTCACACTTCTCTTCCAATCATCTCGCTGGTCGGGGCGTTCTGCATGTCTTACTTCTTCCTTATCATTCATAGCGCGGAACAAAGCGGCGGGGCGGGGGCTGCATTGGGCAACACAGTGGGCAGCGAACAGTGAGCTGGAGGACGAAAGCTCGCATTTATACCCAGGACGATACGACCTTTTAGGGTTGAAGGGAGAGGCGCATGACTTGTTTTCAACTGCTTCCCATTGCAAAGGCGGCTTGTTAGATATCATATGATGTTCTTGGAGTGGTTACACGATGTTATATATACCTCTATGAGGACGATGGCGGGAATGACATGAAGATCATGCGTTCATTTCAAGACTTATCTGCACTTGTGCGACTGAGCGTGATTATACTCCGGATGAGAATATTTCGCTCACATGTGCCGTGCATCGTACCGCTTCTTTGCTCCTGCACATGTGGGCTTGTGTTGGATGGAATAAAGCATGTGAAGCTTTATTTCGACCATGTTGAAAACTTCCCTCGAGGATGGCTCACCACAACAGCATTTACGTCGGTTCGTCACAAAAGGCATAGCACCTATCGGAGCTCACAAAGACCACTGGCGTACTGAACGATGACAAATTACCTCAGGCCATCTCGGATAGGTGCCTACCACTGTTATCGCCAACCGCGACTTACTTGGATCTGATACGTCAACCTCGCATACCCGGACACATCGAATTCTCAAGATCTGTCGAGCATTACACCATACCGAGAAAGGATCTGCTCTGCGATTAGACCATCCACCTCATCTCAGCATCTTCTTTCCGCAGCACTCACGCCCACCTCACTCGCCGTCTCCCTCACATCTCCCGCTCCATCCCTTCCTGATCCTCGCCCCCAAGTCTTCATCTGCCCCGCCTCTTTTTCTCACATCAAGCAGAATATCCGGCAAGAGACGAAAGAGAAGATGTCCACCTTCAACGGCACCATCCCCGAATTCCCCCTAATAAGAGTCGACTACTTCCACGCCCTCGCCCCTCCCTCCCCTCCCTCACTCTCATCCCTCTCCCCCCCTCCTCCGCCCCAAGCACCACTAGCCTGCTTCCTCTCGCACATCCACACAGACCACCTCAAAGGCCTCGAGTCCCTCCGTTCGCCCTTCGTGTACTGCACCCCCGCGACTCGCTCCCTGCTTCTCAGACTCGAAAGGTATCCCCACCGGTTGAACTTTGCAAGGGGGATCCTGGAGACGAGGAAACGGACGTACGGGCATCTGAAGAGAGTGCTCAGGGCGGTGCCGCTGGATGTGCCGACCAGGATTGAGCTGAGGCCCGGGGAGGAGATAAGGGTCACGGCTGTGGAGGCGAATCATTGTCCTGGGGCTTGTATGTTTCTTTTTGAGTCGGTGGATGTGAACGATCAAGGGAGAGAGAGCGGGAAGGCGAGAGGAGATGGGCCGGTGGGAACGATGGGGGTTTCTAGTCATGGAAGGAGAAAGGCGGTATTGTATACTGGGGATGTCAGAGCTGAGAAGTGGTGGGTGGAGAGTCTGGTACGGCATCCGGTGTTAGGACCGTATGTGGTTGGGACTTTTGGGATGAGGGTTGAGCTGGGAGAGGGGAAGGGCGACAAGCAGGCTTCAGTAACCGGTCCAGCGAGGAGCTTGAGGACGCTGGACAAGATCTATCTGGACACTTCCTTCGCTGTCAAAAGGGGTGAGTATTGGTCTTTTGAGCCAAAGGTGAAAGGTGTCAGGGAAATGCTGTGCAAAGTGCAGCAGGAAGAGGTGAGATCGGGTGGTAAGACGAGGTACTATTTTCATGCCTGGACGGCTGGGTATGAGGATGTTCTGGTTGCACTTTCAGCGTTCTTGGAGAGCAGAGTGCATGTCGATGCATATCGCTGGAAGCTGTACAATGCACTACTGGAGGGCGAGACGAGGGATATACGAGAGGCGGCTAAGCTTGTGGGTTTCAGGGAGGGTAATAGGTGGCAGGATGGATGTCTGACAAGTGAGGATGGAGAAGATGTCAGAATTCATGCGTGTGAGAAGGGCATGGGTTGTGAAGTATTGAAGGACGGTGAGGATTATGGATCTACATGTTCGAGAGACATGCTAACATCACGCAGAAAATGTAGTCCAGATTGTGCCTATTGTCACGAGGTACAAAGGCGTCGAATACATGGAGACGGGCGTAGGTGGAGGTCAAGGTGATCTCGACCAGGTCCACGAGCTGGAGCTCAACGATCTCAACACGATCGGCGCTCTCATCGAGCTGTGCCAGAAACGCCTGCAAGCTCAACCGGAGGTACTGACCAAAGTCATGAAGTGGTTGGAAGACTGCGTCAAGCAAGGCGCTTCAAACGTCAAGCTAGATACGGAAGCATTCTATGACGCACTTGAAGATGGCAGCCAGACTAGGGACCTGGACGAGATACCAATCGAGCGACTCGTCGGTGCTCTGGAGAGGCTGGTCAGTAAGAAGAAGGAAAAGACGGAACTGCCCACCAAGCGCGTCACCTTTCCCTACTCGAGACATGCTTCGTATGAAGAGCTGAGATGGCTTGTGGCCGCATTCCGTCCGAAAGCAGTCTATCCGAATACCTACGAACCAGGGATGGATATGGATGATCTCTTCGGGGACCTGTTACTGGTTCCGACGTCAAAGGATAAGAGCTCCGAACTGATGCCTGAAGCTAGCACTCCCGCAGATCGGAATGAACAAGCCGTTCAGCTTCCTCGAGCGCAAGTAAAGGACGTCGTCAATGATAGAGCAAAGGCAACTCCCAAATCCACACCGACAGAACGCATTGATCAAGACTTGGTCGAGAAGCAACGAGCCTCAAAAGACGGACACGATAGGTCGCTCTATGGACGGACCGAGCCAACTTCAACGCCGTTTGAATTGAAGAGGAAGAGGACTGACGAACGGGCATCCCTCGAAGTCGAGAGGTCAATCCAACGACGCATCTCTGCATTCCAGTCTGTGCTCAGCTCGGACGATGCGGAGTTTCCTGGTCTAGACTTGGTCAGTGTGAAAGGCTACCACAATGAAGAGAAAGAGGTCGAACTATGATTAACGATTGACGAAATACTACGACTGATATCTGCCAGTACAAAAGGAAACATAAGGACCCGCGAGTTGTCCGAACGAGACCATATCATCCACCCGGCCCATCATGGACGAGTTCGTAGTCTGCACTCAGCCTTGTGGTGATCTCATCACCAAGCGCGCAGCTGAGTGGGGCGGGAGGCTGCTCGGTCACGAAGCATCGGATCGGGACAGCGCGAGTTATGGACTGACAATGCAGTGGGCTTCCGCAGAGAACGACGACAGGATTCCGAGTGAAGTGGAGCAGCTTCTGCTAGAGGCTGGGAAGAAGGCAGAGAGTCGTGGTGTGTTCAACGACTACATCTTCCAGTACGTTGGCTCTGGGGACGGTAGCTTTCGTGGTGTGGATGAGCAGACCAGGAACAAGTACAGGGCGATCAGTGGGAAGTATGATCCTGAGCAGATCTTTCAGAAGTTTGTGCCGGGTGGATTCAAGTTGTAGAGCCCTAGTGGATCATGAAGACATTCCACCTGCTCAATTTGAATCCTCGGATGCGTGTCATGTTACCGGTCGCGGTAGACGCATATCTCACCACCTTGATGACTCAAATCTAGGACGAGCAGCAAGATCGATGAGGCGATATAACAGAATGGCCAGAAGAAATTCTGTCGGTCGACAATGACCCGTGATGATTTTGCCTTTCAGCCGCTGCTCTATCTAGGCTCTTTCGTCATTTCAACCTTGCACCTCACTTGACAATGACCGATCTTGTCCTCTTCCGATCCAAAATTTGCTCCGTGAATGTCCTCATGGCCATAGTACGGCTATGTATAATGATACCAGCTCCACATCTTCTCAGATAAGGAAGACACATGAGATATCTTCGGCTCCGAACACTCGACATCTCAATCTCTGGCCTACCCGCGGCGTCCTCGGGATGAGATATGTAACCACGACACGTTGTGGATCATCCTGCTATTCTACAGCCTGGTAGTATTCGTATATTGCTCCCGTCGAAGCCGCCGGAAACATGTGAGTTGAGCTAGACTTGCAAGCGGTAAAAATGGCACCTGTCATACTCTACATTTCGCTCTTCATTACTTCTTGTCAAGCTTCCTACGTCTTCCAGCTCAATGGCACTTCGTACTACTCTCCTGATAGTCTAGAAGGAGTGCTACAGGCTGCTCGCAAGCCAGCTCGCACGCCAAAGCCCTTCACGTATCTTACGTCCTCAAAAGTCTCAGTCAGAAAGGATGATCTATTAGCGCAGATTGAGCAATTCTTACAGAAAGACGATGTCTTCTCGGAATCTTTCCTATCCACAGTTATCGTAGCAGGTGTGAATGGATCTTCCGTCAGACTGGACCCTGACTGCTACTCCTTCGGTGGGAATGCAAGCACGGTACAAGCACTGGAATACTCCGCTGAGAAGGACAATCTTCGACCAGGACCTTATGTGCTCTACCCAGATGGAAGCGTCTCGAAAGTGTACAGACTATACAATGACCCCGCTTCCGCTTTTGTAGAGTCGGTCACACCTGGTGTAGACGGCAATTACATCCCAGTCACTGGCGCAGCATCTGGCGGCCTAAACGGTGGCGTCAGCGTAGCAGTCCCTTCACGACTCTACTATCCCGACCCAACCCCTGAGAGACCGCTTGAAGGACTCCGTCTAGCAGTGAAAGACATCTACGATCTCAAAGGTACCCAAACAGCAGCCGGATCTCGTGCCTACTTCGCCCTCCACAGGATCGCCAATTCGACCGCTCCATCTGTCCACTCCCTCATCGACCTTGGGGCCGTCCCTGTCGGCAAGTCCAAAACCACCTTCTTCGCTCTAGGCGAGTACCCCACAGCAGACTATGTCGATCAACTCGCCCCCTTCAATCCCCGCGGCGACGGATACCAAAATCCCGAAGGCTCCTCCTCCGGTACGGGCGCCGCGCTCGCGACATACCCCTGGCTCGACCTCGGCACAGGCAGCGACACAGGTGGCTCCGTCCGCCTGCCCTCGAAACAAAACGGTCTGTTCGGGATGCGCATCACCAACGCCTCCCTCCCCCTCTCCGGCATCATCCCCATCACCCCCAAATTCGACACGCCCGGCCTACTCGCCCGCTCCGCCTCGCTCCTGCGCACAGCCTACCGCTCCTGGCTCCCGACACTCCGCCCCTACACCTCCTTTCCCGCGAAGCTCTTACTACCAGAAGAATTCTGGCCCCCAGTGAACGGCACAAGCCAGGAGACGTACGCCGCTTTCCTCGCCAACCTGTCCTCTTTCCTCGACGCCCCCCTGGTAACCATCTCGCAGAACGCATCCTTCAAGAACGCCACCGGCATCGCGGTGGGCATCCAGCCTTACCTCGCTGACAGCTTCTCGAACGTCACGACCTACGACCAGGTGCGTCTCGCCGCTCGACCCTTCCAGGAAGCCTACGCCGCACGGTTCGGCGGGGCCAGACCATTCCTCAACCCCGTCCCGGTCGTGGAGTGGGGCTACGGGGAGACCGTGACGGAAGAAGGGTACAATAGTGCCATGGAACGAGTGCGCACGTACGGGAAATGGTACAGGGATACCCTGGTCCCGACGTGTGAGAGCGCCATTGTCGTCTACCCTTTCGGTCCGGGATTGGAGGACTACAGGGACGCGTACGTGGAGAGTCCCACCTTGTTCGGGAGTACCTACGCTCCGGCACTGCAGGCTGTGTATGCTGGTGTGCCGGATTATACGGTGCCGATTGGGGTGAGGAGGTATTGGAGTAGGATCAGTGCGAGGGAGGAGGAGTTGCCTGTTACGGTGGGGATGATCGCGGGGGAGGGGTGTGAGGGGATGTTGGCGGATTTGGTGGTTGAGATGGCGGAGAGGGGAATGGTGAAGGGGGAGGTTGGAGTAGGGAGTAAGATGTGGTAAGTCGTGACCAGGACTGCCACTATCGCGATCTGTGGATGCACCGTACAGGCAAACACGCTAGATAGCCCAGGCAAAGGCTCAATACTGTCAAAATTAAGGAACGATTGGATGATGATAGGTCCATAAAAGGGAATACTACCCAACAAGTATATACAAAAGTCTGAACATGATCAATTACACCTCGCCCATATCTCTGAGCGGGACGTATTGACCCCGCTCCTTCTCTTCGTGCTTTTTCCTGCCTATCCTCATCAGTCGTCCCCACAGGCCTTCTGCTTGGTTCGCCATGGTAGCGACGTTGTCTAGTGGTGCAACCTTGACATCTGCCTCTTCGACGCCTTCATCGACAGCCAGCCTCCTGACCCATCGTGGTCGCTTCCACCATTTGAGCAGTAGACTGCTGCAGACGACAGTGACGCTAGAGCAGGCCATGGCAGCTCCAGCAGCCATTGGTGGCAGAGTGATGCCCCAAGGCAGGAAGAAACCCATTGCGATTGGAAGACCAATGGCATTGTATGCGCAAGCCCACAGTAGATTCATCTTGATTCGTCGGAAAATGGTACGGCTGAGCAGAAGACTACTTGGGATGTCGAGAAGCTGATTTGGTTTCATGAGGACAATGTCCGCGGCCTCCATCGCAACGTCAGTGCCAGAAGCGAGCGAGATACCGACGTCAGCTGTAGCAAGCGCAGGTGAGTCGTTGATACCATCGCCGACCATTGCGACTTTTTCGCCGCGGGCTTGAAGCTGCTCGACGATCTCGCGCTTGCCAGACGGAAGGACTGAAGCATGTACTTGATCGGCTGGGATTGACAAGAGAGAGGCAACATGAAGCGCAGTGGCGCGAGCATCCCCAGTGACGATGGAAGTCTTGATGCCCATGCGATGAAGAGCAGAGATGCAAGCTTGCGCTGAGGACTTGAGCTTGTCAGCCAGAGCGATGGACCCAGTGTACTGACCGGAAATGGCGGTGTGTATCGTAGTGGTGCCTGCGGCCTTGGGCTTGTCTGGATTCGGCGAGGAGTCGTCCGCGTATGTAGCTGGTACAGTTATGTTCTTGCTGGCAAGGAAAGCCGAGTTGCCGACAACAACATCGTATGTGCTAGACATGGCGATGATACGAGCGGCAATACCACGACCTACTTCAGCCTCAAACGACTCGACTCGGCCTTCGATTTGCGCATTGACATCAAGTCGAAGGTGTTCCTTGGCGGCAATGACGATGGCCCTTGCGATGGGGTGCTCGCTGCTTGCCTCAGCAAGACCAACGAGAGTCCACCAAGCTTTCTGTTTCCCAGGGTTTGCTGTCCATTCGCCTGTAATGTCTGCCGAGTCGACGCTCATCTTGCCAGTAGTCAATGTACCAGTCTTGTCAAGAACAACATGGGTGATCTTTGTTGCCGTCTCAAGTGTAGCGCCGCCCTTGATCAGAATGCCTTGCTCGGCACCAATACCAGTACCGACCATGACTGCTGTTGGGGTGGCTAGACCTAGAGCGCATGGACAGGCAAAGACGATCACAGCAATGCACAATTTTGCGCAAATCATGACTCGGCCTCCGCTGGCTTCGTTGAGGAAGATTTTCGGTGGATGATCCAGGACATGGCTGAGAACCATCCAGACAGCAAAAGTAAGTAGACCAAGAGCCAAGATGATAGGCACAAAGTAACCTGCTACCAAGTCGGCGATTCGTTGGATAGGAGCGCGAGTGGTTTGTGCCTCTTGAACTAAACGCACAATTTGACTGAGCTGAGTGTCTCGTCCTGCTCGTGACACGGTGAATTCGATACGACCTGCACCGTTGACAGTACCAGCTAAGAGTGGAGTATCCTTGCTTTTCAGGATTGGCATCGCTTCACCAGTGACCATGCTTTCGTCAACGAAGCTCTCACCAGTGATGACTGTTCCATCCGCCGGGATCTTATCGCCAGGCTTGAGGATCACCACATCGCCAACTTCGAGAAGTTCGGTTGGTACAGTAATCTCCTCGATGGTACCTATCTTGGAGTCGTCGGCCTTCTTCTCATTGTCAGAGTTGGCAGATTCTGCTGCTTTGGCTGCAGCAATTGGATCAGCGTAGATGACGGCCGAGCTAGGTGCCAGACTCATCAGTCTTGACAAAGCTTTTGAGGTTTGTCCTTTGGCTCGGTTCTCCAGGAAACGGCCCAAACAGATGAAAGTGATCAACATGGTACTGGTATCAAAGGTCGTGCCGGGTTTCGTATGTGGTGGTAGGAAAAAGGAAATGAGCATCGCTATGCAGGAAAACAGAAAAGCCGCAGTTGTGCCCATAACAACCAAGACATCCATGGTCGGCGAGCCGTGTCGTAATGATTTATATGCTGAGACGTAGAAGCGCTTGCCGACGCCGAATTGGACGGGTATCGTGAGAATGAGACAGACGACATCGCCTAGCCAGAGGCCTTCGCAGAGCTTGATGCCTCCATAGTTGAGAACAGGAAGGAACATGGGAAAGATCATGCTGGTTAGAAAGACGGGGATGGCGAAAGTGAGCGAGATCTTCAAGGCTCGTTGCCACTCTTGAATCTCTTTTGTCTTCGCCAAGGATTCCAACTGAGCATTCGTGTCGTCGCTATCGGCAAGAAGGGCGTTGTAGCCGGACTCCTCAATCGCTGCAACTACCGCTCGAAGTCCGCATTTCGACGGCTGAAACCCGATCGTGGCTCGCGATGTCTTTTTGTTGATATTGCATTGCAGTATGCCTTCCCGCTTGAGAAGTGCCTGAGTCAGATTGGCGGCGTCTTTGTCCTCCAGCAGCCCATATAACTTCAGCTGTGCGGTCGCATTGGCACTCGAATTGTCGAACCCGTCGTCGACAGTGGAGAGGACAGTCGCGTCAAATCCTCGATCGTCAATGATCTCCGCGATCTTCTCCGCAGTCAGAACAGTCGGATCATGAGTTATGACAGCACGCTCCGCAAGAAGAGAGATATTGAAGCGGATCAGGCCAGGCAGATCCTTGAATCCGCCCTCTACTGCTGATGTGCATGCGCCACATGTCATTCCTTCGATAGCCACTGTTGTGGTCTTTGTACCTGATGCATCCGAGGAGTCAACCGGAGTGCTTGCGACAGCAACCGATTCCAGCAATTCAGCATCGAAACCGCAGTCGTCAATCATCTCCACCACTTGTTCTGGGGAGAGCTTCGAAACCTCGTGCTCGACCACTGCTCGCTCGGACAGCAAGGAAACATTGAAGGTGCGGACCCCGCCGACGCCCTGGAATGCCTTCTCGATCGCACTTGTGCAAGCGCCGCAGGTCATGCCTCCGACCTTGACCGTTGTTGTTACCAAGTCTGTCTTTTGCTGCGTTTCTTGAGGCGCATTGGTATTCAGGACCTCCGCATCGAATCCTCTGTCCTCGATCATCTCCCGAATAGCTTCCGGACCTATTCTTGTCGCATCGTGCTGTACCACTGCTCTTTCCATGACCAAGCTGACACTGACGCTACCAACGCCTTCGGCATTCTTAAATGCTGCTTCGACAGAGGAAGTGCAGGCCCCACATGTCATACCCTCCACCTTGAGCGTCGTTGTCGACATGTGCGATGTGCGATTTGCCGAGGTCGAGTTTCTTTGGTGCGGGACATCATCTGGAGCGAGGAGAGGCTCCGCATCCTGGTTGGAGAGGGGGAGTAGAGGAGCCATAATCGTGGCGAGCCTTTTCAGTGCGACCGGCGCAAGTCTGAGTCGTTAATGGTATAAAGTTTAATGCTGCCAGCGCTGGGTATGGCACTACAGTAGGTGCAAATCGGTTTGTTGCATCGCGACAGTTGCAGGTGTCATTGCAGGTACGCTCGAGATGTAGACACAGTAACTCGTCGCTGACGATTGGAAGAAAAGATGACAATGACAGGACCAGCTGACATTCGTTTCCCAGGATGTGAACGGCTTTGATAAGCAGAGGCAAAAGGTGATCGGTGAGGGTCCTTAGTCCGTCCACAGAAAGCCGAAACGGTGCCGGAAATGGAAGGCGGAGAATGCGCCCGGAGCGGGAGAACCGCACCCAGAAGCCTTGGCCAGAGGGTGACATCTGGGCGAGATCGCCGCCACTTCTTTTCATATCTTGGTTCTTCATCCCACGAGGTCGACACGATTTTCATGGCGTACCCCCCAACTCACAATGTAGGCAGCACACCAAGCTAAGTGTACACGTGATACTCTCTTCTTGCACTACCAAAATATTGAGATGTTGGGTTATTCCGATATGCGGACAGACGAGATGGCCTGGACGACCACGAGCACGATACATGCATAAACCAGGAAGGCGATGTGCAATTTGGGATGCATGAGCTAACCTGGACGGTAGCGTGAAGCTGCTTCTTGGCCACCACTGTGATGCATGACAAAAGCAAGCTCTGCCTAGGAACCAGAAACTTTTAAACTGCGGTCGGACTCAAATTGTACATCGACTTTCGATTTCTCCCAGAATTACCACAATCCACGAGCTTGTCGGAATTGCTTCACTGGAAAGCCACATTCATCGACGAGAACGGTCAAGACATGCAGATAGAACCATGACATCTACAGGATACCCTTCCTACGAGGCACTGGCAGAGGTTAATGTAGGAGTTCCTCGCGCGGGTCTCTCGGCCTAGATGTGCTCCTTGAGATGGAAACCAATCGGTCGTTTGGAACACTGCGTGAAAATATCTCGAGATGTACGAGATCCGCTGTCAGGCTGCCGACCATTCGGTTTAGCATCCGGGACGACCTCTCAGTCAGACATTAGGCTTGAACCGATATCCCTAGCCACGGCGACGAACACTCCGGTATTATCCATTATGATCAGCATTTCAGATCTGAAGTATCTCGAGTACGGTTGGACCGTTGAGCATATCGACCACGCGGTGCTCGATCATCCTGACTGTCAATGGACGTCAGTACGGCCACCGATTGAAGGCGGCGGCCGATGGGGTGATGATGGTCAGGGAAACAAGCTTTTACGATGTTGCGATACTACCAGACCCATAAAGCCTCCGGAATTGAAAGCTATGAGCTCCAGTAGGGTAGGTCATTCGTCACCGTGGGTGACTAGGTCGGTGCTGTACACGGATGGCTACAGCAAGTCATGGATGAAGTGCTCGCTGCCAAGGATGTGCACTATGACGAGCCTCTTTCATCCGACTCACCCCTGATGGTAAATTTCCTGGGGTCGCGGAACTTATGATACTGGAGCCTGACGATCCAATAGGCTCTCAGTGGCTATGGGAGTCAATGGCGAATTATGCAAAAGACATCGATGCCAAAACGTCGAATCATTGGAAAGAAGTATGAAGGCAGACTTGAAGATCTGTGTTACGACCTGTTCTTCTGGTATGCGACGTCCTGCTGGTGTTCGAATCCCCAGACGTGAAGCGACTAGAATTGGTAGGTTTTCGATGAGGTGGTTTTGCTTGACTGGCCGCCTGAAGCTGCGCCGCCGCCACCAAATTTGCGACCTCAGCTGTCATTTCTCCGCTGGTGCACTAAATTCTTCTCAAGTTCCAAATTGGATCTTTATCTGGCAGACACATCACAAAGGTTCGGGTAAGATGTGGTCCACCGACAGCTTTGACTTCTTGTGGTCCGCTATGGCCAATAGTCCGAGGCACAGCAAACACCACTGGTAGGCCTTTTTCAGTGACGCTTCCTTGAGACGCTATACAGTTCTTTGCATCCATAATGGAAATTCCTATTCATCTTTGCATGATCACGACAGGTGACATCTGCACAACACCTTGCGAAATTGACTGGTTGGAAGAATCATGACAGGCGTTTTATATTTCCTAGTCCTCCTTCCCTTGGTGCTCGCCAAAGCCTGCTCCTCATGCGGCGGCGACACCACCATCCGCGTTGGTGAAATCAATTGTCGCTACACTACCACAACCTACGATGAGGTCGATGTCTTGACCTGCGGTGCTATCGCAGAAAAATACCAGGAGTAGAGAGGAGGGGATGTAACGTGATTTACGGAAACTGCTGCGGTGGGGATGGGAATTGTTCTGGTGAATGGGCGAGCTGTGATCCTGCGCAGGGTTGGTGAGTCCTTCCTTCACCTTGTGCATTCTCCAATTTCTTGTCGTCATCCCAGTCGTCATCTTACTGTCTACTCTCGCACAACTCTCTTCACATCTTCGATACAGATCATGCTTGAGGGCGAGGCATGTCAGGATAGAGAAAGACGTGGCTGACTGTGACCAGCCAAGATGAATTCGGGCTCTGCTGGAGCCCAGAAGGGTCGTCTTCGCTTCCGAAAGCACAAGACATCAAGCAGCCAGCTAATGTGACTACCACAAGAGGCATGGTGGCTGTGACGAACATGACAATGAGTATGCCGCCTGGGACAGCAGCCAATATTGTCCCAAGTCCAAGCTCCAATGGAGCGGCACGTAGATATGGCTAGGAGCACATAAAGAAACATGCCTTGATGCCTCTGCCCTACTGCACAGCACGCAGCACTTGATACCATGCACACAGGTTCAATCATTCATTCCCATCTAAATCTTCACATTCCTGCCCCCTCCACCAGCCAAGTACCCAGGCGCCTCCAACTCCTTCCCCCCCTCCGTCCACACCTTCGCCAACTCCGCCTCAATCTCACTTTTCCTCTCCTCCCACCTCTCCTTCTCCGCCAACCTAGCCCTTAACTCGGCCAACTCCTTCTCCACGCTCCCTTTCTCGCTCTCCGTCCCTATACGCTGGAACTCCCACTCATCTCCCTGTGGACCTAAGCCAAGCGTCAAGGTGAAAGTGTGATACCTTTTGAGACTTGCTCTCGTGGAAATAGTGATCAGTGCTATGACCGTCAGTATCATACCCAAGATAAGAATCTTGCTGCGGAATCAAGTGTGGTGAAGTGGAGTCATGAAGGAGAAAGACTCACTTATCCCCCTATCCTTCGCCCCCTCATACAACACCGGTTCCACATCCGCACTACACGCACTCGTCGCCTCATCCAAGACCGCATACCTCGGCTCATGATACAGCATCCTCGCGAACCCCATACGCTGCTTCTCCCCTCCGGACAAAACATCCTTCCACTCCTTCCTCGTATCCCAACCCCCCTCCCGCTCAGGAATGTACCCCAGCCTCGCCGCGTCCAGAATCACCTGCAAATCGGCATCACTCCGCCCCGAGTCGCGCATATCCACTTCCGTGTGCGGGTAGATGACCTGATCCCGCAACGTCCCAGGGGAGAGATACGGGCGCTGAGGGAGGAAGATGATACCGTCCAGCCCGCTCTTGCGCGGACGGCTGACGAGCCCCCGGTACGCGGGCCAGAGACCGGCGAGGATGCGGGCCACAGCGGATTTTCCCGCGCCGTTGGGCCCGATGATGAGGAGGTGGTCGCCCTTGGAGATGCTCATGGATAAAGTGGGGATGAGCTCTTCGCCGCCTTGTGGGTAGAGGTTGGGCGCCACGACGGGGACGTCTTCGAGGCGGATCCCGTCGAAGCCTTTTTGCACGGTGCCTTGGACGTCGGCGAGGGAGTAGATCTCCGGGTAGGTGTTGCGCGGGGCGAAGTAGGCGTTGGCGTGGACGCGGTGGAGGGTGGAGATGAGCGTGTAGACGCGGCTGGTGTAGCCTGCTAGTTCGGAGAGGTCTTTGATGCTGTACATCATGCGGCCACCTGCGTCGGCAAGGGAGAGCATGAGTCGTTTATTTGTGATGAATTGACGCATGCGAGAGCCGGAGGAGTTCTTGCTGGATGTGGCCATGAGTGCTTCTTCGGATTGTGGTGCAGATGATGCGGATGTTTCTGTAGAGGATGCGAGGCCACCCCATGCCGGAAGGAAAACAGGCAGAGATGTGATCAAGTATCCAAATGCTGACCAAGAATATTTGAGGACAAAGTCCTCGAGCATGTTGTATCGGATCTTGAGGGAGTATATGCTCTCCATCAGTGATTTGAGCTCACGGAAACCTTTGTCAAGGAAGACCTTTTCCATCTGGTCTCCTCCATAGAATGCTACCTCTTCCGCATTGGCGATCAGACGAGCATGCAGGGCGCGGAAGTCTCCCTCTCGCTTGCCCTCGACGGCCTTCAGCTTCCCAAACGGTGGTGACAGACGACGTAACAGAGTGGCAGTCAGGAAGTAGTTGGACCACAGTCCAGTAAGAGCGAGAGGTCCAAGACTGTGATAGAGCTGCCAAGTAAAGACGACCAAGTCCACCGCTGGCTTTCCGAGACTGCTGTACAAGCTCGCTGCGGAGTCGCAGAAGAGTGTCAGATCTTGTGTAATGAATTGATCTGCTCCTTGACCAATCCCGCCGTCAAGATTCGAGAGCTTGTAGAAGTTGAGGTTGTCATTGAGATAGAGGTCGTGAATGTATCGGGTAAGTCGAGTGCGGAAAGCAATGCTGATCTTGCTCTGAAGGAACTTGATCATGCTGTTGGTGTAAGATGCCAGACTACCAATCGTGCACCACTTTGCGATGCCCCACATGAACTTCCGTCCATGTCCACCGACCAGATCTCTGACAAGCTCTCCGTCCAGTCGTGCTACTACCAGCGAGAGGTATGTCCTTAGCAGCAGAAAGACACCGTGTGAGAATAACAGTCCCGTCTCTTTCGAACCCCATCTTGGTATCATAATGACCAACAAGCTCATGAATTGGTGGAGGAATGCCAGATTGAGACCAGGCTTCGTCTGTGGAGGCGGTACTTGTGGTATACTTCCATCGCTCAGTCCAGCTCGTCTCGGAGGCTCAAGGAAGAGTCTCCTGTGTGCATCGAACGTGGTATTCTTGGTCGGGTAAATCGTCACTCGCGCCGTGGATTTCTTGTATGGAACATATATCGTTCGTGATCCATCTTTTCCGCGTATGCCAGAGTTTCGCCGCAGCAGGTGTCGACCCTGCTTCTCCTCCTTTCTCGAGCGCTGCCACCATTTCAATGTGCCATAGGATGTGGAGACGAGGGAGACAGTGAATGCGACAAGTGCGATCAGACGATACGTCCTCGGTACCGTCTTCCAGCGAGTTCGAATGAGCTCGATGTATTTATTGAGGAGCTGTGCGAGAGGATCCGCTTTACTGCGGAGGGTCGACTGGGCGGCCATGGCGGGATGATCAGTCTAGGTTGAGTGCCATGAACGGCATTACTATCGAGTCCACCAGATATCCATCATGCCAAGATTGAGGTCGCAGCGATATGCAAGTAGAAAGGACAGGAACGTAGGAAGTTCAATGAGCAGAGCCTCGAGCCGAGTCGCAACGTTTGTGGTCGAGGCTGGCGACCTTCACATGTCACTGCTCGCTTCCCCACGATTTTGATGAGTAGAACAAACCGCGGCTCCCCGGAGGGAAGCATACTTTGAGCTAACCAATGATCGACCAATCATGTAATTTCGGAAATTCCAGCCTTCAAGAGTGACCATATGCTATCGAGGATGCCTGATGTGCTTTATTTTCAGGTACATGCATGGTGCTCTCTTCAAGCATTGGTTCCCTCAAATATGGCCTCGTCCTGAAACTGTCGGGGTAGGGCAGGGTAAAGGCATATAGGACTCGAGCACACGTAATCACCACACAGTGTCTTCTCAATTGCAGACAATGACATTCCGTCTATGACTACCGAAGCTCGCGCCTCTGACCAGTCCGGGAAGCATGCTTAAGCAGAACTGAATACCTCTTTAGCCCATTGCAACTACCAGGATGCTCAGGTCAACAGAAGCGAAGTGAATGAAACAAGAAATCATAGGTCCCTTGCGATCATGTTGTATCCCATGTAACTCGTCTCGCATTCAAACAAGGAAAATGGTGCAAACAGGGGCAGAAGTGAAATTGTCTTTGTGTCATCGTCTTGCGCATACTCTCTACTAGTTCTGCTGACCACCAAAAAGAGTTCATGGACCCATAGGAATCGTATCTCCAGATAACATGACGCCCTTTAAGAGCTCATCATGGGTATGCGTTGCGTCGGTGCCGTCGCAGGTTTCTACTCTGCAGCCTTCTGCTCCTCGGCAGGTGCCGTAGTCGCGTCAGCCTCCTTGGAGTCTCCCCCAGCAGCCGCACCACCCTCTGGCTGTGGCTCGGCCTCGGAAGAAGTCCAGAGGGTAAGGTTATCACGGAGAAGCTGCATGATGAGAGTGCTGTCCTTGTAGCTCTCCTCGCTGAGGGTGTCAAGCTCTATATAGATATCAGTATGGGTATTCTCGTGTGCATGTTCAATCAAGACTGACCGGCAATGGCATCATCGAATGCAGCCTTGGCGAGGTGGCAGGCCTTGTCCGGGGAGTTGAGGATCTCATAGTAGAAGACGGAGAAGTTGAGTGCGAGGCCGAGGCGGATCGGGTGGGTAGGTGCAAGGTCGGTAGCGGCAACCTCGGTAGCAGCCTGGTACGCCTCGAGAGACTTGTCGGCAGAGGTCTTGCGCTTGTCACCGATGGCGAACTCGGCGAGGTAACGGTGGTAATCACCCTTCCTGTTTAGATTGTCAACATTATTCTCGATTGCGGGGTATTGCCCATGGCTCACATCTTGTGGTAGAAGACCTTGCTCTCACCAGTCTGGGCGGAGGGGATAAGGTGCTTGTCCAAAACCTCGAGAATGTCCTCGCAGATCTGAGCAAGCTCGGCCTCGATCTTCTGGCGGTACTCCTTGATCAAGCCGACCTGACCCTCGTTACCCTTGGACTCCTCCTTCTGCTCAATTGAGGTGACGATTCTCCAGGAAGCACGGCGGGCACCAATGACGTTCTTGTAGGCGACGGACAAGAGATTGCGCTCCTCGACGGACAGCTCTTGGTTCGATGAGGCGACGGTCTTCATGTTCTCAACCATTTCTGCGATCCGTGATTAGCGGTGTGAGATTTGCAAGTGTGAGTCAATATATACCCTCATAGCGCTCAGCCTGCTCGGCGAGCTTGGCCAAATAGACCGAGTTCTCGTAACTTGATGACATCTTGTAGCTTGGTATTTGTTGGGTCTGGTAGTGGTGTCAGTAGATGTGAAGAATGGGTGATGTCCGAAAAGTAAAGTCAGCAGCGGTCAGTAGCAGCAGCTCCGGCAGGTAGTACGAAAGCGTCCAGTTATCCAAGATTTGAAGGAGAGCGAAATCCAAAATCGGGAACCCAACGAGTATTCACATCAATTGCTCTTACTCTGTCCTCTGGTGCTGTCTGTCCGGGATTCAGTATTCCGCAATCTCTTGACGTCGAGGATGTGATCTTCTGCCGTACATTGTGCACATCCCGTGCTCTCCTCATGTATAATATATCCTCTTCCAGGACAGGGCTGTCGCTTAAATAGATCGAGTCTACCTCCTCAGCGTCCCAGTACGCCTTTCTTGATGGGACGTTGGGAGGTGTTGACGAATGCTCCGCGACAGGGTGTCCGTTGGCCTGTGTGACCGGCAAAGTCGCATGGTCGTCGCGAGGCGCACCGGCCTCGAAAAGCATAGAGAAGGATAGATCCAAATCGTCTGCCATTATGTACGGCGATGGCGGTGATGCTATCGAGGGCGCGTATCTGACGGAGCTGCTTGCTGAAAAGTGAAGGGGAGCTGTACGCCATGCTGCCAGCGCATCTAGCAGATAGACTCACCTGCTGGTAAATGAAGCTGACACGTGAAAGAGAATGTCAAATGGTAAGCGGGATGGATGCGCGAAATTGGTAGTGTATGCGAAGAGTGGGATGTTGGAGGATGGAACTGGAAGAAGGGTGAAGTCTGGAGCAGGCAAGCACGAACCAGCCCACTTCTGCTACTGCCCACCGTCTGTGTGTGCGCACCCAACCCAGCAAGGAAAGCGTGGCTTGGCAAGTCCCTCAATTTTGGAAACTCGTCCTTTACAAAACATTCGAATCATGGTTTGCAGCCCCTTTTCCGCGTTACGCCAACTAGTGTGGCTGTCCGGAGGTGGCTCAGACTCGCGACCTATGACACGGGCGCCGCGTACAACAAGCCTATGTTACGGGTGTCACTCGGATGAAAAGAGTTTGATGGATTCCCCTTTCGTTCATCATGCTTCGTGTAATATGATACCGTCAACCAAGACGCCTAGCTAAACCTCATGGTCCCAGACCGTGTAATCATGCATATCCGCAACCTCAACTCACTTCCATGCCGTCGTCATCGACACTTTCGTTCTCCTCGGCATCAATGCTTCTCGAGCTGTTTGCCCTACCTCGTTTGCGGCCCTCTCTCCACATGCCTCCTCCGAAGCGGGAGCCGCCCAAACCGCCAACAGCCTCAAGCTCGTCACCACCAACCACGCGGCCCTCCTGATCCACCTCCTCGCAAAGATCGAGCATGGCGCTTCTGCGAAGGCGACGGAAGCCTTCAGTCCTGACGACACGTCCCCAATGTGTCATACAGAAGCTGGCAGCTCGTCTCTTCAACCAAGCTTCCTGTGCTACCGAAGCGCGATCGAAGATAAGTGCCGCATGCTGGATGTCAAGCTCTTTCACTAGCCTATTGACACAGAGATGGTGCAAGCGAGGCATGCCGTAGGTATTGCTCATCACAAGCATACCGGCGACGTCCTCAAGCGTAGGTGATGATCCCGTATGACCTCCACTGAAAGACGGATTGGGCGACGAAGGTCCCGAAGTTGGACTTGCTGATATCGAATCGGTATAGAGATAATAGAGGAATGCTTTTACAGCTGAGTATGGTTCGGGTATGTGCATCTTCTTGGTATGGAACTCGGCCATCTGCGCATTATACAGACGAGCAAAGTGGGGCCAGCGCGCTGAGAGAATGAAGCGATGAACATGTATGGGCCGTGAAGTCGTAGTAGATCTGTTTTCCGACGTCACTGTCGATACTGACGCACTGTCGTCTTCAACGTCCGACCACTCCGTATCAGGATTGGCGGTGATGACGAAGTCAGTCCCGGATCCTGACTCCGGCGCGCAGTCGAAAGTACGGGCCAAGTCCGCACCAATTCCTGACAGGTGCGAGAAGCCAGATCCGTCTGAGCTTGGTATATGTGTTTGGTCCTTGGCTTCTTGAGATAGGGCATTGCCTAGTAGACCAAGCTTGCGCAGGTCGATGTGCAGGACATCGCTGAGAGTCTCTTCTCCATCTGCATTCTGATTACGATTGGGTTGATTCGGTGTTCCTAGCAGCCATGCATTTGTTCCATCTTCGTCCAAACAGCAATAATGCCATCTATAGTTGGGGTTAAAGAGGTCCTTGCCATCAGCTAGGCGCTGCCACCTCAACGTGTCAAGGTCGAGTGCACTCAAACTTGTCTCGAGAGAAGAGATGACAGATGCTGGGGTAACGAAGTCAAGGAGACAGCCGGAAGAAAAGACGTGAAAATGATATCCGACGTTTTGAGCGGGCACATTTGGGCCTGACACAAATTTGAGAGAAGACGCAGCTCCAGGCGCTAGTGGTGGGTTGCGTGGGTGCATTGACGGACCCGGATTGACTTGCACACTGCTTGAATTGGCAGCATAACTAGTGTTGCCCGTGGCAGGAGGCGCAGTTGGGACCACAGCAAAATTGCTGTATCGGGGAGTAGCTTGGTAGGTGGGTTCATCTGCTGTAGATCCGTAGACAGGCGCGCCTTCAAAAGCAGGCACACCTCGAAAATCCAGCCACCACAACTCGCCGGTGCGCTCCATCTCTTCTGTCACGCCACCTGAGACCCATAGCCGGCCATTGTAGACGAACGCTGAGTGGTCATAGCGAGGTACGAAGTGCCATGTCCTCGACCATGTCCATGTTTTCAAGTCAAGGTAGCAGATGTCACCCAGTACCGAATTCTCTTGACCAGTCATCCCACCCGTAATGAACAACTTGTCCTCATGTATGACCGCTGCGTGTCTTGCTCTTCCCCTCGGTGTCGGGCCTGATAGCTCCGGTTGCGTCCAGTGGGCAGTCTTTAAATCAAATATGATCACGTCGGAAAGGTGGACTCGATGTTCGTTCTCGCCGCCATAAACGAGGAGCTTGTCTCCTTGCCAAAGACACGCTGTGTGACCTGATAAGTATTAGTATCTGGCATCAGTGTAGACGGACTATGTGACCAACCCATGCGCACCCCCGGAATGTCGCCATAATTGTCTACCAGACTCCACTGCCTAGCATTGAGGTTGAGCTTCAGCACATGATTGTATACTATAACTACGTCAGCGCCGTATGGTATCGTTCCAATCGTAGATAATCACCCTCATCCGTGTACTGGTCAAAACCGCCAAAGGCATAAATTTGTTCGTTTCCAACGTACGTCACGGAGGCATTGACCAGGCATGCGGGGCGTTGTCCTACTGTAGTGATTATCTTTGGCAGGTAAGGCTCATGTTGTCGCTTTCGACTCGATTTTCGAGGGCTCCCAGACATCACATACGTATTGTTGGAAGCAATCGAGTCTCTGGAGTTTTGCAGCGGAGATCGCGGTTGTGAGGTTTGGGAGGTTGATGGAGTAGATGAAGTGAATGCGAACGAGTTTGGACGGGATGAAGGACCCGCAAAAGCCATGTTGTTCTCACTCCATACTTTGATTTCAGCTTGACTGTTGAAGGAAGTTTGCTGCTACCTCGACTGAAGAATTATCGATTGCTTGCAGATGGGATCTCAATCTGCAATGCTGGAAACTGGGACATGTGACGATCTTTAGGCGGCTCTGCCCGATGGCGGGATTTGGCGGCCTTATCACCGAGGCAGCCATCTTACCTAAGCGTTACCACCCCAACGCCAGAGAGTAAACATTGGTACAAAAAGTGACTGAGAGGACGTCTCTTTCTCTACTACCATAAACCAAAAAAACCAATCTTCGAAGCTCTCAGCTTCAAGCTACGCGCTTCCAAGCCTCCTTCCGTACTCCATCAACGACTACTGCAAACTATCTGCGAACGAATACTAACAGAGCTCTTAATTGAGTCGTCTACAGCAATCGATCAACTAACCATCAGCAACATCAACCAGGAACACCACAACCAGCAGATATGGCAACTATTTCAGTACTCACACCCATCAAACGTCGTGATGGTATCTTCTCTACCCGCCTTGCAGGTGGACGGGCCCCTATGACACCGTCCCCTCAAACACCCCGTCAATCTATCGACATCACACAGCCAACCGAGTCTATCCACAGAGGAGGTGCCCTCTTCTCAAGATTCTCTCGATCGGCATCAAAGACCAATGTTAGGGACTCACCAAAGTCGAACATTGTCCGCCAAAACCAGAACTCTCCTCGTCGCCTTGACCTCGGTGTCAGCGACTTCACACTTACCGGTACCGGTCCTACTGCCTCCGCCAGGGCAACCCCATCCAGGTCGCGAAGCACAAAGTCAACCAAGAGCGGGAAGACCAGGATCAACTACAACGCAGCTGACCGCTTCATTCCAAACCGTCAGGCTAGTGAGGGTGCCCGATCAGGTGTCACCAAGGTCGAGACTCCAGCCCGTCCCAAATCCAGCGCCAGCCAGGGTTCATCAGTCCTTGCCTCGAATGCCGCTGGTGCTTTCTCCGTTGGCGGTCGTGGTGCTGAGGATGACATGACTCTCTCTCTCGAAGGTCTGAACATTGACGATGATGAGGACGACCACAAGCAGTACTCCAAGCCATCGCCGTCTACAGCTGCGTACCAGTCATCAGTTGCCAACGCTTGCGGCATCTCCCTCAACCAGAGAATTCTTGCCTTCAAGCCCGCCGCTCCCGAGTCATCCCGTCCCATCGACCTTCGCTCTCAGTACAACCGCCCTGTCAAGCCAGCTGCCGCTGCCAGTGCTCAATTCCGTCGCCGCGTAGCCACTGCCCCGGAGCGTGTTCTCGATGCTCCCGGTCTCGTCGACGACTACTACCTCAACCTGCTCGACTGGTCTTCCGGAAACCAAGTAGCCATCGGTCTCGAACGCTCCGTCTACGTCTGGTCTGCCGAGTCTGGCACTGTCAGCTCCCTTCTTGAATGCGATGCTTCCACCTATATCTCCTCTGTCAAGTGGAGTGCCGATGGCGCTTATGTGGCTGCCGGTCTCGGTACAGGTGAGGTGCAGATCTGGGACGTTGAGGAAGGTACCAAGCTCCGCTCCATGTTCGGCCACGACACCCGGGTTGGTGTTATGGGCTGGAACAAGCACATCCTGTCCACTGGAGCTCGCTCTGGTCTTGTCTTCAACCACGATGTGCGCGTCGCCCAGCACAAGGTCGCCGAGCTCGTCTCCCACACCTCTGAGGTCTGCGGTCTCGAGTGGCGCTCGGATGGTGCTCAGCTCGCCACCGGTGGCAATGACAACCTTGTCAGCATCTGGGACGCTCGTAGCTTGAACGCTCCTAAGTTCCAGAAGACCAATCACAAGGCCGCTATCAAGGCTCTCTCTTGGTGCCCATGGCAATCAAACCTCCTCGCTACTGGAGGTGGTAGCCACGACCGTATGATCCATTTCTGGAACACCACCAGCGGCGCTCGCGTCAACAGCATCGACACCGGCTCCCAGGTCACCAGTTTGAGGTGGTCACCTCAGTACAAGGAGATTGTCTCCAGCTCCGGCTTCCCCGACAACTCTCTCAGCATCTGGAGCTACCCAACTCTGGTCAAGAACGTCGAGATCCCGGCCCACGAAAGCAGGGTCCTCCACAGCTGCCTCAGCCCTGATGGTCAGATCTTGGCTACTGCTGGTAAGTTAACCTTCCATGATTACTGACGAGTATGACACTGACCTCTACTAGCTGCCGACGAGTCTCTCAAGTTCTGGAAGGTTTTCGAGAAGAAGGCCGGAGCCAGCGCCATTGGTGCTTCCGCCGGTGCTACTTCGTCCAAGGCTACCTTGACCAAGGCCACCACTATCCGGTAAACAACGACAACAGGCAATGATGACGAGCTGGTCCCCTTGCCTATTCTGGGCTTTCTTTTGGCATTTAACGGTGATGAACATGATCCACGGTGGATTCTGTCCAGGCGGGACGGAATCCAGTTTCAGCTTTTTAATGAATACACTCTTTTCACATGCTGGTGTTGTCAATTGTAGTTGATGACTGTCGTGTTGATTGCTCTTGGCCAAGTGCGTAGCTGACGATATGATCACCACACATGGATGTACTGGAGCACTCCAGGAGAATGAGCGACGGCATAAACTCGATCTGGTCGATCTCTCGTCAGTACCTACTGAATATTGTAACAAACCAGAAACGGATTCTGGTCGTGGTTGTTGCATCGTAGTGATCTGCCCACGAGATGGATTTCTTTGGGTGTGGCGTGGGCGGCACACTTCCACCTCGGACTGTCGGTTGATCCTTTTGTCCCTTCTGTCTGAACACCAAACATCGTTATCTGATACTTCAGGCAGGACACGGCACATACCTAGTATCACCATGCTTGCTTCAGCACGATCAATCGTCCGAGCAGTTTGACCGAGACTGTCACGCGGCCGCTTTGCCCTGTCGGACATGAGATAAGGTTACATTCGGTAAATAGCCTGGGACATTGAGAAAAGGTAGTATCGCACTCTGCAGGTCTCGCCTCATCTATCACCCGGCATATGTTCTGAACCCTTTCTAACCTTGTCTGCGCTGTTCACGATCAGAAGCATGACGGCTCTCTCCGAAAAGACCATGTCGTCGCGGAGGGCACATAGGGCTTTGCAAGATACGGCCAGCTATATGGTCAGGTAGGTCTGCATACAACTCTGAGAATGCATCAGGGTCTTCAACTTCATTGACACCGTCATCTACAACATCATGGCGGAAGCATTCGTGTTCCTGACGACAGTAAATGCATACGATTCAGCTCAGATCGCGCTGCGATCACTGATTGAGCTGGGCCTCTACACAGTGAGTGTTAACAATTTTGCATCAGGTAACCACGTCTGATAGATCGTCCAGTCAATCAGCCCGCAGGAAGTCCAAGACCTAGCTCGCTTCTCCCAAATCAGCGGTGCAAGCGAAGAGCTTCTCATCCGGCTCTTCCGACCACTAGTCGGGCTGAAGTTCTTGACCCAGCATACCATTTACAAGTACTCCCCCACGCCTCTGTTCCTCGCCTTTCAGGATCCAAAGCTACGCGCTGCCTTTGTGTGGGGCTACGATGATCTATTAACGGCGAATATCAGTCAGCCGAGATGGCTCAAGAGACATGGCTTCGCCAGTCCTACAGACCCAGAGGATACTCCCTGGTCGCTCACCCACGGTGGAGATGCCATGTTCAAGACTCTAGACAAGGATGCTGAGAAGGCTGCTTTGTTCAATGCGACTCAAGAATTCAGGACCATCGGTCTGACCACCACCTACCCATTTCACAAGGAAATCACCTGGTGCGGCCGCGACGATGTCGTTGTGGATGTTGGCGGCGGAAGAGGTCAGGCCTGTAGAGATCTGGCAGCAGCTTTTCCTGGTCTCAAGGACCGGCTACTCTTGCAAGATCAAGCAAGTGTCCTGCACTCGGTGCCAGAGAACGTGAAGAGCGTTATCAAAGAGGCAATGCCCTACAACTTCTTTGACCCTCAACCAGTAAAAGGCATGCTTCTTCTTACACTCTAGTGGGCATTTATGACTGACCCGCGTAGGTGCAGCAGCATACTATCTCCGCAACATCCTTTGCGACTGGCCTGATCCAAAATGCAAGCAGATCCTAGCTAACCAAGCAAGCGCTATGACTGAGCATTCAAAGCTACTGATCGGGACTCTGCTCATTCCCGAGACTGGCTGCGATCCCTCCACGGCGGCAGTGGATCTTAATGTCATGTCCTACGGCGGTAAAGAGAGGACTGAGGAAGACTTCAAAGAGCTGTTCGCTGCTGCAGGTCTGGAGTTGGTCAGAGTATGGTCCGAGCCTGGAAGACCTGGAGCAGTGGTTGAAGGGAGATTAGCGAGCTCCAGTTAGAAGGTACACAACGAGGTACCGCGCTATAGGGCATCAGCCAATCTTTGCTTGACACAGATCAGACACTGGAGCTGCATTAGCGCCGCTTCCTCACCGGTAGAAGCGCGCCTGTTTCGGCAGGCTGATCTCGGCAGAGGGGTAAATGCATCTATCTCTGCCACACTTCATCTTTCCTCCTATCATTTTCTTCTCAACGTTCGGTAAGAGGAAGTGATCAATTACCATTTCCCAAAATTGGTGTGGTGTGTACTGCAACATGGGACAATACCTGGCGGCAGGCATGCAGCAGGGTATGAGTAGTCGTGTACATTAATGAAGGTGCTTCCGTCTCACAAGTGTCTATTTGATTCTCCCTGTAATGTGTCAGTGAGCGAGACTCGACGATCGCCTTCAGCCACACCGTAAGACGAAGTTGTAACGTAAGATGGATAGTGATACCAAAGAGGTCATCCTCAATACCATATCGAGGTGAGCGTACACTACTTCTATAAGCCCGCTAATCCTCATGATGTGGTAGTAGTGAGGAGGTCAGTAGCGTAGAGGCTGATCATGCCACCGAGGGCAAACTCCTTCGAAAGGTCGACGTTGCTATCGTACCCATAGTGGCCTTGTTGTACCTGTTCTGCTTCATCGATAGAGTGAACATCGGTACAACAATCCTCCCACAATATGCAGAAACAGACTGACTCCTTACCAGGTAACGCTCGCATCGCCGGGCTCGAGCGCGACCTCAAGCTTCGTGGCTATGACTTCAATGTGTTACTCAGCGTTTACTTCATCAGCTATGCGCTCTGCGAGATCCCTTCGAACCTACTATGCAAGCTCATCGGGCCTGGCTGGTACTTACCAGGCCTGACCATTGGCTTCGGTATCATTACCTTGTGCAATGCCTTTGTAAAGACTTTCGAGCAAGCCATAGCTGTCCGCTTCCTGCTAGGCATCTTCGAAGCCGGCATGCTGCCTGGTATAGCATACTACCTCTCCCGCTGGTACAAGCGTGACGAGCTCGCTTTTCGACTTGCTCTCTACATTGTCACTGCTCCTCTAGCCGGAGCATTCGGCGGTCTCCTCGCCAGTGGAATTCTTCGCCTACCACCCATTGGGGCAATCAACAGCTGGCGACTGATCTTCCTCATCGAAGGCCTCATTACTACGGGCCTCGGTCTGGTAGCACTCGTCCTCCTGACTGACCGTCCAGACACTGCACGCTGGCTCACAGCAGCCGAGAAGTCCCTCCTCACCTCCCGTCTCGCAGCCGAACGCCACACCGCCGTCCTCGATAAATTCTCCTCCCGCAGAGCCTGGACAGGGATAACCTCTCCCATCACCATCACCACAGCCTCCATCTTCTTCCTCAACAACCTCCCAGTGCAAGGCATCTCCACCTTCTCCCCGACCATCGTCCGCACCATCTTCCCCACCTCCAGCATCATCAACCAACAACTCCTGACCGTGCCACCCTACGTCCTCGGCGCCCTCGGCGTGCTCATCATACCCTACCTCTCATGGCGCTACGACCGCCGCGTCATCTTCCTAATCCTATGCGCGCCTCTCCTGGTCATCGGATTCGCCATGTTCCTCGCCACTCGAGACGCGAGGGTGCGCTACGCGGCTATCTTCTTCATGACGTCCACGGCGTTCTGTTATGGGGCGCTGGTCAACGCGCATGTTTCGGCGAATGTGGTGAGTGATTCTGCGCGGTCGGCGGCGATAGGGACGGTGGTGATGATGGGGTCGTTGGGAGGGCTGGTGAGTATGTGGAGTTTTCTGCCGTTTGATGCGCCTGATTATAGGATCGGGAATGGATTGAATCTGGGGGCGGCGGGGACGGTGGTGGTGTTGGCTTGGGGGATGGGGGTGTGGATGAGGAGGGATAATAGGAGAAGAGAGGAGGAGGGGTCAGGAATGGAGGAGAGGCAAATGCAGCAGGATGGGGAGGAGAGAGATTGGGAAGATGTGAGATTCAGGTGGCATGAGTGATATGCACGTCCTTCAGCACCATGGCAAGACTTCCTTTTGTACACCTTTTGCAGCATCGACAGCCTGTGCAGAGTTGATGCCGTCCGTGGAAGCGGTAAACACTCACCCACAAGCGCAGTAGAGTACTGCTCCAGGCTCAAGGATTCGCGGGCCATCCATTTGATCGCATAATTTGCGATATCCTCCGGATCGAATATCTGTGCCCGATCAAAGTCGATCAGCATCGCCCGCTGGGGTGTTTGAGCCACCATGAGATTCGAAATGGCGATATCTCCATGTTAGACACCCGCTCTGTGTATCTGTTGCAGTATCTCCGGGAATCGCTTACACCTCGGCTTGATGTACATGCTTACCCTGAGTTTCTCCATGTTGGGGATGTAGTTCAGGACTACAGCGTTCACAGGACCCTTGTCCTCGAGAAAGGCATCGAGGTGCGGACAGTGCTGTTCGGGCTTGATGTTCTCTATCGATCCAAAGTACTCAGGCATACCGCCGGTTTGACACACACGCTTGTCTCGAAGCCTTTCCAGAGTTCGTTCGCGTATGTACGGGATCACATCAAGCGCGATGAAGTTGCTGGATGATCATGCGATAGTAGTACTAAAAGCAAGTCAGCTGCATTCGTGAACATTTGGGATAAAGAGAGGATTTATGGACCACTTTGAGGGCGTACGACCGCTCGCTTGTTGTGATTAAATGAACCTTGGAACACCATGACGAGTGCAGGAGCTTGATGAAGCTGACCTTGTGGAGGTCTATCATAGGCTCTGAATCCATGTCTGCTTACTCGAGGGTACGGAGTGAGAAATGGCTTGTCGGCAAGCTCATCAGTGATAAGCCGCTCAGCTGATTGTAGAAGCTCATCAAGGTCAAGACGCGATAGCTTCGTGGCCCGGTGTAAACCTTCTCCAGGATAGTGTGCTTCATCGAAGCGGGTGAAAGCAAACAGCTCTGCAAGCCTGCTCGACGTCCTTACCAGCACTCATAGTGGTGGTAGTCAGCATACCCAGCATTTGCGATGGAATTTTGTGGTCACGAGAGAGACGATGGAAAGTGGCTCATTGTAAGAAGAAAATAATTGTGGTAATTATTCCAATGACGTCGACGCGTCGAGGCAGCTTTATGCGGGATTTTGTCTTTCAGCACCTCTCCTCTTCTCAATTCTCGCCTCTCGATGTACCCACCCTTCTCGTTCTTCTCAGTAAGGCGTCTGCAATCTGAAGCGACCGGCGAGCGAAGTCGTCTTTGGCACGTTCTTCGGGATCAAAACATCATCGATGATGTGCGCGACTCCTCCATAGATGATCAGGTCTTGTCGGATGACCTGAGCGTCGTTGACAAAAATGTTGCCCCTCGCGTCAGAGCGGATGCGGAGCTTGCCTCCATTCAGTGTCTCGTACTCCTTATCGCCCTCCAGCAAGTCGTGGTAGAGGACCTTGTTGGGAACGGCATGGTATTCCAGGATGCTGGCAAGCTGACTGGGCGAGAGGAGCGACAGAAGCGGGTTGAGCTTCTTGAATGCCGAGTTGATCGGGAAGAAGAAAGTCACGTCCTTCAGTTCCTCGAGCTCATATACGGCGGAAGCTTCGGACAGATCTCCGAGGAACTCTGTGAGCTGGTTCAAAGCGAGCGTGGCCGAGATGTTGTGAGGGAGTACCATTGACGAGTTGAGGGTGTGGATGATGCCATGCTCGTACCTGATGTCGGTCTCCTCGGTACCACCCAGGACAGAGAGGCCGGACTCGGTCACTATCTCGCCAGCGCTCCCACGAGAGAGCTTGACCGCGGCGCCTTTGGTAACATTGGTCAGGACAGGCGGCTTGAGGTAAGTGTGTGCGATTTCCGGCAGTCCTTCGGTGGGGATGTCGCTCGCAAGGTACTCGCCCTCCAAGAGGTGATAGCTCAACAGAGCTGTCGCAACTGGTGCTGGGACTTCGCTGACGTTGAAGCCCCATTTGGCAAGCGCCTCGTACGCGGCGTTTGTGGGAGCGAGCAGAGTCACGCCTTTGGCTGAGTTGAAAGTGTCCAGAAGGTCGAATTGCTTGAGCAGTCCATTCAAGATGGAGAGTTTCGGGTGGCTTGAGAGGACTGACTCCAGCGATTTTGCACTCACAGCTCCAAGGAGACTGCTAGCACAGACGAGGGCACTCGCGAACTTCATCATGGCTCGAATCGACCGAAAACTTCAATGAGGGTAAAGTTGAAGCTCAAAACACAAATACAACGAACAGACAGCTACCTTGAGCTTCAGAGCTGCTCGAACCAGTCGTCATACTGCTGACCAAACAAAGCTAGGGTATCAGAGCTCACGGATGTCGGCCACCTGGGTCAAGCAAACGACAAGCACATGCACCGGCGACCACCTGAAACGACTTCGGTATGCGGTGCTGAGGCTCACCCGGACACGTCTTCACGGCATCTTGCGAGAAATTCCAATCACAAATTTTGACCCTTCGCTATGCTTGGACTTCCATGGTCTTGCGAATCTTTCACGCTTCGACCGTTTGCATCAATTCACAAATAACGATGATTCTACTTTCATCAACAGACCCTGGCCGTAACAGCAGTTGGACCCCTGCCAAGCTCTTTTGCCCGACATTCGGGGAGTGATCCCCGACCGGCTTCCCACTTCCCCACAGTGGCCACCATGGAGCTGCAACGCGATAGCAGAGACCTACCATTCGCGTACACTTGCGCCGAAGTGCCACCATCGTACTACGAGATGCACAGATCTGGTGTTGCAGGGTAATTCTGTAGATCTCAAGGTGGGCTTGTTTAATTTTTTTTTGGTTCGAGATCTTGTGTCTTTGCCTCACAAAGTAGAGCTCGTCACAGCATTTTAATTTGCAGCATTCAGGATGGTCAACCTCATCCGCGCAGCGGCGGCCCTATGCTGCTCTATGGGCATCTTCAAGGAATCACTCAACTGTGCCCACACTGAAGAAGCCCCCAAGCTGGTCAGATTCGAGATCGAAGTAGCAAAGGGACAAATCAATCCAACAGGTGCTGGCTTCCGAGAAGCAATCCTCACAAATGGTTCCATGCCAGGTCCGCAGCTCGTTGTCAACCAAGGCGACACAGTTGAATTCTTGGTACACAACTATCTCGACGAAGAGACGGCCGTACATTTCCATGGCATCACACAGAAGAAGACTCCTTGGGCAGACGGTGTCCCGGGTGTATCACAGCCGTTGATCAAGCCTGGCGCTTCCTACCTCTACAAGTGGGTTGCGGATGAGGCCGGTGTATATTTCTACCACTCGCACAACCGCGGACAGATCATGGACGGCTTGTATGGTGCAATCATTGTCCATGCCCCGCAGTCAGCCGATCGACCATTCCACTATGTCAGCTATGAGCCAAGTGACTGGATCCCCATGCGAAAAGCAGAAAAGAAGGTCGTACCAATGATGGTCAGCGACTGGAGTCAGATGACCTTCAAGCAATTCTACGAGACGGAGCAGCAAGCGAACATCGATTTCACTTGCGTCGATGCAATTTTGATCAACGGCGCTGGCTCGCAATACTGTTTGGACCGGGCATCGCTTGACACCTTCACAAACCCTCTGGTCGTGCCAGTCCTCAAGGCTGCAGGCTACGATGGTATCACAGCCAAGGGTTGTGTCCCGCCTGTCCAGCTCTTCCAGGGCAACTACACATTACATCTCGACAACCTTCCCGAGACCGCGTACGACAAGTGTGTTGGTGGTGTCGGTGGTAAGGGCAACTTTACTGTCGATGTACACAGCGGAGAAAAGTGGGCTGCCTTGACCTTCATCAATCCTGGTGGCCTATACCCACTTCGTGTCAGCATTGACAACCACCCTCTTCACGTCTATGCTGTGGACAGCCAATACACTTACCCTCAAGTCGTCGATCAGATCACCGTCAACAATGGCAATCGTATCTCCGTCTTCGTCAAGCTCGACCAGGAAGTTGGCTCGTACACCATCCGCGTGGCGAATGACCTGCTTGGTCAAGTTCTTGGTGGATTTGGTCAACTTGTGTACAATGGTGTCAGAGAACCTGTCGAAGATGCAAAGGCCATGATCGACTATGCCGGTCGTCCACTTGATCCTGCCATCCGAAGATTCGACCAGGCCGTTGCCCGTCCTTACCCGCCAAAGCCGCCAGCAACAAAGGCAGACCGTACACGGAAGTTCCTCATCCGCAAGCTGCCTCAACCATACGGCGCTTACCAATGGACCCTTTCTGGTCACGAGGGCTACAACCACTCTTCTGAAGCACTCGATCCTCCCATGCTCTTCCGACGACCCAACACGATTGAGGAGTCGGAGCTAGTCTTGAAGACCCAGTCTGGCGAATGGGTAGATCTGATCTTTGAGATCGAGGGACCATTCGCTCAAGGTCACCCGCTACACAAGCATGGCAACAAGGCGTACATCATTGGGTCCGGTAAAGGTTCATTCCCATGGAAAGATGTAGCAGAGGCAGAGAAGCACCTTCCTCCTGGAACTTTCAACTGGATCGACCCGCCTCTCCGTGACAGTTTCGATACTCTCGAAGGTGTCGGTTACAATACCTGGTTAGCACTTCGATACAAGGTTGACGCACCAGGTGCGTGGCTCATGCACTGTCACGTACAGAGTCACTTGACTGGCGGTATGGGCATAACCATCTTAGATGGTGTGGATGAATGGCACAATCTCAATATCCCCATGGACTACAAGGAGTGGAACGGCTTTCCTGTTCCGCAATTCGCCAAGGTCGACGAGACACAGCACTTTGGACGACTTCAGAAGTTCATATCGGACGATCGGTGATGGTTTGTCATGGCACATTTTTGACCTTGTTGCATTTCATCCGGAGTACAGCGATGAGGGGCCTGACCAACGATATCCTCAAGAGGGGCCTGAGCAGAGTGTTTTCCTAAGAGGGGCTTTCATGAGGGGTGTAGAGACAATCCTTGTATCTAGTATAGTATCTTCATCAACTTTACAATCTCATGACTCGACGATGCATATCGAATCAACCACGGCGCTGGCAATTAACCAGCTGCCGTATGCGAGTCAGCCAAAAATGTCCGACAACCTTGGTATGACTTCGCTTGCAAGAAGAGGAAGAACCACGCGAGCAACACCCTTGTCTCGCTTGGCTCTTCTCCACATCGGAACCGCCGACCGCGTTCACAAGATGTGCCACCTCATTTACATGACTCTTTTATCTCTCTCTGGCGTACAAACGGTCTGCTCTCCGGTATCAATACCAAGATACATCGGACATGTGCTCCGACAAAATCGCAGATTGCCTGTGCTGCAAGGTACGCGTTACCGTGGCCACCCTCTTCTGAGCTTCTTGCCCTTGATCCCCGACTTTGCCTGGACCCTGCGTTTCAGGTACACTCCACGGTCCCCGGTGCATCTGCATTCGGCCTTTGGAGCTCTGCAGCAAACTTCTCGAGATGCGCTGGGCGATGGCAAATGCTGTGTCCGGGAGATCCGCACAGATCCGCCACTGATGGTGCTTCAGGGTACGATGTTGGAGGAATGGTAGGTAGGCGGGCAGCCATAATTTTTTTTCATTTCAAAGGCAAGACCTGTTACGCTAAAGACTTCAACGTCTTGAGCTCGTCATTTGATTATACTCTGACTACATCCTTGGACAAGCAGTAGACATGGTCAACTTTCACTTTCCGCAATGGTTACTGGGTATGCCCAGGGTAGCACCTGTGGCAGACCAGCCAGCTGCTGTGCAGGGTCATGTAGCTCACCATGAGCTGCCACCTGTTCAGCATCATGCTCCGAGTACACAACACCACAGCGCACACTCGAGTGCATGGAAGGCGGTGTCCTCATCAGGCTCATGTGTAAGTTCCACACTTGCTTCAACATCAGGAAGAGGCTGACAGGTCTCAGTGCGGAGCTCTTGAGAAGACACTCAAGGACAAGGTCGTCTTTCCTAACGCAAAGGCATTCTCGAAGTCAGTCGGATCATACTGGAGCTTGAAGAACACAGACATTCATCCCGCATGCATCGTCCTACCAGCCTCAGCGCAGGAAGTGTCCGAGGCTGTATCAGTACTTTCGCTTGGAGCTACGGTCTGGTCAGATCGGTGTCAATTTGCCATCCGTGGAGGAGGGTGAGCACAATATGAACGGAAGTTCAGAATACAACACTAATACGTCTCAGTCACACTCCATGGGCAGGCGCAGCTACCATTGAGGGCGGTATCGTTATCGACACTTCCAACCTCCCACGACGAGGCCTTTCCAAGGACAAGAAGACGATTGTAGTTTCACCCAGCGAGACTTGGGACGGTGTCTACGCTCAGCTTGATCCGCACGGTCTCAGCACTCTCGGCGGCAGAGTCGGCGGTGTCGGCGTTGGTGGTCTCGTCACTGGCTGCGGTATTTCATATTATTCGCCTCGATACGGATTCACTTGCGACGTGGTAGAAAACTTTGAGGTCGTCCTTGCCACTGGTGACATTGTCAACGCCAACGCAACGCACAATGCGGATCTCTTCAAGGCTCTGCGTGGAGGTGGAAACAACTACGGTGTGGTGACGGCCATTACCATGAAGACCTTTGAGCAGGGCAAGTTCTGGGGTGGACAGACTTTCCATCCTTTCACCACTCGTCAGAAGCAGTTCAAGGCTTTGGAGCGCCTCATCAACAGCCATCCATACGATCCTTACGTCCATGTCATCAACACGCTGGTCATCAATAACATGACCTTTGGGAACTGGATCATTGGCAACTCACTACAGTACACCAAGTCCGACCCACCTGTCCCCAACCCTGAGATTCTCAAGCCCTTCACCGATTTCCCACGCTTCGCCCCCTTCCCTGGCGCCCCAGATAACACTCTGCGAGTCGACAACATCACCGACTTTGAGTACGAGTACGCCTCGCTTATGCAGTATAAGAAGCGCTGGCTCTTCGCCACCATCGCCTTTGGCAACTCCGCCGAGATGATGGAAGAGTTTTTCCAGCTCGCGAACAAGACCATCTTCCCATTCACCTCCCTTCCCGGCTTCCAACTCGCCATGTCCTACCAACCTCTGCCGACCGTCATGACCGAGCGCCGCGGCGCAGTCGACTCTCTCGGACCGTAAGTGCCCAGTCCTCCTACTCTCTTCTCACTCGCTAACTTGTCCCAGCATCCAAACAGGCGGCAACATGTTCTTCATCCACTGGGGCATGGCCATCGACGGGGAATACTCCTCGTACGACGCCGTGTTCCAATCCGCGGTCAAAGAACTCTTTGCTGAGGCATCAGCCAAGGCGAAGGAGCTCGGTGTGCAGAGGGATTATATCCCCATGACGTACGCGGATAGTTTCCAGGATCCTATCGGGACTAGGTCCAAGGGCACGATTGATGAGATGTGGCGGACCAGTAGGAAGTATGATCCTTTGCAGGTGTTCCAGAAGCAGGTCCCTGGTGGGTTCAAGTTGCCTAAGAGGGAGTAGGATGGTAATTCGGAAGGAGTGGTTTGGGGAGCAAGCAGGAGGTTGTGGTGGGAGGAACGAGCAGAGATATGGCATTTTTGGAGGAGAGTAGTTTCACGCAGGCATGAATATAAGCTCTGATTGCCACTTTTATCCAAGTCCATGAGGGTATGTGTAACTTCAGTGGGCAGAAGCAGAAAGAAGACATGGTGAAAGGGTCTAGAAGTGGTAAAACGACAGGATGAGATATTGACAGTCACCGACGAGCACCCCAGTGGGTCGTAAATGACAGGAGGATAATGCGATGTAGGATCAAGTTGTGACAAAGCAAACATATTTCACAATCTACCTATCCTTATTCTCGAAGGTATATCCCACCACTACTCCCATGCACTTCCCTGTCTCGCCCCCGGCAGCGAGTCCTCTCACCAAGAACCCCTACCACCCGCTCCCATCACCACCTACGCCTTCCAATAATTCGCGATCCTCTCCTGATACAACCCCTTAGCCCAACCCCTAACCCCGTCATCCATCTTGACCTCTTTCTCCTGCAACTTCCTCGCCATAATACTCAACGCCCGCTTCCTCTCAGCCGCAAGATCATACGCCTCCTCCCTGTCCTTCAGCCCCAGGAACGCCTCGCGCAACTTCTCCCCGTCGATACCCGCCTCCGTCTTGCCCATCCACAAAAGACCAAGCTGCTTGCCGTGCTCGGCGATCATCTCGTTACGGGGCCGACGAACGGCGTCGTACCCCGCCAACGCGGCCTTGACGCCTGCGCGGTCGTAGGCGGCGCCAAGCACGGCGCCGAGGATCATGGCGTCTTCGACCTGTGCGCCTTGTCCGAGTTGCTGGAAGTTGGTCATGGTGTGGGCTTCGTTGCCGGTCTGGGATGGGGTCAGCTGAGACTGCAGAGAGGCAGGGATAAGGGGAACTTACGATGGCGACGCGGCCGCGCACGTAGGTCGGGGCAGGGAGGTGCTCGATCTCTGGGATGAGCATCTTGCCGGAGTAAGTGGAGAGGATCTCGACGAGGTTGTCGCCGTCCTTGAAGCCGGAGAAGTAGGAAGCGAGTTCCTTGTCGGACGTGGGGCGGGCGAATTGTGTGAGGTTGTAGTCCTCGGTGGTGTAGAAGGAGCCGAGGCAGGTGAAGAAGCCGTCGAGGTAGGCGTTGAGGAACCATGAGCCGGAGCCAACGCGCTCGAAGCGGTAGCCGGATTCGATCTCGCCGTAGGGTGCGCCGAGGAGTTTGCGCGCTTCCTTGGGAGGGACATGGGCGATGGCGGAGAGAACGTTCATGAAGCGTGGGTAGGTCGCTACGTTGTCTGCGCCGAGGACGTATTGGCGAGTGGAGCCCCAGAGGCCGCCGTCGGTAATGAGGACGTCGGCTTTGACAGTGGTGCCGTCGTTGAAGGTGATCTCGAGAGGACCGTCTTCTGGATCCTTGATGTCCACGAGAGTCTTGTTGGGGTGGAGATTCTCTTCTGGGCTCTCCTCAAGCATGAGCTTGAGCCAGGATGCTGGGTCGATGACGGTGACTTGGGGAACGTGGGTGGTGTTGGGGAGCTTGGAATAGTCGAGAACGACCTTGCCGGCGTGAGGACCTTGACCCTGCAGAAGGTTAGATAGAGCTTCCTGCTACTGCTGCTCGGTCCGACTTACCAGTATAATGATACTGGGCTCCTCTGGGTACCAGCCCGCTCGCTCAATAGCACTGTACGCCTCGGGCCCAATGAGCTTCAAAGCATTGTGAGCTTGAGGAGCAATACCCATCAGCCTGTAGGAGCTGGGGGTAAGGTTGGTGTTTGGGTCAAAATATTGCACATTGATGTGATCATAGTCCTTCAAAGCATAGTTGAGGGTACCGCTGGTGATGCCACCACCGTAGATGACCACATCGAGAGCAGAAGCAGACGCCGCCAGGGCAGACAGACCAAAAATGCTCTTGGACAGCATGATGAAGAACTCTTGAGATGACAATGGACAAGGCACCAAGAGAATGACAGAAGAGGAAGATGATTTTGATCTGTCAAGAAAAATATCGAGCTTCGAGCTTCACGTCTCAGGCCTTACCTAGCTAGCTCCCCAACATCGAGCTTCGAGCTTCAAGCTCTCTGTGGAGCTCCAACGAAACCCTCAAAGCACGTCAGGGCTCGTTGCTCGGTGAGAGGCACCAGTGGCCGGTGTTACGAGGATAGTACCTGTGCCTGAACGAAGCATCGCAGTTGGATACAATGAGGTTAGAGCGCCGAGAAGACGGGGACCGGAGCCGGGAAATGGTGGAGGATGTTCGGGGATCGATATTGCACGTCTCATTCGCACCAACGACTCATTCGACCAACGAGTAATGTCTCACTGGGTCTGCCTCGCGGAAAGTTCCCTAAAAAGTGTTCAATCCAAGATGACGAGCGATATCCATCATTGCTGTTTCAGGAAGGCGCGTGGTGATGTCGAGATGGCTGGGACTTGTTTCAAGAAATGAGGAGAAGTTGGACGGGAGTGAGTTGGAGGGTAGCTTGTCTCTGATGCCGTCTTGGACCTCTTCGGGGTGGCCCGCCTTGCGTCGGGGAATTTTTTAGGCCCTGCAGAATCACGTGATGGATATGCGGGAACCTTGTCTAACTTGCATTTGAGCACGTCGCTAAGGTGCTGCGGTCGTGGACTCGAGGACGGAAAGCATCGTCCGGCGAATCTGCACGTTAAACGACCATCCACCACAACATCGTAAGTTACCGTACCACAACGGCTGCGCCTTCCGTCGGACATTTTTTGCTTCACGTGGAGATCTACCATGTCAAAACACGGCTGATCGGGTGGCTGCATGAGGTACACGGCAGGCTGATTGCTGATCAAAGGTGTAAATGAGTATGGAACCGAGGGATCTTGAATACTCTGCTTGAAGTGTTTTTCGGTTGATTCGTGCTTCTTTCTATCTTGAGAGATTTGGGTGTGGTGGCGATAGCGAGAGAATGCTCTCGATACCGAGGGACCACACATCCCGACAGTGGTCCCGTTCATCCTTCTTGCGCCGTACTCGTCTATCGTGACCTTTGATGCTATTGATACAAAGAGAATTGATCATTGGTATCTTCGGCTCGTAAAACAAAAAACTCAATTTCCTCCCAAAAACAAACATACGAGATGGTAGTCGTCAAATCAGTGGCCATCCTTGCCCTGTCCCTACTAGACAGCTTTATTGATGTTCCCCGCTTCCCGTATGATCCGGCGTATCTGACTCCGCAGTGCGCAAGGATGTCCATCGTTATCCTTGGGTAGATTCGAGCCAGACAGGGACATGGCGGAACTGTGTTCGGGTCTTCCGAAGCTTGACACTTGGTGCTTAGGAAGCTTAGCCAGCAAGGGTTGGATGTGCTCTCGCAACTCGGTCAGCACTACTTTGGCCCTGACAGATCGTTGTGCTTCCGCGTCCAGGCAGTAGCGGCCCATGAAGATGGGACGGCTTACTATTAGTGGAAGTGTACTGTCGAGATGGTCGGGCTGGCCGTCGGTGATACCTATCGCCGCGGCATACCAAGACACTATCTTGGTGGCAGCGAGATAGCAGGAGAGGGCGACGGTGGGATCGGAGGAGCAAGGGCAATCGAGCACCTTGTTGATAGTTGTGATAGCGTCTCTGTTGAGGAAGAGGACTTGGTCGACATCCCGTGCTTCCTCATGAGCGGATTGCATGCACGTCATAGGGTCCGATGCCGCAGTGGAGCAAGAGTCTCGCACGACATGAAGATCGGAGACGACCTGCAGGACAAGTGCGAGGCAGTCTTGGCCTTTGCAGTGAGGTCGCATCGAGCCCTGCCGCGACGGGAAGTCGTGAATAAGGCCGGGACTAGTCGAAGTCGAAGTGTCAGTCGAAGCGGGCATGCCACGCCAATCGTTGGATGGATTGTATCCATGGAGTAAGCCGGCCGAGTTAGGCCCAGTGGTGTTATCAAGAGTGGAGATGGAAGTGGCCTCGGTTGTCGGTGACCAGAGAAAGTCGAGGGACATGCCTGAATTGAAGTCTTGAAAGACATCAGTGTCCTTGAAAGGGTTGGTACCTGTGTCGAAAGCCATGGGATCACCGCAATGCCCGTCGAGGGGTGGGAGGGGTTGGATTCCTGATTGGTCGGACACCGATCCCGAACGGACGGCAACAAAGGGATCGCAGTCACTAGCAGGGGTGGCGGGGGGTGCGAATGTGGCGATAGGTGTTGAAGAAGTCGTTGATGTTGATGTGCTTGGTGGTAGAGATGATTGAGGTAGTTGTTGTTGTTGAACGGCCGCCGTCGCCGCAGCTGCTGCGGCTGCGTTGGCTGACGATGGCGCACGCCTTCCGGTTCGTTGCGAAAAGGAGTAGTTGCAGTCGATTCCTTTCGTTACACAGCGAGCGCAGGCGGGCCGTTGCTTACCACACCTGATCTTCTGAGCCGAACACGAGTTGCAGCTCTCTCTGATCTTCTGGCGGTGCTCACTGTCTCTTCGTCGACTGGTCATGACGGATGTGTTGTGTGAGAGACGAGTGAAGAGTGACGGCGAAAGGGTAGCCAGGAAGGTGGATGGCTGCTAGACCAGCTAGAGCAGACGCTACGACAGGGTGGCTCGTTGGTGGACCGTTCGGAGAATAAAAAATCAAAGGTGGTCGATATCAAACGTCAGGGGGGACGAGAGCGAAGAGGTCGAGATTAATAGCTCGTGGTAGTGAATCAAAGCCAGACGTGTTGGTCTGTAACCCAGGATGCGGGATGCTTATTTGCATTTTGCCATGCTTCCTCGCTGGGGGGATCCTCTGGCAGTAAATCGGTATGCCGCCCTGACCCAAGACTCGCTTGACTCGCTTGTGGGAGCGGATGGTTTTGACGTAACTTTATTTGATGAGTGTGGAAGGCAGATGCGATGGTTGTTATCGCTGGAACAATAGCGCCCGGCTCCTCTCGGGTTGTGGGATGATCTTTGACGAGGAACGACCAGACCTATCAACCCTTGGACAGGGCATCAGCCATCAGATCAGGGCTGTTGGGCGAGGCAAAGGTAAACAGGCGAGGGGGGTGTGGGCTGGCTGCCACGGTGCGAATTGGGTGGCAAGGCAAGGCAAGCAGCAGCTGCAGTGAGTCTCTGGCTGCGTTGCAAGCTTGATGCCCACTGCGTCAGGCCTTGGTGCGGTTGCGCTGCTTCCTGACTATCGGACTAGCTAATCTGGTCGAGATGAGCAAAGAGGTGCGTGTTCGCGGCCTAGTGGAGGAGTGGACGTTCGAGTTGCCCCTAGACGACTAGGAGAACTAAGCCTGACACGCTCCCGCTCGCCATATGCAGTCCCACTGACTCTCCCACTCGTTGAACCGTGGTCGACCCCACCTGGGAGCTCGCACGACTCGTGCCTGATGCCGAGGCTGGGCCAAGGGTCGTTAATGGACCCAAGAGCGCTTCTTTTTGCTTGAGTGGGCCGTCCTCAGCCTGCATGAGGATTAGCACGGTAACGTACCTTGTCAATCTCATACGCTCTGTTTTTCTGGATGAATGTTTTCTGGCTGAGAGGCGAGGAGCTCGAGCTTCTGGTCGGGTGGCGTTCTGCCCTTTCGTCACTCATGTAACAGATGTCATGGATATCGCATCCACTTCTGTGCATCTCCTCCATCGGCGGCTCAGCGGGACTAGGTCCAGGATCTCATACATGACAAGACAAGGTACGGGAGTCCTCCGTCGAGCCGTCGCTTAGGCTCCTGCCCCGACCACATGTTTCTGATATGCTAGCGTCAACTACCGTCCACAGATGCGCTCTTAGCCAGCCAGCCATGCATGCTCATGTCCATGCAGAAGATCGTCCGCACAGGCCCGCCGAGAAATGTACATTGCATCTTGTACTCTCTGCTCTACCTTGCACTTCAACCTTGAGTCAATCACGTTATGCTTTCAGTCCACCCACGACCGGATCGTTAAGACAACCCTGGGCACTTTTGTCTTTTTTACACGTCGGCAAAAACACGGAGATGGCATGCGTGGTCCTTTTGGAGCTTGAAGCTATGAGCTTCTGCATGCAGTTACTTTATCTCGAGAGGACCAGACAATCGACTGCCGCCTCGGACAATTATCGTCCACATCCCAATCATCCTTGTCCTTGGCTCTTCCTTGTGCTCCGCAACAACCCAGATTGACCACTGGGCGAACTCTATCCGCATCGATCCTCCCCCCGAGATGTAAGGTTTCATCAGCGGCGAGCCGATCAGCAGCCGGCCCGTTGATTGGCGGGCGTGGCTGAATTATTCGTGACAACTAAGAACCTGGAGAACTGGTGTTTTGAATCAATCGCTGGGAGCCGGATGATCACAGACGTGAGCCAACCCGTGCAAACAGCGGTTGTGGCTCATGGGATCATCTTCTGTCAACTTTATTTCCGCCGTCAACATCATTGTGTACAAATCGATCACGTCGATGAAAGGATTCACATCGCAAACACTCTGGGGCTGTTCTCCACCACCGATTTAGTCCCGCCTGTCTCGGGCTCTGTTCTTGGAATCATTTTCCTAAGCAATTCTGTTTGCGATTGCCCTGTACGCCCAAAGCCACGTTGGCTTACGAACAAGGGCACATCGGTCCGGCAGACGAATACGGACCTGGGCCACGTAGTCAGCTCATCTTGCCTTCCGAGTGTTCCTGAAGATTGCTGTGCTCCACTAAATTTCCCTTGTGCGCTTTAAGACCCTATGTCGTCTATTTTCAAGCTTCTCGTAGAGGCAAGTACTGCCTGTCAACACGTGAAATGAGCGCAGGTTGAGAGACGGTGAGGGACACCGCTTGTCGTTCCCTGCAATTCTTACGGGATGTGGCTCTGTCGTTCTTACTGCAGGGCAAAAAAATTGGAGCAGTTCTCCTCTCACAAATTGTGGACGAGAGATCCCACATGGCCAAATTGCGGAAGGACAAGACATGATTTACGCGGGCATGCATATTACGCCAAGTACACTTGAGTGGTGCTGTCAATGGGCTGAGCAACGTGCTTCGAACAAGGATATGCGATTGGCATTGCACACTATGTATCGCTTGGCTCCCATCTCCCCTTAACCCACATTTTTTTCCTTGTTCAGCCGCTTCGCGCCCTTTGGCCTCATGCGTCGAGAACAACCTCAATCAAGGACAGCTCGCCCAGAGCCGGCCTGAAGACGTCCTTGACCCGAAGTTTCGGCGTGCACGACTGGGCAATGTCGTTGAAGGCGCCCAGCGTCCGTTCCCTCCCGTTCAGGTTCATCAGCATGAGCAAGTCACGGTCACTGTGATTACCCCATTAGCACCAGGATCGACCAATCTTGTAATGTGGAGTCATCAAACAACTTACTGAGTTCCCTTTTCGAGGTCTCTTGGGAGTTCCCCCGGTTCAGGTACCACCACCTCATTAAGAATCACTGTATCTTGCGGTCGGAGTGCGCTAGCCAGCGGCTGCAAGATCTTCTGTGCGTATTTGTCCGACCAGTCGTGGAGGATGAATCTGGCAAAGTATGCGATTGATTGATCGTCCTTGGTGGCGTGCTGCGGTTGGTCTTTGAAGAAATCGTGCGCCACGAATGACACTTTGCTCTTGAGTTCTTCTGGGCAATTCCGAGCTCCCACTTCGACTGTTTCTGGGAGATCTTGGACTTCAAAGGTGAGGGAGGGATACTTCTTCGCGAGCGCCATGGAGACATGGCCCGGTCCACCGCCGACGTCAACGATCAAACTGCTGCCAAACTTGTCCCATGGGTAGCCGCCATCGACGGCGTGCTTGATATCGTAAGCTCCGCCGGCAGAGATACCTCGCATGGCCCTGGCGAACATCTCGTGCAAGTGCTGCCCATCGGTCTCGCGGAAGCGCTCAAATTGCGCCACCTTGCGTCCGAGGGAAATGCCATACGCAGCCTCATTAGCCTCTGAACTATAGCCATATGTCTCGATGGCTTCAGGGATCTTTGGTCCTGCGGGGTAAGCAACATTGGTGCAAAGGTACAGCCAAGATTCGAGGTCGGGATCGGTGACGAGCAGTGAGGAGGTAGCGTTGTGGGAGACAGAGTTCTCAGGGCCAGGTGCAAACAGGCCAAATGACATGGCATGCTTGAGGATGCGCTCTACCCAGGTGCCGGTGACATTCTTACCGACCTGCTCAGCGATCTTGTCGTAGCTGATGCTACCGGCTAATGGTACATAATGCGCAAGCTTGAATGTGTTGATAGCCTGAAGTGTTGCGGGGGCACAGTGCTGTCGTGTGTTAGCCGCGATGTGTGATGTTCCCACGCCGCCACCCTGCGTGGCCAAGATGGATAAGGCAGAATAGAAGCTTGCTACACCCGTCTGCAGGTACCGCAAAAGATACGTACCAGAAATGACAAGTTGACCAATTGATCACGAGGTCCCCTGACCAACTCTGCTATGCGCTCCGCAGCCTCGATGATTGTGCCTTTCGCATCATGGAATGGTGCGTTTTCGGTCGATAACGATACGCTAGGGTACTGATTCGCATAGGACAAAGCGGGGAGATTCTTCTTGCCCAAGAATTTGTTTAGATCGGCCGATGCTGAGAGTAGAGTCGCAGCAAGCTCGTAGAGCTCCTGATCGTTTACACGGCTATGCATTTTGTCGTATGGAAGGGTCTAGTGGTAGCGAGGTTCGTGATATCTGCAAAGATAGGGCAATACAGGAAGATTTGCGCGCGAAACTGCTGGCATACGTCTATACACATAGTCGTGGATCAGCTACAGGGACGCCCATCGTGCGATACCTGTTCGCCGTCGTCCCCATCCGGCTGGGCTAATCGCTGAGCGCGAGTCTGCGACTCGAAACCCGAACCATCAGTTTCACGAAGTGTAGAGGAAAGAGACAAAGGCTGGGTCGGGGGAGAGGTGGCCGACTCGCCCGAAACTCGAGAGCGGATTCTACGAGCATTCGATGACCGGGGGGCTTGACCTTTGCGAAGATTTGCGCCGTGGGTCACCGACCTGAGGCTTCTTACCTCTTCCAGCGATAGGAGGCACTTAGGGCTCAGACAGGAACAGCTCAGCACGCGCCGAGCCTAGCGTGGGTTGCGGACTGGAAAGTGTAGGAGCCGTGGTCGATCATCTGGGCGCCAGAGTGGATGCTGTGGATTCCTCTTCACTCCGAGGAACGCATCACGGGAAGCGGGAGGCGCCTGATCCGTTGCAGTTCATGCCAACAGGGCGTCCGAACTGTGATTATTGTGCCTGAGAAAGTCAATTCGTCGTCGCGAGGGAGGAGGAGCACTGACTGCTTGGATATTACCCTAGTGGAAATGAGGTCAATATGCATATGAGATGCCTGTCCCGCCACATGCTATGCCCAGCACACACCTCCGCAACATAGAGCATCTCTGAGATTGAGACATGCTTTCGATAAAGTGTCCGGATAGTGGTTAGAGTGGTTTGGTCCGTGGGGCAATTGGAAGCGTGGAACGGGGCGGGAGATCTGCTGAGAGAAGCTCATGGGACAGAAATCCAGGGCAACGAGGGCAAAAGCGGGCGAGGTGCGGAGAAGGACACGACTCGTATTCCCTTTGCCATCACGAGATTCAGCAACAACCTTGTTTGTTCATGCCGAGAGACTAGTGAATGGCATCACGATTCGTGCTTGATCTCATCTCTACAAGCGATGTCTCTACGGCGCTCATCTCCGGCTTGGAAGAGATGACAGAGATGGTAAGATGAGTGATACAGATAATCGAGGACGACAAAAGATAAACACTGGTTCAACTCAAACGACCAAGCGAACTCACGCTATCCTCTGGTCTCGAGCAGCCATCGTCTTGACTCTGTTGCTTGACAGAAGGCTCCTCCAAGCCATGGCGAGTCGTGACTGGAGGCAATCATGGATTGGGCTGAAGCTGCAGTGAGTGCTGACCTCACATTTCTCGGCCCGCGTCCATGGTCCGACGTGTCCAATGAACTACATCGCCGTCGATCGAGATCCGTCCTCGACAAACAAGCTCTTGCGGTGATTCCCCCTGCCTCAGCTGCCAGTCATGATTCTCCGAGTCAATGTGTTCTCTGACACACTTTCTCTGACTAGACCGGGTATCGTGAAACGTGTACAGCTGATTCCACGCTTCCCGCCAGGCTTCTGGGTAGTCTGATCGTCGTCGATTAGTCTTGGTAACGCCTATCTGGATTATGCTCCCCAGCCTTGGACTGGATCACAGATGAGAACTCGATGGGAGTGGCGATGGCGAGATGCGTGCTGGGTTTTGTACTCTGCTGTCGCTTAACTCTGGGCGATACAGTGCCGGGTTTCGATCTTCGCGGATCACCGCTGTAGTGGACACGGCTGGCCCTCGTGCCCACTCTCTTTGACAGGTCGTCCCTGTCTTTTGGTGAGGAGCTGTGCAGAAAAGTGTCGGGGGCATACTGCTTTCCCGTCAAAGTTGCCTAGGTGTCAACCAGGGCCCGCACCGCACCGACCTTCTATGATGCTCACATGTCTCCATACAACACAGCCATCGACTTTCAGTTTTTGACAGTCGAGACCCTTGGCTTGTAGTATCTAATTACCTGGTCGTCCTACTTTTTCTTTTGGTAGTCCAGGAAATCTTCAACCTCAACATCAACAATTCCATTCTCTTCGGCAGCCCGACGTCTCTGACCAACAAGAAGACACCATGGGTATGTTTGGCAAGAAACCCGAACCCAGTTCGGCAGGTGGATACGACACCAAAGGTTACGATGCAAAAGGTTACGACTCAAAAGGATACGACAACAAAGTCGAGCCTCAAAATGACTATCAGGGTCAAAATGATATCTCGGCCGGAGGAGACATGGACACATTCTCGCCCCAGCAAGCGCCGACAAAGGGGAAATGGATACTGCTGTTCATCTCGTTCGTCCAATCCATATCTTCCCCACCAACATGTGGGTTGCTGACATTGCATTACTAGACTGTGCATGGCAGTCTTCTGTCAAGCCCTTGATAGTGAGTAGTCCCATACCAAGACAGACCATTGAGCACGAACTGATCACTACACAGACACCATCTTGGCGACTGCGATCCCTCGAATTACAGATCAGTTCCAGTCGTTAGACGACGTTGGGTAAGTTCACACCGCTCGTCAATGCCGATCATATCCATGTCTAACTATTGGTAGTTGGTATGGGTCAAGTTATCTGGTATGCCTTGCAGCTCAACATACTCTACCATGAATGAGACTAACCATCGCAGCTCACAACATGCGCTTTCCAATTGTCCTACGGCAAGCTGTACAACCTCTTCCCCATCAAATGGGTGTTCCTCTCCGCCTTGGCCTTCTTCCAGATTGGCAGTCTAGTGTGCGGTGCTGCGCCAAACTCCCTTGCCTTGATCATGGGTAGAGTCGTCGCCGGTATTGGCTCAGGTGGAATCTTCTCCGGAGCCCTGCTCATCGTCGCACAAAACCTGCCGCTGCAGCAGAGACCCATCTACAATGGTATGCTTGGGTCTATGTACGCCATTTCCAGCGTTGCTGGACCACTGTGAGTCGCTCAACTCGTCATGCTAGTACTGCGACTGATATTCATCTAGTATGGGAGGTGCCTTTACCGACAACGTCACCTGGCGACTTTGCTTCTATATCAACTTGCCAATTGGTCTCCTAACTGCCATCTGCATCTTCTTCTTCCTCTCCAAGGAAGCCGGTCGAAACGATCGATGGGACCTGCCACTGAAGGCCAAGATCTTCGAGCTGGATATCTACGGTGTGGTTGTTCTTATCCCATCCATCGTCTGTATCCTTCTTGCGTGAGTACTATCGAACCAGTATACAATCTTACCTAGACTGACGATCGTAACAGCTTACAATTCGGAGGTGCCACTTACGGATGGTCGAACTGGAGAGTCATCGTCCTCATCGTCTTCTTCGTCGTCCTCTTCGCCGTCTTCATCGGCATTCAGTTCAAGCAAGGCGATCGAGCTACGATTCCACCAAGTGTTATCAAGGTTCGAACAATGTGGGCTTGTGGTCTCTACGCCTTCTTCTTCTTCGGATCCTTCCTATCCATCACCTACTATCTCCCCATCTGGTTCCAGGCTATTCGAGGTGACAGCGCTACACAGTCTGGTATCAATAACTTGCCTTTCTTGCTCGGCACAGTCGTCTTCTCTATCGTTGCAGGAGGTGCTGTCTTTGGTGTCGGATACTACACCTGGGCATGCATGCTTGGTAGTGCTATGGCATCCGTTGGTGCTGGTCTTCTGTCGACCTTTACAACCAGCACCCCAAGTGCAGCGTGGATCGGCTACCAGATCCTCTATGGTGGCGGGATCGGCTTTGGGCTTCAGCAGCCTCTCATCGCTGTTCAAACTGCTCTCCCGGATCGTCAGGTCTCCGAAGGGACTGCTATCATTACCTTCATCCAGGCATTTGGTGGAACCATTTTCATCTCGGTCGCACAGAACGTGTTCAACAACCAGCTTCTTGCAAACGTGGCTCTTCGTAACATTCCAATCAACCCTGCTGCTCTTCTCTCAGAGGGTGCTACTCGACTTGCCGAACTTGCACCGGAAGGATTCCTCGAGCCTCTCCGCGAAGCTTACAACGCTGCTCTCACTCAGACGTTCTACGTCACAGTCGCCACTGCTGCACTGTCAACCATCGGCGCCATCTTCATTCCATGGCTCTCAGTCAAGAAGGAAAAGGCTGCACCCAAGAAAGATGAGGAACACGAGATGACGTCTTCCGACAGGGAGAACAGCCCGTCCCCAGACGTCGCTCACGCATACATGAAGGACGATGTGATGATGGACGACTCGGCATCACCCGTCAAGAACCTCCCAAGACTACCATTCGAAAGACAAGAAAGCAACATGTCCGACCGCTTCCAGTCCCGCTATGGCGACAAGGCCAGCGTAAAGTCGCCCTCCGTCCGCGGAGGCTCAATCCGACCCGACCCCAGAGACCAGCAATACGAGAAGGAAACGCAGCACTACGCCCGCGACTCGGAGCTCCACGAGCGCAACGCCCAGCTGTTCGACAAGAAAACGAGATTATACGATAAGAACGTCGAGCTATACGAGCGCAACGTCCGGCTCTACGACATGAACTCACGCCTCTACGACAAGAGCGTCAATCGGTACGATCGCGAGGCAGAGCAAGTCGGACTATCGAGGTCGCGATTCTAGGCGAGACGAGATACATGGGCCCATTTTCTTGATCTGGCAGGAGGTAGGGCATCGGAGGGAGCCGAGTCAGCCAACTGTCCGGCGTGGGGAGGGATGTGCAGTGGGAATAAGTTTGACAGGTAGGGTGGGATACAGGGGAACGCAGGGCGATTTTCCTCGCTTGTGCTCAGCCGAAGACGCAATCACGATAACAACCACATGAGGAAACATTTCAGTATCTGTAGATAGGCACGCGAAGGGGGGTGGAGTCTGACGTCTGTAGATTGTAGCCATATACCATTTTCTACTTTTGGAGCTTAATTTCCACCATGGTTCGGCGGGGTTTTGATCGCTGTGAATTGGCTTCGAAGCATGGTTTGGCGACGCAAAAGCCAACAGAGATGTCGTTAACCTTGATCTTTAACCTTATGCTGGAGCAATTTAGTAGACTCTATGCGAGGCAAGGTAAATCATGTGCAAAGAATTAGCATTGATGGTGGCATTTCCGACAGTCTGTTAATCCTCCTAGCACCTCACGTGGTGTATACAAGCACAGGAGTCATTAAACCTTGACATGTATGATTACTGAACCCTTCTTCCTGTCCCTAAGAAATGTGTTTCTGTCGTTAAACCCTGCCCCCCAAGCTTCGGGGGCTTTGCGCCTACTGCTCCTTCCACAATTTGGGGTACTCGCCCAATTTCACTCCCTCGGGCTCCCCCGGATCCGCCAACTTCCAAATCCCACTCCACGCCAACCACGCAAACACGGTCCTGAGCAACCATATCCCCCATCTGGTGTCCGGGTTGATCAGCTTGGGACTGATGCCGCCCAAGGGAATCGTCTGCGCCTTGTCGACGAAAGGCCGCAACCGGTCCTCGTAGCGCTTGAACGCCGCCCGGGGATCGTCCGGCGAAAGGGACAGTTCGCCGGCGACCGTGTAGGCGCCCACGAGCGCGAGGTTGGTGCCTTCCCCGGTGATGGGGGAGGGAGCGTAGGCCGCGTCGCCGACCAGTGCGATGTGATCTTTGGACCACGACGCGAGCTTGACTTGGGCGATGCGCTCGAAGTAGAAGTCTTCGGACCGTTGCATCTCCCGCAGTACACGCGGTGCTTCCCCACCAATGTCCCCGAAGATGTCGAGGAGCGCGGCTTTTTGCTCGTCCACGTCGCGGGACTCGACGGCTGCTTCGAGACGAGGGTTCGCTGCTGCGAGGTTCAGGTAAGCGGAGGAGATGGTCTTGTGTGCGGGGCGGACGAGGACTGCGCGGCCGCCGGGGGCGTTTTGCCAGCGGGCTTTGCGTTCGTCCTCGGGGGTGCGTGGAATGGTGAAGTAGGCGATGTATTGATCGCGGGGCTTGAAGGCATCAGCGTCGTCAGTGAAGATGAGCTTGCGGGTCTTGGATCGCAGTCCATCAGCACCGATAACGATGTCGAAGTCTTCGCTCTTGGTGGAGTCCTTGTAGGATACCTTGACTTTGCTATCGGTCTGCTCGATCGAGGATGGCGATGTGCCCCAGCGGATGGTGACATTGGGTAGTGCGGTGGCTGCGTTGACAAAGATCTCGGCAAGGTTGCCTCGCATGATCTCAAGGCTACGAGTGAGGCCGCCACCGATAGAGGCAATTTCATTGGCATCGTCGTCGATAAGGGCAAAACCTTCTTCACCAGTAGTCTTCTTTTTGATCTCATCTTCAAGATTCATCCTCCGAACAATCTCCCTGGCAGGACCTTCGACGTCGATGCCCTGCCCAGACTTGAAAAGCTTGGGAGACCGTTCTATAATGGTGACATTGAAGCCACCCTTGGCGAGCCAGTATGCGAGGACTGGTCCAGCGATTCCGCCACCGATGACCAAGACTTTTCGTCCCGACATGATATGTATGTCGAGTCGTGACTGATCTCAGTGTTTCGAGGTATCGGTTGCGAGTCGTGAGGCTGTGGGCCTTGCAGATTAGGTTGCTGTTGAGTCCCAAGATGACTTGGGGCTGAATACGGAGACGGGACAACACTGGGTGAATTGAAGCTGGTGGCGATTATGAGAAGGGCCGATAGTCATGTATGTCAGATGTTTGCCTAGGATTAATGGAGCGGGCTGTGTTGTTATGTGTTTGAAGGATGTACTTGAACGCGAGAATAAATTGCTGGTTGTAGGAATTGATACTACCTGTTTTGCATGCAGTATGCCGGTCATGTTACGTCACGAACAAGAGCTCACGCATTCTTCCACGTCACGAACAAAGTGCATCGGGTTTTACAGAATCATGTCTCGATAACCTCGCGAGAGACATGAGTAGCAGCAAGTCTCGAGTCGCGTTATCTTGCACCACCAGGTGAAGCGGTAGCCCTGCCCAGGCACGAAGCTGACTTTCGTTGAGGTGAGGAAAATCATACGTGTCATCGTGCATGAGCTGTGGAACTGCCCAGCATGCAAGCCTTTGAGCTCCCACGCCTTGAAGAACGGAAGAAGGACAAGCTCTCACATCCATGTCCGAGCTCGCCCACTTCCTTGCATTGAGTGTCTGCAAGCCTTCAAGCCTCCCCAAGCCGTTTCCCTTTGCCCTCGCCTCGTTCATCCGGCCTTTTGCTGCCCTAACAAGCCACGCATCTTGGAGGTCTTGTTAACATGGTATGCTTCTCGAATGCTCGTACTCTCATCAGGAAGTAACTAGATTGTGCATCTTCTGCATCAGCCACAATGCCAACCTGGAGAAGATTCGGCAGTTTAGGGTTGAACAATGCGATGCGATCTGATCATAGGGTTTTGAAACGCAAAAGTCCATTGAGTCGAAGATGAAAAGTAAGAATCCATTCAATGATCCATGGTCGACACGGTTGATGAACGCCTTTGCTATCCAGCTATTCTAAAGCTACCAAACAATGATCAGAGGGGGAAAAAGAGTACAGAAGAGGTAAACCGACGGTGAGGGGTATTTTTCCTTTGCACCTCTGAATCTAAAAATCCAGAACCTCACACTCGCCATACGGCTTCTGGTCGAACATCTTCTTCGACCCAGCATAGCTCCTCATCAAACTCCTGATCGTCCTAATCTTCATGTCCTTCTCAAATGCTCCAATCTTCTCAGCAGTGACATTCTCGGTTCCAGCACCGGCAATCGTCTTTGCCAACTCGGCCGCGTCTCGGAGAGCGGTGTTGGCACCGACCCCTCCACACGGGCTCATGGCGTGAATCGCGTCCCCGATCAGCGTTACCACGTTTGACGGTTTCCACCCAGCTGCTTCGGGCGTGGCTGAAACGACGCGGAACGTCGACGCCTGCCGCACATCCTGGAGTTCGAACAGCGATCTGATCGACGAGTCCCACTCCTTGGTCAGTTCCAGAGACAGGTTCGCCGCCTCCTTGTCCGTCAGGTCCACGCGGGCCCCCGGAGCCGCGAAGATCTCCTTGCGCCCGATCAGCACCCAGTAGACGTAGTCTTCCGGTAGCGTGTTGATCGCACTGCGGCTCTTGGGGTCGAATCGGATGGGCTCAGACAGTAGCGTGAGTGGGCTGTCTCCGATCAAGATGGATTGAATAAGTGGCGCCGTGTCTGAAGCAGCCGTCATCCAGCGCAGACCACGTGCTGGGAACCTGCGGAGGAGGTCCGGTGTCATGACCGTCTTGCCATAGATGCAGATGGCGCCCGTGTCGACGTACTTGTGTCCGGGAAGCATCTGCTTGCGCACAGTGGATGATCGACCATCTGCGCCGACGATGAACGAACCTTCGTACTGGCTGCCGTCCTTGAATTTCGCGACCACGTGCGACTTCTCCTCATCTGCCGTGTATGACTCAATCTCTTTCGCGTAGACGATCTTATCTTCGATGCCTTTCATGAGTTGGTTTCGGAAGACGGCTCTGTCGACGGTGTAGGTTGCTCTCAAACCTCCGACAGCGAGCCCACCTCCAGATCGACTCTTGATGATGTTCCCACTGATCGGATCGTAGTCCGTTTCACCCACGGTGGAGATGGCGCACGACGTCTCAAACTGATCGTAAACATCCTGGGGTAAGCTTTCCTTGAGCGCAGCCGCAGCGTCATCCTCGAGCTTGAGTCGGTATCCTTGTGGACGCCAGTCTTCTGTCAAGTCCCGCTCGAAGACCAAGAAGTCGACGCCATTCTTCTTCAAACCTTGGGCGAGGAGCAAGCCACCAATGCCACCTCCGACGACAAGCACAGGAAGCTTCTTCCCTGCCTCCCATGGAGCTTGAGTCCCGTTGGTGCCGTTTGAGGTTGCGCTTGCGACGCCATTGCCATTCACCCCATTCGCTGGTGAAGCACTGGGCTTGAGTCCGACGGTGAGGACACCCATGACGCTACCAGAGGGCTGGGTTGAGTTTTGGACCTCGAGACCAACCTTGTTCGTGAGCTCCTTCCAGTCACCAAGCTCGCGTTCCTTTGCGTTGAAGACTTGGATCATGGTGAGGTCACGCACTCGCAGCTGTCGCTCCTGTAACACGGGGATGCTACCGGGATCTGGGAGAATCGTGTCCATGATGATGACGCGGGCGCCGGGCTTCTTGAGACCTGCTTGGATGTGTCCAAGGATCTTGACCGCCTCCGAATCGGGCCAGTCGTGGATGATCATGCGTAGGAGGTAGATGTCGCCGTCAGTGACGGGTTGAGGCTCGAAGAAGTTGTGTTCCTTGTAGACGAGACGGTCACCGATCTCCGCCTTGGCTGGGTTGGTTTCCCACGCCTTTCGGGAATTGGCGATTGTCTCGGGGAGGTCCTCGACGATGAACTTGAGGTGTGGGTATGCTTGAGCGAGGGCGATGGAAGCATGACCAGTCGAGCCACCGACATCGACCACAGTCGACCCGGCGGGAAGGCTCTTCCAGTCGAATCCGTTGATGAGATGTGTGAAGCTGATGCCTTCAGTGGCGGCGACATTGCGCATGTAGCTGGAGAAAAGTGTGTTCATCTCCTTGTTCTCCCTGAGGTGGTCGAAGAAGGGGACGTTGACAGTCATGCCGACGTTGAACGCAGTCTGATCCTTCTTGTCGGTCTGTCCCCATTTCTGAGTCGCCTCCGGAAGCTTGTAGGCGGTGGGCACAGAGTAGTTGGTCATCCACTTGGCCCATTCGAGAAACTTGCTGTCCTTGATGAGGAGTCCAGAGATCCGACTGTGAGTGACCTTCTCAGGCTCCGGCTCGTAGAGGAAGCCATGTGTCTGAGCCATACGGGCGATGGCCTTGAGCTGGCTCTCCGGGACGTTGGCCTTTTGTGCGAGCTCTGTGTATGAGATGGCGGAGTCGAGAGGGATGAGGGGGACGACGTTGAGATTGACGAGCCATCGTAGGCAGACAAGATTTTGGTACTGTCACGTTTCAGTCTTGGTGGTGCATGGGAGATGGGTAGAAAGTAGTCATACATTCATGGCCACATTGTCAAGATACTCCTTGGGGTCAGTGGCGAGTGCCAACAGCTGAGCAGCAGCATTCGCCAGAGCCTTGCGGGGTGCATTGAGAGCATCAGGAGTGCTGACAGGAGCGGTAGGTGCAAAGGGATCGTCGGTGATGTTGGAAGCTTTGAGGATTTGGGCAATCTGATTCACACTGGCAGTGGCCTGCTCAAGAGCAGTCTGCACACCAAGTTTGGCCGCCATTGGATTTGATAGAATGTTGAATAAGATGACCAACTCCGCTCTCGCGCTCCAAAAACAGGAAAAGCAAGCAGTACTAAGTGATAGATGAGGTGTTGAATCTGCGAAGAGCGGAACTCTCCTAGTAGATAGTCGGGCTAGAGACAGCGGACAACCACCTACAAAGAGCGAGATTGCGAACCGAGCAACAGTGATATGAAATGTTCCAAAGATGCTCCAAGACTTACTTTGCGGCATAGATTGTAGTTGCAATTGCCATACACCCGTTCGGCGATCATATGGAGTTCCCGACCCAAGCAAAAAAGCACGGGTCCTGATTTCTTTGGTATTGGCCCGGCTCCACCACGCACGTTCTCCGGGTTCCAGTTGGCGAGAGCCTTGGTATTGTTGCTTTCTCGCCACTTGTTTCCACGTTTATCGAGAATCTGCTTACCTGCAGTCGGTGACAGCTGAAACACTGCAATCGACGTAGATGGCTGGCGCCAGTCCCGGTGAACGCTATACGGATTGGCACTGGCCCGTCCCTTCCGATAGCATCCACTCATGCATCCATCACTCGTACCAAACCATTTCGCCGCCGGCATCTGTGCTCGCCGAGGGACAACTCGATGCATGCTTTCCCTGAAGCTCCCCGTAGCAGCGCAGGGCCCAGGAACGTGATCGCGATAAGGCCATAGTGAAACGAGCTGCGGTAGAGGCGATCACTATTCGCATGAGTCGTACCAGTGTCTCCTTCCCCAAGGGTATGTATGGATCTGGCATCAATGGTTCCGCGAAATGGTACCCTTTAAGCAGCCAGAATCTCCGTGCAATAATCCCTCCTTTCTCCATCCGTCAAGTCATTTCAACTCTTGCTACCCGCCGCTGTCTTCAACACTGCACAGCAATTATGGCCGGTACCACTAGGGTGTACGTCTTTGGCGACCAGACCTTTGACATTGCCGACCTCTTGACGAAACTCCTCCACACATACGATGATCCCATATTATCGGATTTCATCGAACGGAGTACCTCTGCGCTCAAGCGTGAGGTAGCCAGACTCGGACGGGATCAGCAGCAGGAATGCCCCCCTTTCGCTACTCTCGTTGACCTCCTTCCCAAGTGGCGGACCAGCACACTCAACCCTGCGTTATGTCAGGCTTTGACATGCATCTGCCAACTTGCCGCATTCATTAGGTATGTTCAATGGATGAGCTGAGAAATTGAACTTGCCTGATCATACTTGCAGAGAACATGGTGCTCAAGGACGTCCTTACCCTACACCAAAGGACTCTTGTCTTACCGGTCTTTGCACTGGGTCACTCTCCGCCGTTGCCGCTAGTTGCGCATCAAGTTCCTCCGACCTGTTGTCGCTTGGTGTCCAGACCGTCAAGGTTGCCTTCCGCGTTGGCGCCTCTGCATGGGATCTGGGTCAACGCATCTCCAACACTCGCGATGAAGCGGGCAAGTACCAGTCTTGGACCGCTGCACTTGCTGGCGTCAGTCTTGAAGAAGCTACTGCGATTCTCGATGAATTCTCAACAGGAAAGGTAAGGAACTCTTCGTCGACGTCACAAAATCCAAGCTGTCGCTGACTCAGCCCCCGCAGTCGCTCGCCAAGACCACCTCCCCCTACATCTCCGCCCGGATTGCTCCCACCGCAGTCTCGGTCTCCGCATCACCGAGAATTCTCGATAACTTGCTTTCCGAGACCTCGCTAGGCAAGAGAGTAGCTTCCCGATTGACCATTACTGCGCCATACCATGCGCCACATCTTTACACACCAGAGAATGTCGACGCCATCCTTGCCGATCTCAAGGCAACGGAAAGCAGTCTGTCGTGGCCTTCCATTTCCGTACCAATCATCTCCAGTGTTACTGGAGAGCTGATCCCTTCCGCATCGTTTCCTGATGCTCTCCGCACAGTAGTATACGACTGCCTCCGACAACAGATCAGATGGGATCTGGCACCCGCAGCTCTTGCTGCTTTTGTCAAGGCGAAGTCTTCCGATGGCTCTTTCTCCGTCAACTCTATCGCCACCAATGCTGACAGCCTTCGACCGGCCATCCAGAAGGCTATTGGCTCCACAAATGGCAATTCACAGTCCATCACTCCAGCGAGCATCGACCAACAGAGTATTGGGATTGCTGGCCCAGCATCAAAGTCAAAGCTTGCCATTATCGGCATGTCCGGCCGATTTCCCAAGTCCCGCAGCATGAATGGCTTCTGGAATGTCCTCGTAGACGGAGTTGACTGCCATGAGATCGTACCAGCCTCTCGCTGGCCCAGCCAGACTCACGTCGACAATGTCGCTAGCCCTGCAAAGAATGTCAGCGGTACTGGTTTTGGTTGCTGGCTCCATGACGCTGCTGAATTTGATGCTCGATTCTTCAATATGTCTCCTCGTGAGGCACCTCAAGTGGATCCAGCTCAGCGTATGGCACTTTTGACTGCTACCGAAGCGCTCGAACAGGCAGGCATCGTGCCGAATCGCACAGCATCCACTGAGAAGACCCGTGTCGGTGTGTACTTTGGATCCACCTCCAATGATTGGATGGAGACCAATTCAGCCCAAAACATTGATACTTATTTCATTCCTGGTGGAAACCGTGCGTTCATCCCCGGACGCATCAACTACCACTTCAAGTTCTCTGGGCCATCCTACACCATCGATACCGCCTGTTCCTCAAGTCTTGCAGCGCTTCACCTCGCCTGCAATGCTTTGTGGAAGAACGAGATCGATATGGCCATCATTGGCGGCACAAATGTGTTGACTAACCCAGACATGACTGTTGGTCTAGACCGTGGTCACTTCCTCTCCCGCACAGGCAACTGCAAGACCTTTGACGAGGGTGCTGACGGCTATTGCCGTGGAGAGGCTGTGGCTACAGCCATCTTGAAGCGTCTGCCAGACGCCATCGCTGACAAAGATCCTGTGAAAGCCTGTATCCTTGCTATTGCGACCAACCACAATGCCGAGGCAGAGTCTATTACCCGTCCTCACGTCGGTGCTCAGCGCGAGCTGTTCGACAAGGTTCTTGGCCAAGCTGGCATTAACGCCGCGAATATTTCCTACTGTGAGCTTCACGGTACTGGCACTCAAGCTGGTGATGCCGGTGAGACAGCTTCTGTTATCAACACCCTGGCCCCCCTTGATGGCCCATATGCCAGGACTGAGTCCCAACCCCTGTATATTGGTGCAGCAAAGGCCAATATTGGCCATGGAGAAGCAGCAGCTGGTGTGACCAGTCTCGCAAAGGTTCTCCTCATGTTGGAGAACAACACCATTCCTCCCCACTGTGGAATCAAGACCAAGATCAACAGCAAGATTCCCGAGCTCTCTTCTCGCAACACCTACATTGCGAACAAGCCGACCCCTTGGCTGCGTCCAAAGGGTGGTGTCCGTCAAGTCATGCTCAACAACTTCTCCGCCGCAGGTGGCAACACTGCCATGATTCTGGAAGATGCGCCCGAGATCACATACCCGTCGGAACCAGACAACAGGAGTCAGCACATCGTCACCCTATCTGCAAAGACCCCATTGTCTCTCGAGAACAATCTCAAGAACATGATTGATTGGATTGACAACAACAAAGATGACGGTTTGACATTGCCTCGTCTCTCTTACACAACCACTGCACGTCGCATACACCACAATCACAGAGTGGTGGCAGTTGGATCTGATCTCACACAGATCAAGAAATCCTTGCAAGAGTCTCTCGACAAGAAGGAAGGATCCACACGACCCAAGTCTGCACCAAGCTACGTCTTCTCCTTCACTGGCCAAGGCGCGCAGTTCAACGGCATGGGTGCCGATTACTACGCCAGGCTCAGCGACTTCCGTGCGGACATTGACCGCTACGACCAGATCTGCAGACAGCTTGAACTTCCATCCATCAAGGCTTTGTTCCAAGATGCTTCTGCTTACGCAAGCGCTACTCCTACAGTGCTCCAGCTGGCGGCTGTCTGCCTGCAGATGGCTCTCTATCGCTTCTGGGTTTCCGTCGGCGTTAAGCCGGTGGCAGTCGTTGGTCACAGTCTCGGAGAATACTCTGCACTATACGCCAGTGGTGTTCTATCTCAAGCTGATGTGCTCAACCTGGTCGGTAGGAGGGCAGAATTGCTAGAGGCCAACTGCGAAGAGGGTAGCCACGCTATGCTTGCTATCCGATCCAGCGCTCTCGGCTTGTCCTCCATTCTTGGTGAGCCTGGTAAGGACTACGAGATCTCTTGCGTGAACGGCAAAGAGAGCATCGTCCTCGGTGGGACCAAGGAACAAATGCAGAGCATCCGCCCCAAGCTTGGGCGCACAATGTCGCATACCTTCCTCGAGGTACCTTATGCCTACCACACAGCTCAGGTAGAGCCCATTCTTTCTTCTCTGAGCTCGATCTCGAAGGGCATCAAGTTCAATGATCCTGTCATTCCCATCATCTCGCCCGCTATTGGTAAGGTGATCCACAAGGCCGAGGATTTCCCTGAGGACTTCATTTCAAGGCACTGCCGCGGTACCGTCAACATGTTCGACGCACTCACTGCCGCCAAGGACGAGGGTCTGCTCAATGATAAGATGTTCGGCGTTGAGATTGGTCCCGCGCCTGTAGTCGCTAAGATGGTCAAGGAGGTCGCAGGTCCTGGCTTCCAGACCTTTGCATCCATGCGCCAGGGAGATGACTCCTGGAAACACATTGCATGCGCTCTGTCCAAGTTCTACGCCGGTGGAGCCAACATTGACTTCAACGCCTACCACAAGGATTTTGAGTCGGCTCAGCGAGTCCTCCAAATTCCTGCCTACAGCTGGGAATATAAGGACTACTGGATGCAGTATGTCAACGACTGGTCTCTTCGCAAGGGTGACCCACCACTTCGCATTGTCAGTGGTGGCCTGGAAAGCTCCTCCATCCAGAAGGTCGTCAAGGACGAACTGAGCAAAGACGGTGGCGAGCTTATCATCGAATCAGACCTGATCAGACCCGACCTTCACCCCATGGTCCAAGGTCATCATGTCTACGGTGTCCCTCTCTGCACACCATCAGTGTACGCTGACATCTCTTTGACAATTGGCAACTACATCAAGAACATTCTTGACACCAAGGGTACACTCGGCGTCGAGGTCGCAAAGATGACCATTCAGAGCGCCCTCGTCGCCAACGAGGAAGGTCGTCCACAGATCCTTCGTGCTATTGGTAAAATCAACCACAAGGAGAAGACTTGCCAGATTACATTCCACAGTGTGAACAAAGACGGCAAAGCGACTGAGCAGCATTCTAATACTCTTGTACGCTTGTATGATCTCGAGAAGGTCAAGAAGGCGCACCTCGCCAGGGTACCTGAGGTCCAGAACCGCATGAAGACTCTGCATGAGCAGACACAGAGCACTGGAAGCACGTTCCGATTCAGCAAGGCCATGATCTACAAGATGATTGGGAAGCTCGCGGACTTTGACCCCAACTACCGTGGTCTGTCCGAGATCACTCTTGACAACGATAACATGGAAGCGACTGGCTTTGTCACTTTCAAGAATGTCTTGAACGAGGGCAAGTTCAATACCAATCCCGCCTTCATCGATGCACTGTCTCAACTTGGTGGTTTCGTCATGAACGCCAATGAGGGCGTCGACCTCGACAAGGAACTTTTCGTCAACCACGGGTGGGAGAACTTCCAACTCTTCGAGCCAATCTTACCTACCATGACATATACCTCTCATGTCAAGATGGCCGAGGGTGCTGACAAGCTCTGGTCAGGAGATGTGTTCATTTTCGATGAGGCAAAGAAGCTGGCAGCCGTCTTCACTGGCGTCCAGCTTCAAGGTGTACCAAAGCGATTGATGGAGATCATCGTCAACGGAGCTAAGAAGAGGCTCACAACATTGCTCGGACCTGCGCCTGCGGGGTCCGCACCAGTCAAGGCCGCTGCACCAAGGGCAGCACTCGCTGCCGCACATGTCCCAGCGCCAAAGGTTGCAGCGACACACACTGCAGCAAAGACTACGACCAAAACGGTAGCCGTCGCACCAAAGGCCGCTGGTGAATCGCCGGCGGTGATCACATCCATGAACATCATTTCGGAAGAGTCTGGCATCGCTCTCGCTGAGCTCACCGATGACTCTCGCTTCGATGATATCGGTGTCGACTCACTCTTGTCTCTCATGGTCAGCAGCAGGATCCGTGACGACCTAGGCATTGACCTCGACTCGGCGGTCTTTATGGAGGTCAGCACTATCGGTAACTTCAAGACTCATCTACGCGGCCTTAGTGGTCACGTTGAGACCGAGACAGTGACCGAAACTGTTGTGGAAGAGGTCGCTGTACCGGTCGTCCCAACCAGTATCGCCATGCCGACTCCCGTCCCCGTGGCAGTTCCGGAGCCTGTCAACTCTGAGGCTTGGACCAATGTACTCACCATCATCAGCGAGGAGAGCGGCCTTGGTCTGGGTGACCTCACACCAGAGACTTGCTTTAATGACATCGGCATCGATTCTCTGCTCTCACTGGTTATCTGCAGTCGTCTTCGTGACGAACTTGAGATCGACATTCCTGATCGTGCGCTCTTCATGGATTACACTACGGTGGAAGCCCTTCGCCAGCACATCGTTGGCGACTCCTCATCGCCATCCGAGTCCGATGTTTCGACACCAGAGAGCGACGGCTCGCCTGTGCTCTCCGCTTCCTCATCGGTATCAGACATGAGAGACTTGACTCCCATCACTCCAGCAACCGAGTGGTCTGATGACGAATCGCACACAAAGGAAGGCTTCTTTGATCGCAAGCCAAGTCTCAAGAAGTCTGTCTCTTTCGAAATCATGGAGCAAGCCCCTCCAGCCAAGCCAGCATGGTCGATTGTTCTTCAAGGCAGTCCCAAAAGGTGTCCTAACAAGTTCTACCTCTTCCCAGATGGATGTGGCGCAGCTACTTCTTACGTTAAGATCCCCAAGGTCGCTGACGACACCGCCGTCGTCGGCTTCAACTCGCCATACATGAAGTGAGTGCTCAGGAATAAATTCCATTGACCCAATTCTGACCAAGCCAGGAACCCATGGGACATGAACAACCACACACTCAAGGAAGTGCTAGCTTCGTATGTTGCAGGCGTTCGCAAGCACCAGGAACACGGACCATACCACCTTGGTGGATGGTCTGCCGGTGGTATCCTAGCGTATGCCGTAGCCCAAGAACTCATGGCCGATGGCGAGGAAATCGCCTCACTCACTCTCATCGACTCACCTGCGCCTGCGGATGGTCTCGACCGTCTTCCCAAGCGCTTTTTCGACCACTGCACCAGCGTTGGTATCTTCGGGTCCGAAGTCATTGGTGATGGCAATGGTGCACCACCAAAGGTTCCGGAGTGGTTGATGCCACACTTTGAGGCCACCATCGAGCTACTGCACGACTACAAGGCTCCAGTCTGGCCCAGAGATCAGAAGTACCCTGATGTCAACCTTCTGTGGGCTGGTGAATGTGCATTTGACGGAGTCAAGTACGCGCACCTTCCTGGCGCAACAAGCGATGACGAGGATACGGAGGGCATGAAGTTCTTGACTGAGAAGCGGACAGATCTCGGACCAGGACGGTGGCAGGAGTTATTCCCGGGCAAGAAACTGAATTGCGAAGTCGCAGTCGGCGAGCATCACTTCAGCATGATGCGAGGTAAGGGTGCGGAACAGTTGAGGGATTTTATCAAGAGGAGCATCAAGGTATAGAGCCTTGCTTAGCACCTGGTAGAAGGCGCTACTTTCTAGATTGTATATGCTTTATGTTTGATGTTTGTAGATAGTGTGGCGTTCTGAGCGGCAATGTGAATTCTTTCCACTTCACCTGTTTCCTTTTGCACCCTGTTTCCTTTTGGTGCATCAGTGCCTGACATTTGGTCCCGACGGTGATATGACTTGGAGAAGTGCTACCAGTCGTTTGTTTCAGTATGCTTGTTTTGTTGCCGAGTTTGCGCCGGGGCGAGCAGTCCGCAATGACATTTATGATCTTCATTACTTTCGAAGTGTTGCAACCTTCACAATCCCTCAGAACGCCCAATATCGTCTGACAGGTCATCAGGCCACCATAAGAGCAATATCAGAGACGGAACATGACATGCTGCCCTGGAAGCTCGGCTTGTGCCATCTAGTGTGGAAGGAAAGCAATAGCGGGACATTTCGTGCAACGTTGTCCATCTTCCACCACGTCAGTGCCAAGTTCAATACTCTCAACAACGATATCGCTTTCTATATTATGGAGATATCATCGGAGATTGTAGGCAGAGTGCTCACACGATAGCAGATCTGATGCGTTGAAAGTTATTGGATACTAGGGAGCAGAGCTACAAGCAATCTGTCAGCATGTTGACCCCCTCGGCTCAGGCGTGATAGATCCTTTCCAAGGTCATGGTTTTGATGGTCAGTCATGCCGTCTCTACATGAGACCTGGATGCAGCTCTTCAGGTACGAACGGAGATCTTTGAGAATAACTCCATCCTGTACATCTACCAGAGCCTTAGTCAGTCGCCCGAGCAATGCAGTTGTCAACGGCCACAACGCTGTTCGGTTCCTTGGCTAACGTCTTCGAATTGGCCGAGTACCTTACGACGATTTGACTCTCGCTTGGTCATTCAGGCAAATATCATGTCGAGAATGACAATTCGACTGACGAGGTCTGGATCAGTTCACCCTCTTCCTGGGCAATTGCCGACCTATACTCTTTTGGCAAGCCGAGACGGCAGGAACAGTAGCCCATGAGCAGAATATCGGTAGCCCGCAATTCTGTTCGCCTACAAGGACTCTTCCAGGCATACTTTAGTGGGGCCACCCGTAGAAGCCATGTTTGATCACCAGTGAACCACCCGTTCCTGTCAGCAACACCAAGAGACCACGGTGCCGGATGCGCCGAGAACCAGCCTTGGGAAGCTTCCCGCTACTTAGCCAAGCTTGCTATTGGATATCGCTTTCTCCCGGAATATGGGCTTGCGAATCCTCAAGCCAAGCTGCACCAGGGGCAAACGTGAACATGTATTTGTCCATGCACAGGATCAGAAACATTTCCCATCTGTGATGACAATCAGGGCTAGTCTCACGTGGCGGTCTGCCCTGTCAGACGGACTGGTCATGATTGATGATTCTGGCATGAGATATGTGTCTATCTCGAAGCAGCAGGTGCAACGGTCTCCCATTCGATTCGCAACGTCCTTAGGTGACTAGCTAACGTTTCTGAAATCCCATCTCGGTCTACCATGACGATCTCACAATCAGGTCCAGGGACATATTGCTATAAGGAAATCTGGTAGGCCAGCAGTAGTGGCTCCCGAGATTTTGGAATCCCTCCGCCACCTCTACCTTCCTCTCGAAATCCGTACAGAAACACTAGACGAAAGTCTACTGTTTATGGTGGGACGTTCACAGAGAGTTTCCAGATCTGAGATCTTGAACTCTTTTGCATTTCTTTGACTTTCCTCGCCGGTAGATCTGAACTCTCTTGCTTCTCGGCATAAGAGTCAGGACAAGACGCAACATCCCAGCGGGTCTTCCATTTTCTGCACAAGCAGGACAAGATGGTTCGAGCAGAGGCATACGGAGGTCGTGGACCTGTGTTGATGACTGTTGGCTGGGTGGAGTCTATGATCGGTGTGGCACTCTGCTTGCTCAGACTCTACGGTGCTAGTCAGAAAGCTGGTAAGTACGCACTGCATGTATTCATGATCCATCACTGACATCAGCAGGGCATATCAGATGGGACTTCTTCTGGGTAGCAGCAGCGACTTTCACTGGTATCGCTTCGCATGCTTGCTTCACAGTCTCAATTCTCCACGGAACGGGCAACCATGTCACCAAGCTCACCTTTGGCGAGATCTTCCAATCGTTACACTGGATATGGATATCTATCTTCGTCGGTCTCGTCGCTGTTGTCTTTGCAAAGTTTGCCATCATAGCATTGATCCTCGAAGTCCAAGGACCGAATGCTAGAAAGCGACGATGGTTCCTCTGGGGTCTCGGTGCTGCGATTGCTGTGAGTGGTATCATACAGATCTGCTTATCCCTTACGCAATGCAAGCCGATAGACAAGCTCTGGAATCCGACAATTTCTGGGGAGTGTCCTACGCAGCTTGTCGCCGCCAACTGGTCTTACTTTCAAGGAGGTATGTTCACTCCCCCCTGGGCCACCCTGGCTCTCCTAACGTGACTGCCAGCGATCGCCGTCGTTTCCGACTTCACCCTCGCCCTGTGGCCCATCTCAATCGTCTGGAACCTGCAGACGACCTTCAAAGTCAAGCTCGGCTTCTGCGCCTTGATGGCAGGCGGTATCCTCCCAGCCGTCGCCAGTGTCGTCCGCACAGTCCTGCTCCCCACCCTGATCGAGTCCACAGACATCACCTGTCAGTCCCCCGCCTCCTCTTTTTTACCACAAGCACTAACATGACCTAGACGACTTCGGCCTCTTCATGGTCTGGTCCGCCACCGAGCTCTGGGCCGTCATCATCCTCGGTTCCATCCCGCCTCTTCGACCCCTGTTCCTCCGCTTCTTCTCCAAAGTCCACACCACCGTTACCAGCAAGTCTCGCTCTGCACTCGGCGCTTACGGTCGGGGTACAAAAGCGGGGACGAACAATGGGACGAACAACGGCCATGGTGTCCCGCTTCAGACTGTCAGTAGACATGGAGAGCAGTCTGAGAAGAAGAAGTTATATACTAGTGCCAAACCGGTGGGTGCGATGGGACGCAGCATGCGCGATGGCTCGGAGGAGGAGTTAGCAAGGGAGACGAACGGGCAGGGGATATATGTTAGTCATGAGTATGCGATTGAGACGGGGAAGAGGAAGAGCAGTGAGGGCGGGAGCTGGTTTGAGGGCCAAGATTCGCTTTGAGATCTGTATGTTTGTTATGCATTGGGTTGGCTGTCTATATGGGTTAGCGAGGGGCGCGGGGATGATACCCTTTTGGTTTTTTGGGGAGGCTGTTTGAATTGAATGCATTTGTGATTGCACAATGAATCTCTCAAGCTTTGACTGTGAAGCGCACATGTGGTAGTATTTATCGAATACCATCGAGGCTAGATCCAGCATCTGGAAGGATCTCGTGACAATCACCTGGCTCCGAGACTGCATTGCACCCTGGAGCAGCAAGCAGCATACGAAGTCATCCTGATGGTTAAGGAATGAAAAGAAAGGTGTACAACTCCTATGCACGGAGAAGGAGAGCAGACCAGCGAAGCCGCAAGTTCAGACTCGCAGACATTGCGACACAATCGGAGTACTTCCAAGTGAACGACGATCCAGGCCAATGTGCAGACTTCGAAGATGACTTACAGCTATCTGTCGATCCCAAACTGATATGCTTCTGACCGTCGTGGGCGTCTTGGGCCTTGCAGCCGGTATGGAATACCTCAATGGGCGGACAGAGTGGCTACATCTGCAAATAAAGAAGCTGTTTGTCAACTTCTACGAACAACTCCCAAACCTTAGGCGGGAAGATTTCGCAGACAATGTAGAAATAGAGGAGAAATCTAAACCTCGCACAGAGCGCAAGGCTGCACAGTGGATGCGGAAGGAAACCAGGCATCAGAGAGTCAGACTGGGAAAGGAGAGACAGGAAAGAGTAGACGAATATCAAGACTTGTTGAATTATCCTACCGACCTTTGCAACTTCTTCATCACACTTGTGAGCATCGAACCGAAGAGTTTCGGCAGGCTGGACCCAGAAGACTACCGCCTTGTTGAGAACCTGCAGACATCGATATGATTATGCAGCGGATTTGCATTTGCGCTAGTCTTTTGGTGTTGAGTAGCCACGACCCATGGCCATGTGCCAGCAGCAAGGCTTCTGGCAGATCTCTTCCTCGCGGTGTGTAGTATCAGTACTCATCTCTCGAGTCGCTGATCTCTTCTTTACTACCAGACGGCATCGTTGCGGCAGACGGCTACCGGATAGTATTGGATGGTCGTGCACAGGACCGTGGATGGGTGAGGCATATTTGGAAGCCCAGACTCTCCGGACCAGCATGAGTCTCAATGAGCATCACAGTCTCGCCTCTGACCTGGCATGTTCGAATGACTCACGTGGTCCTGGCGGAGTGGGTCAAGAATGATCCACGGTGACCATGCAGGGCATAAAGTTATGCGGTGACACATATCACCGTTAAGCGAATGTGGTCTTCAAGTTGCCATCCAGGGTGCCGTAAACAGACCGAACGGCAATATGAGATCCCATCTTAGGTAAGGCGCCACTCTCTTCAGCACTTGCTCTTGGTGGGTGCACCATCCCATACCCTGCTGGTAGTTCCGCCGCTCGTACCATCGTCGAGCAAAGTAAAGCGGACTACGGCAGGTGGCGACTTGACACATGCTTCCTTCGCACTCCGATTTGAGGTAGCTGATACTCTGGCAGAGAAGTTCGGCATATGTGTCATTCTGCTCGGCCAGATTATGTTGATTCTCCAGCCCAAGCGCTTGATAGACGTCTATGAGACACTCCCGGATCAGTAAGGAGCATGTCCAGTGAAGGGTGAAAGTCAACGCCTGACCAAAGTCCTCGAAATAGAGCCGCTTGTCCAGTACGTTGGTCCTGTTGTCCTTGGTCTTGAGGAAGTAAGGATTCCGAAGCCGATCGCAGTAGAGCGAGCCTGACAGCCATTGTAATAGGATGGCGACAGTGCCTTGCAAGTCGGTAGCCATCTCCCAGAGATTCTCTTTCGGGAAGTATGAACTACTAAGCGCTGCATCGGCTCTTGCCAGCTGAGATGGGATGAGCCGGGCCAGTACCATGAGTCCTTCTATACTGCCATATTCGTTCTCAGGCGAACTAAAAATTTGGAAGAGCGATAGGTCTATGCTGTGACGTCCGATTAGGCCATGGAGATACTGCATCGGGTCAGCCAATGCTGTTTACCATCTCACGTGTAAGGCCGAGGACGTACGCACCGTGAAAGCACGCAGCGAGCGTTTCAAGAACAGGCCGAATACAGAGCTGTCCGTTGTGGTAGTAGTCTCTTGGCGCGTCTTGCCTCTAAGGGCCTCAAGGTGTACACGGTAGTCGCTTGCATGAGAACTTGTCGCTGTATAGATCTGTTCTTGATCAGCGATCATTCCGGCGTATGTGCAAGACAGCTCACTTCTGTAAGCATCAGCGCTCTCGCTGCTGTCGTAACAGCCTCGTAGCTGTGATCAGGATCTATCGGCTCTTTGCGATATTTTCCAATTGCCATGACCAAACAATCACGAGCGTTGTGTAGTACCTCATGATCATTCGTCCCAGCGGCCAGCTGAAACAGACCTACAGCTTCCACAGCAGTCTGTGAAGCCTGTGACCATGGATGATGCCAACTGTTGAAGATGCTAACGCTGCGATGTGTTGCGCAGTGACCTTTTGGTAGGAAAGCATCCAGTACAACAGGAGTGAGGGCTTGCCAATACGCTGCTGGACTCGCAAGATCAATTATGGCCACATTGTCGACTGTGCTTGAATTCTCCTCCTTGGTCTCACATCCAGAACTTGTGATGTCCGTCCGTCGCTTATTGTGATTGTCATTGGTGGCTCCCATCCCGTCTCAAGCCACTGATCCGACTGGCGCTAGTACGAGAGTATCATCTATCCAGTGATCACCACGCTATATGTATGGACGAAAGCCCGCGTGATATGTGTATATAATTGGACGTGATCATTTGATAGAGGATTGTTGTCAGAGTATGATCATCTGCGTCTTTGTCTTCTCTTACGGGAGACGCACCCAAGGTCAGGCTGCCGAAGTGGTCCCGCACGCCTGAGAATCAGCGCGACTCTCAGCTTGCGACTTGACCTGAAGTTGGCCATCAGCGCAGCATTTTACTTACGCCGAATGCCGAGATGTTTCCCATGTCCTCCAAAACTACCAAAGATCTGACGACGCATAATAGCTCTCCCGAAAGAGACCATGCTTGGATTACCACAACTATCCTTCCGTAGCAGCATAGCTAGCATGAATACAATCATGTGGAGGTATCAACCATGTGTAGCGCCTTACCTGAACTCCTGCGCAGGTCTGGCAGGCCACTAGCATCGCCATCTGCAGTGCCCGGAACTTGGTGACCGATTTCATGGAGCGGATCATGGAAGTCATTCATCGAGCGCGTGCTTGTAGCTTTCCTTCAACTCAGCACGAGGTTGATGAACATTGCCATCACCACGGACGCTCGCCATATAATACCTTCTTGCAAAGGACATCTTTGCGTGCTTGGATATCTCTGACATCATAATCATCATCCTCCGATCAGTGCGAGCATCTGATTTTAGACACTGAAAGCCATCCGAGCGCTGCAGCTAGTAGAGTCGGTTCAGCATATGTTCACGAACCTCATATGGGGTCTCGACATCCACCAGTCTTGAGTATACGGCTTGCGGAGTCTACCGAGCAGCGTCGACACAGCAACATAGGTCGGTCATTACATCAAAGACGATGCGCTCAGGATCGCGAGGTTCTTGATCAGTCGCTGAAGTCATCAAGATGCCCTCCAGCCTGGTCGCATTGACGTATCAGGCAGCAGGGTTGACTCCACAGCATTGCAGATTCCACAGCAATCGCTTCATAGTTCAGGCTCCGTGCTAATAACGCTTTACTGAGAGATGATTGAGCACATGACGGCGATCTTTAGGGCGTCTCGACTCGGCAACCGCTCGTAGCGAGATGTGTCTGCTTTCGACGAAAAGAGTGGGCGGCAAGAAAGTGCCACATGTCAAGCCTCTTTGACCGCGATACGAGACCTCTTTACGGCGGCATTGCGACGCAAGAAGACCACTTCACCCTCGCGAATCGGCCACAGAACGTTCAAAAACATCTCATGTGGCAAGCACGTTGGCGGGCGATCTAGTTGAATGATCAGGATTATTCAAAAAGTTCAAGATCATATACTATTCTTTCGCGCAGCTCGCTGTAAGCGATTACTCAGGACTGATTGGATGTACGCTTCATCGTCGGAATGACGTCCATCCGCCCATTTAGACTGGACATGGTTATATCTAAGATGATACCACACAACATCGCAGCGGTAACATGCATCTTACAGAATTGATTGGTTCTCGGCTTCGAGCTCTTACAGGGACCTCGAGACGGTCGGAAGGCTCGGCTCAGCCGGACCATCGGGGAACGCCCTCCGCGATTTGGCATCTTGCTCGTTCGGCTGGGAAAGAGGAATTTCTCGCGCTACCCACACTAGGCCTGTAATGAGTTATGATGAACGATCACAAGCCCATCGAAATCGCTAATGAACGGAATACGATGCAAGACGGCAATAGAACACGTCTCGTGCTTCCCTGCATCCCCACAATTTGCAAGTCTTAGTGTGTTCATCTTGCCTCATTTCACATCCGACCATAGCACACTCTAGCACGGGGAAAGCGGTAGAGGAGGGGACAACGCATCAAGCCTGTATCCAGGGCGCGAAGATGGGCTGGGGTATTACCCACTATGATGATAATCAGCAAGCTATCTGGCTGCTGCCCTGCAATGACGCTAAGCGGCCAAGCAATAGCCCAATCACAACTATGGCTTCGGTAGGTCCTAATCTGAGTCGGACTAACAGAAGAGGGTACCGATCGACAGATTATTCGGCAAGCCATGCATGTCGCTGGTGCTGACAGATTGTTGATCGCTGACAGTTTTATTCTAGACCGTTGTGAGCTCAGTTTCATTCACAATTCTGACCACACTTTTTTGTTCTGCCGTGTTGGTTTCTCGTCGTCCAGCGAAGTCCATCGTGACAAGCGACGGCCAGGAGGCACGAACCAACGAGTATTGAGTCACGTTTGGCCTTTGTCTGTGCTTGTTGCGAGAACAAGACCCGAACGATTTCTCATTGGGGAGGCGCGCGCTGACAGACGCTCGCTGATCCGGTGCTTTGGACCGGTAACGTCAAACCCATCAAGGATTTCACCGACACTTTGGTACCTCCCGTTCGGACTGTGAACCTCGACTCCTTCTGATCTCTACATGTGAAAAGTGGTTCTTCCTCGTCCATGACATCTTCATGGCCTCCTGCTGACAACTTCTAAGAGGACTTTCGATAAAATTTCACGACACATGCTTGCTAAGATGTCGACACAACTCGAGAGATATTTCACAGACTACAAGTTCGAGTTATCGTACCCCATACTCACTACTCCAACGTCAAATCCTGAAAAGTCGACTACTGGAACACCCCAAAATGAAGCTTCTGTTCCACTGCCCGCTTCCTTACGACCTAAAGCTCACAATGTTGGATTCTCGTTCGTCAATGTGGTCCATCCTACTCGAGCACAGGGTACTGCAACCAAACGTGTTATTCGATCACACGTTGCTCGTGTACAGCACAGTCGGGTCCGAATCTCCTCAACGGTCAGCAAAAAGAAATTGGGGCTAAGGACCCAAGGTCGAGTACTTCAACCACGAGTGCCACGTGAGCTGGAGTCGATCAGCGCCACTTCAGTGCTGGTACCCACCGATGGCCACTTTTCCGAAGATGATCGTAGACGAGAACTCACTTCGACGAACGCCGTAAAAGCCATCGTACATGAAGGCGACAAGGCAACCTTCGAGCATCAACACGACAGTAATGCCGATCCACACCCCGTGGAGTCATTGATGAAAGGCATTGACGATTTCAACGTCGACGCCGAAAGTACCGGCACTGTGGGAGAAGCGACTACACCTGTTCGCACGGACAAACAGATCTTTCTCCGCCTGCAATCGAGCGATCGCTTACTAATGAGCAGTAAATCTGATCCATTCTGGTCATATCCGGTCGATTACAATCCCTCATACGAACGTGCACTCGGATGGTATGTCGTGAACATTACTGTTGACATAGAATATCTTACTCTGCCTGGCCAAGAAGGAAACCTACGTGAGCACTGGATCCCATTAACCATGACTGATTCTGCCGCGTTTTACGTCATCGTGCTGATGGCTGCCACTGCATATGCCGGCGTCAATTCAAAGTTATCGCACACTATCAACCTTTTGGCGCTGAAAGGCAAAGCGATCGCGGCGATCAACAAAGCCCTATCCGATCCTCGACGAAAGACGAGCGACGCAACAGTCGCCGGCATCCTAAAGCTTGCGGCGTATGAGGCCGCCTTTGGAAGCGAGCAACTCTTCCACTCTCACATGGATGGACTCAAACAGATCATCGCTATGAGGGGAGGACTTCGTAACCTTGGCTGGGACGGATTGCTCGAGAGGATGGTCCTTTGGGTCGACACAAATGCTACTCGAGCGCTGGGTTGTGGCTGGAAATTTGAAGAAGACGTATCGGAGCCGAACGCCGTCAAGCATCCTAAGCATGACCCCCTTCACTTCGCTAGATACGTCACCTAAGGAATTGTAAGCCAGTCATCCCCCGGTCCTGCGCTCAGCTGCTACGCCGCAAGGGATTCTTACGATGCCACGTACAGGTCTAAGAGGCGGAGTGGTAGTTGTGGACGCAACCAACGAGCTCACCGGACAAGAGACGCCGCATACTTGATGAGATCGATGGCGTCTCAAGAGCATGTCTCTGGGCGCCCCATGTCGTTCTAGCACAAGCGGGGAGACGCTGGAGTGTCGGGAATTGACGACACTCTAGTGATTAATTCTGATTGATCAACAGTCGTGAACAGAATCATCGAATGCTGTTCCTCTTGACCTGCGCGGTGCGAAGACGGCGTAGTCTGCTGGATTGACACAAAATGCCGTCACAATTCGTCGCCGAGACCGTTCACCGGAACTCAGCCTGCTTCAGCCGCGGATTGAGAGAACAACTCATGTGGCACGTTGCTCTGCTCGAATGCAAAGCGTCAATGAAAGAGAAAGTGTCAAAGAGACTCGAACCTGGATAATGCCGCGCACATTAGATACTGTGGATCATATGGATCGTGGCTGGCCTTAGAACGCTCGGATTTGATATGATAAAAACGCATTACATGTCATCGTCCGGTGTTCGACTTGAAGCCAACTTCTGACAGACGCAAAACCTCATTGTCCATTCCCTCTGCAATTTCCCTCAGGTAATCCTCTGTGGTGTCGAAATCCTCACGTTTGACCCACATCATCGACTCATCCATGTGCGGGATCATGAGGAACCCGCAGCCTAGCCAGCATCTACAAAGTATTATGGCATTAATTTTAGCTTGCTCCTCTGTCAGGCGGGGTTTTCCAATATTCTGTGACCAGGTAATCGAATGTATCCAGGGCCCAGGTTCCTCGGTCTCGACTGTCTCGTCTGTTTCAACAGTCTGAAGATGAAGCAGGTAGTGCTCAATACCTGTCCAACTACGACTGATGCGGAGAGTGATGCGACCGTTTGTGATATCCGGTTCTCCAGCCTTGAAATCCCATTTCTCCTCCATTCCTTCTGATATATAGCCTGCCTTCAACTTCTCCAGGTCTGTCACGCTAATTGGCAGGTTCCATATTGCAGTGGCGGGGTCCTCCATCGGAGGCGTGACTCGTGGCTCGTCGTCATCGGAAGCGATACGCAGGAATTCCGGTGATTCTGAATAGCTTGGGTCGTCATATTCTGGAAACTCTCTTCGTTGTATTTCTGGCATCGCACAAAAGGTGCTGAGTGTTGTGGTCTGTGGCGTCTATGGGTTGTTCTACAGCGTTTCGTCAGAGCTGATGTGTAGGTGATCAAGATTCGGGTCCAATACGTACGCTGAGATATACGACTTGTGCTCATATGTGCGAACATACAGAGGGCTTGGAAAAGTGGGAAGGGAAGTGTTCTCGAGATGGATTTCATGTCGTGTGAAAGCTACCTAATGCACTGCTGCGCCGCATGAATACCTCAGCCGCTGTGGGCAAGCAGAGCTTCCAGTCTTATCAGCCTTCATCAGGCGACAACATCCCTGGCATGAGATGATGCGTCGTGGCCGTCAACGTCTCTACGATCCAGAAAAATACTACCATAAAATTTTGGTTGCTTTCGTGGATTGTGGGTCGAGTTGGATTCTGCGACCCTTACTTTCCATTCTGCGAGGGGCAGAGGGAGCGACCGCTTTTGTCAGCAAAGTGAGTCCTCAGAACAGCCGTTGTCAAGCCTGCGTTCGATCTACAAACTACCAGCTCCCTCCGCACCTTACAACAGCCTGTTGACCGATTCGCTGGAAGCAGTACTGTCTCCCTTGGCTGTCACTGCAACAGTGATCTCGCTCATCTTCATGATTTGCCCTTCGGGATCAACCATGGGAGCATGGCCTTCGGTATCTCGATCCTTGGCTACGTTGCCGCGAGCTGTGAGCACACCAGAGGCTGTATTGCGATGTCCTGTCTCTTCGGAAGTGTGATCTTCCGATCGCCCTGCAACTCCGAACTTCTTGAGCAGCGGTCTCATGGCCGGAAGACAAATGACAATGATGGATCCTGCGAATTCTCCAGCTGACCACATGTCTGTGCACAGTCAGCCGCGGTCTACAATGTTTCCATAATCAAGATCTTGACTTACACACAGGCGCTATGGTGACGGTGACAGAAATGTATGCGAGGCGGGACAGCGCGAGTGCAATGGTAAGAGCACCCATCGCAGATACACCATAAGCGGCAAACTTCTCCTTTCTGCGCAATTGTAATTTGTGGAGCAAGAAATAAGGGAAGATGAACACTGCAAGCCAGTCAATTGGAATTCGACGGGGCGAATGGCCACCGCAAACCCCATACGTCACAGGAGACGTCTAGTGCAGCATGAATCTGAAAGACAAGTGTCGAGCTGTACAGCGAGCATGCACCTGGCTCAAGAGACCTAGTACCTAGTCAGCAGGCCGTTCCCTTTGACTTCAGGCCCGATCGAGGGAACTACCAGTTCTCGCTGATCGGTCTGCACCACAGAACAAAGATGAAGAAGGTAGCCACGACACTGGCGGTGACCCAAGCGAGGATAAAGTAGAGGAAGATGCGGGTACGGTTCTTCTGTGCCAGAACCAGGGAGGAGTAAATGGAGATCAAGCAATACTTCGGCATGAAGATACCGAAGAAATAGAAGAAGTAGTTCACATATGCGGCCTGTATGATCACGTGGTCAGTACCATCATATGTTGCATAAGGGGCATGAGACGTACCTTGAGAAAGTTCCGGGTGGGTACAAGTTCGTCAAAGTAGGGGACTGCGAGTCCACCCAGGGCGGATAGAACTGTGTCCATTGCCGTACTGATGACGCGTGTTGCGAATGAGACCACCAGGAGTGCCTCCGTCAGGAAGAAGTGTCTGGGTCGTTGCTGTCGATCAAGTTGTAGCTTGAGACGGGTGACGACGAAAGCACCAGCAATCAGCTGGCAAGCCCATTCAAATGCCTGCAGACCTGTACGCGAGGTCTGGAAGAGTAATGTCAGGTGTCACTTACGATGGCGACCTCGCCAGAAGGTATACCTGCAACCATAGTCAGAGAGCGGAAAGAGATGCGAAGAGATGGTAGTACTTGCCTCTTCATGGGCAGGACTACAGTGTCAGTTATATTCTGAATTCTGGCTGGCTGTCTCAGCCGTGTTATCTTGATTATCAAAGTCTCCATAGCTGAATCCAACGATGCTCTACTTTATAACCCGCATGTTGCCCTCTGTCGGCCCTGTACACTCTATACAGAATCAAAGTGAACTCCGCTATAAACGACTTTGGTGTGTCGAAGCCATACTGTAAAGCCGGTATCACCGTTGCGTTGTTCAAAAGTGGTCCAGGGTATGCTATTGATGGAACAAAGGCACTGCACGTAGCTGTCGATCTACATATTCTCGCTGTCAGCGTTTGCGAGGCGTCCAACGTTGCATCATGTACAATGACAGATCTTGACTGCAGCTTGAAGCCACTTGGATGGAATATCGCCAGGAGAACAAACTGATCACGGCTACTACCACGGAGAAATCCGGTGCAACGGTCGTTCGTAAGTAACTGACATGAAGGAAGCATCGGCTCCGAGCTGACTCCGCGCCGTTCTGGACCTTGAAGTTCCTCAGTTGTTCCATTGCAATCGCCGTTCTCGTTGCCCTCTAAAGTCTGATAGTGAACATGCTTTCCCACTCCTATTCATATTTAGTATTTGACCAATAGACCCGTCGTTCGGCCGCCAACCAGTAGTCGTTGGATACGATAGCATTTCACTCGAGCTCGCCGAGGGCAAGTCTCGGAAAACCTTGAAAGATAGCAGCGCGAGTGCTACAGGTTGCCGCTGACTGGCAACAGCCCGGTCCGGCCAGAGTACGTTCGTAGCAGACACACGCATGTGCTATTGGTCCTTACATCACTATCAGTATCTCGGTATGACCCTTGCTGGGTCGAGAGTCTATCGGAGCCTTGTACAGTGCTGTTCTGGCCGAGCGGAATCGCACATTCTTCCCAAAAGATCCCATGTTTCACCACAGCTCAACAAAAATAGAGCTTTGAGCAGTCGCAAATCGGTTCCCTGGTCCTAGCATGCTGTCTAGCTGATCTGTGTCCAGCAGGCCAAATCCGGTCAAGGGTACCCCGGCTGCATTCACGGGAATGGCGACAGCGGGATCGGACAGGAAAGTGTAGATGCGTCGAGACCCTTCGTATACGACATTGTATCAGAGATAGTTGCCATCAAGAGCGTGAACGGGCTCTGGGACCTGCTGTGCGGGGACCGCCAACTGTCCAGGCGACGACGTCTTCGTTGACGCATCCGGCACATGTCGTCCTCTCGGAGATTGAGTATAGTAAGGGTAAAGTATCGACAGAGTGTCAGATCGTAAGCTGTGCATGTGTGCTCGTAGAAGAAGCACCATCACCTGTCATGGACAAGTCTATATCTGCGCTCCTTAACGTAATATATCACCGGCTTAGCCAGAGTCAATATAGTTGGGGGGCGGGATGTGTCATCTGAGAGTGCAGTCAATTGTTGAAGAAGACCATATAGCAGTCTCGTAGACTTGAATATACATGAGAAGACACTTGTCCAAATCGAAGAATTGGTCAGAGAAAGCTTATACTCACATAGTGAATACTGATGCTGACGACGCTATGAGACAATCAAAGCCGCAGTCTTGACCGCAACCGCGATGACAGCGACCTGACCACCAGACCATTCCGCCGACAAATCCTGTCAGGCATGAACACAATGATGACCACAATCAAGGCCCGTGTCCACAATCACTGACCCACAAATACTTCTGAGGAGGAGATTGTGTGTCGAGTGCACCACTGTCTCGTACTCACCCATTTTGCGTACCAAGTCGACGGACGACTGCTCGGCAAGCGTCTCGTTCTTGCCTCAATTTAGACTACTCCATCAATACCAGACAACGAGTGACGTCGATTGGGATATGTTTCGGCTATCTGGCGGCATGTAGTGACACAGCATCTTCATGTGCTGCGGGTGAGAATGACTTTACCGAATTCAACAAAGGTGAAAGGCCAGATCCCACGTGGAAATGCCCCATGTCCCCTCGGATGGGCCGGGTGTGCCCTGACCTGGGCCTTTGTGCGGCTCTGAGACATGATGCTGGATCTCTCCCCCACAAGTTCCTCCTGCAGATGGAGGGGCAGCCCTTCTCCAACTCGGCCAGACAACCATTTTCTCCACAGCAAACGGTAGTGCCACCACATTCGGTGGCCTGCCAAAGGAGGGGTCCAATAGTAATGCGAGATGTAATGTTGCTCTGGTTAAAGCTTCTCTGAATAATTTGTACTTGACTTCTCATACCGAAAACCTCATCCTCTACCTTTATCGTTCCACTCAACTCAACATGGCTCCACTTCAGCACGTATGTCCATGTTTCTGAAATGTCAGAAGCATCCTCACTGACTTTCCCAGATCATAATTGTCGGCGCTGGGCCTGCTGGCCTTGTTCTGGCTCTCATGCTGGGCAAGCAAAACATTAATGTCACACTACTTGAGGCCAACGATTTCCTCGACAAAAATCCTCGTGCTTCCCACTACTCTGCACCAGTCGTACATGACCTCCGCAGGGCTGGTGTGCTTGACGACATCAAAAAGGTTGGCTTTGTGCCAGATGGAGTAACATGGAGGAAGCCAGATGGCACCAAGCTTGCCAGCGTCAAGATGGCAGTCAACGACGAGGAGGATCACATGGTCTGTCTGCCACTTGACCGCATGACTCAAATCGTATACGACCATCTGATCAAGCAGCCTACCGTCAAGATCCTCTGGAAGCACAAGGTCACGGCAAAGATCGACCAAGACGACAAGAAGGCTCGTGTAGTGGTCGAGACACCAGAGGGCGAGAAGACTTTCGAGGGTGACTACATCATCGGCACCGACGGAGCAAACAGCCAGATTCGACGAGCTCTTTTCGGAGACTTGAGCTTCCCAGGAAAGACATGGGAAGAGCAGATTGTTGCAACCAACGTCTACTACGATATGTCACCATACAACTGGGGTGACTCGTCCTTTGTCATCGACAAGGAGCACTGGGTCATGGTTGCGAAGATTACGACCGACGGCATGTACCGAATCACATACGGTGAATTGCCAGGTCTAACATATGACCAACTCAAGGAGAGACAGCCATGGAAGTTCAAGACTTTCCTCCCTGGTAATCCGGATCCCGACCAGTACAAGATTGTCGGCTTCAGTCCATACAGGGTACACCAGCGATGTGCAGAGAGCTTCAGGAAGGGGCGTTTCTTGATTGCAGCAGATGCGGCACATTTGTGCAATCCATTGTAAGTTTCATCGGCTGCAGCATGAATCAAGCAGTATCTGACCATGATTTAGCGGCGGTATGGGTCTCACTGGCGGTCTCGTTGACGCAGGCAACCTCTACGACTGCCTCATCGGCATCCACAAAGATCTGGCCGACGATTCGATCCTCGACCGATACAGCGAAGTGCGGAAACAAAAGTATCACGAGATCATTGATCCCATTTCCTCCGGTAACATTATTCGTATGTGGCAAGATCCGGAGACAATGCTGGAGAATGATCAGTTCCTGCAGGCTTGCCTCAAAGTCGAGAACGATCCGGAAGCCAGCAAGGCCATGCAAGCGGGGATGAAGGCTGTGATGCATGACTTTACAAAGGAGTACAAGAACGCAAGTGGTACTCAAGATGGACCGGAAAAGCTCAACGGGGTGCCTCCAGCTTCTTTGGTCGCTGCCTCGGACGGTTGAACACAGTAGATCCTGCATGCTTGGTGTTTCCTTTGATCTATAGCGTTGTCAATACCATCCACGTACCACCACACACGATCCATCTGTATTACCGATATAATCAGCTCCACATCGTACTTATTCCAGACGCGTCTGAGCCGCCGCGCGCCCTCGGTAAAGACGATTGAAAAACAGCACCACATCGGTAAAAACGCGGTCAAAGATTTACCGATGACATGGGGCCCCGTTTCAACCGGATAAGCCCTACTTCCACGCCCGTTTACCCCATGTACCGTTCCTTTTCCCCACGAAAATCAACAGGCGGAGATGTAGCTGGCAGCGGGCGGCTCTGCTCTGTCGTCGAGGACCGAGCCAGTGGAAGCTTCCCTAATTGCTCGTGATGAGACAAGGCGGAGCCCACGGAGCTAACGTTGAGATGGGTAAATTGTTGGTATACCTTTCCTTCCCTCGGTGGCTTCTTCTCTTTGTCCTGTCCTTTCGAGTGTCTCTACCTTCATAGCGTCACAATGGCTCTTCTTGCATATTCGCCGCTCATCGGCATCCTGGCCATAGTGTCATGGATCGCTCTCAGTGTCATCCAATCGAAGCTCAAGGCGAGAAAGTACAACATGCCCAACAGAGTGCCTGGCGTACCCTTCTTTGGCAACACATTTCAGATCCCGCTAGACACACCCGGACAAGCAGTATGGTGTACGGAGAATGCAAAGAAGTACGGCGAGATGTGAGTATTCCGCCGGCCCTTAATGCGATCTTCATACTGAGCAGCGCAGGTTCACTGTCCAGCTTGGAACCAAAGACTGGGTGTTCCTCAACTCCTCCCGCGTTGTCAACGAGCTCATGGAGAAGCGAGCGTCCAACTACTCCTCCCGCATGGAGCAGCCCATGGTGCAAGAAATCATCTCCGGCGGCCGCCGTATCGTCATGATGCCCTACAACGAGCGCTGGCGAGCCCTCCGCAAAATCATGCACTCGATCCTCAACTCCACGCACCTGAACCTCTACGCCGAATACCAAGACCTCGAAACCAAGCAACTCCTCTGGGACTACCTCCAAGACCCCACGACCTGGCACCGCGCCAACCAAGCCTTCACCAACAGCGTCATCATGTCCGTCGTCTTCGGCCGGCGCCTCCGCCCCAACGACCCCAACCTCACCCCCCTCTTCCGCCAAGCCGAAGCCTTCGTCAAGAACATCCAGCCCGGCAGCAACATGGTCGACGGCTACCCGCTCCTCGCCAAGCTCCCCGAGCCCCTCCAATGGTGGCGCAAACGCGGCGAAGCCCTCTACCGCGAGTCCGTCCGCGTGTATAAATACGAAGTCGACATGATCAAATCCAAGATGGACAAAGGGAACCCACCCAGCTGTTTCGCCGTCGACTTTTTGAACAGCACGGAGAAGAGCGATATGGATGAGGAGCAGAAATATTTCGCCCTGGGGTCCCTCATGGAGGCAGGCAGCGATACGTCCCGCATGACCATGAGCCAGATCATCGCTGCCGCTACGCTCCAGCCGGATTGGGTGGCCCGGGCCCGCGCGGCGTTAGATGAAGTCTGCGGGGACGCGGCGCGCCTGCCTACGTTTGAAGATAAGAATAGGCTCAAGATCATCACGGGCGTGGTCAAGGAGGGACTGAGGTGGTTCCCGTTCAACCCGATTGGCTTCCCGACTATGTGTACCGCTGACGATGAATTTGAGGGGTATAAGTGGCCTGCTGGGACTATTTTCACGTGGAATAATCACTATTTGTGTAGGACCGGGAACGAATATGAGGAGCCGGAGAAGTTTTGGCCTGAGAGGTGGTATGGGGAGGATCTGGATAAGGTGCTGAAGGGACATTGGAGTTTTGGACCTGGTGAGTCTTGAGCATCGAGATCTTCTAATGTAATACTGACGCACAATAGGACGAAGAGTTTGCGTAGGCTACAATGTCGCACAGACGAATCTTTGGATCGCTATTGCGAGATTACTGTATTGCTTCGACTTTAAACCGGTGGATGGTCAGCCGATTCAGATTGACAAGATTGAGTGGGGTACTTGGGAGGAGCCGCACTTTGCTGTGGATATCAGACCGAGGAGTGAGAAGCATAGGCAGTTGATAATCAGGGAGTGTGGGAGTGTAAGCGATGTTGTCTACTAGATGGGGCCAAGGGGGGAGGATATAGCGTTGATACCATTCGGACTTGCATGTAGATCAGGAATCACACAATCAGAAGCTTTGCAACCTCAATCTGAACCCGTTGGTGATCTAAGTGAAGGAAGGGATTCCGCATATTCCAATGATAGAGCTTGCAGTATGTGCAGTCCAGAATGCAGGGTGTGCAAGGAATGGCAATGCGATCCATATACTACTGGATCACTCGAGTCACACAACGAATGCAGATACACTGAAGTAACCAATAAGAACTCATCGTATTTCCATCTACACTACATCATCATCTCTCATCACCCATCCCAAAAAGACCATTACTCTACTCCTCGTGGGTAACGATACCCAACTTCCTCACCAAATTATGCTTGCTCCAGTACAACCTATACCTCTTACCAAAGATGTACAACACGGGCGTAGTGAGCATCAACCCAGCCCCAGCAGCACAGAGCACGTAGAGCACCTGCGCAGGTCCCTCCCTCGCAGCCCAGTCGTTGATAAAGTACGCATAAGCAAAGATGATCAAGTTCTTGAACGCCATCCCAGCCAAGAAGATCTCATTGCTCATCTCCCTGTACGCATCGAGGGCGTAGTTCGTGCTGGAAACGAAAACGAACATCAGTCCGAAGAGACCCATGCCGTGCAGGAAAGCAGTGAGGTAGTAGCTCTGGTAGTTTTGGGCTGCGAAACCGAAGCCGATGAAGCCGGCGAGAGCAATGACGCCCAAGTGTGCGATGAGCAGACGGTATTCGGGCTCGTAGACACCCTTGTTGCGCTTAGCGCAGTACATTGCGATACGATCGTTGATCAAGGCCGCCACGACAGCGGAGAGGAGACCGCCGATGAAGGGGCCGAGGGAGAGGTAGCCGACGCCGGAAGCGGTGAGGAGGTAGGGTGGTGGGGAAAAGAGCTGGGCGAGGAGGTATGCGACTGTGACGAAGAGGGAGAGGTAGTAGCCCGAGAGAATGACGACCCAGAGAACGGCGAGGTTGAGACAAGTTGCGAAGGGGCCGAAGCAGAGCATGAAGAAGTTCTCCTTGGAGTAGGTGCCGGTGAAGATAGCGAGGGATTCGACGTAGGTCTTCTTGCGAATTGAGGAGCCAGAGTTGGAGCCGACGTCTTCGACCTGGATGTTATCGACCTTCTCGTTGAGAGCCTCGGGAGTAAGGTTGTTCTCGTCCAACTCAAAGGCACGGTCGCGGTTAAATTGTGTCTCTGGGACGAAGAGGAAGTGGACGACCATGACGATGCTGCCAAACACGAGAAGGAGATGGAACAGCCACTTCCAGCCGAGATTGGTCACAATAGGACCACAGATGACGGAGGAGAAGTTGGAAACGGCACCAAGGATGAAGTTGGCCATGGCAGAGTAGAGACCTCGCTCGTGCAAGAAGAAGAGATCACCGACAACAGCCAGGAGCAGAGACTCGTAAGCTGTGCAGGAGAATCCCTGAATGATACGGGCGGTCAAGAGCTGGGTGTAGTTTGTAGATGCCGAACCGACTGCTGATCCAACAAGACCGAAGATGCAGGATGCGAGGAAGACTGGTCGTTTACCGAATTTGCGAGCAATGGCGTTAACGATGGTGGCCGAACCAGCGACCACGAGAACTTGATATCCAGATGCTTGAATGACTGCTGGGATGGTAATGCCCAAATCCATGGCGATGACTACGGTTCCAGCATTAAGGAGGGGAGGAATGGTCGCTCCGTAGACGCAGGAGCCGAAACCGACGATGAGCATGACCGTGAGCTTCTTTGCATACGGCCAGTTCAGGGGGTCATTTGGGTCGTTACTGGGTTGTGGGATGAGGATAATATTTCCATTCTTGCCAGCTGCGTGCTTGAGGTTGCTGGTGTGTGATTCAGTGTGAGCAGCCTGGTCGTCGAGGACGACGGTGCCGGGGACATGCTCGCCCGACGCGGGCTCTAGGATGCCTAGGAAGCCCATGGCTGTTGTGTTGGTAGGTGTAGGTCGAGATGAGATGGAAGAGGTGATGAGATGCAGGACGACGGACGATAACTACAAATGGAGAAGGTGACTTGAGAAATGGTATACCTTTGATGAGAAGTGCAGATCTTCTATATGCATGTCCGAGCCGTATGCAGGTTAGGTTCTGCGGGGCTCCTCATTTACCCCATGGCGTTCTCGATACAAGACAACGTGTCGGTCTTCTGCAGGCCCAAAGGTGTGCTTGTCGTGTTGTGGGACGGTTTTGGGCGAGGCCCCCAATCAATGATTTGCCGGGTCGATTACGCCTCAAGCAGGTCGACAGCGACTAGCGTGAGCCGTTGAGTTAGGGCTTTGCCGAAGTGAAGGTTTTGGATATGAGTTTCCCCAAGAACGGACTTGGGCGAGTTGGGACGTGGCCAGCGAGTAGAGTTGTTCTGATCTGCACGACATATATTGGCCTCATATCGCTGTCCGGTCTGTCATCTCGCCTACAGGCTGATACCTGCCGTCAAACACTGGCATTCTCACGTCTTCCAGGACTCGAATGAGGACAAAGGAGTCATGGATACCGCCCAGCACTACCAGCATTGGCCGCGTCAGGGTCCTCTCCTTTTCCTTCTTCCCTACCATCCGCGTGGTTCCTGGTTGGGGAAGTCCACGGCCAGACGTTGTGTATGGGATGAACCAAACTCGTTTCCATGCAAATCGTCTTCGTCATGAGATTCTGGATCGGATCTGAATCATTGCGGCGTTGCATGGCTTGACACGTGAAGCGAAACGGGCAGGAAATCGAGGCGAGGGAAGGGGGCGGAGGATGTGGAGAGAGGAAGGGAAGAGGTTTTTCCCCAACTTTTGCTGAAAAATCCCCAAACCTCCACGCTGGGGACTGTGGCAATGTGGGGTATCGCTATGCCTCACCATCTGTGCTTCTCACGCTCAAACTCGTCCTCACCTGTCCGGAGAAACTTCGCCGTAGCCCTAAGCCTAGTCTCTTCCCCAAGGTGCGTCTTCTACTAATCTCCAGATTATCCTGGTCCAGCACCACCCGTTCATGCGGCTCTTGTTGGTTGCCTCCGCAAAACCAGTCCCACTAGTAGAGCCACATCAAGGGTCCAGGTAGGTTTATTTGCATCTGCTAGAGCTTCTTCTTTGCGTTTTCGTCTCGTCTTCTACCAGCGTCTCATCTGTCTGTACTACCACTTTCACCATGGCTGCCGCAACCCAAGTCCCTCTTCGCTACAGAAATCGCGAGTACCAGGACCATCATGCACGCATCTTCAAGTCCCTCACCACACCCCTTGAGCCGGTCTTACCCCCGGGCTTGAACCAGACACAATTCGATGCCGCCATTGACGAGCTCGTCACCGCCATTGGCCCCAACTCCGTCTTCATCGGCGACGCACTCAAAGACTATGTCGACCCCTACGAGCTCTGGGAGGCAGAAGGCAAGCGAAAGCAGCCCTCCGCAGCCGTCACACCCTCCTCCGAAGAACAACTCCGCACCGTCCTCGCCATAGCCAACAAGCACTCTCTCCCCCTCTGGACCTTCTCCCGCGGCAAGAACCTCGGATACGGCGGACCCGCCCCACGAGTCACCGGCTCCGTCGCCCTCGACCTACACCGCATGGACAAGATCATCGAGGTCAACAGCGACTTCGCCTACGCCGTCGTCGAGCCCGGCGTCACCTTCACCGACCTCTACAACTATATCGTGGAGCACAAACTCAACGTCTGGCCCTCCACCCCCTCGCTCGGCTGGGGCAGCGTAGTCGGCAACACCGTCGACCGCGGCATCGGCTTCACCCCCACCGCCACGCACCACCAGAACATCGCCGGCATGGAAGTCATGCTCGCCAACGGAGAGCTGGTGCGCACTGGCCAATTCGCCATCAAGGACTCCAAGTCCGCCCACTTGAGCAAGTTCACGTTCGGTCCCAGTATAGAGGGGTTGTTCCTCCAGAGCAACCTCGCTGTTGTGACGAAGATGGGGATCTGGCTGCACCCGCAGCCGCAGGCTTACATGAGCGTCATGTTCGACGTGCCTGAGTTCGAGGACATCGAGGCGTTAGTGGATACCTTTGGGAAGTTGAGGCGGGACCAGCTGCTGCCGAACGCGGCGTATGTGAGTAATGTGTTGGAGTGGATTAGTATGATGGGGAAGAGGGAGGAGTTGTGGACGGGAGAAGGACCGATTCCGGATTGGAGGGTCAAGGAATTGCAGAAGGATCTTGGGGTGGGGTATTGGGTGTTGAAGACGGGGTTGTATGGGCAGAGGGATGTGGTGCAGGCGCATTTTGATGAGTTGAAGAAGATTGTTGCAAAGGAGTGTCCGCGGGGAAGGCTACAAGGAGCGTTGTTCGAGGGGAAGAACGGAGATCTCTTGGAGGCGAAGGAGGTACCGGAAGAGCACGGTGGTTTCTTCTGCGGTATTCCTACCTTGTGGTCGCTACCCATGGTGGACTATAGAGTCGGCAAGACGAGCGGACTGGGCGCACATTGCGATCACTCGAGTATCATTCCATCGAGCGGCAAGCTGATTCTGGAGTGGGTCACATCGGCGAGGAAGATCTGCGAAAAACACGGTTGGGATCTGGCATGCGACTTCTTCATGCATGAGAGGCATGTCATTCTGGTCACAATGATGTGCTATGACAAGAGCCGGGCGGATCACAAAAAGGCAGTAGATCGTATCTTCCATGAGCTATTCCAACATGGCAAGAGCAAAGGATATAGCAAGTACAGGTCACATGTCAACCACATGGGTAAGTCACAGAACATCATGAGAGGAGGAGCTTTTGCTGACCGAGACAGATCTTGTATCCGATATGTTTGACTTCAACGACCACGCTTACCGAAGATTTGTCGAGTCAATAAAGGACACTCTAGACCCGAATGGCATCCTGTCACCAGGCAAGATGGGTGTTTGGCCCAAGAAATATAGACATCTCAGGGAGATACCTGCAAAGGCGAATCTGTAGATGAGGAACACGGAGAGACTTGTAGATACCAAACAGCATGGCTGGGATTCTTTGCGCAGTACCTAGACGACATGAACGTACCAGACCAGACTAGCATGATACACCTTCTCGGCTTTCCATGTACTTTGCATAGCCATCACGCGTTTGAAAATATCTATGTCGCGACATATCTGTCAGTGAGTCTTCCAGGCCATGCAACTACCAGAAATACAGCACCGTTTCACAAAGCTCAGCGAACAAAGACACATCACTCCAAGCGTAAAAGATTGGTATCAAGATTGCATTGAAAGTCATGACATACTATATGATTACGCTGAGACCGCCCATGGTATATGTGACCGTCTAGTAAGTGTAACGGAAGCCCTCCTCGGAGCCCTCGATCTGGATCTCGCCGCGGTCGGCCTTTGCGTTCTGCTGCTTGAAGTAGAGGGTGAGGATGCCGATAAGGATGAGGACGAGGCCAGAGGCAGTCATAGTCGCCCACAGACCTAAGAATTGCGTTAATAATGCATTCGACATAATCAGAAAGCTCAGTCTTACCTGGAAGGTAGCGTGGAGAGTCCTGAGGCCTGAACACGAGGGAACCGATGATGCCACCGATACCACCGAAACCGACAAGCGAGGCGGAACAGAAGGCACGCTTCCACTGGCCACGGATATTGTTGGCCTGGTATGTGAGGATGGCGGGAACGGAGCAGTTCTGAAGATGCAGTCAGCACGTGGTAAAACATCAGTAGTGCAGATTGCGACTTACAGCACCAGCGCAGGCAAGGAAAGTGCCAAAGTACTTGGCACCGTTGCTTCCACCGTAACCCATAACGCAGAGTCCGATGACCTGGAGAAGTGCGTTCATGGCAATGACGGGAGACCTGAGCCTGTACTTGTCGCCGAACCAACCGCAAGCGTACATCCAGATACCGGCAAATACGAAAGGAGGAGCGACCAAGCACTGAGCCTCACCAACGGAGAAGCCCATACCAGCGCGAAGAATGATGGGAAGGAAGTAGGCGAGGGCGTAGGAGACGGTGGTCGAGAAGCAGAACATGAGGGCAAAGACCCAGATTTTCCAGTCTGCGCCACCACGGAGGAAACGACCAATAGTGAATGGCTCGAGGGCAACATCACCACGGTCGGCCTCGACCTTGCGGACGACCCAGTCGATTTCGGCCTTGGTGAGGAAGCTCCAGGCCTTCTCGGCGCCCTCATCGGGGAAACCGACAAGGAAGACGTAGGCACCGATACCGATGGCGCAAGTGAGGACACCTTCGATAATGAAGATCCATCGCCAGCCGACGGGGTCGAGAGCTGGGTTGGCGGCGCTGTAAATGCGGGTGTCAATCTGCATGAGACCGAATGCGAGGATACCGGCGAAGGCGGAGGCGACACATCCGATGATGTAGAAGACGGCGTATCGCTTGCCCATCTCGTAACGAGTGTACCAGGTCGAGAGCAGGTAGACTGCACCGGGGAAGTATCCGGCCTCGAACACACCGAGGATAACACGTAGACCGGCGAGATCAGGCCATGTCCTGACCAGACCCATTCCAATCATGACTACACCCCAGCCGAAAGCGAGAGCCGACAGGAAGATTCTCGGACCAATCTTACGGGTGAGGATAGTGGCAGGCGGTTGAAAGACGATGTAGGAGATGAAGAAGACGAGGGTTGTGATCGAATAACCATTGTTTGCGACATTCATGCGGAGCGAGACGTTCATGCTACGGTATTGTTAGGTCGGAATTTCCACGTGATATCGCGATTTTACTCACCCTGCAAGCGATGCGGCAGACAAGTTGGTGCGGTCCATCAAGGACACACAGTAGACGATACCAGTGGTCAGGACCAACCGAATATCCAGACGGCGGGTGATGCGCCTCTGCTCTGCGGGAGAAAACTCGACGTAGTCGTGGTTCTTCTCGGAGCCAGAGTCGAAGTTCTGCTCCTGATGCTCGATGGCACCAATGTGCTGCTTGTCAGCAGTAGCCATGGTCGGTAATGTGGTTGTAGAGGGGTTGGAGAGAAAGAAGGGAAAGACGAAAGAGTGTCACTACAGAGGAACTCCTGGGGATGATCAAGGTGTAGGCCCCATACTTATCCATCGTTCGCCGCATCACTGCCAATGCAAAAAGTTGTCGAGATGCCGCGGCTTTCGCGCTCAAGGGCAGGAGTTGGCCAAGGAAAGCAAAAGTCGAAGTCCTACACCAAGAGCCACCATCAGCTTGGCAGGCGAGCGACTAAACTGAAAGAAGCGTAGGGTGACACCGACCCACCAGCGTCCCCAGACAGACGGGGTGGAATCGAGTGGGCAAATCATGCGGAGTCGTGGGGAGTGGTCGGTCCTGCCTGTGTTGCCAAGCGTGGCCCGCCGAAAGTGGTCAGTCCTTTGACACCACGCGTACCCTTCCGTTGCAGCACGAAGGTTTCGCCTCGGCTGGCGTTTCGAGATGCAGATGCGAGATGCAGGAAGAGGTGCACAAGAGATGCGTGCAGGAGAAGGCGAGATCCTGCCGAGGACAAGAGACGACCAACAGTTGCTTGAACAAACATGATCGACAGAAGGAATGTGCTCTGTCGGACCCCCCAGCCGTGCTCAAGCGAATCTTCGAATGGTCGGACGGTCCCTGGAAATGATGGCCATGTCCGAGTGGGAAAATGTGTGTGGGCGGACCGCTCGGATCGACTTGGAAGACCACCGTGCCTCACGTGGGAAATCATGCGCAATCAGGCAGGCAGTACGAGCCAATCGTAGTCGTTGCCGGCTGGAATCTTTCCAATAGTCTTTTGGCAATCCACCGAAATGTGTCTATTCGTGCCGAAATGAAAGCAGGGTAATGTGTGAAACCGACATGAAAGACGAACGGTGATGACATGGTACGACAACGATGGCATTTGCCAGCTGTTTGGAAGTGGTTTGAGTGCGACAGAGTCGTGTTTGGGATCCCTCTCTCTCTCCTATGCGGCTCGTCTGTCCCCTGTCGACACGAAGCTTGTGGGTGGGGACAAGGCGGGCACATCGTTTCCTGGCAAGAGCTTCGATCGATTCGTACTCGTCGTGGATATTGCAGATCCGACGGTCTGGTCTCGCGTTTCTATCGCGATGGAACAACGTGGAAGTGGTGATAGTACAACTCTGTCGACCATGATCATGGTAGACCTTCTACTCCACCTCGCCGTCATACTGTACCACCTTTTGTCTTCAACGCTCCGTGACGTCTTTTGTTATCCTCGACCGTTGGTGTGAGAAACGTCCTTGACGTTGCCAATGGAGTCTCCGTGGCTTGCCGGGTGGCGGCCCATCAGGCGGGATGCACCTCACAGGTACGAAAGTACCGAGGGACAAATTCTCTCGCAGGCATAATAACGAACGAGTGGAGATGGGAAGAGCTCGATCTGGGGTCGAGGTGGAAATGGGTGATCTGGATCCGTCTTACCAAGACACGTATTTTGAGGCAGTACCGGATCTTGATTGGCTTGGATGTGGCAAGCGGACGCGTTGTGCAATCCTTGATATGATCAAATGGTGATACTCGGATGGTCCGATGCCAGTCAATAGTGTATCTGCAGATCAATACAAGGCGGCACCGCCCACACCACCGGGATCCTTCCAAATGTTCCTCGTGCCTGCGTTCGTGGCACGGTTCGCATGCTTGGAGTACAAGTTCTTCAAGTTGCCGAGGTGAATTTGCTCGGAGATGGTCCGGTGAAGCTTTTCAGCTCTGAGATATGCATGTACAGCGGCCTGACCGTGCATGTCTTCCTGCTTCATCCGGTCCTCGGCGGTGAGACCAGAGGCTTCAGTGAATCATCCCCACGACCCCAGGAACAAGAAGAACTAGTGGGGACTACCAGGAAATTGAGTGATGGCGAGATGAGTGATCGCTTCTGAGCGACAGGAGTGCTTTGTCGATCTCCACGTGGTCATCAAACATGAATTTAGCGAGGAGCTACTAGTGACTGTCTCAGCCAGACCTGTTCGTGTGTCTGATACAAGAATAGTGATGGGTAAGGGCTGGTCACATGGTTGTCAAGCTGTGGTAGTTGGATGAATTGCAATTCCTGCTTGTTTCTATAATCATTTCGTATCGTTATGGGGTATCCAACGCAATAGCCACGTCAAATTCCGGCCTTCTCCTTGACCTTTGTCTTTACCTTCTCCTTGAAGTATTCCTCATCTTCGACAAACACCCGATAATGGTTCTCTGCAAAATTGAAAGCCACAGCACCAGCGACTGCACTTGCTGCCACCGTTCTCTTCTTGTGGTGCTCGTCCTTGGTGAAGCGGTTCGCGGTCATGGCACCAATGGCAGCACCGGCAGCTGCAGCTATGATACCATCGTACGATGAGTCGAAGTGCTTCTCCATGAAGTCGGCGTCTTTTCTCTCCTTCTCGCTGTACCAGCAGCGACCAGAGGGTATGCTCTTGCTCTTATCCATGCCCGTGTGTTTGTGGTTGTGATGACTACGCCGGCTGCCATTGCGTCTCCGACTGTGACTACGCTCTTGATCCGAGTACTCTTCTTGGTCGTCGTAAAAGACCAGTCCGCCGTGACGACCACGAGCGTCGCGATACGGGGCTACTGCAAGAGCCTTTTCTTCACGATAGCGCTCCTCCCTATCTTCATCACGATGTCGCACCGGCACTAATGCCGTCTCGTATGCACGAGAGTTGTTGTACCGTCTATCGTCCTCGTAGTCGTCCACATAGTGCCGTCGTCTCGGTCGCTCATAGTCTCTCTCGTACACATCCACTTCGACAGACCTGCTCCGTGGCTCCCTCCGATCCTCTCTCCGGCGAGGTCTGTCCCAGCCGTCTGACATTGTTATCTACTATCGCTCAAGTGTCATAATCGTCAAAGCAGAAAAGAGAGAAACGAAAAGGAGAAATGCAAACAAAGAGTACAGCCATTGAGATCTGGCCCTCGCAGCCTTGTACCCTCTGAGATTAGCAGCTCGTTCGCAAGCTGAGTTCGGCTGTCACGGATGCGCCATCGTGTTGTTGGGACAAGCCTCGTGCAAGAGCCGCTTACGTCTTCACGGTTTGCATATCCAGGCGCAAATCTACGTACTGATATGGCTCTCAGTTTACAAGACGCACATATGTTTGGTGCAGCTGCTGTTGATGATGATGATGATGATGTTTCCTGTATGAAGCAAAATGTAGATGTCTGACATCGACATATCCTGCATGCAACAGCCCGCTATGATCACAAGTGTAGATCGGTAATTTTTTACGACGATGTGGAGCTCAGGTCTGCAACAGAGCAGAGGTAGGTAAAGAGTACTCCATAAGCATTGTACCAGAATAGCACACAACTTTAAATGGACTAATCTTCACACATACTTTGCCAGTCTCGTCGCTGTTGGATGGGCAAATATGGCACCCAAGGGAAAGTCGAACCCTCTACTAGCGAGCTTTCGATGTAGTAGCAAGGCTAAGATGAACTTTCCTCCTGCTTCAAATAACGATGTCTCCGGTCCAAATCCAGCTTGCGCTTCCTCGCTCAGCAGGCTCCTCATCTCTGTTTAACTCATCTCAGTGACTAGGCTCAAGGGCGAACGCTGGGTACATTTTGCTGCTCCGAGCTTCTCATCTCGGTCCAATTCCTCGAACATCTCCTTGCGAGTCTTCTCAGCTACGAATCTCGAAAGGACGACTACCAGCGCTCGCTCTAACCCCTCAATCATGCTCAGTGATATCCCGGTAGAATCATACTCGATCCTCAGCATCCACTTCTCCGCGCCGAGCTCAGTCCATTCGAACATGATTGCGAATTTCGATCCTTGTGGGTACACATGGTTTCGCTCGCACTCGATCCCAGGAACATCGAAGCACTTGTCAATTGCCTTTTCCAGATGGAAGGTGACCATGACCTGGAAGATAGGATGATACTCCAGTGTTGGAGATTTACCAAGTGCCAGCATGATTTCGTGGAATGGTATGGCGTTTGCGAGTGCTTCTTGGCTCGCATGGCGTGTCTGGTCGAGCATCTCAGCGCAGGTGTCATCCAAAGTCGAGCGGATACGCAGTGGTAGTCGATCCAGATGCAGTCCGAGAGAGGTCTGCTCCGATTCCGCATTACGATTCTGATAGGGCATGCCCAGTACCACATCGCTGACATCGTACATCCATTGAAGAGTTTGAGCAGCCGCTGTAGCAACTAGTTGATGTCTGGTCATTCCTTTCGTACCAGCAAGTTGGTTCAGAGACGCAATGATGGGTCCTTCGTAGATCCGGACCCGCGAGGAGCCTTCGAACTTAGACGACGAGTAGGTGTCACCAAGGGCAAGGTGGTCTGTCGCATCCCTCAGTCTCCGAGACCAAAACTCGCGCTCCTCCAGCGTGACTCGCAGGGTCCAAGACGGACTCGACAGGTAATCGAATCTTGTCGCAGGTGTAGCGTCCTGGTTGGAATAGCAACGACATGCTTCCGAGAGCAGAACCTGAATCCTGTTGAGGTCAGCAAGAGCATGGGTCGTGACGATGAGAAGCTCATTACCGGCCGCAATCACACGAATAAGCTCGTCCTTTGCCAGGTCGAATGGTGTGTAAATAGCTGTATCGACATCTACACAATCCAGTTCCTGCACTCTGGGAGGGTCATACCGGAAGACTCTTTTGGGGTCATGATCGGTCATGATAAAGTTGTTTCGCAGAATTTTTCGGGAGGAGAGACAGGCGTTCAAAGCTCTGATCAGGCGCTCTCGATCTAGGTCACCTTGCAAGATAAGGTGGACAGGGTTCTTGAATGTCGTTGTGGAAGTGGCCACTTGGTATAATCAAGCTTGCTGCTCCAGATGCGTAAGCTCGCAAGCTACCTTTCCAAGGTTTGGAAGTCGAGCTACTGCTCCGGTCTTGCACTTCATCTCTTGACCGATTCCGCTTGTGCACGAAGTGTCGGCCGAGAGACAATCTGCCGAATGGATAACTTGATTCCATAGGTACTCTGAAGCCGGGCAGCCAGCAGCATCTGCAGGACGGAATGGCCGCCGATTCTGACGAAATCGTCTTCTCGAGAGATAGGAGCATCGACAGGTGGCTTCAGAAGATCTCTCCAGATGCCAGCTACCTCTACTCCGTAAGGGCCTTGAAGCACGGTCTGATCGTTTCCGAATCCTAGCTCGGCCAGTCTCTGATAGTCAATGTTATGATTAGCCGTCAGTGGAATCTCGTTGAGCGGCACGAATGTCTGTTGTACCCAGCTTGGTTGGAGATCTTGTATGAGACCCTTCCGCAATGTCTCGATATCGCAGTCGCTGGGCTTGACAAACGCAACAAGAGAGTCATCTACGTTCATCACAGCTGTGGTAACCAGGTTTGGGTAGACTTGGTACATCTGTAGAACTCCCACGCTGAAGGGCTGGAAGAAGTAAGGAGGTCCTGTCAGTAGACCAGGCAGTCCGAATCTGGAAACGTTAGCTGATGAGGAGTGACTTCGATGTAGCAGCATTGTGCCATATACTGGAATGAGTGGACAAGTCAAAGCAATCGCAATCAGTGAGACGACCCAGATGATGTCCGGATACAGAAGAAAGGCGTAAGGGTGCCAGATGGCCTGGATTGTGCTGACCGATCGGTCATATGCAACGAAAGAGGTCCACACTTTTGACCATTCTACCGGCACTTCTCCCAAAGACTCGACAACTGCGGCATCATCTGATACGGTCGGTGAGGGTGACTCTGCCGTCTTGGTGTCTGCGTACATGTCGGGTCGGGATGCAGAGCTACCAGACACCGGCTGCGTGGGTATTGACGCATGGTTCGGTCGATGGAAGGTAGATTCCGGATAGAAGAGAAAGACGGACACCAGATTGAAACCGCCCATTCCGGCACTAAGCCACGCGAAATCTCTCCAGTTGTTGGCGCTGTAGGTGACTATGAAGCCGGCCAGCAGTGGGCCGATAGAGTTGGAGAGTGACAAGCAAACGGCATAGCTTTATGAAAATTGTCAGTGGTCGTGGCAAGACTTTGGAACGATACGTACAAGGTCATCATGGTTGCTCGTTCATGAAGAAAGAGTAGATTATTGATGATCTCGGGTACGAGGCTCTGCTGAACATGAGAGACTAATATCATGGTAACAAAGTATGGATATGCACTCACCTCACCAGCGGCACCAAATAATGCCGAAATCGACCTGGCAGCTAATAGCTCCTCATAGCTATCTGCCTTCGCCGTCCATATCAGGGAAGCAAAGAAACCCACCAGCGATAGCAAGAGCGAGAACCTCTTTCCGAGCTTAGAAGCGACCGGAACCCAGACGACGTTCCCAACGCCGAGGAATAAGAAGTTGAACTTGCCGGGATCTTAGCTTGTGGCGTGATCTGAAGAGTAGAGCTTACCGTCAAGAGAGCATTGATCTGGTTGGGTGTCTTGTCAAATTGCTGCTGTAATAATGTAATGGCAACCGAAAGACCCGCCCCAGAGAAGTTGGCTGTGAAGTTTGCGAGCGATGTCAGGACGGCCGCAACGACCTTAGTCCTCCTGGGCCATCGTAAAGGGTCTTTGGGGTCTGCAGTCGGCTGCGGCCAGAGACTGATACCTCGGTGGCCTGAAGCCTCATCCACAGCGAGTTGAATAGAAGTAGGTGCAATCTCGTCTGTCGTCATTGCAGCCTGGAGCTTTGGATATCGTGAGGACCTGGATAAGTGCAAGCTAGGATTATTTGAAGAAGGGACAGGCAGATTAAGAACTACGAGATATGCGCAAGAGTGGCTCTACTGGTCAGTATTTCAGTAGCATGTCGTGCTACTCAGGGTTGAAAATGATGAAACACCCATATCAATATCAATCAATTGGACGCACACCGAGCCAGCCATAACGTGAAGAAAAGGTAGTGACAGTCGCTATCCGATTCAATCTAACATACCTTGTACTCGTTGCGACCTACTTGCGAATTTTTTCAAGCACCGTCATCTCATCGCTTTCAAGTATGGTAGTACAGGGTTCTCATGGCTTGTGTGCTGGAGCTGCTAAGGCGATATCAACTTGTCGAGACTGACCTGTACGAACAGACCAGGATTGATGAATAGATGTCCACTAAGAGACGAATGATATCTCATCGATCTTGATGCATCTTCGCCGACGCTTCTTCGAAGATGGAGTCTATCTTTGAAAGTGATGATTTGATGGCTCCATTGGCTGCAGGAAATCAGTGCTTTGGCTTAGTCATCCACAAACAGCCCTGGATAGATGCAGCAACAACGACTTGCTGGAGAGATGGACAAGGAAGGTAGGCAAAATGCTCCCGCTAGTGAGCATCGTGAGACCAAGTGCGCAATCGTCAACAGAAGACTCAATTATAAAGTGCTATTTGCAAACATGTTTGATTACCTCTTCGACCTCAACTCCTCGCTTCGCCTGCCGCCATGCACCAAACACGATCCTATCGGGCCTCACCCTCTTCAAAACTCTGGATCTGTACTTTGATGGCACCCGTCTTTGGGTCGGCTGCCGTCTTGAAAGCCTCTACTGCATCCTCCAACTTGTATCTGTGTGTGACCAGCTTTTTCAAATCGATGACGCCGCCCTTGAGCAATCTGATAGCTCTCGGCCATGTGTTGCAGTACCTGTACTGGAATTGCAGATCCACCTCTCTTGTGCTGAGCCTCATGAATGGAATCTTGATCTCGTTCTTGCCGACGCCAATGACGAAGACCTTACCGCCGAACTTGCAAGCCTGGATGGCACCGGCGATACTGCTTTCCACACCAGTGCACTCCATGGCCACAGCAGGCTCGCTGCCCTCACCGAGGCTAACCACCTTCTCCGCGAAGCCCTCTACAGTCAAGCCTCGCTCGACCAACATGGTCTTGACACCAGGGCAGAACTCTTGCGCAAAGTCCAATCGTCCCTGGTCGATATCTGTGATGACGATCGGGTATGCACCAGCGGCCTTGACGCAAGCCAGCGTGACCAGACCAATAGGTCCGGCACCGCACACCAGCACGGGGTCACCGAGCGTGATGTTGGCCCTCTGCACGCCCGCAAGCGCGACAGAAAGTGGCTCTAGCAGGGATCCATCCTCGTATGACATGTCCCCGATCTTATGACACCAGACGGCGGGGTGGTTTACGTATCTCCTCAGCAGACCGGCGATTGGTGGTGTGCTGTTGAACAGGACGCCCTCGCATCCGTTGTAGCGACCAGTGAGGCAGGGTTCGCACGCGCCGCAGATCTCGTTGGGCTCGATGGCAACGCGGTCGCCGACCTTAAGATTCTTAACGGAGGGGTGGGCGGCGATGATGACGCCAGCGGATTCGTGGCCGAGGATGTGGTCGTCCTTGACGATCATGGGGCCGATGCATCCTGCGTGCCAGAAGTGGACGTCTGAGCTGGAGGAGCTGTCAGTAAGGGGCACCAGAGGGAGCAGGAAAGATCGCGACGTACCCGCAGATGCCAGTGCTCTTGATGGCGACCGTCACCTCGCCCACCTTCAGCTTGGAGGTATCCTTGACCTCCTCGGCCGTGGGTCCGGCCTCTGCTACCCAGAGATCATGAGCTGGGTTGGTGTAGACGCCGATGTTGGGCTTGGTAGCTGTGATGACGGTGGTTGCGGACATGATGGGAGGTTGTGTAGGAATGCAGGGGGAGTGATGCGGTGGACAGTGACAGAGAAAAGAGCAAGATATAGGAATTGAGCCCAGTACACGGATAGAAATGTTTCTCTCGCGACCCAGAAGACCCAGACTCTGCTGTTGCTCGTGATGCTGTTGCGGCGGGGTAAATCACCGCGAGGGTAAAGACAGCAAAAATGCTCCCACCGGCCCCTCACCGAACCAGACCCATCGGACCCTGACATTGCCCGTTTGGGTCTGAGCCGCAAACTCTGTTGTCGGTGTGAACCTCCGAGGGGAGAGGACGACAAGCAAAGGTCATGCTCGACCGATGCCATGACCGGCGGGTCTATACCAGGCATGTCAGACTCGCTGTGCAGAGTCAATGTCAATCGGAGATACGGTCCGAGCTGCAATTGCTGTCGTATAGCAGTGAGAAGGTCGGAATCGCGAGACGGACCAAATCATAAGACGATAGCAAATGGCTGAGCACAATGCTTCGACTGCATGTGTTGATCAGTCCGTTCGGGGACAGCGCTTAGGATGCCGGTCATCAATCGACATGTATGAGTGCAAAATATTGTGAGACTTTCAGTAGCACAGACAAGTCTTGATGTGTAGAGACAAGATGTTGTTGGTGACAGTGTTGGGAGTCTCATCCGCGTAAGCAGCCACAACAACTTCACGTGCCACCTTCGACCAACCTGCTCTCTTCGCCATCCCACTATAACAATCTGTATATCGATCCCAGAGCGTACACACCCTGCACCCACCAGTCACAGACAAGATGTCTCACCTCGGCCTCTTCTCCCATTACCAACACCGACACATCCCGGCGCTCCTCCTCGCTGCCACCATAACAATAGGCGGCACCATGCCTCTGTACAACCCAGAGCGCGCGATCCTCACGTTCGGCTTACCTCAACGTATCGCCTCTGTACGCGAGACATGGCCCGTCATGGCATCAGGCTCAGCACGCGTCTCCGCCATGGGTCTGGGTATATGGGCCATGTACTTTGCTGGCCACACCAAGGCCATCGATGTATTCATGAGCTCTTTCATCTACATCGGTATTGTGGACGGCTGGATCTGCTACCAGGAAGGCGTGACTGGCGCTGCATTGTTCAGGCTCATCAGCTCAACGGCGGTATCGCTCATTGGGTTCATGAAGGTCACCGGAGGCCCGTAGCGAACTCGCCGAGAAGTGTTTGTATCATTTATTATCATCAAAGACAGACGCTATGCTCATTCTTCTCTACTGTACATTGCCAGCCAGGAAGACGCTAGATCTTCTTCGGCCTATGGCTCCTGTCCCTCCCGTTCTTGTCCAGCCTGCCCTTCTTCTTGTCAACAGGCGGAACGAAAGGTACACCTTCGAAGACCCGCTTGACGAAGCGCAGCATGTATTCGTCCACGTGCGGCTTGTCCTCTTCATCACCTTCTTCATCATCCTCTATCTCCTCCACCTTTGGCGTCGCAGCTCCACTCCCGCCCTTCTTCCCGTCGAACTCCCAGTCGCGCTCGTCCACAGCCTGTTCCTTTCGCATCTGCTTCGCCGCTTCGACATCCACACCTTCCTCCGCCTTCTCCAGCACCTTGCCCACAGTGTCCAGACCCAGCACTCTGTCCACTGCCAATCCCGCCTCATCCTGCACCGCCTCCCCTTCCTCTCCTCGCTCCCGCATGAAGAAATCCGTAGTGAACTCTCCCTCCTGAATCACCACTTCATCCAGCATGCGTTTCTGATTACTCTTGCGCAAGATATTCACCTCGATAGTATGCTCGCTGACCATCTTGTAAATATGCACGTCCCTCGTCTGACCTATTCGATGCGCTCGGTCCTGGCACTGCTTATCCATCTGCGGGTTCCAATCCAGATCGTAGAAGATGACGCTGTCCGCACCCGTGAGGTTCATGCCTACACCGCCAGATCGGGAAGAGAGGATGAACACGTCGATGCGCACGTCCCTGTTGAAGCGCTCCATCATGTCCTGTCGCTGTTCGATGCGCGTGGACCCGTCGAGCCGCATGTACTTGTATCCGTGGATGTTGAGGAATCGTTCGAGAATGTCCAGGACAGATGTCATTTGCGTAAAGATCAGGGCGCGAGAGCCGCGCGAGGTCAGATCGCGGAGGAGAATGGCGAGACGTTGGAGTTTACCGCAGTCGTACTGAAGGAGCCGCTTGTCGGGAAAGGCGATTGACAGGCGGATGCGGGATTCGTGGAAGGGATCATCATGTTGTTGACCAAGAGCTTGAATCGAGGTACGCACGTCTGGCGGAAGCGTATAGGACAAGATGTCATGAGCCACAGCATTCGGCGTGACGAACCCGAATTTCTGAATGCTGGTGTTGAGCTCGGAGCCGCGTCGCTCAGTACTGTGAACCATGTCGGGCAGCACTGACATGTCGTCAAAGGTGATCAAAGCAGAGGTGATCCTTGCTGGCAAGCGAGGCTTGAGAAGGGCAATGCGATCAGATGTCCGCACCGTGCAAGCGGCGACGAGGTCGCAGCCATACATCGGGCTCCATTCAGCTCGTTGCTCAGTGACATCCATGTACTTCTGCAATCTATCCGTCTTCTCGTTCAGCAGTCGAAGTTTGACAGCAGCAAAAGTCCCATCCATGCTTGTTCCTGCGAGAGAAGTGCTTGCCGGTTTCATCGTGTTGAAGTGGTACAGCCAATTCCGCATGTTCTGGATACTCATCAGACGCTTGCTGCGGCTCGCGTGGTACTTTGAGAATTGCTCGCGTCTGCGAAGGTCAAAATTGCGCTCAACAAGACCATCAAAGTCATGATCAGGATCCTGCTGTAGCAGACGTCGGCGAACCAATAGATCCTTGATTTCGTAGTCTGCGACCACGGACCGAGGCATCCTGCTGTATGGCTTTCGTACAGTGAACGAGGTGACAATTGGCCGTTCCTCGAAGAGATCTGGATGATTGCAGACTTTGCGGAGTGCCATCAAAGCCTGCGATACACTAATCGGATTGCCAGAAGACAGCTTCTCCTTGACATCAGCTCGGCTAAGGAAGGCATCATACAATTGGCGTTGACGCTTGCTGAGACGGCAAAAGATGGTATGCTCGAATTTGCCCGGCAATTGCTTCTCGACCTGAGACTTCATGCGGCGTAGAATGTATGGTCGGAGAGAATGATGCAGCTTGTTGACAATCTCTTGTGCTTCAACGCCAAGCTTATTCTTGCCGTCGACAAAGATCTCGTCGACAGGACGCTTGAACCACTGCGTGAACTCGTCCAGGTCGCCCATGCCTTGACCGTCCTGACCCGCGGTCAAAAAGGTCAGAAGAGACCAGAGCTCTTGAATCGAGTTTTGTAGTGGTGTTCCTGTGAGGAGAAGTCTTGCATGCGTCTTGAGCCTGATCATCGCCTGATATCTCTGAGACTGAAAGTTCTTGATGTTGTGCGCTTCGTCAAGGATCATGTAGTGCCATTCCGGTACTCGAATTGATGACAAGTCCTTCAGAATGAGTTGGTAGGATGTGATGACCACATTGTAATTGTCAGGATTGGCCCATCCCTTGCGCTTCTGCTGTCGTTCTTCCTGTGTGCCGTAGTAGGATAAGACTTTGAAACCAGGCAAGAACTTTTTGAACTCCATCTCCCAGTTCAGTATGACTGAAGTGGGCACAACGATCAAATGCGGTCCCCAGACCTCGTGCTCTTCTGCCAGATGGGCGAGCAAAGCTATAGTCTGAATCGTTTTTCCTAGCCCCATCTCATCAGCCAAGATACCGTTGGTCTGGTTGACGTATAACTTGGCAAGCCAATCGAGCCCAAAGTGTTGGTACTCTCGCAATGTGCCGCGAAGCAACGAGGGAATCTTGGTTGTGATCTTGCGGGCCGTTTGTGTCTCCTCCGGAGTCGGCATGATTTTGGCGATATCTTCGAGGTCGACAGTAGTGGTTGAATCAGCTTCGGTCGGAGCAGTCGTCGAGCTGTCTAGAGGTGTAGGCTGGCTGCTATGGTCACCCTCCATGGACTGTGCGGGGAGCAAACTCGGTTCTCGAAGTCGAACGTCTTCGTTGTGAATATCCTCGGCAAGCGCTAGTCCATTGTCGAGAGCAGTCGCCTCGCCCTGTGTCTGCTGTGAGCCATCACCCCGCACGTCACCCTCTGCTGTGTTGTCTTCCAGCTCTTGTATCTTCCTGCGCTCACTACCTCCGAGGAACCCCATCAGCCCGATGTCTTCCTCTCCTTCTTCCTCCTCCCCCCCACCACTCTCGTTTTCCTCGTCCTCGTCAGAGGAGCCCATGTCGTCGCTCATGTCAGTAGATTCGTCGTCGTCATCGTCGAGAAGGTCATCGTCAACTTCGTCAAGCTGCACATGCGACATGTCGGCCACCTCCAGAGGTTCCGCAGGCGTGTCGGTTGCGGTGTCAATGTCCATGCCGTCTTCGTCCGCATTATCGCTATCTTCCGCTTCCTTCTCAAGCTCCGGGAGGTTGGCGTACTTGGCTCGCAATGCTTCAGGCGAGAGGTTCTCGTCTCCATCTGCATCTGCAACGTCTTCCTCCTCAGATTCGGAACTGCTCATGACATCGTCGTCCACGTCGTCAGCGTTCTCGTCACTGTCACCATCATCGTCCTCGCCGGAGCTGCTATCGCCGTCTGCCAGTATCTCACTCTCATCTTCATCCTCGAAACCGACGCGTCTCCTCTCCAGCATTGCAGTGGTATCCTCGAGCAGCCTCTGCATTTTCCGATCTCTTGTCAACTCCTGCTCCTCCATCCACTGTTGCAGTCGCTGACGTTCGATCTCGGCAGTGATGAGCTCCCATTTCCTGGCCACGTCCTTCACCGTCTGCTTGTAGGTGAGTCTGAACCACTCATTCTCCTCTTTGTGCCGGTCCTCTTCGGTTTGTGGTTGCCTTTCCTTCCACTTCGCCAGGCATGCATGCGCAGTCTTTCTCGCAAGCTCCTTATGCCGTGCGGTTTCCCTATCAAGCAGATGGCGAAAGTATGCGCCGTGTGCCCAGAGATGGTCGCGGTGGGAGTATTGGCCTGGTGGCTGTTCTTGCTGATCTGGGAAGAATAGTGAGCAACGATCTTCGCTCAATGCGCCACCTGATTCGGCCGCCTTCAAGATGCGTAGGCGAGCTCGAGCCTCAGTCTCCGCGATCTCTTCCACTGACTTCACCACTCTATTGGTTGATCCGCGCAAGTCGAGTGCATCCCCGTCATCCTTATCACCTGGTCCGCTTTCCCGCTCTTTCGTATCGTAGGACTCGAGCACTTCGATGAGCGATCCGAATTTGGGCGGTTTGGGGATGTGATCTGGATGTCGAGGGTACTGAGCATGTCGCGGTAATTTCAGACGAAAACGCGGAGAAGTCTGCGCAGGAGGTCTATCGTCTATGTGGCCATCGAGCAACTGACGCTTGCCATGTCGCGAATCGGGAGAAGGAGGTGTTTGTTCGCGCTTCTTGGGTCTACCCATGCGTTTCTTCGCGACAGCTGATGTTTCGAACGCCTTGTGAGGCTCCACGATATCGTCGTCGTAGCGTTTGGGTGAGGATCTTCGGCGTGAGGAGATTCTGGTGGGATGCGGCGCATCTTTGGACTCATCTTGAGCATGTGACTTGACATCCGGCCTGCTGCCAGATCTGCGCACAGAGGCAGGCTTCGGCGGCGAAGATGACAGCTCCGACTTTAGCTTACTAGACCTCGGTGTGTTCTCAAACTTTTGCCGCTTCTTACCTACGCTTCCATATGCCTTTCTGGTAGTGCGCTTATCCGAAGGAGGCTGCATCTCCAAGGGGAGTTGATTGACTCGACCCGACCTTCTCTTGCCATCTTCAGTGAACTGTGTTGGGCCCTCTGCGCTGAATGACTTCCAAGGCGGCGATGCTGCACGCGATGCAGAGCGTGACCGGCCATTGAGATCGTCGAGCTTTCGCTTCTTCGTGGATGAAGGAATGGGTGTGGTCGCTGCCTTGACATCTTCCTCTCTCGACTCATCCTCCGTCTTTATGCCATTAGCAAGCTCATGACTGTATCCGTTCGTGGTGGGTTGTGTATCTTGATTGTCCTGCGGATGACCGTTGATGCCATTGATGGAGGGACCAGCTGCGGAGTCGAATCTGGTGTCATTCTCGTTGACAGGCGCGTCAGGCATCGTCAAAGGAGGAGTAGAATCAAATGACCCGTCTCAACTTCCTCAGGTCTAGCCGCAGGAAGATGAAGTGACAGTCGATCGATAGCTGAAATATCAAAGAATACCATGCTGTTGTTTGTTTCGAATTATCGCCTCTCTAGCTGGACATATTTGCGGTTGAGCGTCGAAAGCGTGATTCGTGAAGGATTAGAGAGATTCATGGACGAAAAAGCCGAAGCTCTCCCTTTCGCGTCGCTTCCCAACCGGGTTTAGAGCCGCATCATGACGAGTTGGCTGAAGAGGACAATGATAACTCACGAAATATCATCGACGACATCCTGTCAAGACAAGATGATATCGAATGACACACAGCTCTGGTCACGAAAAATGTCCATTGGATTGAAGCCAGCTATGGTGACTGCTATTGAGGACAGCAGCAAAGACTCTGCTAGCCAAACAATGGCTTCCCAGTGGCATCTTCTTTCGCGATTGCCCAGACCTTTTCGACACCCTCAACAGCTTCTTGACTAAGCGGACCTTTCTTCACATACTCTAACGTCTGATCCAATTGGGCTGGTCGGCTCGCACCCAAGATTATACCGTCACCAAGTTCTGCCTTCAGGACGCTGTGATGGGCGACCCAACGAGCAGCTAGCTCGGCAGGTGCTACACCTTCTTTCGTGGCGACGCCGTTCCACAGCTTCAACGATTCGAGCAGCTTGGGTCGATTATAGATGGCGTTTGTGATGGATGAGGCCCAGCCGGCCTCGCGGGAGAAGCGTCCTGGTCCGAACCCTTCATTACCTGGTAGGTTGAAATCTTCGTAGCGCTTGGTCAGGAAACCGGCACCGATAGGTGAGTAAGCCCAGAAGCTGATGCCGAGACGACGCAAGGTCGGAAAGAGATCATCTTCGCTGCCACGAGTCACAGCATTGTAGGAACCAGTATAGATGGTTGGGAGGATATAGTTCTTAGCCTTGCAAATGTCGTACACTTCCTGGACCTGCTGAGCGGAGAAGTTGCTCAGGCCAAACGATTTGAAGGCACCCTCGGCATGGAGTCCGGCAATCGCGGCAAGACTTTCCTCGATGGGTGTTGATGGATCCGGTGACTGGAACATGTACGAGTCGATCTGGTTGAGGTGGCCAAGAGAGGCTTTGGCTGCTCTGAGGATACTCTCCTTACTGAGAACACCCTTCATGAAACCGGGAGTTTTGGTGTGTACTCGCAGCGAATCTCGTCCTGGAAGAGCTCCAATCACTTCCTCACTGCGATCATAGATGGTCGAAGTGTCAATGTCGACGACACCGTGCTTCTTCATCACCTCTACGTAACCCTTTGTGTCATCTCCCGTCCAGGTGTAGATGTGGGATCCTCCAAGGATGTACTTGACTGAACTGGACGACATGATGGGAATGGCTGGCAACTAATCAAAAAAGCTGCTGTAGAGATCAATGGACGAAGGTGGAATGAATTTGATCACTACAATGGGAGGTTCGTAGGCCTTGATATGCTCTTACCAAGACAAGGATACCCATTACAATCCCCGAGTAACATGGGAGAGGACCAGGTATGTTGCATGCTGCATCTCGGGGATTGTGATTCCAGTATCTTAAGCTCGATTGTTGGTGTTGATCATGGTGGAGTTGCACGTCGGCCACAAACTCTAGCTGGATAAACTCTGTTGGAGGCCTGAAAAACAATGATCGGCAGGGAAGCGGTCGACCGCAACCACGTGCGGATACATCTGGTGTCTGACAACACGGGCTTGCGAGCTATGAGCTCTTCTTGGATGCGAGCGCCACGCAATTTCGGTGAAGCATAGAGCATGGCATCGTTCACGGCGAAGGCAGCGGATTGAGCTTGTGGTACATGCCTGGGATGCTCTCCTTTCAGCATCGAGTATCGGGTCATACATTGTTTGACAGCTGCAAGCACTGGGTACTCCTGGTCGAGCTTTCAATTGTCGTTGGCCGAAGAGGACAGCGGAATAGTGGACTTCGAGTCCTGGCATGAACAAGCAACACATCTTTACCTGAAGACGAATACCGACAACAAAATTTCGATCATGCGCGCTTATGTCATTAAGGTTCTAGGGCATGAGCAAGGCCTTGCTGATTATCTTGATCTGCCGTGCAACATTGAAGAAGTTCCTGTCGGGGTGACTTCGGTCATGTTCGGTAGACGTTTTTGGATTCCTTACCTGACTACTTGAGCCTGCGGCAACCAGAACTGATTTGCAGGACTGATGATATCGTCGTCCTCAAAAAAACTACTCCACCTCAAAAGACTTGTCGAACTCGCCGGAACTATATCGAGCATGCATCTTTCCGTCGACCGCTCCAATTCTTCCTTGCACGGCTTGGAGGACCAACATCTGACTAACCATCAATCCAAGCACTTGGCGCAGCGATTGGCATGGACAACAAATGTCGGAAGCGGAGCAAACTCTCACCCGTCCTATTTTCGTTGGTTTCGACTCACCGTAGCGAACCTGCTCAAAAGCTGTTGCTACATGTTCTGGTGTAGACGAGCCACGGCGTTCATGATTACGTGGATGCTGATGCTGTGAGAATGGAATGCTAGGGTTACGGAGTCTATCAAGGTCTGCACATAGGGCAGGTTCATCTTCAAGAAGATCATGGTCCGTCCCGTGCACAGACCTGGCCAGCAAATCGGAACGGCTAGCTGATTTATGGACGATGGATCTCTGAAATACTTCAATCCTTGATGTGCAGACACGATTCAGCGAGAGTATGGTCTTAGCCGGCGTCACTTTCATTGAGAGTGTTCACGCTACCGAGCAAGAAATTCGATGAGTAAAGTGCAGGTTCTCATTCGACCATTGAATCCACACCTCCCACCCGATCTGCAATCAAAAGTTCAGATACTGTGGCTTGCAGTCGGGAGCATCATCCCGAGCAATCTTCCACACTCGCTCAATCTTGTCCACTGAAGTAGCTTTCAACGGACCCTTGGAGATGCCCTTCAGAGTAGACTCTAACTGACTTGGTCGACTCGACCCAACAATGACCGCATCACCTTCCTTTAGGATAGAATGGTAGTGCAGCCATCGAAATGCAAGCTCCGACGGAGTAATGCCTTCGTCCTTGGCCACTTCGCCCCACAACTTCAGGCCTTCCAGAAGCTTGGGCTTGTTGAAGATGGCGTTGAACATTCCGCTGAAGAAGTTCTGCTGAGAGAACCGACCGGGACCGAAGCCCTCACTGCCAGGAAGGTTAAAGTCCTCGTAGGGCTTTGCGAGGAAGCCGGCCGCCAGTGGCCAGTACACCCAGAAAGAAATGTTCAGTTTCCGGAGGACAGGGAACAGGTCCTCTTCACTGATCCTGGAGATGGCATTGTATTGACCCGAGTACACAGTGGGCAAGACCCAACCATTCTTCTTACACAGGTCATACACTTGTTGTGTCTCTTCCGCCGAGAAGTTGGACAGGCCGAAGCGCTTGAACAATCCTTCCTTGTGTAGGTCTGCTACTGCCCCCACGTATTCCTCCATAGGTGTATCTGGATCGGGGGTCTGGAGAAAGTAGGTGTCGATCTCCTTAAGCTTCGACTTGGACTCGCGAGCCGTCTCGAGGACGGTATCGCGAGTCAAAATGCCCTTCTTGAAGCCTGGCGTCTTGGTGTGGACACGGATTGGCAGGTCGCCTTGCATTTGACCCAACACCGACTCGCTCATGGGGTAAATGATGGAGGTGTCGACATCCCATAGTTCGTTCTCCTTGATGATGCGAGTGTACTCTTCTTTCGCTTCCGCAGACCAGTCCGAGATCTGGCTGCCACCCAACACAACTCTGATACCGTTTGCAGACATGGTGATATCAGGGCAGGAGAAGAGAGTTCAGGTACCGCTGGAAATGGCTTGCGTTCGGCAGATTCTGGACGATACGAACCTTTTGGCTTCGGCAACATGGTGTCTTTGCCCTCCACTGGCTCCAAGAAACCTACTGCACGGCGACAACATGACAAGCCCTACAGACCAGATCAATCCCCGAGACACACCTTCCACGACGTGATATGGTCGCCGGAAACGTGCACGTATGAAGGTCAAAGGGCTTGATTCGAAGACATTGACCATGTGTGGGGCGTCCGCGAGTCGTACAGACGACACAGCTGTGTGAGATATGGGGCCTCTCAGGCTAAATCCGATGGGGGAAGTCTGGGATGATATGGCGCGGGCCAAGTGGTTCGGCGTTCGCCCAAAGCTTGTTTTATGTTGTAATCTATATTACCCTCTTGCGGAAATGGCACGGGGTAGGATACGCAATTCGACACGGCAGTCTGTAAGACTTTTGTGGGTCGTTGATTGTTTGTCGTCTGTACGGGGAGAGAGGCCGTCCCCAGTCTCGCGGAAGGTGTGCTTTTTTCCCGCGGATACGTGTGGGGTCGGGCAAAGAAGACGGACATGTCTGTGTGCTCGGAGACGACAACAGCATTGGCCGTTCACTTGCGACATGGAGAACCGAGGGACTGATGGATACTGGGCAAAGCAGAATGATAAATACTCTGTCTCGTCGCAGATGTACCTTTCCTCTTCCTTCGTCACATCGCGTCACGTTCCGAAGGGGAGCTGATTCCGGTCGGCTTATCCACGGCACCCTGCACCAATCAGCTTCGAGGTATTCTTGGAGTAAAGCCTTGTATACTCTTCTGAATTGCCGGTCTCCTTGGGTTTGCTTGGACATAAAGAGTCGTGACTTGTGGTGCGTGACTTCGAGTTGGCGTGCGTATGCGTCTTACAAAAGATGAGTGATCCCCTGGGAAGAGCGAAACAGCACCTTGCCTGGGATGCTCACCTGTCTGTTGCAAGTGCTTCAATGCGTTGTGAGCACTGACAGCCACAACGAGTGCTGCTACCCAATAAGTGCTGGGTACAGGTCCTCAAGTGCGCCAGCTTCCCTGCCTCTGCATACATGGAGGACTGCAGGAATATACCACCAAAATCAAGTGTCCATATCGTCAAGCAGAGCGCGCAGCAGTCATGCCAGGATTCACAACGCCGCAACGATAGTTCTACCTCAAAAGGTGCAAATAGCCATCGCAGGCCATCTCGGATTGCTTACCGATCTCTCATCCAACTCGACAGGATGCTCCCGGACCTGCATTTCGTTGATCGCACAGCTTTACCTCCAGCAGCAGGCCGCTCCAGATCACGACGCGTGGAGTAGCGGGGTTGGTGACAGGTTACCCACATGACCGGGCGAACGCATGGAGGCAGTGATTGAGCACATACGCGCGTGGGTAAAAACTTACCCTATTCGGAGAAAGCGACTATGTCAGGGACAACTCTCGGCCTCACCAAGATACGGGTAGGAATGCCTGTTCAGGGCTACAAGTACAGGCGTACTCTGCCACTGCGAAGTCGAAACGACGAACGAGGAGATCTCGCAGCGGCTCTGCGAGATAGCTTATCAGCTAGTCCGGAGCTGGCTAGTGGGGACTGACGTAGCGCTGCAGTGGTTGGCCAAGCAGAAGATACGAAGAACGGCCGTTGAGCTGTGATGTAGGTGTCTTTCGATTGCATTTCTGGACGGTCTCGAGGTCAGACAAGATCACTGGACTCATAATGGACGAGACCATGAACAAGACCTTGACCGAGTCAGTGCGCGGTCCAAAGCTAGCTCGAAATTTGGGTGAGATTACCTAAAACCGTGGAGAGTGCTAAGGAAGAAATCTCTGCGGCGCACGACCAACCGCGGCCAAGAGTCGACTCACTTCCAGATCGGTTTGGAAGTGGCACGCGATGACAAGCCACTCACGAGCAAGCGGCACACCAAAAAAAGCCCTTGCCTTGATCTACTGCCCACGTGCCGTCGTTTAAAGAGGCCCAACCCTCCGGTCTTGCTACGCCTTTGGATTTCCATTCCTAGAATAACCCCGCAGCTCCCGAAGACCCTCCCCTCGTAGCTCATCATGGCGCTGGACGCACACGACAACAACAAGTTCAAGGAGGACTTGAAGACACAGGAAGAGTCTGGTTCCGATGTCGTTACCGGCGAGGTTCGCGACAATGCCGACGGCCTTCAGAGACATCTCAACAACCGTCAGATCCAATTGCTGGCTATTGGAGGATCTATCGGTACAGCTCTTTTCGTCTCGATTGGTTCTGGCCTGAACAGAGGTGGCCCTGGCTCCCTGTTCATCGCCTACTCCATCTATGCATGCTTCTTGGCCCTGGTCAACAATTGCATTGCTGAGATGATCACGCTGTATCCTCTGTCTGGAGGTTTCGTCCGACTTGCTGGTCACTTTGTTGATGATGCCGTAAGTTCAAAAGCTGCACACATACCAGAAGACATCTGACAATTACTAGTGGGGTACCATGGCTGGCTGGAACTTTTTCTTCTATGAAGCCCTGCTGATCCCGTTCGAAATTACCGCCATCAACCTGGTCCTGACATTCTGGTCGACGGAGGTCCCTATTGCCGCAATCTGTGCGGCGTGTATCGTCCTATACGCGTATGCCTTCCCCCACCAGCTCTTCCCAATGCGACTTTTTTCCGAGCTATTTCCCTGTGCGACCACTCCCAAAGCACCTTTTCTTTTGCCAACGCACCACTATTCTATCCCGTCATTCTTTCCTTGGGCCGTGTTGTCTTGAAAAAAGAATATCTCTTTGGGGGCAAAGTCTTTCATCATGTGATCGTCTGCTAAACATGTCTTAGTCTTATCAACATTCTCGCTGTCCGCGCTTTTGGCGAGGCCGAGTTCTGGTTATCCGGTGGCAAGGTCATCTTGATCTTCCTCGTGTTCAGCTTCACTTTCGTCACCATGGTAGGTGGCAACCCCGCTCGCGATGCCTATGGATTCCGTTACTGGCGCGACCCCGGTGCTTTTGCCGAGCATCTCAGCACTGGGAGCCTAGGCCGTTTCGAGGGCTTCCTTGCTGCTCTGTGGTCTGCCGGCTTCACTGTCGTCGGTCCCGAGTACATCGCCATGGCCGCTGCCGAAACCGAGCGTCCGCGAAGGTACATCAAAACCGCGTTCAAGACTGTCTACTGGCGATTCGGTATCTTCTTCATCATCGGTGCTCTCTGCGTTGGTATTGTTATTCCTTACAATGACCCTACCTTGGACCGCATCCTCAACGGCGACGGAGGTGGATCTGGCACTGCTGCTGCGTCCCCTTACGTCATTGCTATGAACAATTTGCGCATCGAGGGTCTTCCTCACGTCGTCAACGCTCTGCTTTTGACCTCCATTTTCAGCGCTGGCAATACATACACCTACTGTGCCACCCGTACGCTTTACTCGCTGGCTCTGGAAGGTCGTGCGCCTAAGATTCTTCGCAAGTGCACTAGGGGTGGTGTCCCCTGGGCAGCCTTCCTGGTCGTCATCTGTTTCCCGTTCCTGTCTTTCCTTCAGGTCAGCAACGGATCTGCTCGGTGAGTTTACTCGTATTTGTCTGGCGTTGACACTACTCACAAGTCATAGTGTCCTCAATATCCTTGTGGCTCTGATCACAGCGGGCGGTATCATCAACTATATCGTCATGTCCTCCACCTTCATTTTCTTCTACAAGGCGTGCCAGGCTCAAGGACTTGATCGTCGTACCTTCCCGTACTTTGGTCGATTCCAGCCGTACTGCGCATACGCTGGCCTTGTGTGGATGTGCTTGATCGTTCTCTTCTACGGCTACAGCACGTTTCGTGGACCGTTCGACGCCGAGACTTTTTTCAGCAACTACACCATGCAGATTGTCATGCCTCTCATCTTCATTGGGTGGAAGCTCATTAAGAAGACCAAGTTCGTCAAGCCCCACGAGGCAGACTTGCAATGGGAGCGCCGATTCGTCGACGACTACGAGGCCAAGGTTGATATCATCGAGGGACCTCCGGCTGGGTTCTGGAGAGAAATGGGCGATTTGTTCACTTTCAACCTCTTCAAGAAGAAGACCCGTAAGGCTAGCCATGTGTCAGCATATCCATGATAGTAGCCGTGTCTGATCAGACACGTGACGGCCTATTCTGCATGTCAAATAATCACAGTCGTTCCTAGTTAGAACTCGAGATACCACAGCATCCAAATGCTAAAAGTGCATTACCTGAAAATATTTCTTGCTCACATACACATTGCATGTTGGTTGACACAATTCTGAATCGCTAACAATCATCTTCATAAATTACAGTACATCCTACTTCGACACAGCTTGATACTCCTCGACCAACGTATCGTAATCCCACGGCTTGTACGGCTCCGTCAACTCGGCCCACCTCGACGACTTTCGATGATTCTTCAGCCCCAGATCCTTGATCAACAGATCAAAGTACGGCAGACAATCGAATGCTAGATCGGGCAGGGTGGCACCATATCCGCAGGGATACCGCCACTTACCCCACTGACTGTGCAACACCGCCTCATCGATAGCCTCCGTCTCAGTGGCAGCGATGCGCTGCACTTTGCCGTCGAAGTAAGCGCTGATCCACAGTCCCTGCACCGCCGCACAGATGGACGTCGAGACGGTGCTCACTGCGCCCGCGAAAGCGATGTTGCGTTGGCCCATGGACTGGGTGGGGACCATGAAGCGATAGAGACGCAGGGGATCCTTGGTATCTGGCTTGAAGCGGAGGGTAGGTTGGTTCTTGAGCGCAGGGAAGCGGGAGAGGACTTCTGCGTCTGCTTTTGAGGACAGCTTCTGGATCTCGATATCGTCCAGGGGCAAGGTGATTTCGAAGTTGAGGTACTTGAGCGAGGCTTCTTTCTTCCAGCCGGTCGCGGCGATGAGAACGTCCGCGGGGAGCGAAGCGCCTGTGGAAAGGTGGACTGTGTGAGGAGACAGGTGACTGACGTTGGCGATGTGCACGCGGATCTTACCGGCCTTGACGAGGTCGAAGATGTTGGTCTGGTAGTTGTGGATGGAGAGACCGGATGCGATCCAGAAGGCACTGTTCCATGGCTTGAGTTTCGCGGTTTCTGGATGCGAGTCGAAGGCATGGGCTTGCACAACGTCCGAGCCGAGTTGGTGCCAGAATTTGCTTACTATCCATCGGCCTACAGCTGTACTGTGTAGCCAGCGTCGAACTTTGCCGAAGCCGTCCTCGTCACCCCAAGGACAAGGGCTGAACCAGCTCAGGAAGCGGGTGTGGAGGAGTTCCTCGGTCTTCTTCTTCAAGGGTGTGACATAGGGTGGTGCCAACCATACGGGTCCTTTACCGTCTGGTCGAATCACAAGATCGACAGTGACGCCTTCTTGTACATAAGCGTATGCGACATCAAGAGCGGACTTTGCTCCGCCGAGAATGACGGCATTCTTGGAATTCTTGAGAGTTGCGGACTGAACATAGAAGTCTTTGGCATGAAAGAACGGTGCCCCAAACTCCTTCTCCCCGGGAAAGCTCAACATATTTGGTTCTGATGTCAGTCCAGTTGCAAGAATGATCTTCTCCGTCTCGAAGCTTGTGGTTGAGCCTCCAGCTGTGGTCGATACCTTCCAGCCGCCAGTGCTGGTCGGTTCTATCGAATTGACTTTTGTTTCGAAAACAGTCCGGCTGAATACGCCGAATTTCTTCGCATAGTCTGTGAGATATCGATGAAGCGTAGCGGCAGGAATATGGTCGCCATCCTTCACGCCATAGACTTCCTCACTCATGCGGAAGTCAGGGTATTCGTAGGAGCCGGCGATATTGTTGGACTTGAGTCCTGGATAGAGGCGTTCGTTGCCCCATGTACCACCACATGACTTTGCTGATTCAATGACTAGGATGTTTTCCGATGGGTGCAATTCAAGATACGCCTTTGCACTTGCGAGACCGAACCAGCCTATGACATTGTAAGTAAGAGGTCGACGTTGATGTCCACAGTGACTGACCAGCACCCACTACCACTAGGTCATATTTCGTCTCCTTTGACGGCATTGTGTCGAAGAGATGGCGTAATGTATCTTCTTATGCTTGTGGAGAAGCAGAATAGGGTTGAAATGAGAGTGGCAAGAAGAAGTCGTTCTTTGAAAGGACACGTGCGGGATGAAAAGGCCGTTTAAGCCATCAACCACGAGCCAGCATCCGACTCTGTTCGCAGCCTGTTTTGTGGTATGCGTCTTTTTGCTTTCCCTCACTTGACTTGTCGAGATAGTGGCTTATCTCTATCGAAGCACACGAGCACAAATTGGTCTCAGTACACACCCGACAATCCGGCCCAAGCAGATGAAGCTGACATGCGACTTTACTCCCCTACAACGACGACCACTATCTCAGGGCTCTTATCGTCAAAACGTCCAGAACCCACCCGCCGCTATCGGATTCGCGCTCTATACCCGTTCTGGCATGGTCGACTGTGGAGAGAGCTCCTGTTGGCGCCAGGGACTCGGACAGAGCTCCAACCTTGTTTCGAGCTCTCCCCAGATGGTTGATCCGCTGTTCGCTCCCGACGCCCCTTACCGCTGCGGACAGGTGCACTTGCCGACACCATCCATCCGCATTTCGAATATGTCTCGCTGCATGGCAGGTACACGACTCCGCATGAGATGGACCGCTGCGAGCCGTCTGACACGTTAGAGGTCATGCACCTACGGGGTAAGCTTAAGTGCCGCAGGTGAGGTGTCGTTGAATAAAACTTTGGCACACGACGGGTCTTCTTGACGTGCCGTCCTTTGTACTTCCTGCTTTGTATAACGCATTTTCATCCAAGTACCACGGTCAATACTTACAAGATGCTCGGCAAGATTGCTCTCGAAGAGGCCTTTGCCCTTCCACGGTTCGCAGAAAGGACAGAATGGTGGGCAGGTCTCTTCGCAACAGACCCGGCAAAGCATGCCGCAGAGATTAACGATATCCGGACGAAGCGTATCGAATACATGGACAAGTACGGCGTGGGATACACAATTCTGTCCTACACAGCTCCGGGAGTGCAAGATGTTTGGGACCCCAAGGAGGCACAGGCACTCGCGGTTGAAGTCAACGATCACGTTGCGGATTCAATCAAGGATATGCCTGACCGCTTCGGAGCCTTTGCGTAAGCATGGAGAATCGCCAAAACCAGATGACAAGAACTGACCTGATCAGCACATTATCCATGCATGATCCAAAAGAGGCAGCAGATGAGCTTCGGAGATGTGTGACGAAGTATGGCTTCAAAGGTGCTTTGGTGAACGACACTCAGCGAGCCGGTGCAGACGGCGACGACATGATCTTCTACGATCAGCCTGAGTGGGACTCATTCTGGTCCGTTGTCGAAGAACTGGACGTACCATTCTACCTCCACCCTCGGAACCCTACTGGCAGCATTCACGACAAATTATGGGCGAAGAGGAAGTGGCTTATCGGACCTCCCCTCAGCTTCGCCCAAGGCGTGAGCTTACACCTTCTGGGTATGGTCACCAATGGTGTGTTTGACAGACATCCTAAGCTGCAAATCATCATTGGTCACCTTGGAGAGCATCTTCCCTTTGACCTTTGGCGTATCAACCATTGGTTCGAGGACATCAAGAAGCCACTCGGACTGGCAGCTACATGCAAGAAGACCATCTACGAGTACTTCAACCAGAACATCTGGATTACAACAAGCGGACATTTCTCGAGCCCTGCACTGCATTTGAGTATGACGGAAGTGGGAGCAGACCGCATCCTTTTCTCGATCGATTATCCCTTCGAGAATTTCCATGATGCTTGCACCTGGTTCGATGCGGTGGAGTTGAACCCTAATGACAAGCGGAAGATAGGCAAGGACAATGCAGCTAAGCTCTTGAAGCTCGGCTCATACAAGGATCAGGAGAAGTAGCTTCCATAATGATGAACATAGCTCTTTGTGCATGATATGTCCTCAAAGTCGTTGTAGGCACAGCACGCTGTAGTATAGTCTGACGATACCTGCAGGCGATGACCAAGCGGAAAGGGACGTGCTCGAGAAACTTGTACACATTCAAGCTAGACGACACTGCATTCTATGCGAAATGCGGATATCAATGTTCGTTGTATCTACCTCGACACTTGATGTGAAATGCAGACATTAATGCTCGTTGTATCTACATATGAATTCTGCCGTTGTGAATACCTCCGGTCATGGCAATATCCCCGCCGGTGGTATACGCTGATGCGTCGCTAAGGAGATAGATGACTGCTCCAGTAAGATCATTCTGTGTTCCCATCCGTCGAAGAGGAGGTGCTTCGTCCATGAAGGCAGACTCGCGCTCATTCTTGAGAGCTCGCACGACCGCCGTCTGCTCCGAAGCAATGAACCCAGGTGAGATGGTGTTCACCCGAATTCCCCATTCACCGACCTCAGATGCAAGAGCTTTGGACATCATGAGCACACCACCCTTGGAGGCATTGTACGCGGCCATTCGGTAGCCTGGAAGCACGCTGTGAGAAGTGACAGATGCCACGAGCACAATGCTCCCTCCTCGGCCCTGCTTCTTCATCTGCTTGACTGCTAGTTGAGCAGCGAAGAACGTTCCGAGAACCTTACATGGTCAGTCGGCTTTCTGAAAGGCGTCTCCGTCGCCACTCACGTTGATATGTTGAATCCTCTCCGCTTCTTGCCATGTCTGCTCGGTGAATGGCTTGTCAATTGCAATGCCAGCAGATGTGAACAGTCCATCAACGCCACCAAGGAACTCGACTGCTTTGTCAAAGCTGGACGTGAGTTCTTCCTCTTTGCTCACGTCCGTCTTGAAGTAAGCCGTCCTCACACCAAATTTCTGTGCATATGTATCGAACTCTGGCTCCGGCTTCTCCTTGATGTCGAGTACTGCAATGTTGCCACCAAATTCAGCAATCGCTCGTACGACTGCGAGACCAATGCCTTGACCTCCTCCAGTCACAACATAGTTTCGCTTTGTGAGCTCAAATTTGGGCCGGACATCCTCAAGTACGTAAGACATTGTGATGGATCTTGTTGTGCAATTGCGTCAAAGGTGAGAGCGATGCAGCGCAGGGAAAGCAGGTGTTCCGACGAATTGTGATGGTACTCAGCTTATTGACAATCTTCAAGATGACCTACACTTCCGACCAGATACTTTCAAGCTCTCCCTTAAACTTTTGCATATCGCGGAAGGTCGGTGAGCCAGTGCGTCGGGTCTGGAACAGCTTACACCACGGCGGCAGATGCACCACTTGCTTGCAACTACCAATGAGAACGTTTGCCGCTGTCTTTGCCAGATCGAATTTATCGCTGTGCACCAAAGTCGATCTCTCCCCGCCATCCGGAGCTCTGGCCCGCTCTTCGATGAACGCATCCACATCGCCACTGGAAAGCTTGTTGGCAATCGGATGTGCACTGATAACGTCGTTTACACTGCGTAAGTCATGGTCATCATTCTGTCCTAGTGCATTCGAGCATTTCAATATTACACAATCCTTGGGTCTCTTCATCAAACATACACGCATATACGGAGACGTCCTTTGCAGAATACGAACATGGCAGAGACAAATGGAGTAAACGGCACAAATGGCACGAATGGTGCCAATGGTCATAACAGCACGTTGCCACCCGTGGAGGCACTCCCCCAGCCAAAATTGACACAGCTGAGTGGCGGCAGCTCATTGCTCTTGCCACTTTCTCGCAAGGGTACAGGACCTGGACTCATTGCGGTCACACCAGAGTCATCGGCATCGAATCTGGACATCGTTGAAGGAGTGCCATCGCCTTTGATCAAATGGGCAGAGGAGAGCTTTACAGTGGTGGAGATCAAATCAGCCGCCATCCAGAAAGACGCCAGCACAGCTTTACGAGAGGCCCAGGACGCACTCTCGAATTGTTCTCAGTGTGAACCCAAGGACAAGATTGCTATTGTGGTCTACGACCATACAGTATGGGAGAATCTCACTCCTTTCCTGAATAAGGGCTCCTCCTTTGGGAGTGCTGTTGTGTATGGATCTACATCTTCTCCTCTTGGTCGGGTCGCTGTACCCACGGCTGAGCACCTTGCCGGTAAAGCCTCTGCAAAGCTAGAACGGACGACTAATTTCATCGCCTACGATTATCCTTCTGTATCTCCCTCTTTCGCTGTACCATTCCAGCCCGACTTCAACTATGCTACTGAAGCCGTCTCACATACTCGAAGTCTTACCTTCCTGAAGAAGCATCTCGGAGGACCGTACTTTGATCTGGAGGCTATCTGGGATGAGCACACCTACTATGAGTTTGAGAATCGATCCGTTGAGCACACAATGGCGACCATGGTGCAAGAACCATACGTCAACCACGTCCCGACTCTCACAGGTGGTATCGGACGAGATCGTCTCAGCGACTTTTACCAGCACCACTTCATCTTCAACAATCCCGAGGGAACAGACTTGGAGCTGATATCAAGAACTGTTGGAATCGACAGAGTAATAGACGAGTTCCTCTTCAAGCTCACACATACCCAGCAGGTAGACTGGCTGTAGGTTCACCGTCTATCATATGTGCATACGGATATCACTGACATCTTTAGACTCCCGGGCCTCCCGCCCACAAATCGCAAGCTTGAGATCCCCTTTACAGCAGTTGTGAACATCCGTGGAGACAGGCTCTATCATGAGCATATCGCATGGGATCAAGCTACAGTGTTGGCTCAATTGGGATTGCTGCCAGAGTATCTACCTTTCCCTTACCCGCTCGCCGATGGCAGCAAGCCAAAGCCGGGCAAGACCTTTCAATACCAGCTGCCGGTAGCAGGAATGGAGGGAGCGAGGAAGATGAGGGACAAGAACAGCGTCGGCAGTAACCAGATGTTTGAGTACAAGATCAGAGAAGTGTAGAGAAGCAGAATGAAATGAATCAGATCACAGTGCCTGCGGCAATATTTTAGCATCCCTCATCCGGTCAAAGGCAGTGGTGTAACCTTTCACAGTGTCGATGGTCTCGTTGAATCCCACCGCTCTCGTTTCGGCCAGATCATACTGTCTGTCAAAGTTGAACAGTTCACACACACCCTTGACAAAGTCCCAACTGTACTTCTCAAAGATACCCTCCTTGAGCCCATGTTGCTGCTCGAGCTTCTGCCAGACGTCACCGTGTTCCTTGGCGAATGCTGCAGTATTGACTGGACCACTGCCGGGTCCAACTCCCTTGAGTCCAAAGTACGACGCAAGTGCGGGCCACTTCTCGGACCAAGTCGTCACTTCACCATCTGCGGCATTGAAACTCTTGCCGCTGGGGATGTTGTTCTCGTTGAGCGAGATATGGATCTCTTGTTGGGCCAGAATATCCTGAAATGTGTCGGTGTGCTTGTTCGTCCAGCTTTTCTGCGTGCCAACAAATGGGACTTCAGCGCCCTCCCCATGGACAGCACGGTATAGGCTAAAGTAGAAGCCTAGTCCTTGTGTGATATTCATGAAGTTGGATCCAGGAGTGAAGCCGACGATAACATCAGGGCGGACTTCGTAGTAATTCCACTTCTGACCTTTGCTGAGATCAGACACAATGTCGTACTGGTTGTAGTAAAAGATGTTGTCTCCAATTGGGCTTGGGATGCGATGGGCATCAGGTTTGAGTGGTGGCTGAATCTTCACTTTGTCTGAGAATTCGACACCATAGTGTTTGCCTCCGGTCTGAAGGATGACCGCTTTGAGCGATGATCCGGCAAGTTGTGACACGGCCGAGATGGCATTACGTACGAGCACCTCGTTGATACTGACAAGTTCTGGATAGCTTGGCTTCTCGATATAGGCAGTGAAGAAGACATGGCTGACAGAAGAGATGTCCTTGATCTTGGACTTGAGGCCAGAAATGATTGAGTTAACAGAATCCGTCAAATCAATGCCACTGGCCAACTGAAGGCGCTCATCTCGTGGTAGGCCTGACTCTTCGATTGAAAGAGGTCTGTTTGTAAGGGCTGTGACCTTCGAGAAAGTATTCTTGGAGGGAAACCGTAGTGCCTGGTTGGTGATGGCCCATCCAGAGACGCCAGATGCGCCAAACACCAGCGCGTGATGATCAGGCATATTCGAAGGACTCAGATTGTTGAGGCTGCCGATAGTCTGCAGTCGTTGGTGGATTGGAAGGTGAATTCGCATGTTACAATCGAGTGGAGCTCGTGCTGTGACGTCAAATTGGAGGGGCTAGAGACCGCTTGCAGGGTTACGATGCGCAACAAAAGGGCGTCATGGCGGCACACCATATGCATTGTCTACTTTCAATGGTAAATGAATCTACGATAGCACACTCCTGGTATGTCATAACGTTTGCCGATCTGGTTTCTATTCGACTGATTTGAGCATGCGGTCCATCGGAGCCGCCCAACAGTCGTCGGAATGTCGAAGGTCCCACCCACTCTGTGTCTATTGAGACTGGTGCGCCGTTATCGTTACAGGAACCCCGATCACAAGAGTGCGAAGTGCTGCTGGGGCGGTAACCTCAAGTCCTGTCACAGTAACATCAGACTGCAATGTTGTCTAGAATGCCAAGACGGCCTTCCGCCCCCACCGGCGGCCTATTTGATAGACCCCGCTGACTCCGAACGCCATCTTTCTGGTGTCACAGTCTTTTCAGCTTCTCGTTCGAGTGCGGACATGCCGATACATCTGGCATGACCTTTCATATGCAGCTATTTAGCCGGATCTGCGGTACCTGCACATGTCTCCTGGACCCCTCCATGGGGCACAAGTGGTAGTTATATGAAGATGCCTGACTGTCGACGTTGCGGTAGGTTCTGCTTTTCCAGATTCACCAGGAAAGTGCCCCTACAATATCAGAGATATCAAGGCAATCATGCGCTTCACATGGTCCGTTATTGCTCTAGCGGCACTCGCTACGTATGCGTTGGCCGACTTGACAACCTACAACAATCCAATCATCCCTGGCTATCGACCTGATCCGAGCTGTACAGTAGCCAATGGCACCTTCTTCTGCATTTCATCAACTTTCAACAGCTTTCCAGGCCTACCCATATATGCGAGCAAAGACCTCATCAATTGGAGGCATGTCAGCAATGCTATACACAAGGAAGAGCAAGTCCCAGAGTATTCACAGATTCGAGGACAACAGGAAGGGATATATGCCCCTACTCTGCGTTATCGGGACGGCACCTTCTACGTGATTGTAACGTTCATGGGAGCAGCCGATAGTCCATTTAACTTCTTCTTCACCTCGACAAATCCGCTAGATCCAGAGTCCTGGGGACAGCCGGTCAAGTTCCGGAACAATGAGCTGGGGTCATTCGACCCCGACATCTTTTGGGACGATGACGGACAAGTATATGTGACTGTGCACGTCTTTGACATTGTCGGAAACAATCAGTATCCTGTCAATATCAGCACTGGAGCATATGGGGACAACTACAATCTCTGGAATGGTACAGGAGGCGTATGGCCAGAAGGTCCTCACATGTACCGCAAAGATGACTGGTACTACCTTCTGATCGCTGAAGGCGGCACTGGCCCCGATCATTCCGCCACAATAGCCCGCTCCAGGGATTTGAAAGGACCGTATGAAGCCTACGTGAACAACCCCATCCTTACAAATCGTGGCACAAGCGAGTATTTCCAATGTGTAGGTCACGCCGACCTCTTCCAAGACACTGCTGGCAACTGGTGGGGTGTTGCTCTTTCAGTTCGCACACCCCGAACTCGCAACTCCACGCCCATGGGACGAGAGACAGTACTGTTCCCAGTCACATGGGCGGAAGGTGAATGGCCGGTCTGTACGCCAGTTCGGGGAACGATGACAGGTCCACTACCTCGGGCTTCGCGCGACATTGCTGGTACTGGTCCTTGGGTCAAGGATGGCGACGACTACAATTTCACATCCTCCGTCCTTCCATTGCATTTCACACACTTTCGTCTTCCGCCCGTCGATCTCTACACCATTCAAGAGGGGAGCTTGATCGTCAATCCCTCAACGGCCAACCTCACTGGCGGAGCTACCTTTGATCCTAATAATGACCGCATAGCCTTCATCGGGAGAAGACAAACGGATACGTTGTTCACGTACAGTGTTGATATTGACTTTGCTCCATCAGTGGAAGGTGAAGAGGCGGGCGTGACACTTTTTTTGACCCAGACTCAACACGCTGATCTGGGTATAGTATATCTGAATGGGAAGAAGCAGCTGCGATTCCGTATCACTGCGATAGGAGCAGATCGAGCCACGAACGATCCAGCAGGGTATGAGAGCATTGTTGACCTGCCTATTGGATCCGAAGAGGGGAGCATAGGATTGCGAATCCAGGCAGTGAGCGAGACAACATATGAATTTGGGGTTGCTGTAAGCGCTGGGGATGTTGCGGTGGTGGGTACGGCGAACTCGACACTAGTCAGCGGTGGAGACGGATCCTTCATTGGTAAGTGAGCTTGACGAACAATCAACTTGATATAGGACTAATATATGCAGGCTCTTTTGTAGGCATTTTTGCAACAAGCAATGGCGGAGACGGAACGACCAAAGCGACAATCAACAGATGGACTTACCAGGGCCAAGGACAAGGCATCGATCATGACACAATCATTCCTTCGTGAATTCGACTCGGCGAACGAATAATCATTGGTATATAAAATATGGTATACGCTATGCTGAACGACTTTCCTCAAACTTCGCAGACACGTCAGCGAACATATCATACCCATTCAGCTCCGCTACCGTCAATTTGTTGCTTTCGTCGATGACCTTGTAGTGTTTACTGTCCGTCTTGTCCGTGAATCCAATACGCTCATGGATGTTGAACATTGCTCTTATCGAAGCTTGCTGCACACGGGTGGCACGAGGCTTTCGGACCGTCTGGTAGACCTCAAGGGCTTCTCGAATATCTCCGTTGAAATTCTGTTCACTGAAGACAATGCCGAGACAGGCTGCGTCCTCAATGGCCATGCAGGCTCCTTGGCTTTGATGGGGCATCATCTGTTCGGTGTTAGCACTTCGCCTGGCCTCGACGTCCTGACAACATACCGGATGTGCAGCGTCACCCAACACACAAGCCAGCCCCTTTTGCCAATGCGGATATGGCTCATGCATCCAAAGCTTCCATGGCCGAATCTCCTTTCCGATCGCGAGGTGCTTGAAGACACCCTTGTCCAGATCAGGATAGGGAGATAACAGCTCTTCCGTTGAGGCGTCGCTGTTCCAGTTCTGTGATGAGTAGTCGTGGACGTCTCGAGGGAAGAAGCAGTAGTAGCTGAGCAGGCTACCACCGTTACAGGGCGAGAGGACAATCTTGTTCCACTCCTCGTGTCCACCCCAGTACTCCAAGGCCTCATTTTGTGAATAGTCGATAAGGCCCATACGGACTGCCTCTTCAGTTGTGACGTTGGCGTGTAGACAGCTCTGTGGTGCAGGCTTCTTGACCGGCTCAATGCCAATGATCTTTCGCACAGCTGAGCCGATACCGTCGGCGCCGATAATTACTTCATGCTGAACCTTGACACCATTCTCAAACTCGATCACGCCAGTCTCGAGGTCGACATCCTTGCATTTGTGATTGACAATGAGCTTAGCTGGGGTGCCTTTGCCTTCTCCAGTGGCTGCCTCGAGCAGGATCCGGTGCATGTATTGCCGATGGAACATGTTGTATGCCTGTAATTGTCAGCGGAGCACTAAAGAGGAGCTATACTCCACTCACGTATCCCCATTTCTCCTCATAGTCACTGAGATCGAACACGCTGACTGGCTCGCCTGTCTGCCAGTCGCGGTTGATGAGTTTCTTCAAGACCACAGGATCACCCTTTGCAACGTCGACATCCCATTCATGCAGCCATCTTGTACCATTTGCTGCGCATGATACAGAAGCTCCTACTTCGCCAGCAAAGTCCGCGCGTTCGTATATGGTGACCTTGTGACCGTTTCGTCGAAGGGCGAGTGCAACACACTGACCGCCGATTCCACCTCCAATGACCGCAATGTCTAGACTTCTCCAACCACTTTGTGCAGGCATGTTGTGATAGTGGACGTGGATTAGGCAGTGCCAATGGCCTTGTACAGGAGACTTGATCTGAAATGAAATAGACGGCGTGATATACAGACTTCTAGACCATCAGATCGGAATATCAGCACTTCATAGATATCATCGATCTCACGTGTCACCAAGCTCTAGCCGTGACTATGCCGCCTGGAACCTTGCGGTACGGATTGATCCATCCATCGTTGTGTCTGACATCGGCCAAACATCCCTCTTCCGACAGATCGTTCAAGGAGTACCTCTTTCCCGACATCACGAGTCGGCTGCGGACCTGTGGCAGCGGAGATAGACCTTGACAAGATGATACAGGCTGAGTTGACACATGACTTTGATCTTACCGACAATCCAGATAAGTCGCGACTTAGTGGTCGGTGATGGAAGCTACCTCGCCAGAGTCGAGATGACGTTTCTTTGCAGGGACCTGTCGGATAGTGCACTATCCGCCCCCACCCTCCACCGTTTCTTTGGCCTCACACCTTTCCACATCAAACACATCCCTGGCTGTACCGTCGTCGGATCTCAGACGACATTCCCAGGCCTCCGAGGGCCCATGCTGTCGTCTTGTGTATCGGAGTGAGCGTGTTGGTGTGATCCGATTAGATCCGATCTGAACGTGTGGGCAATCATCACTGGCCTCACAACATGTACCCCGGTCTGGGAAGTATGCTGCAGATGTCTTGTGCACGCTTGAATATGGCCCTCAGGTACGCCAGCCATGTACGATAGCACCATGTCGGAGAGACCATTATATACACAACAACAATTGCAGGAATATTTCGGCTACGTCGGTTTCTCCAAGGGTGACCAAGATGTCATCGCGGGCAATGGGAACATCGCAGATCGTCTGGAGTCTCTGGCAAGACTCATCAGAATGCAAATGAGCAATATACCCTTCGAAAACCTCGACATCCATTACTCGAATCACCACAGCGTATCCTTGGACGTTGGACACCTTTACGATAAATTCGTTCGACGAAAGGATGGAAGAGGTGGATATTGCATGGAGAATAATACATTCTTCGGGACTGTTCTACGATCATTGGGCTTTGATGTCATGGCATGTGGAGGCAGAGTGACAGATGTTGCTGCCGCCATGAAGCCTCACGCAAAGTCGAGCTCGGTGAGCTTTCGCAGCTGGTAAGGATAGACCTTGGAGAATCATATCTCTCACTAATCTATCACAGGGGTCATATGGTCAATATTGTCACCATAGCCGACGAGAGGTACCTAATTGATGTTGGATTTGGCAACAATGCTCCTACCTTTGCAGTCCCACTTATGGACGGCTTTACTAGTCTGAACACTGGGAACGAAAATGGTGGTAGCTATCTACGTCTCACCCGGGAGCATATTCCAGACAACACACACCGTGGGACTGCGCAGCTGTTATGGGTATACAGTGTTCGATTTAGCACATCCGGGCCCTGGATACCATGTTACTGCTTTTCAGAAATCGAATTTCTGCCGGCCGACTTTGAAGTAATGAGCTATTTCGTAAGCACAAACCCACGGTCGTGGTTTACACAAAATATCGTCTGTTCTAGACTCCTCCTGGATGATACTTCGGATATGGTCATCGGCGATGTCACTTTGTCCAATTCGATTATGAAAGAGCGGAGATATGGAAAAAGCAAGGTCGTACTTCGATGTCAGACCGAGGAGGACCGCATCCGCGGCTTGCAAGATCTACTTGGAGTATGGCTGCAGCAGAACGAATGCAGGGCGATATGCGGTCTGCAGACAGCTTTGCCAGCAACTTGAGATAATTCCCTCAGCTCGTGGTGTATGAGTGATCGACAATTTGATCCGAGAAGGAATCTTGCGGCGCAGGGTCGTTTTTGTCAACGCCTCACGCCCGACTGGTCGAAAGTGCATCGTCCGGGTGCTGACTCCGGGGGATCCATGCCCAGGTACTGGTTAAACTTTGACGGTTTCTGGTTGAAAGCGGGGGCGTTGGCCAGGGCAAACGCGTTCCCCTCGTCTGCTTATCTCGCCCTAAACCTGTTTGTCCTGTCGGTCTCAGAAGCGTTGATAAAGGTCAAGCCATGCACGACTGATCTCTTGGTCTTGTAAATATGTAGAGGCCCGGACGATGCTTCTTGACTTGTTTTCTGACTTTAACTCTATCTACATAACATAATGCCTCGGCCAAAAGTAGCCCCAGATAAGAGGCTCCGAGCTGCGGAAGCTTGCACCTATTGCCAGTCAACCAAGAAACGATGCAGTTCTATTGTCCCTTGCAGCAATTGCATTCGCAAGGGCCGAGCTCATGAATGTACGCTGGCAAAAGGCAAGCCAGATGGCCATGCGCCGATTGCAAAGACGGCCTCACAGCAGCGGCCACGTCCTCGAGCTCCCTCGAGCCTTACAGTCGCTCCGGTCGACTCGCTCATCTCCAATGGCTCGCTCTCTCCTTCGGCGACGGTTACAACTACGACAAGTCAGACGAGACATTCGGTGACAGCTGGTATACCTTCCCCAGACGCTTCACACAAGACACAGCCAAGGATCCTACAAGGCGCACAGGGTGAAAGAGGTAGGGACACCATTCTCCAACAGAGAGGACGGATTGCTCATGGTCGACAGTGTACATTGGAGGTTCAGCTTCCTTGTCATTCCTCCAGTTCATAAGAGACACAGTCTCTCAGTATGTCGGCCCTTCAGCTTTCTCCAACGATACCAGGATTGGTACCATGCACGAAGATACGTCCGTCCAGACGCCGCTGTCCCCTTTCATGGAAGACAGCCTGAGTATGGAGCAAAAGTTGGGACTCGTCGATGTATACCTTAAAGCTGTAAGCAATTATGAGATCGGTAGCTTGGGATCTCGCTAATGGATTGTTCTTAGACAAGTGGGCTTGTCGATGTGCTCACGCGAGCAGAGGCGGCGCAGCTTATTCGAGACCATGACAGGCCTGAGATGCAGCACAATGCTTGCAAGGGAGCCATGGCAGATCTAGTACTTGCCATTGGTGCTCAGTGCTCGAAGCTCGACCCGTCCTTGGTTGAGGTCGAAAAGTTCTTCTTCAATCGTGGACAACAACGGGCGTTCTCCACTATGCTCAGAAATCCAAGCATCGAGATGATCGCAGTCTTCTTGCTCATGTCCTTCTACATGCTTGGAGCTTGCCACAGGAACGCGGCATCCATGTATCTAGGGGTAGCATCAAGAGCTGCGACCGTCCTTGGCTTGCAACATCAGGATGCTTATCTATCTGTGACAAATGAAGAAAGACAGCAGCAGTGAGTAGCCATATGGTATTGCTATTTTCCTATCTGGTTCTGACATCTGTAGACTGCGGACATGGATGAGTTTACGCATACTTGACCTTTTGGTTTCTGCAATCCTTGCGAGACCATCATCAGCTCCTGCTGCTGGTAGTTCGGATAACCTTTTTGCTCTACTCGAAAGCGACAACGACGATCGCAGAGATCTGGTCGCTCAGTATAGCCTGGTGAAGATCATCGATCAGATTGTCGACAAGGTGTATGGTCAGAAAGGCGTGTCGCCGGCAACAGCTGAGGCATTCCTTGACCATTTGAAGAAGTGGAGTGATGCACTGCCAGAAGGACTGCAGAGTCAAGGCATGATGGTGAATCACCAAAACCCTGCAAAGACTCTGTCGAGCTTGCACTTGGCATGTACATACTACTTTGCAGTGACGCTCGCGACACGGCCATTTCTCATCAACACGCTCACCGCGCGAATGGCGAGACTGAGCAATGGGGTTCCAAATGGATTCGCTGTCCAGGAGCACCCAGTTCACGCAGAACTGGCGTCAGTCTGCGTCGACTCTGCTGTGTGGATGATCAGGGCATGCTTGGAGGCCAATAGATCGGACCTTCTACTTGCCAACATGCAGCTCATGAAGTACGTTGCGTCCACCACATATAGCACTGCCAATACTGACCGCGAGTAGGGCTTTCGTGTTTGCGGCAGCATTAATCCTCGGCTTCTCCCTCTTCGCCCAGCTCGAAGTCGACCTGGAGACCGACGCCATGTTTGCGGGCGCTCGAGACATTCTGCAATCGTTCTCCGCCCGCTCATCGCAGGCAGCGCATTATTATGAGATACTTTCTTCACTGACACAGACCATTCATCGCCAGCGACAGCAATTCGCCATGCAATCACGGCGAAGGAGCAACGCATATGTGGGTCAGCTCTTCAAGACTGCGGAGCCAGAGCCCCCACCTCAGCTAGATCAGACCTTGGCAGAGTCGAGTACCGATGACATCAACAGCCTCATCAACACTGCCAAATTCAGCGATCTGGATATGTGGATGCAGAATCAACCCATTTTCAACAACCTTCCGGAGTCGACGGACATGGTTGGTGCAGATCTATTGGGTTGGGATAGCCTCGATCTGGGATTGTGGGACAATTTCCCCTACATGAATCAGCCCAATTGATCACCGGGTACAAAGCAGTGACGAAGTCATGATCATGAGATACGAGATGTATCGATAAATTTGAACCATAATACCAATTCACATTCCAAGATTTGGACACAACAATATCGTGCAAGCATTCCATTGTGTAGCGACAGTACAGTACGAAATATCGACGGCTCCTTAATGTACAATACCAATCGAAGCAGTATAACCTCTGCCTTTCAGTGCTCATATGATCCTATCCATGATGACCTCCTTGTTTGGTGCAAAGTTCTGTCGTGGATGTGTTCGTCTAGAGAGGCTCGTTGCAGAGTAGGGCCTGGCCGAGCTGTATGACAGTCAGGGAAACTTGAACTGTATGATATGAACACCACGACTTACGATAGGCAGAGCGCAGCAGCGGGCCTGCTGGCCCTCGGCGGCGCAGATATCCCTAAAGTTCTCGGCAGAAGTAGGGACCTGAGGAGCTGGACAAAGGTCAGTAGGGAACCGAGGTATATTGCAGGGGCGGCACTCACGCTGAGTGCAGTCGAGGATGGCTACACCAAGGACATCGGTAGCACAGCACTGTGCGTTGCCGTATGTGCCCAAGCAGACGGGCAGAGCTTGACGAGGAGACAGCTCAGCAGGAGCAGCGACTGCTACAGAGGCAGCGCCCAAGAGGGTGGTGATGATGGTGGTGAAAAGCATATTGATTGTTGAGAGGAAGTTGGGATAGATGCTGTCGGAGTCGTAGTGGTAGTAGAGTAGATATCAGAAGAGCTTGAATAGGGAAGGAGACAGGTGGGAAACATGGATGGCTTTATACCTTGCCAGCACGAAACTTACCATCTAGCATCGCATCCTTGTCTTCTGCCAGCAAGACGCTTCCCCGGTCCCTCTCGTCCCTCAACCGGCTTATGGCATGCTGACCGAGAGCCATCTCCCTCATCACTCGCATGCTCCTTCCCATCTCGCGTCGAAGATGGTCGATCTCCTCACGATCAAGTATGACAACGACCACATTGTGGTACTCTAGCATGTCTGGTGGCCATTGTTCCCTCGAAATGGTCACCCCTGTGGCGGCGACCATGTCCCTGCCGGCAAGGATAAGCATGTAACTACACGTACTGCAGGTCTGAGCGCTGAAGATCCCGGGAAAGACTGCCTCAGACACTCAGTAGTCAGGTACAAGAGTACTTTGACAGCAGCGATGCCGGCCGCGAGACGTAGGACAAGATCGCTTAAGGGGTACCACTGGGTTGTCGTCGTGACTGAGTTTGCACCATCCGAGGCTTGACGTCTGGAGGCGGCTCTGTCAAGTATACCCGTGCAGGGGTAAGGCCTTGTGTCCGGTGGCCGTGCATTCGGTCTCTTGGTCGTGGTCGTGCACTAGAGACGTCATGTTGGGCGGTGACAGGTCCGCAGCGGCACGAGTGGCCGTGCAATGGCTGACGCAGGGTGCAGGTCTGGCGGTATCAACATGCGAGTCAGAAATGCGAACACAGATCGACAGGGAGAAAACTTGTCGCCTTACCGACGATCATGACGATCTGCCCAAATCCCTGATCTTTGACAGCTGGATATACCCTGCGCCAGTGTCCACTAGGAACGCGACAAGACAAAATTGCTGTCCAATGAGATATCGTAGCCAGCATCTTTTCTACGATCATCATAGTCACTGCGACTTCGTCGATGATCAATCGCTTGGACCTGCTGTAGACACGTTCATGACGCTGATCGAAGGAGCCGCTTGTATAGGATCGACCAGATACTGACACTTCAACCAGGCCAGGTGTTTGTACCTGCCTTTGTCGCTTGACGTTGCCTCGGCGAGAGTGTCAAGTTCTGAGACACAGATCAACCTCAACGAGAGGAGCTTGGTTGCGAGAAGAGAATGTCATTTCGGGTGAACGGCTCAATCGACGGCGAACCAACACGACCTTGACACGTCCACGCGAGCCTCGAAAAAGCCCACAGTTTCGACCTTGACTTCCTGGCAAGTTCTCGGTCACAGACCTGGTGGCAAACGGTAACATCCAGTGAGCATTGTCCCTGCCTTGTTCTTTGGCGATGGGGATCCCACAACGGGTTTTGCGGTCGGCCCGCATGTATCATAGGTGCACGCTCATAACTTGTTCCTCTGCTGGTCGGGGCACGATTACGTGCAAGGCAAGTAAAGAGGCTCTCTGGAACGCTTCTTGGAAACACAAACCACTGCGATCAATAGTGAGGCAGATGATGAATCGACAGGGCCAGGGTTGGGGCTTCGGTTCGGCTCCACAATGCAGAGACTGCCCAACGGTGCTGAAACCAGCCCCAGCTCCCATCGGCTTTTCTTCCGCATCAGACAACCACTCCATCCTCTCATCGTGTGACCAGTTCATCTCTTGCATCACCTGATTGGCGAGTACTGTCGTAAGTACCCCGGACAGCAGGCGGAATGGCCGGATGCATCTTATGGTACCTTTGAACGTTCTCCAGATGAACCCCAGACCGTGGCGTTCGACCTGACTCTTTCATCTCACGCTCTGCGGCGACCTCATCATCTCGCACTCGTTTCTCCCAGCACGGTGTTGTCTCTCGCCGTGTTCATGTATGAATGAATGACGGCATCAAGCGACCGAAATGACGCAGAATAGCGATGCCGAGAGAGAACACTTCTGCAACATCTGCCAAACCACGTTCCAGAGACGTGAGCACTATCAGAGGCATATCCGGACTCATACCAAAGAGCGACCTTTCTCTTGCACTGAATGTAAGCAGAGTTTTGGTAGAGTGTAAGCAGAGAGCAAACCCTTAAACTTCAACCGATGACCAATGATGGGACAGTGACTCTCTCGCCCGTCATTACAGCACATTACATGCAGATCCGCTCGAGACGGAAGCTTCTGGTCAGCGCAATGAGCGCAGACGAGTGTCTCGAGCCTGCAAGCCCTGCTCCAATTCCAAAGTGCGATGCGACGGACAACATCCCTGCCAGCGTTGCTGTCAACAGGGCGTCGAATGCCACTACAGCAAGAACAGCGGAAAACGTCGACTCAGCTCTCGAGGGCCTGCCCGTTCGTCGAAAAAGTCCGTCGCAAAGGCGTCACGTAGCGACACCTCGATTCGAGACGATGAGGAATATGAGGTGGACGAATCCGAACCGATCAATCCTCCGGTAGTCCCACAGCAGCCCACGCCCTCTTCCTCGGTCATGGCAGCAGTATCCACACATAACCCGGCTCCGGTACAGAGTATGATGGATCCCACAGACCTTCAAGGCTCCGAGGATCCGCTTTACCACCATGCGAATATGTCTAGATCCTTCTTCGGACCGTTCTTTGGCGAGCCTTTTGGTCCCGATGAATGGTTGGCCGTAGAAGACTTCAACGCTGATCTAATACCAACGGACTTTGCTATCGGTGTCGACCTTGGGCCCGGCCCCCAATGTGATACTTTTGCTGGTGTGCTAGGCACACAGGATGCACAAGTCCAGGCTGCACAACGTCAACTGCCCTTGTCTCCTCATGCTGAGGGCCAGGCCGATGCTTTTGAGTCAGGCACTCACACACCTTCTGACCCTGATGGAATTCGACCAAGGAAGTACTACGCCTCCGCAATTGAGTTTGATGCACAGCTCATATTTCCGGATCTGCGCAAGGCGTCACTGGCTGACATTGACGACGAGGACTTTGCACATGTCGAAGCTATTGATGACACGCTATCTAAGAGAGTGTTTGAACTCGCAGAGAGCCTTCAGAACAAGCCAAGTTTCCCTCGCTTTCTGGACCTGCGACCTCCACCGGCCTCGGTCCTCAATGCTTGGGTACAAGTGTATTTTGAGAATTTTCATCCGATCTTTCCATTCCTTCACAAAGCGTCCTTTGTTCCTTCCAAGACTCACTGGCTGCTCATGTTCGCCGTTTCAGCTATTGGCGCTCATTTCTCCAAAATACCAGATGCACAAGCATGTTCAAGAGCTATGCATGAAGTTATCCGTCGGCAGACATTACACTTGGTAGGCAATATCACTCATTCGGCAAGGAACTTATGCTAACGATTACACTAGTGCGAAATCGATAACAGCAATGGCCGAACTTTATGGATGACTCAAACGATTCTCCTTAATCAGATCGGCCTGATGTACTGCGGCGAGCGACGAGGACTGGAAATAGCCGAGTTATATCAAGGTCTTACGGTAACACTGGCACGAAGACTGGGCCTATTCCCTCGACAACAAGCAGCACATCGACGACCACCGCTGCCATCTCGCAATACTAGCCAATCTTGGGATCACACGGTGATGAGTGAGCTGCGTCATCGCACTGCGTATGCAACTTGGGTAAGTGGATGCATCTCGCATCCCGTCATGCTTTTCTCACTGAATACTCTCAGCTGGTTGACGGTGCGCTTGCGGTCGACTTTGAATTGTCGCCGCTGATGCGAGCTGCCGAGCTTACTATACCTTTGCCGCAAGCAGAATCGCGCTGGGAATCCAATGATGCTGGTAGTTGGGCGTCTTATTCTGTCGCCGCTGGTATGTGCTGCCAAAAAGTTTCAGGGATATATGCAGGACTAACGGGTCAAGCAGAGCATGGAGAGCGTCTCACAATGTCAGACGTGATGTCACACAATGATTGGAAAGCGGCTTGGCAAAAGTCTGGAACTTTAGGCCGCTATGCCATAATTCAGTGTCTGTCGACAAGGTCCAGATCAGAGACCAACCTCTCAGAGCAATTCTTGTGCGACCAGCAGATCTCTGAGACTCTGACGTCGTTGCTGGATCTGGTAGAGAGCCAAGAGACCTCGTCGTCTTTACTGGATCTTCGAGCATTGATCCCGCATAAATTCATGCTGACGATGGCTTTGGCAAATGCAGACTTGCCGCCGGATAGTCTGAGTGCCATCCTCCTAGATAGCATTTACGGTCGGATGTTCCCAAGTGCTTGGGATGAAATCGCTCAGAGATGGCTTCAGAGTCCTTCGCAAGGACGATTGGCAGTCTTTTACGCCGCCAGGACCTTTCAGCTTATCAAGGCTTCCCGATGTGCCCACTTCTCAGCACCAGTCTACGCCTTACGAGCCACCCTGATACTATGGTTGTATTCGACCATAGCCTCATCTTGCCCAACGCTGCTGTCCGCCAAAGGAAGCCCTGTTCTGATCGGCCACCGCCGTCTTGTGGAGATGAGCGATGTTGCGTGGATCGAAAAGGGCTGGAGTAGAGTCAAGCTTCCTGCTATAGGCAACTTGATTTCAGAACAAGGTCGGTACAAACTTCTGGAGGAAGCGACTGCAACACTGCACTCTTTGAGAGCGTGGGGGATTAGCTTAACATATGCCGAGCTGGTAAAGCGCCTCATTAGCGCAACCATACCCCATATGGCTACGAACCTGCATAAGACGGATGACTGAGTACTACTACTGGTCATGGTTTATTTTTGTCTGAGAAATTTGGTGTCAGGATAACCTCAGATGAAGTCCATGCTGAGCTTACAATCGTTCCGCTGAGCGGATTATGACCTCAACCTGTCTTTAATGGCTTAAGCGGGACAGACCGTCGAATGCCACTGAGTAGTATACCCCATTTCATTTGCCGATATCATCCGGCTCCACAACATCTCTGTTACTAGTAGCATTGGCCCTCAGATATTGTGTGGTCCGGCGGATCCTTGTGATGATAGACGCTCATCGCGGACAGTCTGCTAAGACCGGATTCCTTGATCACTCCATTTCGTTGACTTGAGGCTCGCTGCATGGGCGAACGTGGAAGTAAATCGGACGGAGTAAGGATTAAGAATTTATCGATCTGAAGCCGATATGGGCATCTCACCTGGAGCACCTAGCCGACGCATAGTGACTGGCCACCTCAATGACAAGTCTGTTGTAATCGAAGACGAAAATCTCGACCTCATACACGGGTTCGGGTCCAATGCCAGAACGATTTGGTCGACATCGCAGCATCCGGCTGAGCTCCATGATACTGTGCCCAAAGAGCTGTCTGTAAAGATGTACACCAAAGGCTCATTGATTCGAGTCGTCGACTTTCCAGCCAAAAGTCAAGGTCATAATCATCGGACAGCATCCCTGGACTACGCCATCGTCCTTGATGGCGAGCTGGAGCTGTTGTTGGAGGATGGGTCGAAGACAGTCTGCCGAGCGGGAGATATTGCAGTGCAACAAGCAGTGAGTGGATCCCTCTGTGCTACGCTTGCATGAGGCTTAATATGATGACAGACTATGCATCAATGGAACAACGTCACCGACAAACCTGCTCGTATCGCATTCATCCTGATGCCGTCAGAGAAGCCAGTGCTGAACGGAGTAGTAGTCGGCGAAGCGGGCGTACCTCAGCAGTTTCTGCCCGACTGATTGCTGGAGTAGGAGTATTGCAAGATAGGACAGTGTACGTAGACAAGTATGTCATTCTACAATCTCTGCGATCTCTGTGATCATTTGTCTGCCGTTCATCTCTTGAATCTTGGTGATGATGAAGAACGTGGATTGCCATTCCCTGCCGGTTGTCTTGTCCTTGTTCAGAATAGCACTGTGGTTCCCAACGACACCGTTGCCATGTTCGTCTTCCCAGCATGAGAGCTCGTCATCGCGCACAACTGACGTGTGGAAACTCTCGCGTGCTCCCATGATGATTCTGCGGTATGACTGGAAACCGTGGTCATCCAAATTTTTCCTACAATTCGTCAGAGCTGCCGCACGTCATGGACGGTCTCGTACCTGACGCGCAGGTCCGTGGACATGTATTGATCGAAGCATCTGGATGCGAATTGATCATTAGAGTGGTAGTAGATATTGTCCAGTACTCGGGAAAGGAATCGATGAACGGATCTTGTCGGGTCCCCATTTATCTGTCTTGCGAGTGCAGACCATATGCCACTAGATGAAAACAGTGTCTTGTTATATGATGGCACGGTGTTTGTCACGGAGTAATTTACCGCCCGATTATCAGGGCACAACTTCTTCGTCCCCTGAACCGGGCCACTTTCTTGTTCAGCAAGGTCACCACCTACATCGCATGTTCAGCAATGCTCGTATTATGAAGAGCGGCAGACGAGGTAAACTGCTGAGTGCATGCAAGAGTCGAAGTGCCTCAAAATTTGGTTGGGAGACATAATCGACCAGCATCATAGAGCACAAGTTGGACATAAGCAGGTCGCCAAGAATGTCGTCACTGTGGGCCGGGGACGTGGTGATGACCCGGTCCCCGTTCTTCATTGAATTGGAACATCCTCTGCGACTTTCCAGTATATTTGCACTATATCACAAATCTAGACGACTCCGCATGTCCTGATACATGATCGATATCTTTCTTGCGGGATGCGCATAGAGAACGTCGTCATGACGGGTTCTGCTCGATTGCCCTTGTCACGAGGTCCCTAGACTGGTCAGCATCGTCAAATGGCAACAAAGGGCATCTCTCACGTATCCATGTATGCTCTGACGACTTTAATCTTGTTGTTTTGGTCGAATTGTAAGACCCAGGAGTACTCATTGGTGAAGGGCAAGCCATTCTTACAGCTGGTGTCGACCGCCTTCAGCTCCACCGCCGCCTGATTTCCACTGGCTATCACGTTCTGGACTACCAGCTTTAATGGAGAAGCCCAGGTCGAGGACAATGCTTTTGTACCCGTATGAAACTCTTGAAGAGACTGGTAGTGTCCGGAAATCTTGCAGAAGGTACCTTCACACAAGTTAGCCGTAATGGTCGCATCACCATGCTTCTGCGGCAGGTCCTCACCCTTGACAGTCCAGTCAACATCAGGCCTTATGTTTTCAAAGAAGCTTGGCATATCTCCCCTTTCGATTGGCGCGAAGATAGCGCGGACTTCTGCTTCTGTCGGCATCGTGGCTATGGAAACGTTCGGATCTCTCGTGAATGTGTTTAATCCAAGCTGGAAACTTGGAGTTATGATCCAGCCATCCACGCCTGATATCTCGCTTTCAGTCCGCACGCTCGATGCTGGCATTTTGCCCACAATCATATCTCAGGAATGGTTTTCCCCACCATTCGTTGTGGGGCCGAGACACAGTTGACGGAACAATCTGTCCGGAAACGTTGCATAGATCTGTTTCATGGTCTAGCGCTATAGCGATGAAGTCACCAAGATCGCCGAATATAGAGACTGGGCGGCTTGCGGTCCTATCCACTGGTCATTCACCGCTGTACTCGGGCATCGACACAACGCAATGCCTCTCAAAATCATCATTGTTGGTGCCGGGCTGGCAGGACTTGGGGCGGCGATTGACCTGGTCCGAAATGGTCACGACGTTGAGGTGACTGTGTTCTGTTCACCCCGTGAGAACTGCACTTACCTGTGACCATCAGATTTTTGAACAATCATCTTTCATGAATGAGGTCGGAGCTGCAATTCATGTTGCTCCCAACGCGAGTCGGATCCTGAAGCAGTGGGGATGTACGAGAGGAGGCCTGCAACCAGTGGATTGCAAGTACTTGTCGCTGTATGATTCTGAGGGACAACACATATTTACCCCTGTGGTATGCCGCCCCGTATGTCAAACAGAACTACCTGAATGACAATATCCCAGGAGACTGTGAAGCTGAACCGGGAGCTCCATATCGACGATGATTGGTGGTTGACCCACAGAGTCGATCTACACAACGAACTACGAAGGCTCGTCGAAAAAGGCTACAACGGTAGGCGAGCCACCATTCATCTGCGAAGCAAAGTCTCGCAAGTAGTGAGTCGTTTTGGCGATAGCATGCCTCCTCAAAGACTGATTTTGCGACAGAACGCTAATCGAGGGGAGATCATCACTGCTGATGGGGCCTTACACACCGCAGATCTTATCGTCGGAGCAGACGGCGTTCATGTAAGTTCTAGGATAGTCAATAGCAACAATGCTAACATTTATAGTCGAAATCTGTTGTTGCTTTGGCCGGTGTCGAGCTCGAACGTCAAAGTACAATGCAAAATTGCTTTCGATTTCTTATCCCCACGGAAACTTTACGAAAAGACCCGCTCACGGCCGAGCTGGTTCAGAAAGCTGGCTTGCTACAAGGATGCAGTAGCTTCAACGGTCGCGCAAAACGCATGGTGGTCTATCCATGCCGCGAGGGAGAGCTCCTCAATTGTGCAGCTATCTATGGTACAGAGTCGCAAGACCTATCCAACGAGTCATCCTGGCTAGCATCTGGCAATACAACGGACCTGCTCGAGATCTTCCGAGACTTTAGCCCAGCACTTCGTAAGTTGTGTGAGTACGGCGAGGATGTTAAGCTGTGGAGTCTGGCATCGAGAACTGCCCCCAAGGTCTTCTACAAAGACAGATTGGTTCTCATTGGCGATGCCGCTCACCCAACTTTACCCCGTAAGTCGCACAGCCAAACGGTATGGATTTCTATGCTTATATAAATCTAGATCAGGGTCAAGGTGGTGCTCAGTCTTTCGAAGATGCTGCAGCCCTAGGAGCTCTACTAACATCAGACACGACTGTAATCGACCTTCCCCGGAAATTGCAGTTATTCAATCAGATACGATACGACCGGGCTATCACAGTCATGTACATGTCACGGGTGGAAAATGAACGACGTCACGAGATGCTGGATGATCTGAGGCAATTCGTACCCGAGGCAACTGTTCCGGAGAACATGTTCGCGTACACATGGGAATCATTCCCGGTCAAGCAAGCAAAGGATCTCCTTGCTGCCGATGCAAAGCGTGACGCACATGACTCTGTGCTGGAGTCAAATCGCTGAAAAATACCTATGTACTTAGCAGAACACAGCTCGTCACCATTTCCCAAGTGCACGGTTGATTCGACCTTCTAGCCATAATACTGACTACCAGATCTACTGACTTCCCCACTGGTTCGGGCTCTGTGGAGAAAACGTCTTGAATCCCGGCGGACGAAGACCACATACACAAATGCTACAGGGTTGATGTCGGAGCACTTCCGCATCGTGGACTCGGAAGCTTGTGGCGATGAATTCCTCCGTCGTCCGGACGGCAGACTCTGCCCACAAACGAAGAAGAGCCCGTGAAGTCATGGCGCTTGGTAGATATGCTGCTGTAGTTGGTCTTGCATGCGCTACTACGACACTACTGCACAGTTGCGATCATGAGTAAAAATCAGTCAAATTTCAAGGTCGATGATGAGACTATCCCTGCCGCGAGCGGCCATGTTAAGCGCGGTTTCAAAGGCTACGACCCTGCCGAGCTGTCAGATGAGGTCGAAGAATGGCCCGTCGCGATTATCGGCTCGAGTATGGTAGGCAAGATGCTCGGCTTGCTTCTCGGATATCACGGTATCAGATCGATCTCATTCGACTTGCATCCTGCTTCCGCAACGCATCCTCGTGCTGCTGGCCTCAATTACCGGACAAGCGAGATTCTGCGTCAGCTGGGCCTGGAAGATTTTACGCTCAAGCAAAGTGCATCAGAGTTCGACCTCAATGCCGGTATGCTGATAGTTGAGAAGTTGGTGGGTGGAAAAACGTTAGCCAAGCTCCAAGAGCATGACGAGAATAAGGTCAAGGATATCACGCCAGGTCATTGGGTCTGGATCTCGCAGAGCATGTTTGAACCAATTCTTGGTCAGAACGCAGACAAGTTCCTCAGCACCCAGATACATGGACACTTGGTGGTCGACTACCACGAAGGCCCAGAAGGAGTTGATGTGATTGTGCGTGATCTGGAAAGCAAGAAACTCAAACGTTACAAGGCACACTATCTAGTCGCATGTGACGGGCATCGATCATCCACTCGCACGAAAGAAGAAATGCGATGGGAAGGGCCTGGCGTCCTCCGGAATAGTCTCAGCCTCAATTTCAAGGCGGACCTTACGCCGTATCTTGGCACTCGAGCAGTGCACGGAGTTGTATATGTCTCGAACGCGAAGATTGGTGGAGGTTTTCGGCTCAGCAATGGGGGAAAGCAAGGACTTATGATGGTCAACAATGTTGGTGAACGAGTGGAATTCATGCCTGGGACTGTCACTCCCGAAGAGGCGCGTCGCTGGTTCTATGATTGTTCTGGTCTCGATGAAAAGGATGTTCCTGTCGAGATAACTTCTCACTCGTACTGGACCATGGCAGCATACTGGGCCGACCGATTGCAGAGCAGTAAAGGTAGAGTGTTTCTTGCAGGTGATGCAGCTCATGTAATGCCACCTACTGGTGGTCTTGGTGGTAACACAGGCATAGCTGTAAGTGCTGGTATGAATATAAGCCGAATTATCACTAACACTCCAGGACGCCCACAATCTTGCCTGGAAGTTGGCATTTGTGCTCAAAGACCAAGCTAGTCCGACGCTTCTTGATACATACCAATCTGAGCGACAACCGGTAAACAAATTCACTGTCTTGCAGGCCTATCATCGCTTCCAGAATCGGGTGGTGCGGAAACAGCCACCCGATCCCGAGGTAGACGATCATACCATCGAATTGGGGATCCGCTATCTTGCTGGTGCATTTATTGCTTCAGCAGATCAAAAGACCACCCAAGAGATCGCTTACGTCGACGCTTTCAACCCGAGCGCCGAGCCAGGGACGAGGATGCCTCACTTCTGGCTAGTTGATGTTGATTCCGGCAACGCTATCTCGTCTCTGGATCTAGTGAAGACGAAGTTCTTGCTTCTGGCGACCGGGCTAGTTTCGACTTGGGCGGAAGCGATAGATAAGTACCATCCGTTACTGGAAGTGTATCAAATTTCAGGAAACTCCAAGCCGTATCGGGACGCTGAAGGTGCATTCAAGCGCAAGGCCAACATAGACGGGAATGGAGCCGTACTTGTCAGGCCGGACGGCTTCATAGCGTGGAGAACCGAGAAAAGCGATACGGGAGCACTCATCAATGCCTTGGAGAGATTGTTGGCGTAGAAATCAGGTAGGGAGAGACAATACTCGATAAGAGTCTCTCATGATGGCGTCTCATTTTCAGCCAGGAACGTTGATTAGACTGATCTACTACAAATTGTAACAAGTAGCCTGAGCCTCATTTGGCGCGGTACAGCACAGATCAGGAGACATGTTTGAGATGCATCGAGGCCTGACAATAGAATTGCAGTGAGTGATTTAACCAAGATATGACTACTGGACTGGATCCATGAGTGGCACTACAAGATGGCTGTCGTACTTCCCACCGAAATGTACAGTCGTCCTCCCCTCATTCTGGTGACTACCATTGAGAAACTCAAATTCCATCATGCTCATGTAATGACCGGAGATCTTGACTGCAAGACTCTCACCTGGCGAGAAGACAATGCCTCCTGGCCAGATGGGGATCTCCAGCCTCACTATAGTTCCTGGCTTGACAGGTTCCCGAACTCGGTGAGAATACTGCGGCCAGTTCTCTGGGTCCTTGTAGTCCTTGTCGATCTTGCCCACTGTGTGACTGGCTCGCAGTGCGCCCGTAGGCCCGAAGTATTTTAGGAAGCAGGAGTTCGGTACCTCGTCTTGGGACTTGACGGGAGGGTGCAACTTTTCGGGCGGGACGTTCATGTGCTGGAGTTGTTTGCCAGAGGAATCCAGCTTGCGGAGTTGCACGAAAACATCGACATCGTCGGTGTCACTGGATACGTAGACTACCAGCTTCGAGTAGCCAAGAAGCCATGTCGGCTTGCTGAATTTGTAGCTAAACACAAGCTCCTCGCCATCGCTGTCGAGCTGTTTCGGCACCAGAGATGCGTCGTAAGAAGCCGTATTGGCTTCCCCAAAGGGCTGGTTGGAAAGATCGCCATACGGATTGAGATACAAGGTCGTATCCTTGGATTCGGATACCGGATATGTCTTGAAAGGTACGTTGACGATTGAAGGCTATAGCAAGTCAGTGAGGAAATAGATTCACTCATTGGTGTGACCGGCCTGGTTGAAACCTAGAAGAGAAACCCGCACCGGGTTAGTCATCTTCCAGTCGTTTGACACACTCTTGAGATAAAAGTCGAAGAATTTCTGAAGGTCATCGGTACTTTCCGGGGCATATAGATCGGACCACTCTTGCCGGGCATGAATGCGAAGCCTTCAACATTGTTAGCCATACCCATGAATGTATGACTCGGTCACACTACCATTTGTCAGTGGACGCAATCTGGTTATAGCCTCTGATCGAGCCAGAAGTATGTAGCGAGGTGGAGTAGCTAGCAAGAACATAGGCGGGAGCGACAATGCGATCCAGCTTGGCCCGTTTGTCTTCGAAGTAGTCGTTATACAGAGGATCCTTTTTGATCATTTCATTGATAGCCTCGGTACCATTTCTCCCAACCATAGTGGTCTCGAGCAAAGTCCACATGGCGTTATAAGGGTATGGTATGCCTCCGCGGCAGAGGGTGTCTCGATAGAAGTCAGAAGCACCTTCCCAAGGAGCGAAAGCCGCGAGATGTGGCGGTCGCTCTGCAGCGATGAACCATTGTGACATGGCCAACCAGCTATTGCCAGCTAGTCCTACTTTTCCACTGCACCATGGAAGACCAGCGAGATGTTCCACCGCATCATGGCCGTCTCTGCCATCTTGTTCCCCTAACCAACTAATATTCGTTAGCAGCGTACCACCGCAAAGACGAGGTCTACTTGCGGTACGATGCCTTCAGAGTCCCAAGAACCTCGGAGGTCACAATTTACCACAGCGTAGCCTCGAGCTGTCCATTCTGCCGGATCAATACCTTCGAATTTTTCGTAGCCCGAGGTGGCATCCTCGGCGACGCCAAACCTTCCGGGAACCATGTCCAAGCCATGAGGTCCTGTACAACATCAGGATCACAAATCATGTTCATGCTCGATTGTACATACCGTTTCCAGTCTTCCCGTATGGACTCCAGATGACAATGGCGGGGACCTTTTCTTCAATAACAGGACGAAAGACATCAGCATAGAGCCTGATGCCGTCTCTCATGGGGAGGACAATGTCTTTTTCGAAAATGGTATCCACCTTAAACGGTGCCTTTCTTTCATTCCGACGATGGCCTTTTGAGAAGATCGTTTTTGAGGGGTTGAACGGGTCGTAGGGACCACCCTTGGGATCCCCAGGTGAAATGACAGGCCCAATTGCGACATCGACGCCTGCAATTCTGATCGACATGTTGGGATGTGTTCAATGATTTGGACTATATGCCAAGTGAGTCACTTCGATTGCTGAAACTCTGTTGATAAGGCATGGATCATGCCGACTCTATACACTCCGTCTCAAATATTCGCATATGCCGCATTGCTGCGTGGAGGCTCCATGACCACTTCGTATGTGTACCACGAGATCAACATCTGTATATTGCTGTGGAGCCGAGATTGTACCCCACGATCACAGATGCGAACCACGAAGGGGCTCCACCACGGCCTGCACCCGCATCTGTCGGTGTTTCGAGCACGAATCTTGCAGACGACCGAATCCGAGACCAACCGCTTCGGCGACGGGTGAGGATAACCGCCATAAGCAGTGTTTTTATCGACGACTGCGGAAGCCAAGAATATGTTGAATGATAGCACGCCTTTGCGTAGGTACGGACAGCTGAATATTCGGTAATGTGACACAAGTGGTCTACACCAATCTTACTAAGCTCCGGACCCCTTTCGCTGATAGCCAAGTGCCTACAACACCGGCGCTGAGCGTCAGAACAAGGCCTACAATCAGACCTTGTTCAAAATAGGACAGTCGACCCCCTTGAGCTTGCTTGATCTTCTTTGTATTGAGAGATTGGCAAAGCGCCTTGCTGGAGAGGAGATGTATGGACCATATGTCGTCGGATAAGTCCCTCTTAGAGGCGCTCACAACTGATCTTAGTTCTGAAAAGTCATCGGTGTGGAAAATGGACTTCCCATGTTGTGTTCTTGAAGATCGTGGAGCTGAAACTGCTGTCCATAACTTAGCATGACATGTGCGAAGGATTTCTATCTGAACGTACCGCTCGAGGTCCATGGAATATCGTTGATGAAAGTGTGCTGAGCACTCAAGAATGCAGCCAGATAGCTTGCCTCCGCCTGGGCACTGAATATGTATAGCGCTTGCACAGTATCAGTGGCACTTCTGCAGTCTCAGTGTCAGTCTTGTATGGACTTGTTGGAGTGAGGGACCCTACGAGTGACTCAAGAGATCGATCGCATGATCTAGACTTCGAGTAGGCACCAGAAGCATGCCAGAACCATTGGTGATGAATTGCTGAGCGGCCTTGCGAAGTTCGCTCGAAGAGATATCTGTGCTGTATACTGTCAACACTATTTCTAGGACGTCATGGCTTGCGGCCTTACTCAGCCAGCCGGACCGCGGGATCGCTCTTCGCGGACCCTGTCCAGGGAGATGTAACCTTGGTTGTGGTAGTTTGGAGCACCTCAAGTTCTCTGACGAATGCTTTGATGACAAACTCGTCGATCAGGACGATTCGAGCGACTCGCCGCTGATTGCCCTCCCGAGAACGTGTAGCGCCCAAAACGGTACGAGCAATGCTCTGGAAATCTGATGCACTTCGATCAATGATGGTAGCAGCCATTCCTGTCGCGGATCGAATGGACCAGATATTTGGATTCTGCTGGCGCAGACAGGCTTCCAGTCCATCGCAAAGCTCCTCATCTTGAAGTACGGCAGTCCCAAATGTGAAGCTGCTGATGGCCTTGGTCAATTTCGTCACGTCAACGCTTGTGAACTTTACGGCCTCAAAATCCAGACTTTCCGCAATCATCGAGCCAAGGACAGCGTATATCTCGTTGACTGGGGTGGCTATCAGGATGGCACTTCCTGCCGCGATTGCCGCAGACAAGGGAAGCAAAACCGATGATATTGGACATGATGCCGCAGGGATGATAAGCACTGGGCCAACGGGCTGCCGTCTGGAGAGATCTGAGTGACCATCTCTGACCTTCCTTTCGATGGCGAGTGAAGCTGGAAAATCTAGAGCTTGATACTGCTCAGAGATGGCAAAGAAGCTCACAGCCAACTGCTTTTGCACATGCTGGGCGGCGTCCTTGGACCGTACAACTTCTCACCTGTCAGTAAAACTTCTCGCTGCTTGGATCATCACACCATACTTTCAAGATCAAAGAATGATTGTTGGCGTCTTTGAAGAATTGCGTGAAGGTTGAAGAGCTGCTTTTGCCGTTCCATGACGTTTTCGAGTCTCCGCTCCACCCAAGCTGTCCTCACCGCGCCATATGCTTCAGACACCTCCATTTCTGTAGCCATTCTTGGAATCGATCTCAAATTGCAATTGGACACTGTTTATGGAGGCCAATTGAGCTTTACTATGGTATAAACATGGTGCCCATGACTCAGCATGGCACCTTGCCTGCATTGCACGCCCGGACCGGCTCCACAGCGTGAGAGGCAGGTGCGGAAGGCGGTTGGCGATGGATATGACAAAGCTCTCATGTCGATAGAAGAGCGAGGCTCTGATCTGGATGCGAGAATCTGGACTTGATGTCAGTTGGGAAGAGACAACAGAACAGATTCGAGCTATATCCCAAATGGCTACAGGACACCAGAAGACAGGATCGAAGCGTGCGTACCCTACTACCACATGTTCTTGAGCCATTACTGATATGGTCCAAGATCCGACACCAGTATTTCTCTTCGCACATGGTTCTACAATGATGCTGGGCGAGGAGTCGGAGCCAGCAGAGATTTGGAAACAGACTGGCGATGAGGCTATACGGCGAGGGATCAAGAGAATTGTGATCATGGTAAGGTTCGAGGTGACAGGATCTGCTTGTTCACTGACAGATTGCAAGGGCGCCCATTGGGAGACTCAAGGTGATTTGGTTGAGGTGTCAATGAATCCGAAGCCGACTCTACTCCCTGTTGGTGCAGTCCGAGATGAACGCTACCTGCCGTACAAGGTTGTGCCGGATCTTGAGGGAGGAGAGCGTACACTATCCTTGCTCAAATCTGCTGGCTTCAATGCTCGAGCTGCGCCAAAGTTCGACTGGATCCATGATACATTCTTGATCATCATCCGCATGTTCCCCCACTGCCTTCCCCTACCGACCACGATAGTCAGTATGAACGCCCGCTATGATCCGCACTTCCACCTCAAAATGGGAGCAGCTTTGCGACCATTGCGATATGAACATACTTTGATCATCGGTAGTGGAGGTAGTGTACACAATCTGTACCGGAATCACTGGAAGGAAATGTACCTCTACAAGGACAACTTTGCGCAGCCCTTCCCACCCGGTGCCTGGGCTCTGAGTTTCCGACAGTCTGTAGAAGATGTCATCACCGGAAATACTGGCCCAGACTTGAGGAGAGCGATCACCAGGCTGATGAAACATCCTCGCTACAGAGAAGCTCATGGGACAGACGATCACTGGATGGCCAGTCTCTTTGCTTGTGGTGCAGCGGGTAGTATTGAGGACAGGGGACCAAATGTCATGCTTGGGGAATGCTGGGAATTGGTCAACATGTGTAACACGCAGTACCAGCTCGGATCGTGGGAATCTCAAGAGTGATACGTTGGTGAGATCTTCAATCTTTCATTCCCGAGGTTCATTTCACTACAACGTGATTTATGGATACCACTTCCAGCACGTACACACAGAATTCCTGCTTGATGTTTTCAAAATTGTACGCTGCCAAAATACTCAAAATTCCCCACCAATATCATGCTCGCCAACGTCTGTAAGCCTACCAATGGTACTCCTCCATAGTGATGACCACTTCTGCAGCACAATTAGTCGACTGGACAACGTAGAGTTACCGATTCGCTCACTCCTATGAGAAGACATCCTGTAAGCATCAGACCTCCTACTGTCCTTGTTATTGGAGGTTGATATCTTTCACTCAGATCCAGCTCGTAATTTGTTGGTCTATACCCAGGAACTCGCCGATAAGTCGTCTGCCACCAATCTGGCTGATTGACATTGTATGGGACTCGAGGATGACTAGCTAGTGTAGGATCGAATGTTGCTGGTTGACTCGGTCTGCCCAGGTATGTCGGCGGCTCTGGCTGTGCTTCATCTTGCTCTTCCTGTACAGCATTCGACCGATGGACCTCATGTTCTGCTATGAGTCGCAAGATGTCTGGTTGGATGTGTTGTTCGTGAGGCTGAGATATGCTGGTAGTTGAGGTGACTGCGGCCATGATGAGGTGTGAACATTTGACTGTGCTCGAAGCAACAGATTGTAAAATGTAATAGCAGCAGTAGGAAGGTCCACTGGTCTGCTGCCAAAAGATCACAGGACAAGCTGAGCGTCTGATTGGAGTGACGTCTGGTCGCTGGACGGTCCGCAAGCATACTCAATTGTGGAGCCGGTGGCCTACACACAACGGCCCTCATGCGCGCTCCACCGGATTTTTCGGATGCGGTATGCAAGATACGGCTCGGAAACACAGACAAAGAGGGAGTAAAGACTGCAATCAGTCGGACACCTGACCGAGGACTGGCTAGCGATTCCCCTCTTACATTTCCGTCCAACTTCAAGATTGATCCTACACGCATTTTGCCAGTTGAGGATGTCCGTCACACAGATTGATCAGACAAGTTACAACTATGTATTCATCAAGAACATCGAGATACCACTCAAAACCTTTGAGTCTGGCGTACTGAGGGCAAACATTTACCTGCCCAAAGACGCTGCGCCATTTGGCGACAAACGCTACCCGGTCATTGCCACATATGGACCCTGTAAGTCGGCTCCTGTGCACAGTGGTAGCACTCAGCTGACCAAAGTAGACGGGAAAGATGTACCATATTCAAGCTTCTATAAGAAAAGCTGGGATCAGCTAAATCCGGATATGAAGTCAGACCATTCGGCGTGGGAGACTCCAGATCCTGGATATTGGACCAGGCAAGGTTACATTGTCCTTCGTGTGGACGAGCGAGGAGCTGGCCAAAGCCCGGGCGAGCTGGACACCATGTCTCGCGGCACTAGTGAGGCCTTCTTCGATGTTATTGAGTGGGCGTCGGAGCAGCAATGGTCCACAGGCAAGGTCGGGCTGTTGGGCATTAGTTACTATGCCGGGACACAGTGGCGAGTGGCGGCGCGGAAGCCGAGAGGGCTCGCTGCAATCATCCCATGGGAAGGTATGAGCGATTACTATCGTGATCGAGTGCGACACGGCGGCATTCTATCAGACAAATTCATCGGTATCACTACTCTCCCCGATAAATGGAATATGATACTGAATAGTGCAGACTTTTGGTGGAAGAATGGCGTGGCGCCCAACCAATACGGTAAACCAGGACGAGCAGCGCGGAAGTGGGGTGAGGATACTCTCGAGGGCGATATGGACGAGCAAGCCTTGGAGCACAATCGCCGAGACCAAACGGCAGATACAGTGACCCATAAATTTCGGGACGAGGAGTACTACCGCACTCGAGAGTTTGCGATTGAGGACATCGAAGTGCCGCTGCTGAGTGTCGCCAATTGGGTATCACGCCAGCCCTGATCAATGTGACGGCACTGATGTTCTCCAGGGCGGCATTCTCCTCCACCTGCGAGGAAATGTTGTAGGCTGGATGAGGGCCAGGTCCGAGCATAAATTTCTGCGATTCATCGTTGGTCGACATGATCTGCCATTCTATTACCCGCATTCTGCGAAACTCCAGAAGTCTTTCTTCGATTGCTTCGTCAAGAACGACGACTATGATGGTTGGCGCTCTGGACAACAACCCCGTGTCGAATTGACTGTTCGCGAAGGTGACTGCGGTGTGGATGATCCTGAACGAGAGCTTGGCTTCTCTTCCAGATCCGAAGCTGACTGGCCGCTTCCGCAGACCAAGTATACCAAGTTCTACTTGTGTGCTGATGGTAGCTTGACGACAGATGAAAGTTCTTCTCAGGAAAGAGTCCAGACGTATGATGCCATGGATGGGTAAGCCGTTGAGTTGCACTGGCTGACTGAAAGCTGACAGTGGCAGTGATGCTGTCCAGTGGTCGTATAAAGCTTCAGGTCGATTCGAGATCACAGGACACATAGTGGCCAGGCTGTGCATTTCTGCTAGTAAAAAGCGCGAGAACGTGCAAGCTCCGAGCGACATTGATGTCTTTGTCACTTTACGGAAACTCGGTACCGACGGCAAGGAGGTTCACTTTACGGGCACCATGGGTGATCCGGTCCCGATCGTGAAAGGATGGTTACGTGCTTCTCTGCGCAAGACTGATCCTGAGAATCCAAATAACAAGGACTGGCTCCCGCACCGTGAGTATCAGCGTGCGGAAGTAGAGCCTGTCGATCCCGAGCAGATGTATTCGATGGACGTCGAGGTCTGGCCAACGAATGTCGTCTTGCACGCAGGTGAATCGCTGATCTTCGAGGTCGCCGGGCACGATACGCAGGGAGTCGGCAAGTTCGAGCATTCTCATCCAGAAGATCGGAAGAGAAGTGTGTTTGATGGTATCAACAAGATCCACATGGGGCCGTCGAGGAGTTACATTGTCCTTCCAGTCATCCCATCCTAGACTGAGCATCATGTAAGGTCAGGCCTAGGACCTAGAGCTGTGACGATTCATTCGCTATCATAAATTTACAAACCCCAGTCGGGGTTTTTCGTGTCTACACCACCACCATGCGTGCTGATCTGCCATGCCACTTCGCCAAAGTCGTAACGCTGTAGTATTGTACCCGGAATCGTGCATTCTCTGCATTCCGACTATACGCCGCCACCCAGTAGCATCTCGACGGCTCCTTGCACATTGCCACCGCACATTCGTAAAGCCCTCACATTCCTCTCGAACTCGTAGAAACCCATCTCGTTGAGCTGCCTCAACTGATCTGCGTACATCTCCTCAGGTGGGCGGGTGTCTGCCGGTTGCTGCTGGCCAGTGCCACCTTGTTGGCCGAACGCACCACCCATGAGGAATGGGTTGAAGCCGAATGGATTCTGACCCTGGCCCTCACCCCCTTGTGTTCCCGGTGCTCCCATACCTCCCATCATATTCATGACACTCCTCATCATCTCCGGATTCTGCATCATTGCGCGCGTCATTTCCGCCATAGGGTCAGAGCCGCCCTGACCGCCCTGAGGGTTCATGAGGTTTGCAAGATTGGCGAAGGGGTTGGGTTGCTGCTGATTTTGACCTTGACCTTCTATTCCTGCACCAGGTGTTTGCGTTGCAGGTGTACCCTGACCAGTCGAGCCAACAGGCGGAGTCGCGGCCGGAGTCGTTCCTTGTACCGCACCGGGATTGCCGCCGAAAAGCGCTGCGAAAGGGTTTGCCCCAGACGGACCTCCAAAACCAGCAAAGGGGTTAGCCTGCTGTCCTTGTCCCTGCCCGGTCTGTCCTTGCTGTCCAGGTGTAGTATCTGTGTTCCCCGGTGCAGGGAAGTCTCCTCCTCCTGCACCTGGCATTCCCATACCACCCATCTGTCGTTGAAGATTGAGTTGTGCACGAATGAATTCAGGGTTGAACATGAAGCGACGGAGTTCGGGGTTGTTGAGGACTTGTTGGGCCATCGGGTTGTTCCGCATCATCGGGTTGTTGCGCATCATGTCTAGGACGGCAGGGTTGTTCATTGCTTCATTCATCTGTTGTGAGAAGTTTGGGTCTTCGAGAAGGCGAAGCAGCTGATCTGGGTCTGGAGGAGCGCCCATCTAGTGAAAATCAGCAGCAAGTCTGAAGACGAATCCGGGGGTACTCACGCCACCATCTGCCCCGAACATGTCCATGCCCGGAAGTTGCCCAAAACCTGCATATCTTGCGCCTGTCAGACCAGCAAGCGGGTTGTGTGCTCCAGTGCCTGCAGCTATGTTGGATGGTACATTTGATGCTGGGTTCGTTGGATTTACACCAGCCGCTGATCCGCCCTGGTCTGCTGGGTTCTGCCGTGCATTGCTGTCCGCGCCTTTGACGAGATGTACTGTGTTTCCATCCTTGATCTTGTATGAAGCGAGTGTATCCGGGTCTTTCAGTACGCGACCCGAGTAGATCAATCTTTGCCGTGCGGCAGGTATATCTGCATATTCCGAGGACGATAGCTTCTGCTTGAGGTCGAGGACTGTGATTGATGCGGGTACTGTTACAACGTATTTGCTGTCGGTCGAAGACTTGACATTGAAGGTCAGCTGCACCTCTTCGGATCCTCCTTCTTCGGCCATTGTCTCGCTGAAAGATAGGTGATTCAGTAAGGGAAAGTGCTCAGTGGCACGGAAGATGCGATTCAGCTCCGCAATGCAGTGATTGACTTTGCTGGCGGCAGAGGCGGTAGAGGGGCGGTGAGAGACAGTGTCGGGTTGGTCGTGAGTTTTGATTGAGTGTCAAAGGGACCAATGTCGCGCAGAAGGAATTTTGAAATAGTATTGCAGCGAGAAGATTGGTAGTACGTTTCACAAGAGCTTGAGCGTGCAAATGTGGCTTCAGAAGACGAGGGAAGCACATGGACGTCATAAACTCTGAACGAGTCAGGGAATGTGACTTTTCCTTTTCGGCCATAGCTCCCGAAACCCTGGAGCTCGCGTGGGAGTAACCCGGGACATTTTGGACCGAGGTTGTGGGGGGAAGCATGGAAACTAATCATGGCACCACTGCTGTCATCCTTCCTCTTATCTTCTCACAATACAACATCTCGAGAATCGTGCACTGACGCAATTGGAGTAAGCAAAGGCTTCTCACGACGCATTGATCTTTCCAAACCACTCCACTACATACCACATTCAAGATGCGGGGCATTCAGGTAAAGCAGTATCTCAAGGTATGTTTGATCTATCAATTCAAGGGCATCACTGATACAAGTAGGGTCCAGAAGACATGAAAGTCACCGACCTTCCCGATCCATCACCTAAGCCAGACCAGTACCTCATCCAGATCCATGCCACAGCCACCAATTTCTTCGACCTGCTACAGATCCGCGGCAAGTACCAACATCAGCCTCCTCTTCCTTGGGTGTCCGGCTCCGAATTCAGCGGTGTCATTCTTTCAACGCCAAGCAATGGCACTGCTTCTACCTTCAAGGTCGGCGACAAGGTCTTCGGAGCTGCGCAAGGTGGATATGCGACCAAGATCTGCGCGACCGAGACACAATTGCGGCCTATGCCCAAAGGCTGGGGATTCTTCGAGAGCGCTGGGCTGTTCGTGACAGCCCCGACAAGTTATGCGGCACTGGTCACGAGAGCCAACATCAAGAAGGGAGACTGGGTCTTGGTACATGCTGCGGCAGGAGGTGTAGGTCTGGCCGCTGTGCAGATCGCGAAGGCCTTCGGTGCTACCGTGATAGCCACTGCAGGAACCCAACACAAGCTTGACGTCGCGAAGGACTTTGGGGCAGATCACTTGGTGGACTACAAGGACCCGAAATGGCCGGACCTCGTCAAGAAATTGACACCAAAGGGCCGAGGTGTCGATATCGTTTACGATCCGGTCGGCATGGTCGCCAAGAGTATGAGCTGTACCGCGTGGAATGGCAGGATTTTGGTCATTGGGTTCGCTGCTGGGGAAATTGAAAAGGTCGCCGTGAACAGGATTCTATTGAAGAACATAAGCGTGGTGGGTTTGCATTGGGGCGCATATGCCATCAATGAGCCCGAGGCAATCAAAGCAGTGTGGGATGGCTTATTCGAGCTCATGGAGACTGGAAGGTTCAGGGGCACTTGTTTCACCGACAAGGAATACGTTGGTCTGGAGACTGTGCCGGAAGCTCTACGAGCACTGGGCGCAAGGGACACATGGGGCAAGGTTGTGGTTAAAGTACCTCAGGAAGGTGCTAGTAAGTTGTAGATGTACAAAATATACCAGCATTGTATAGAAGATTTGACCAAGCTGTACTGCCGCGGCTGAGAAACTGACGCAGGACACTCCTCACTCTTAGACTCGACCATAACGAAAGCCATGTCATCTACGAGCTCATGAAGCGCGGGACCATCAGTAGTCAAGAGAGCTTGATGATCTCGCGGTCTCTAGACATTACGCCTTCTTTTTTGACAGACTTCAATGCAGGTGGTTGCTGGACTCTACCACATCACTGTGCGACCCACCCCATATCAGCAGCCGCCATGCCAGGTGCCATCGCGTACGATGCCTGGTAGCTGGAATAAGAGCCGCTATCATGCAAGCTTGCCGAGCGAACATCTTGCTCCTGCCAACTGCCCAGCGCCGAATCGGGTCTCCACCCCACGCCAAACGACGTGTCACAGAGAGTCGGCACAATCTGCCCAGTCCCCGTTGCCGACGAAGTGCAGAGAGCATGAATGCCACTGACTTGGTCCAGACTGGTGGGAGCGGAGGAGATAGACCAGCGGCGATCGAATGGCCAAGAAGTGCTGGAAGTCGATCCGGAAGCCATCGAAGGCAGTCGGTGGGCGTATTCAGGATAAGATCCTGGCATGGCGACGAGAAAGGAAGCCACGCCCGTCATCCTCATCGGCCGAGCATAGGATGCCGCCTCGGAACAGAGACCAGCGACAGAGTGACGCCGAGGATCGGATGAAGGTCGAGGAAGCTCATACTGTGGAGGCTGCGAGTGAGGGAAAAGGTGACTAGGGTTAACCAAGGAGCCTTCACCAAGACGCATCGTCGCTGGGGGTGCTGTGTCTCTGGGCGTATGTGAGAAGGACGTGGCGGACGAGAGCGTCTGAGTTGATCTCGAGGTGGAAGGGTCGCTAGCACGTCGAGCAGCGTCTGCCTTGCCAGCGCTAGTCTGGGCATATGGAGGCTTGCCAAAGACTTCTGCCACGCTATCGTAGGACACACGCTTGAGGCCACTTGACAGAGCTGCATCCGGAGTCTGGAAGAATTGAACGTCCACGCACTCTACCTGTTTCGGTCAGTGAGTGCAGCTCAGATAGGACATATGAGACTCACCCGCAAGAACTCGCACATCTCGGCATCATTGCCCTTGGTCTTGCAGCCAGTACAACTCCCACCGCGCTTTTCCAGCGATCCAGAACACTTGATCTTACGATCCCGGCAATTCTTGCACTTATTTCATGTTAGGGATAAGTTATGCTTGTGGATCAGGGTACTCACGGCCATGGAAATGCGGCTTTTATCATTTGTACTGGACTTCTGCACACGCGCTGTGCTTTCCAGCCTCGAACGCCTGGACCGACATGTCGAGGGCGAAGTTGGCTCGCCACTGGATGTGCTTCCTCGCGAACGCGCTTGGAGAGGGGTCTGCGGATAGGTGCGTTCTGGCATGACTGGAGCAGCGAAGGATGGTTGGTAGGTAGGAAAGAAGCCGGAAAACACAAACGGGTATGATGTCTGGAAAAGCGCCATTGTCAGCCAAGCAATGTGAGAAGATGTCTTGGGGACAAGAATGGTGTGAGACAAATATTGGTCAGTCTGAGGAGAATGGATGATTGCTCCGGGATTGCACCATATTGGTATCTTATACAGTGACAATAACAAATAGAAACTTGTACATACTGTATGCTTGATTGTCGTTGATTCCATGCAATGCCTGTAGCTTCTGTCGTAGGGTTCGTGAGGGGCTAGGCGCGAACAAGATTCACTGGTTCTGATGACTTACCCCACCACGACGATGAGGATTCCTGAGGCAATAAATTCCTTGGATGAAAGCTTCAGGTGCAGAATAGTTGGGAAAATTTCGTGCATTAAAGAACCCAACAAGAACACAAACCGTCTGAGCATGGACAAACAATTGATGCAGGGTGTTCCATAGCGTGCAATCAACGAGTGCAAACGGGAGAAGATCTCGTACGGCGTTGCCCATGACAGCATATCATCCAGTTGCACAGCAAATTATAGGGTGGCCGGCTGTGTCACCACGATTGCCGGATATTTACCATTGCAGAAACGTGCTTAGGGTAAGTCGGTCGGCAAGTGAAAACTGTGTCTGCCAGTATGGATCTTTTTGTTCGTTGGCATAAGGATAATGAGGTGTGTAATTTGAAATAATGAAACATGAAGTCTTGTTTGCCGTGTTTGCCTGTATGCGCACGGCCGAAGTGCTTCGGCTCGTCAGCAGGCAAAAGCTGCATCCAATGCCGCCCAGTGGTTGAGAAGGCTGCATATTTTCGAGGTTGAGCTGAGTCCGACGTAACATGCGTGACTTGCAGAGGTCCTGGGCCTCCGATGATTGCAAGTATTTGCAAATGCAGCACATCATCGGCTTGTTTGACATCGATCCCAGATCTGGCAAGGCCAATTCCTGGACTACGGGCTACCGCAGCCAAGGTGGAACGATACATGAATGATGTACCTCGTGTTACCGGGGTGAAGGATGCAGACAGCCATCTTGTGTCCAGAGATTGATTGTAGACCTGCGATGACTCGCCATTGCGGTGAAGCTAATTGAGTATCGCTTTAATTGATAGTGCAGATATGCAGACGTGACAGGCACAGGTGTTACTGCCAGCAGAATGTGAATAGACTCTGGACAGTAGGCTGATTGCCTCAGTTTGTGTTACTTGACCATATTAGCGTAGACAATCCGTTTGACAAGAGAGTGGGAGATGAGGTCAGTGAAGGCCTGCATCCTCGGAAGCGCTAACGGGATCGGGGCGTAGATCCCGGCATTGCTCAAGCAGTGAAAAAGTGTCAAAGCTCACTGCCAAAAGTTCACTACTGCATGCACGTCTGTTTGCGACAACCTGACCTGTTATTGCAATCATGATTCGCATCTTTTGACCTACCAAGCGGCTTAGGAGCGCCTAACATAAGAGCTGCCCACTCACAACCACGGCTAGTCCCTGAGTACGAATCTTGTGCAGCCATGTCGGTTCTCCTCGAAACATCGACTGGCGACATCACAATTGACCTCTTCGTCGATGACGCCCCCAAATCTTGCGAAAAGTAAGTTCAATACTTTCCAGTCGTGTGCTTGTCGGCTGATACGCATGAGTTAGTCTGACTTGAGCCAGCTTTCTCAAACTCTGCAAAATCAAATACTACAACTTCTCACCCATCTACAACGTCCAGCCAGACTTTTCGTTTCAGACTGGTGATCCTATAGGCCCAGAATCGACGGACAGTGACGGAGGATCGAGTATTTGGGGCCTTCCGGATGGCGCCAGTAAAAAGGCAAAGCGGCCGGGTACAAGTACATTCGAGCCTGAGTTCATCCCAAAGAAGAAGCATGTGGAACGTGGGACAGTGAGCTTCGCGACAACACCCGCGCGGGATGACCCAGATCGACGACTTGCGGCCAGTCAATTCTTGATTACCCTGGGAGACAATGTCGATCTATTGGATGGGAAGGCAGCCATTTTTGGGGAAGTGGTGGAAGGATTCGATGCGCTGGAGAAGATCAATGGGGCATTTGTCGACGACACAGGTAGACCTCTGAAGGACATACGGATACTGCATACCGTGGTCCTGGACGATCCATTCGACGATCCATCTGGCATCGAGGAACCCCCAAGTAGTCCAGTCCCATCCAAGGAGCAACTCGCGACAGTCAGGATAGCTCACGACGAAGAGCTGAGTGAAAACACCGACCCAGAGCAACTCGAGAAGCTTCGACGGGAAAGAGAGGCGCGAGCTCAGGCCTTGACCCTCGAGCTCATCGGCGACTTGCCCTCTGCCGACATCACCCCGCCTGAGCAGGTCCTCTTCGTCTGCAAGCTGAATCCCGTCACACAGGACGAAGACCTGGAACTGATCTTCTCGCGCTTTGGCAAGATCCTGTCATGCGAGGTGATTCGTGACAAGAAGACGGGTGACAGCCTGCAGTATGCATTCATCGAATTCGCTAGCAAGGAAGATTGCGAGCGAGCGTACTTCAAGATGCAAGGTGTGCTCATCGATGATCACAGGATTCACGTCGACTTTTCCCAAAGTGTAAGCCGCCTTGCAGACTCTTGGCGTGACACAGCCAAATCAAAGACGGCGCGCAAGAAGGGCGGTTTTGGAGGTGTTGACAGCCTGGAGAAGAAGCGTCATTACCGAGAAGCCGAACACGGGAGAGATGTTGATCGATATGGCTACGTATTTGACCGTCAGGAACGTCCCCGTAATGGTCGAGGTGAGAGTGACCGTGCAGAGGAACATCGACTTCGCTCTCGGAGCAGGAGTCCTCGGCGAGACAGACGAAGATATGATGATGATGACCACCGGAGGGACGGCAGAGACAGAGACAGGCGCAGAAACCGTGACCGTGATGATGAGAGGCACGCTGACCGGAGACGAGACCGGCGCGACGACAGGCATTATCATCGTTGATGACAGCGCCGTCTGGGTATCATTAACGATTAACGACATAAGTTACTATGACGGCAACGCCGCGATTAATGCTTCGAGCATCTCTGCGAAATCTTCGTCTCCATCCCTGTCCACTCCATCCAATTGCTCTCGCAGTGCTTTTCCTAGATCCTGGACTGTCTCCCCGACGTTCTCCAGCCCGCTTCTGATCGCTTTGCTTGCCATTTTGTCTTCGGCTGAAAGCCACGCGAGGATGATGTTTAGTGTTTGCAACACCACGAGCCCAGCATCCAAGCGCCGAAAATACCATTGATCAGCTAGCTCGAGCTGATCTTCATTCGAAAGTCCTCGTCGCTCCTTGCTGATTTGATTGTCTACATTCGACAATTCCTTGGAGTGCTTTTGACGCCACTCCAGTAGTTTGAAGATCTTCTCGCAATCCTTTTCCGTAAATTTTGCAATGGTCCTTATTCTTTCAGGACTGTCTCCAGGTAAGTAGCGTAGCAGTGCGGCCAGTGTATCCACCACATTCTCGGTAGCCTTACTATCAAGCTTGCGTTTGAACAGACCAAAGAGTGTTTTGAGCCCCGCAGCATCGACAATCTTCATGCAAACCGTCTGACCTTGCGAAACTGTAGCGTGATCCAGAGTCTTGAGGGCCTCAATTTTGCTCATCTTACCCTCTCGAATCATAATGAGCATCAACTCAACGCCCTCCCCGTCGATAAAAGCCTGCTTCCCTTCTCCCTGCTGAACCAGACATATCAATGTGTTGAATAAATTGTATGCGAATTCTTCCTCGAGCGTGTTCTCTTCGGGACCCCGCCTGCGATATGGCGCCAGGAGCTGAAGGATGACATCTATACCTCCAAGTTTGACGACTCGATTCCGTAGTAGTGACGACTCCTGTAGCAAAACTTGAAGTACTTCTGCAGAATACTGTTTGTTCTGGGTGACATCGTCCTCGGTGGCCTGGATTCTGGCTAGCAGCCAACGTATTACCTCTTCCGTGCCTGCCTTTTCTGCCGTAGCCAGCTGACTTCCCAAAGCCTCCAGTACCGCCAGGGAGTGATATACTCCTTGTCTGTCACTCTCGTTCCCAGCCTCATCGTATCTGTCAAAATTCTGCACAAGAAGGTTGACCAAGTCTGCGTCCAGCATTGCCTCAACGAGATTATCCCACTGCTCTTGCTCCACTTCGACGTCCTCATCAACCAGTTCTGCCACAATTTCAATAGCATTGATCGCGATATCCACATTGTCGTGCGCCAACAGTTCCACCAACTTTTCTGCTCCTCCACTTCCGGCAAACTCTGTGTAGTATTCAGAGTGCTCCGTCAAGTTAGAGAGGCCCTTGATCTCCTCGTCCAATTCGGCCTCAGACTGCATGAACTTTTCCGGCTCTCCTTCGTATCGTGCTCGTTGTTCACTGTTCTTGTTTATTCTCCGCTCCAGGTTCGTCGCCAGTCGCCGCGCCCATGCCGAGTCGATCTTCTCTTCCACCACGTCTTCGCCGTCAGCTGTCTCTAGGAAGTCCATCGCTTCTTTCGCGTCTCTCGTCACTCCTCCACCAAAGAATCTGCCGTCTTCGTCATCCGATACTGCCTCCTCATCTGGAGGAAGTGAGGGTCCGGCTTCGACATCATCGTCCTCGACCTCATCTTCTACCATGGCTTGGCCATTCGAGGCATGCTTTGCGTCATCTGCAGCAGAGAGCTTTGTGGATTTGTAGACCTGGTTGGCGTCGGGCACTTCGAGCTTACGCTTACCATTAGTCGATGGTAGAGAGGTTCCGTTGGGCTTTCGGAACAGATCGTCTATGCTGGTCATGCTGAGTGAGATGAAGGAGAGGCATGAGAAGAGGAATTGTCCTTGATCAAGACTTTGAGATCTTCCTCCGCAGCTCTCTGATCAAGCGTGGGGGAGCTTTTTCTGTCTAAACAAGCAGTTTTTGGCGAGGACTAGTGACGCGAGTCGCGTGAGTTCAATTTATCTCCAAGAGCCGCATTTCATCATCGTTGATTTGCTGTCTCGATCGCGTCGATAAAGGAACGAGGTCAGTACCACCACTGACTATCCTTGGGCGCCCTTCGCAGACCGACCTTAATCCGAAGCCATTGACCACTTCAACATGCCGCACCGGCTCTCCTCGACCGAATTGGAAGAAATCGCAAGGTCGTCATACAAAAATGGCAGCTTCGGCTCCGCTCTCACCACCATCGATCAGGCAATAAAGACAAGTAATACTCCGGTCGCGTCACAACTGGATCTTCGGGCAGCGATAAGGGAGAAGCTGGGTGACCATGAAGCGGCACTACAAGATGCAAGGATACTCATAAGAAAGTTTGAAAAGGACCCCAAAGGCTACTTACGAGCTGCGCGGATCTTGCAGCACAAGGACAAGCCAAACAACGCGGTACTCATCTTCGAGAGGGCTCTGAAGATGGTGCCAGAGACCACGATTGGATACAACATCATGTTGGAGAAGCATAAGAGACTTGTCATACAACTATTACCAAACACAAAATGCGATCCATTCACGCGGCTCCCCCTGGAGATCGTCGAAATGGTATTGCTGCACCTATCGTTCCGGCAGCGGACGATGTGTACGAGTGTGTCCAAATCATGGCGACGTCTACTGCACACACTCCCAGGACTATGGACTGATCTTGATCTGAGTCGCGCGATCAAGCCTGTCAACATATCCTTCATCAACATCTGCATCAATCGGTCGCAGCATCGAGTGCACACTGCCACGCTTTTTCGAGTATCCAAGCTGGATCCGGTCATAGCATCACTCACTTCTCGTTGTAATTTCTTGTCTACACTCTCCATACGACATCCTGCGCCGAACATGAATCTTCTCGTGTCATCCTTATCGCAGGCAACACGCCTGACTAGCTTGTCCTTGTCAGGTTTCCCCCTGGAGCAGCATACCCTCCGAATGATCATGAAGAAACTTCCACAACTTACCTCGATCACAGCAGAAGAGCTCTTGGGCGAACGTCGACTTGCTACATGGGAAGAAATGCCTACGAACTTGCAGAGCCTGACACTCCGAGCAGCACCAAAACAGCCGATACCATACATCTTTCTGTCTGGCATATTGTTGAACTCGCCCCACCTCCAAACACTCGTCTTGTCCGGCTGGAGCCAAGTCCACGGGGCACCTGAGCTTGATTTCGTGGACCAGAAAGCGCTCGAGGTGCTCCATGTAGATGCGGGCGTCATCACGCTTCTCAACCTCCCGGAAACGATCAAAGAGCTGAACGTCAATTGTTACCTCAGCGCCGCCCCTCGCATGGCATCCACGACCGCCTCCCCAATCAGTCTGCCTCGTCTGGAGAGCCTTACCTGTCGAACCATGCAAGATGTCAATCTACTTCTCCGGCATTCTTGCCCATCATCAGTCGGCCTGAAGTACCTCTCCATCCCTGCGGCAGAGCTCGCCATAGAGTGGGCGGATTCGGCACTAGCATTGCCGCGGCTGTCGTCTTTGCTTGAATTACGATTGTTTGGTGCCCGGCGTACAGACGGCGAGCTCGTCCCAGTCATCTTGCGCCAGATGAAGCAGCTGCAGGCTTTGGATCTGAGCCATAGCGACTTGACAGGCGTGGGCGTGAGAGCCTTGGCAATGGGACTCGCCGACTTGAAGAAAGTACGAGTCACGTGTTGCAATGACCTGGGCGTGGATGCAATCGAATGGGCGAGAGCCAAGGGCATCGATGTGGACTGCTTTTGGGAAAAGCCGGGTTCTGGCAGTATGGGGGGTCGATCAGTCAGGTATGGCAACTAATACATTGGCGAGCAGACGGTGGAGACCACGGCCATGAACGTCGGCGAAGTGGCAGTCTCGAAGGAGGAGAATTAATTTCACGAAGTAGACGAATGCAATGTGATTACGACTCCATGGTGATCATTGCCGCCTGTACACATTTCGAATGCATAGCTGATCTTGATTTCCCCGCCGACTTGTGTCCGTTGGGGGAGATGTGACGGGATATTGAGCAGTATCTTCTGAGGACGAGACCGTGTTGTTCATGTTTGCATTTCGATTTATACAGTGTTAGACTACTCGTCGCCTTCTTTCCTTGCCTGGTAACATGTCAGTCATTTCCACAATCTTGCTAGTAGCTTGCCCTTACTGGTACTGCACCTGCCCCACCGAGCTCCTTCTCCAAGCCTCCTGGGAATGTCCTCGGTATGCTTTTCTTGTCCGGATAATAGACGGAGACAACGCCGCAGAGCGTCAAGACCGTGCCCACGAATGTACCCATCAATACCCATCCCCAGTTTGCGGTGAAGTGCGTGTATGGTTCCGTCGAGAAGACGCCCAAGATATCGTTATCCTCGTGAATGGGCTCGCCATAATTTCTTCGCTCTTGTGGGTCCCACCAGTTGTCGTATGGATCGCGCAATGATCGCTTAACGCGAGGAAGATCGGGGTACAGGCCATTCTGTCGAGGGGTTAGACGTGCGTGTCAATGTCCTGCTGGAAAGTCCCACCATTCGTGGATCACTATCGACATCTGCTTCTGGTGCCGCCGATGGCTCCGGCCCCAGAGATACCTTGGGATCTTGACCCAGTGTCGCTGAAGCTTGTCGAACTTGAGCGAATTGTGAGCGGATTGTGGCCGGTCGGGTCAGCGGCCTTGCTGACAGCAGTGTCCTTCGAAACATCTGTACCGGAGCGTCAGCATATCTGCTATCTAGCTTCCACAAGGTAAACTAACCACTGCTTGCCAATGCTGTATTACAGAGCTTCTATCAACAACGGTCTTTGCTTTGACTGTCGAGAAGTGATGTCGGACACAAATGCCAAGATCAATTGTGGGGCTAAACACAATTCGCCTGTGATTGGTCGATTCAATTTCTCACATCTGCGACCGGAAAACACCCAACTACTTGGTTCCTCCATGCACGATATCCCGGCAATTACAACTTACCTGGCAAAATCGAATCGCCTAGTCTGCGGGACATTCGAGTACACGTTGACGAGCCGTGTACTATCTCAATAGTGTATGCCGCCATGTGCCGCCCTCTGCCGCTTATGCTATGTTCTGGAGCTCAGAGTATCTGGTATCCTTCTTTGGAACGTCTACTACCATATTGAGGACAATGTAGGATGCCTTGTGTTGCCGTCGTCTAGATTGCAGCTAATAGGCACGCGATGTCCTCATCCTCTCTGTAGGTGTCCGTCTGTGCCTTCACATGTCTCGCATTTCCAACCATAACAGTTTCATCGACGCCAGTGTAACGTCCAATCATATTCGGCATCAAGCTTTCGTCGACCTTCCGACAAGCGAAGTTGTCTCCCGTGAACATGTTTGGCAAGGTCGTTGACGGTCTAGAGGTTCTTCAAGCTCAAACTTTCCCAACTCTTCATCTTCTTCTCACTCTTATGAACTACTGACCTGTTCTTTACCTTCTACTCTTCTCTGTCATGTCAGAAATCATGACCGACGCCGAGCTGGCAGCTCCCTACACCGAAGGGCTTAGCGGAGATATCAAGGCTGGCTTCTTCTTCGGCAATCTATCGGCAGCATTCGTCCTGGTTACCATTTGCCTCGCTTTACGACTGTATGTGCGTCAAGTTATGGTCAAGGCAGTAGGCAAAGACGACTACCTTTTGATCGCTGGATATGTATGTTACTCCGGGTCCGTGGAATATGCGAGTACATGCTGACGACTATAGGTGGTATTTGTCGCCCACATCATCCTACTGTGCATCTATGCAGGCAAAATCATCGCCAACGGCCTGACGCCAGAGTACTTCAACAGCATTATCGTATGTCACATGCAGCACTTTGCCATACAATCGCTGATAAGAACAGCTCATCCAGTTCTGGGGTGTTTTGTATGTTACCATGTTGGTGCTGATCCGAATCGCCATTGCCGCATTCTTCCTACGAGTACTACCAGCACCCGCATTCAACTGGCAACGATACACCATCATTATCAGCGTCGGTCTCTATAGTCTCTTCTCCATGACCTACAACTTTGTCCAGCTTTTCTCTTGCGGAAATCCTCTTGACGTCCGTAACCCAGAGCCTCACTGCTTCGACCTCAACGCCATGAACACTTTGGCTCTCGTGTCCACGGTCCTCAACATGCTTATCGACTGGCTGCTCACCTTGCTGCCTGCCACCGTCATCTACCGATCATCAATGACCTGGAGGAACAAGTGCCAGGTCATGGGTGTCATGTCGCTCGGCGCCGTGGGTAGCATCATCAGCATTGTTCGCATTCCATACCTACATCTGGGCATCTTCGCTGGCGCAGATCAATTCGCTAATCTATCCATTTACTTTGTGCTCGCCCTCTGGGAAAACGCAGTTGCCATGGCGGCCATTTCTGCAGCGGCGCTCAAGCCACTGATGAGGATGTGGTTTCCTTCTGCATCAAGCATGGGAACATCTGAGACACCCTTGACCGTCCAGCCGAGCTTTGTGAACCAGAGAAGTGGGAGTGAAGAGCGCAACAAGAGCGTGGAGAAGGATAAGGGGGACATCATGACGACCATTTATCCAGTGGATGTCAGCAACGAGAAGGTATAAGCGGGGGAAATATTCATGCATTGCAAGTACACAGAGACGCTTTATGAGAGATACAATTAGCACGTGGTCATTCTCCACATCATAATACTACACACCTTTTCACCATAAGCTCGACCAATATAGCCTTGTTGACCAACTCTATTCAAAAAACTAATGTGCAAGTATCGTACGAATCACTCGAAAATACCATCAAATTTGCAGAATAGTGAGATGGTGATCGTGTGTGGCATTGTGTACAGACGATGGAACATCTTGTAGTGGATGACCCATGGGGAGGCGTCCATCTCCTGGGCCCCAACCGCGCTGGATACAACCCAAGACTATCACCACTATCGCCGCGAGTTCGAATTACTCCTTCTAGACCCTCTGGAATATCGTATCACCATTCTTGGAGATGTGAAATGGCAATTCTCACCCCGGTCGATTTGGCCGTGCGAGAGTCTGTTTTCGTGGGGATAGCTGCAAGCCTGTTCTCGGCCTCGCCTCCGTTCCCGAGATGATTATAGATGACTCAACCCAACTCACGCCATGTATTTCTCCATATATTGCTGCACGATCAGGTCATAATCAATGCGTTAATGCTTTAATTGACTCAAGAGGTCTATCGCGCCCTCTAAAAGGCTCCATCTCGACCATGGTCTCGAACTATCCAACAGATTTCTCCCATCTGGAAGATGTGCTAGGAAACTGGCCATTCATCAGGAAATATATCGTGCTCTGTACGATTTTCGAGATTCGGAATGACGACGAAGGAGCGACAATCACCTCGATCAGAGAAGCTCTCAACACGCTTGCAGCGTCTTTCCCATGGCTTGCTGCAAAAGTCGTCATTGAGGGCAAATCGAAGACCCACACTGGCATACGTCGCGTCCTCCCTCACAAGTCTGAGATCGAGCTGGTTATCAAGGATCTCCAGCCTGATGCGAACTATAATTTTGGACAGCTGCAGAATAGTGGCTATCCTTTCTCTATGATAGACCCTGCGGTACTCGCACCGTCCATTGCGGTGACTTGGGGCCAGCAACAGATGTCAGATGAGGTCGCTCCTGTCCTGTCCTTGCAGGCAAATCTGATTACTGGTGGACTCATCCTCACTTTCATTGCGAACCACACCATCATGGACATGACTGGGTTGGGCATGGTCATTGCTCTCTTTGCGAAAGCTTGTCGCGGGGAAGCATTCACCGACATGGAGATCAAGGATGGCAATCAGGACAGAAGACAAGCTGTAACGCTACTTGGACATACTTATCAACCGGGTCCTGAATTAAACAATGTTTTCGCCAAGCCAGATGCCGACTCACCCATACCCAGGGCCCGCCCTCGGTGGGCGTATTGGAATTTCTCTGCTGCCAATGTCGCACGATTGAAAGAAGAAGCCAGTAAGCAGGATTTAGTACCCTACATCTCAACAGATGATGCTATAGCCGCCCTGTGCTGGCAGCGAATCGCCAAAGTCAGATCCGCGAGGCTTGGAGAGAATGTGAGATCATTCTTCGCCAGACCCTGCAGTATGCGCAGCTTCCTTGGCCTAAAAGGCTACATTGGACAGATGGTCGACACTCTCAACGAGGATGAAGTGGACGTGTGGAAGCTTCCGGTCGGCCAAATAGCGGGCAGGATGAGACGCATGCTCCAACAGAATGAAAAGATAACTCACCACATCAAGGCCGTCATCACAATGGTCGATCGGCTCGAGGACAAGAGTGTCATCGTGAACGGTGCTGGTCTGGATCCGAATCGGGACTTCATTCTCTCGTCCTATGCAAACATCAAGTGCTGCGACCTATCTTTTGGACCAGTGCTCGGTCAGCCCGACGCCGCCAGAAGACCAAGGATGCCGCCGTGGCCATCATTATGCTATCTGATGCCTAAATCCAGGAATGGTGAAATTGCTGTTGCTGTCTGCCTCGGCGAAGACGATATCGAGCGACTGAAGGACGACGATGTCTTGACAAATTATGGCCAATACCTGGGATAGATTCAATATTGCATGAGAAAGACTGGACTGCACTACTTGGAAGCTCGAATCCAGCCCAGCTTCTACGAGGACGGCGGACTCTTTTCTCTTCCACACCAGATCTCGCTCTCTTCCAGCCAAAAGTCTCAGGATATCATTCCCCGATTTGCGACGAATGATCCATGTCGAGGACTTCATGAAACAAAATCTGTTTAGTTCTCCGTGTGAGGCTGTTTTTATTTTGGGTCGTCGAGGGTATCCAGGAAATAGTGTCTAACTTCTCTGGGGTTAGGGCAAAACCTATGAGCCTTCTCGCCTGCCGCAGGGACAGCGACGCTAAAAGAAAACGCCAAAAGCAAAATCTGGCTTGAATAGGAGGTTCTTACCATGAACAGAAATTCAACTACCTCAAGGAGCAAAGTCGCTTTGGTTGCAAGCGGTTGAGCCGCATCAAGATGGGCACAGCCCACGGAGCGACGGCCGAGGCCGTCAAACGGGCATTCTTTGCCGTCGGGCTTCTTACTTATTCTTCTAAGGGCAGACAAAAAGTATCATAGCACAGTATTGTATGGGACAGTAGCCTGAACAAGTTCCGCTGGCTGTGTTCCTGGCCCTTTGCAATACCACTTGAGACAGCCAGGATGGATAAAGGTAGGTAGATACCCTCCTTCCCCCTTGGAACCAGTCTGCTCACCCTCTTCCCATCATCAAGTGCTACCGCTTTTCACATGATGCATGTCACACGTATAGCATTGCTACTCGGCTTGACCACCTGCCTGACGGCTCAAGAAATGCCTACGGGCATTCTGGGCTTTAATTCGGGTGCTACTCTGACCAATAACAAACCGAAGACTCAAGCCGACTTTGAAGTCGAGTTCACAACTGCACAAAGGTTGCAAGGCTCTCCGGGATCTTTCAACAGCGTGCGTCTATACACCATGATCCAGGCTGGCACCAGGACAGATCCTATCTCTGCTTTCCCCGCCGCCATCAAGACAAACACATCCATGCTGCTGAGCATTTGGTGCTCCGGCGTCAAAACCATCGACAACGAGCTCGCCGCCATGAGGAATGCTATCACACAGTATGGTAGAGCTTGGGCCGATCTTGTGGTAGGCATCTCTGTTGGTAGCGAGGACTTGTACAGGAGCTTGGAGTCCGGTATCGAGAACGGCGCCGGTATTGGCCAAAGTCCGGACACCATTGTGCGCTTCATCCGCGAGGCACGTTTCGCTATCAGAGGTACTATCCTTGGAAGCAAGCCCATCCTTCATGTCGACAGCTGGAGTGCCTGGTCAAATCAAAGCAATACAGAAGTGATTGACAACGTTGACGCACTTGGTACTGATGTATATCCCTACTACGAAAAGGACAACGGTAATGCTTTCGGTAATACAACCGAGGTCTTCGACTGGACGTACAATCAAATCTACGATTTGCAGGTGAAGTGTGGGTCACTGAGACTGGCCATCCCTATGCAGGATCCGTTATTGGGCAGTCCATTGCCAATGTCACTAATTCGGCGCAGTACTGGCAGATCATAGGCTGCAACAAACTCTTCGGAAGAGTCAACACCTTCTGGTACAACCTCAGAGACTCAAACACTGCCATTCAGGAGAAGTTTGGTATCACGAAGGACCTCAGTACGACACCGAGATTCCATCTGACGTGCGCTGCGGACAGCGGATCCCCGGCTGCGGTAAACTTGGAAAGTGGCCCGCAGTCTTCCGCATCAAAGCCAATGACATCTCTAGTGGTTTTACTCATTTTGGTTATTATCGGGCTGGTAGTAATGTGACGATGCACTCAATGTAGTTAATTAATGGGACGCTTTGATGTTGGAGAAACTCGTGACCTAATCGCTGCCAAGTTACGGACCCGTGTTCTTTGCCTCGTTTGTCTCTCGGAACCGAGGCACCTGTCAAGCTCCAAGCTCATGCAAGATACCCACTCAAGAACACATATATACTCCACGACTTGTACTCGTGCCATGTCATTCTCAAGTCAATTGGCGATATGGCCAAAGTTGTAGACGCCGTTATTATCGGTGCTGGACTGAGTGGCTTGCAAGCGGCCGTCGACCTTCAAGAAGCTGGTCGATCTTTCATCATCCTCGAAGCAAGAGACAGAATCGGTGGAAAGACTTGGTCTGTTCCTCGGAAAGACGGTAAAGGACTGCAAGAAAGTGGCGCGGCGTGGATCAACGATACGAATCAATCGCATGTCTGGCAATGGGTACAAAGGTTCGGGCTCTCTACCGTCGTTCAGAACGTAACTGGCGATGTGGCCTGCGAGGATGAGGAAGGCAATTGCCATTTCTTTCCGTTCGGAGGTTTACCAAAGGTCAGTGAGCCAGGATTAACACACTATGATCCCAGTTGATGATAGTAGTTCGACCAGGCCGATGTCGATAATATTAACCATCTACGAAACACTGTCGAGGTCACTTGTCTCGACCCAGACACGTTCAAGCAGCCTCTGAGGTCGGAGATTGACAACTTGAGCTTTGAACAGTGGTGCAGAAATGTCGGAGCTGGTAGGCGAGCCATTCAGACCGCTACACTCTGGTGTCGAGGCACTCTCGGCCACGATCCAAGCGAAGTGTCTGCACTGGCTTTCCTTGAAATTGCGCGAGGAGGGCTCGGAATCATCAATCTACGTTACGACGGCAAACATGGAGCCCAGCATCTTAGGATCATGGAGGGAACACAGTCGATAGCTGTCAACATGGCAAAGCTGCTGCCAGCAAACTCGATCAGGCTGAACAGTGCTGTGGAAGCTGTCACCAAGACTTCCGCAAGAAGCTACAAAGTGGACACTTATGATGGCCAGAATTTCCTGGCACGGAAGGTGATCGTGAGTGTTCCTGGTCCCGCATACAAGAACGTGACTTTCGATCCACCTCTTCCATCGGCAAAAGAGACATACACTACCAACGTCCGCCATGGATGCTACTTAAAGTATATCTGCTTATTCAAGTCTCCCTTCTGGAGGCGTCAAGGATCCTGTGGACTAGCACAGAGCTTCAAAGGTCCGATTAATCATTGTCGGGATACCTCGATCGATTCTCAGGAGAACTTTGCACTTACCTGCTTCATCACTTCGGCTCCTGGTCGGAGATGGCTGTCCTTGGATGATGCACAGAGACGGAATGCGGTACTCGACCAAGTTGCAAGCTTGTTTCATGTATCGCAGGAAACGATCCAGGCTGAATTTCTGGATTCGGTCACAGCGCAGTGGATGAACGATAGATGGGCTGGCTGGGGATGCCCCTTTGCTGCGCCACCGCCCGGTACCATCGGGCTTGCGGAAGATGGCGCGCTGGCCAGGGAGAAGGTCGATGGTCTCTACTTTGTCGGTACAGAGCTCACAGATCAATGGCGAGGATATATGGAAGGAGCGCTGCGAAGTGGAAAGCGAGGGGCATCGCAAGTTCTTGCAGATCTCACAAACCGGGATGCCCGTCTTTGAAGTGGCGCTGCACTCAGCCGCATTGAGATATACGACCATATAATGAGAATTCTCTTTGCCCAAAAAGACTACCAGAATGATGTGACTGTCAGTATCCTCCTACAGGAGGAGAGAACACAGATCCTGATACTGCCACGACTCATCGTATTTTAGCAGTTCAAGCGGCCTCGGGTAGATTGTGGAGACAGTATCTTCGGCTCCGAGCATGCCCCTCGTGTAAGGGATTAGACCCTGACTCGAATTGCTATCTATTGCGGGGAAGCCGTGCTCCAATTGCACTTCCGTGAGTGACATCCTTGATAGCTGAAGCAGATATGACAGATGCAGACGGTCGGCATGACGTCTCAGCTCGGTTACGATCAATCTGGGTCGTATCGACCTTCGGCGACTTCAAGTGCTCCCTCTTCGGAGCCGAAAACGTATCTGCTGATCTTGATGCTCGTCTGATAAGGGTACATTGACTCCATCTACATGATAGCAACATGTCTAGTCCTCCGGCCATCATTGATGCTCCATATTACCTGATTACCTGCAATTCCTGGCCGACGAGAATCCTAATCCCCTCATCAACAATATCCAGAATGACTCTTATCCGCCATGTCTTATCAGAGAAGAAGTCGTCGACCCTCAATGGCGAAGAGCCTCATCAGACACTCAGCAACGAGGAGGCCGGGATGGGAACCGTGGCGCCTGCTGAAGATGAATTCGAGGTATTCAGATCAGATGCTGTTGTGAACTTCCGGACACTAGGATGGAAGAGAACGACTGTGATTTTTCTGAAAAGTGAGTCCATTGCGCGGGTCTGGAACTGCACGTATGCCAACAGTTGTAGTCATGTTTGCAATCGGCGTCCTCTCTATCCCAAACGCTCTGGCAGCGCTAGGAGCATTCCCCGGTGCCATCAACATCATAGGCTGGTGTGCACTGAACACTTACAGCGGCATCATCTTTGGGTATGTCCAGTGATCCAAGAGGTTGATGGCCATACTGACACAAACAGGGATTTTAGAAATCGCCATGCTAGTTGCCATAGTGTGGCCGACATGGCATATGTTGCTGGTGGACCGCTGTTGCGGGAGTTCATTGGCGCATTGTTCATTATCGACTGGACCATTCTGGCCGCTGGTGCAATCGTTGGAGTATCTATCGCCTTCAATGCTCTGTCAGAGCACGCCATCTGCACAAATTATTTCACCCTGGTCAGCGTGGTCATTGTTGTGGGCATGTCCACCATAAGGAAGTTTGAGCACATTGGCTGGCTTACGTACGCTGGATTCGCTTCTGTCTACGCTGCTGTGCTTATTGTTGTGTATGTCAACTGTTTCGATGACTATCAGGGTACTGACATGACAATAGTATTGGTGTGACGCTTCGAGATCGTCCTGCCATCGCTCCGCAGACCGGTCCTTATGAGCTGGGTTACGTGGTCATCGGCTCGCCCACCTTTGTCCAAGGCATCAATGCTGCATCAGCCATTTTCGTCTCCAGTGCTGGAACGACAGCATTCATGCCAGTCATTTCGGAGATGCGCAATCCGAGGGAATACCGGAAGCCGCTCTATGTGTGCATGTTCATTGTCACGGCGTCGTACTTGAGCTTCTCCCTGGTCGTATATCGCTGGTGCGGGACTTGGGTAGCAGTGCCGTCGCTGGGATCAGCTGGACCGACGTTGAAGAAGGCCGCCTACGGGACTGCTATCCTTGGTCTTATCGTCACTGCAGCATTGTACTCCCATGTTGCGGCCAAATATCTCTTTGTGCGGATATTGAGGAATTCGAAGCATTTGCAGAGCAATTCCGCCGTGCACTGGGGTACATGGATGGCATGCAATCTGCTGCTTGGAGCCGTGGCCTTTGTCATCGCAGGAGGCGTCCCCATCTTCAACTATGTTCTGAGCCTTGCGGCCTGCATCGGTAACGCCCCATTGACGACTGTACTACCAGCATATCTTTACACCTGGGACTACTCAAAGTATCGCACTGGGAGTCCATTTCAACAGACCAAATATTGGCTTCATTGGTTGATGTTTGCTATTGGTATGTTTTTGACGGTAGGAGGAACGTACGGAGTCGTGCAGGGCATCATCGATGCGTACAGAGATGGGACGATTGGGAGTGCTTTCAGCTGCGCTGATAACTCGGGAACCGTGGAGGCATGAAGTTGTTGAATCTGGTTGTATAGTAGTGGGCGGGCTTCTCATTGTGTAGTTGCTAGTACAGTAACGTTTGAATCTCGTATGTGTAGTAACGGAACCATCCCTCACAGTGGCAACATTCGGACGACCCGACTATTGAAGCTTACTCTAAGTGGTTGATGTTGGGCTAAGCAAGGTCCGTCCACGAAGTCAGGTTCATCCAGTCTTGCTCGTTGGATAACGGCTGCAGCTCCGGCATGGGTATGGAAGCGAATAAGCTATCCCAATCTGGCTGTAAGTCCGGCACCAAGCCCTCAGCATGATCTAGACTCTGGGCGATGATTTGCTGATAGTCTTTCTTGAGTCCGTCAAAGACATTGCCAACTCCCTCGGAGCTTGGCCAGTATTCCGCTAGTGCCCGAGTGCATCGAACCAGGCGATCAAGCTGCTCCAGTAGTCCCAGCGCTGCCAGCATATTCTCGGAGAGTATAGCCGCCCGCGCTTCGTGTACTATCTGAATACCAGCAGCCGTGGCCGCGCTAACGACCGTGAAGTGACATCTCATGAGCAAGTCGAGATTAGCAATGGTTTCCAGACAGCTGACGATCGTCTGAGCTGCCGTCTTACATGTCACCTGACTGTCGTTTGACTCCTCGGCATGATTCCTGTGCAGATGCAGTATCACTAATTGGTAATGTAGACGGAGTAGAGTCTTGGAGTACTCGTCCATGCCAGCGCTGTCCATTTCGACCTTGAGTAACCAATTGGCAAGCAATCCGTCGATGGTTTGTAAGCTTTGAATATTGATCCTGGCCGGAGCATTCATCTCGATGACCCTCAGGGCAATATAGGCGAGTTCAACAAGAGCGACATGGTACCTGATCGGTGGCGGTGACGGCATGGTTTCAAGAGAGCGTGGCATCTCCGTGGTTTCGGGATGATCCCACAAGAGCTCAGCTGATGTTGGCAACCGTTGATCGATATCTTCTGCCCTAATAGAACACGGACGACCTGTTTCGAGTGCCGCAAATACCTCCAGTACGAAGGTCGACCAGAATGTCCTTTTATGGATGACATGCTCAAAGGATGGGAGATCATCATTCCTCCGATGAGTGCCCTGTCCACAGCTGATACGCATCGCGATACCTGTCCAATACCAGGGCCCGCTAGATACGGTGTCTCCATCGTTGATATGCCAAGTGAACAAGAGCGCCGCTTGGGTCAGCTGGAGGCGGTCTGTTTCATGGCGTAGATGGAAGAGCATGCTCGCCCGCCGAAACAGGACTGACTTGACTGTCTGCCGATCTCGAGCCACGAGTGGGTGCGAGCAACAATGTGCTCCCGCTAGTAGCACAGACTGGTAGAGGAGGAGTGGCGGTAGTTGAGATGACTGCGCACTTGCCCGCTCGAATGGCGCTTTTGTGATGATAGGCAGAAAAGGATGGACATGCTCGAAGTATGCATCGAGTAATGCCTGTCGTACCTCTCGGGCCGGGAAAGATGACAAGTCTGTGATAAGGTTTTGTGGAGACGAATGTAAGTGGCGTATCTCCGGCCGCCATGATCTGGTAGGTCGTATCTGAGGATATGGATAGTGCAGGGGTAGAGATACCGCCTCCTGCCATCTTCGTGGATGCCGGTCAGCTCTGGGGGATGATGCCTGCCATGTAGATGCGGGTGAATCATGTGTATACTCCTGTGCTCGTGGTCTTGGGACTGAGGTAGCCACAAGCGATGATTCGTGTAAAATCCTCAAACGAGCCAGATGGGCAAGATTTGAGGTCGGCGTTCCGATATATGCGAGGCGAAAGCTGTCGGCCGCTCCGAAAGCTCGCCAATCCTGTGCCCGAACACCTCGTTCGAAGAAGCTGGAGAGACCCGTTCTGGCGAGCTCGGTGTCGGGCGCATGAACACGGTCGCTCTCCGTTGGCTCCGGCGCTGATTCGACGGAACGGCTGGTAGTCGCAGTATTTGGCGCATGTCCCGGCTCGATTGCGGTCCAATGTGCCTCCGTAGGCAGCGTCCCCTTCCAGCGTCTTGCGCGCTTCGGTGCCGGCCACTCCGTCCGGGTCCTACATGATTTGAGCTGCTGGTCGATCAAGCGAGTTGGGAACCTCTACCTGCAATCAACGCCGGCTTTCGAACACACGGTGCATGTGTCCCCTTCCACGACAGTGATGTCACATCGTACTTTGCGTTGCCGGCACACGTCGCACGCTTTGCGTTGCTGCCTGCGATGTACTTCACTCATTCCCTGTGATACTAGAAGCAGATCTCGGAATTCTTGGATAAGCGTTTCCCCGCATCTGGCGCTGCCGCAGCGACTGTCGGGCCAAGGCGGATTCACCCGCGTCGAGGAGTTAAAAAACCGACCTCCTGTCATTTCCTGGAGCCTGAGTACCAACAGAATAGTCACAGACTTCACCATCAGGTGCGCGGACGATCATCTTCTGTAAAATCTCTTCTGGCCGTTGTACCTAGCATTACAGTCACACATCTTGAGTCAGAGGCTCACCGTTGTCAAGAGCAGATGTCGACTACTCAGGGGGAAGTGCGCAGTGATAGTAGTAATTATTGAGATCAGGTGACCCAATAGCGAAAATCGATATCATTGCATAGCTCTGGATATGTAGCTGAAGTATTGATAATCGATGACCACTACGGACGCTAAATATATACAGTAAGAGGAGATCGAAGTACAGCTATTTACTATCTAGTTATCCTTATAACTGTTATAGTATCTGTACGGACCATTGCGCTTCATTGATGTGCCTCGTGTTTGCAATTAGCCTCTGGAACAATAGACGCCAAGTCCAAACATACAACTGTCCTATTCACGTTTTAGATCTTCGCATCACAGCCGTTGTTACAACTACAAAAGGTGATGATCGTGCCTGGAGGATTCTGGGTGCGGGTCCTGCAGCTGGCTCTGCAAAGCAAGCCTTCGGCGTTGGTCGAGAAGCAGTTCTCTTCGCAGCCACGACAGTCTGTGCTCTCCTCTGGTCCGAAGCAGGTGTCTGAATTTTCTGTGCATCCTGGGGGATCTTGACGGCGGAGCACAGAGTTGAAGGGGCTCGTGCCAGGGACTGCAGCAGCAAGGCTAGCAAGCATGAAGCTGATTGTAGTGATTGAGGCGAGAAATTGCATTTTGGCTGTGATGTACTTGGTGTTGGTTGGTTCGACGATCTACAAATCGAATAAGCGTCAAAAGGAGCAGCTCGATCCATACTTATGCCCACAATATCGCCGGGCATATGACGAATACTAAGACGGCACTACTCTATCTACGCCGCTTGTGACACATCCTCGACTTGACATGATGCGGACACGACATAGTGCATATGAAGTGAGACTTGGAATATTGGAAGACTGCTTGGCTAAGAGTCATCATGAAGGACACTAGTGATTGAATGCTCTGTTGCTCACCGGTTTCACGCTAGTATCGTCGACGATCGATGATTAAACTGGTCTGCTGTCAATCGCTCATGACTGAGGTAATTGGATGCTTTGTTGCTCATCGGTCGCACGCCAGTATCGACGACGATCGATGATCAGACCGGTCTATTGTCAATCGCTCGTGACTGGAGGAGCGGAGCTTGGTTGAAAAGTGAAGGCAAGACGGTAAGAACGATCCGCAGCCCCAATGAGATGGCATGTGTGTCTCGGCTGGCGAGCCAACTCGTTCGGAACCGAAGGAGTCGGTTTACCCACATGGCTGAGGCTAATGTTTCTAGTCTTGACAAGGCGCCGATTCGAATGGCCGCTGGAGCCAAGACGGGATAAGTAGGACCGATGCCGCAGGTGAGCTTAGTAGAAGCCGTAAGGCTTCTGCTGATTGGCACTTGGCTCCCAGAAACCGACATTTCACGATACTGACTAGTCACTGTAGCTCTGTTCTTGGCAGATATTTCAGCCTTAGGTCTCGAAGAAGGAACAGTCGGGGCAGACAGCAAAAAAAAAGATGTTTTGGGTGCAAGAGTAGGCGGAGAGTGTGGCTTGGCGTTGCGCTAAAGCTGACTAAGTGTCACTTTGGGAGTACAAGCCGCAGATCGCGGGGTTCAGCTTGCCAAGACACTAGATTCAGAGACCCGGCGTGCCGGTCTACCTCACCGGACCGCGCGCCTAAAAGAGAACAACGATCAATCAACGCACAAATTTCGTGCCAGGGAGACGTAAGCCACTCGTGCGACGACAACCATTATGATGGGCCGATAACCATTAACGCTTCCGGTCTTTTTTGGCCGCCCTGATCCTTCTGCAACGTTATATCGACAGATTTCCTTGGAAATGCGCTGGCAGAGCTGGCCATTTACTGTATTAAGCAGTCAACGCGAGGGTTGACTACACTTAACTTCTTGGATGCATAAGGATATTGATCCAGCCGTGTTGGAGGAATGTCGTGCAAGCAACGCTGACGGCTTCGTCGAGTCTTTTCCAAGCAAAACCAACAAGTCGTTCCCACGGAGGATGTCATGAGAAGAAGAATACATTAGCTGCAGCGCTTAGCGAGTGTGGCCTCCGTCACGGGGGGAAACCACAACGTGCCGGAAAAGCTCTAAGGATTGGTGAAGACTTGTGACGATGGGATGGCGGCATTGCAGATCGACCAAGATATATCAGGGGTATCTTCGTGGTAGCAGCCCCCCGGTACTTAAGCTCCAGCGCCATCATCTTCCTCCCCCTCCTGAATCCCAGCTCATCACTTCCCAATTCGTTACTCGAGAGCACGATGGTTTCTTACGCCATCATCGCTCTTGCCGCCGCAGGTGTGCCCGGACTTCCAAGCTCACGACCACCGCCCCCATCATACATCATCCCATCAAACAGGACCATTACCCCTTACAAGGAGCCCAGTGCCTTCAGGACCGCTGTCGCAGCACCTGAAAGAACCGACATCGAGGTTGGCGGCGGAGATGTCGTCGCACAGGACTTGAACGCCGGCCCAGGTCAGAGCCCTCAAGCCTTCGCCCAGCTCCTCGACTACCTCGCGAGCGATCTATGCACCGAGCTAGGCTGTAACTTCGGCGAAGAATACTGCGTAACAGCATCCACTGGAGCAGACGTCTGCATTACTGCTCAAGGCTCATTCGAACGTGCCGCTCGCGATCAATTCATCCGTTCCACTCGGGGCTCATTCGACCGCACTGTCCGTCGCCTGGAGCCAGGACAAGGTTCCATCGAGACCGGCTCCAACCTTGTGCACTTCCAGTCGCGGGAGGGTGATTTGGGCGTTGGAGATATCCGAGTCCAGATCTTTAACAAAGCCAATGAGGGTGGCGGGGCTGGATGTCCTGCAGTCATCTCGATGATTGCAGCGGGCGGTGCTTTGTTCCCACAAGTCGCGACGCCATTCGGTGTACTGTCGTTCTTGTGCGGAACGGCAGACAGCTCTACGGGAGAGGCTTCTGGATGAGCTGTCCTGCTTCCCATTGGAAGTCAAAAGTTGAGGACGAACGGATGAAAAGAGCTGTGAGCAGTGCAAAGGTCGATGATGGACGCTCGATTTTCCCCTATGAAGCAGCAGATAGCAACGTCAAGCTGAGACTTTCAAGATGCACATGCATCATACCTCTGTGCTGAGATCCGTGCCTTCCTGTTTCACATGAAGCTCCTAATACTTGTTGATACTCGCAATGCTGTTCTTCCGCTCGAGCTCACTACATTGCGGCAACGTTCGAAACCTAAGCAAGGTCGGGAGCCTCCGTAGTAGTCCCTCTTGGCAGCCAACACTTCAGCTCCGCACTTTCGGCGCTAATCCTTGGTGAAGAATTCGCCTAGACAGACCAGTGCCGCTGAGACATCTTGGCGGGGCTCATGACTGATGTCATTGCCCGGTATCACTGCAAAGTGATGCAGACCAGCTTTTCTTAAGGCGGTCCTGCCCACAAGCCGCGACAACAAAAGGTCAAAACCGCACTCATCAGCAAATACCATCTAGGCCTAGATCTCTAAGGGACGGTAATGTCTTCTGGAGCACTCACTTCTGCCATCCTCCTCTTCGCAACAATCATCTCCGCTCAATTCACGCCTAGGGAACAAATCGCCAACCTCATTCTAGCAGGACAATCCGCCATCACCTCGAATACTCGATGCGGAACGTACTATGACAGCGTCGTGCCCTCCGCCATCGCAGTCCGGATCTTCGGCAACTACACTCTAGACACCTGCTACACTATCGCCACCCTTTTCTCCCCAAATTCCTACCCCAATGACACAACCGTTTTCACACCCTCAGACGGAGCTCTAAGCTCTTGCGACCCTTTAAATTCGATGTGCGGGAATGCGTATCAGGCATCGGGTCAGAATTTCTACAATCCGGAAGCGAATTATTCTCAGGCTCAGGTTGATGTGTATTATGGTAGCTCGCTGCCGCTTTTAAATGAGTTTTCGATCAAAGTCTTTGCTAGGCCGGAATGAATGGAGGACGATAGGTCATGGTGCGCGTGGGGCGGGTGTAAGGGGGATAGTCTGACGTCCAACTGTCGCGAATTGCCGTATAGTGCTCGGAGTTTTCGACTCGAGCGGATGGCGCAGGGGAGCGACAAGCAGTGCATGATTGCGGCGGAACGTGGCGATGGAGTGCAAGGTGCACAGGCAGGACTTGTAGCAGCTGTTGGAGGTGCAATATTCGCGAGCGTTATAGCAGTAGTATAGTATAGAGAAGACCCGTAGTAAAGCTTTCGCCTATCTCTTACTTCTGGACTTGCCCATATTAGCATATTTGGAGAGATCGCAAGGAGCGGTGAATCTTTTGACGAGATGGACGTGGAAGTGTAAGCGGCGGAGATGCGATTGAATACTGGCTTTGTATTCATAAGACAACTTGATCAGATCAGGAATCAGAATACCCGTCAAGATCGCAACTGATGTGTGGACCACGCGAGCCCATGTAAATTTGCTTTCGTTGATGATATTGGATGAACTGGGTCTTGTATGTGCCTCCTACCAACAAACAGTCGCCCCTCTAGACTTTTCTGTGTTCCTGCGAGGATGTTTGGACAGGATTATGACCAACCAAGGCAGAGCCGAAGTCCCGCTTGTAACGCTCGTTTCAGCTCGTGTAAAGGTTCCAAATGGGCGTTGAGGCAGTGACAGATGATAAGGAGGAATGTAGATCTCCCTGTCTAGCCTCAGGTGAGCGCGGATCCTGTGAAGACTGAAAGCGATGATGCCTTGGAGTGCCGCAAACCGTGATTGGTAAAGCAGTCAGTTGTGTCGAGTGTATGATGAATGACCGACAGCAGGCTGTCTTTAATGACTGAGGCACTTCAAGTATGCATGAGAGCCATGCATGGGAGGTACATCGAGTGACTTGTCTTGGTTTCCGCACCCCTCTCCTCCGCAGAATGAGCGGCAGTGGATTGTTCTTGCTGGCTGAGGCGGTTGAGATTTGAAGGAGAGTGGTGGTCTGAAGCTGCATCGAGTGGTCCCTTCACCCGTCTCCTTCGTAGGACGAGCGAGTACTTATCCCCGACAACACGTAAAGGTGAAACCCTCGTCGGGGTAGATTGAACTTGCAAGCAGCGGTCCGTGTACCATTGTTGAGTCGGTGCTGCCTGTGACCTGGCATTGGCGGAGGAGAGAAAGACAGTGCTCGGCGTCTTATCGGGGTCGTCGGGAAGAGAGTTATGAGAGTAGAAGAGGGCGGCCCTCACAGTTGAGGCTACCGCCGAGCGATGTAGGAGGTCGTCGAAAGATAGAAGGGAGAAGGGTGTCCAGAAGGATCCTCACGGTAGAGGCTGCCACTGCTATCCGATACCTTGGGCGCGCTCGTGCGCTGCGATAATGAGCTTCCTGTTCTGCTGCTCTTTCTTCATCACTGCAAGCTTGTCCTGCATGCTGGTCAGGCAGTCAACCGCCGTCTCCAGAGATTCGACTCTTGTCTCATAGGCCGAGTGCAATTCGCTGACGGCCTTCTCCCGGACCTCGTTGGCTGTCTCCGTGTTGGAGGTGGTCGATTGGTGGCCACACTCTCTCACCAGACTCTCCGTCATCTGCTTCTGCGAGGCCTCGTAGTTCGCAGTCATGGTGTCGAGTTGCGTCTGGAATGATCGCAGCTCCGTCCTTAGCGCGATCTCTATCTCGTGACTTGCCGCTGCCTGCTGTGTCCGAGCATTGGCTACTGCTTCTGCTGCTTCCCTCGCCTCCTTGTTTTGACCAAGCGCCAGCTCCCCAACTTGGCTTTCAAGTCACGAACCTTGCCTGCCTGCGTATGCACGATTTTTGCCTGCATCTGCTTCATTGTCGCCTCATTGGAGGTAATGGCCTCCTCGATAGGGCGGGTGTGACCGGGAAACGAAGCAGGAGTCGCCGAACCCGCCACGCCCTTGAAGTACCCAAGGCCTCTTCCCGTGACCATCTTGGAGTTGATGGTGCTCGCCGTACGTATGCCTGGTGCATGCTCAGACAAGGGCAGCAATGCTCTCTGTTTCGGCAGCGAGTCGTCACTTCCCTCCGCATCTTCTCCAGCGATCTCGACGTCGTCACGGAGGTCTCGAGGATCAGGATGCTGCTTGACCAGAGTCGAGTCTTGGTCTTGCATCTCGACATCCGTCGGCCCGGTGAGCTACTAAGCTGGGGGAGGTGAAGGCGGAGGCGGAGGCGGAATGAGAGGGAAAAGAGAGGGCGAGAGGCGAAAGGAGGAGGAGACATGGCCCAGGAGGGAGGACGGGCTGCAAATTGAGGAGCTGGGCGAGTGGGGACACGCGGAGGCGGAGGCGGAGCGGGCAGCGGGTTTCGTCGAACGAGGGACGATAACGCTGGTAGCCGAGAAGGTCCCATGATTACCGGCGCTGCTGGTGTCGAAGCTGGGGGTGGAGGAGGCGGACGTGATGGTGGTGGAGGTGGTGGTGGCAGCCTCGGCATCGTTGGAGCTGATGTTGGCGGTATCAGCGATACTGTAGACGCATTGGTACCTCTCTCGATGCCATGGTCAATCTTCTTGGTCTCCCAACCATCATCCTTATGTTCCGAAATCCTTGTTGTAGTAGGCCGCATACTCTACAGGGTCATCGACCCAATCTGCATATTGATCCATTCCGCGATCGCCACCGAGCTGCATAGCAGTGCACATCTTACCGACATTATAGCGAAGCATGCCTTATCCATTCGAGTTCCTGTCGATACCATGGTCTACTTCTTGCTTTCTGACTCTTTCGCTCCATTTGTTCTCGATGACTGTATACCGCGGAGGACGTCATGGGAGGTCTTCGTTGTCCATACCGGCCGCATGTCGCTGAGCGTGCTCGTATGGGGTCATCTGTGCCCACATCATGTCATCAGTCCGCTTCAGTCATTTTGGAGGCATCTTGGCCGGTTGTTCGAGATTGATTGATCATGAAAGTGGCGGTGATGAATGTGCAGCAGGACTGTGCGAGCTTTGTGAGTGGGAGCAGCACGACATCTTTTGTGGCAACAACGATGGGCCAAATTTTGCATCTACGTGAGTGTCAATTGTTTGTAGCTATCTACGAGAATTGGTGTACCCCTAACCCCCCATCATTGGAGATACGTCGAGCACCGGTGAAGGCGTCATATCTGCGGCACTATCGGCAGGAGCAAAGACATCTATCTCTTCCTCAGACCCGGAAAAGACCTCAGTCACCATGGCCGAGCTGAATACAATCTGTCCACATGCGACTGTTTCTGACGAAGCCGTCGATCTGTGCGACCCCGATACGATCGAGGCGAGATTCCAAGATGTCCTCCGGGCAGCGGTGACAGAGCTGAGTGGTCCGATCGATCATATGATATATCCGCAGGCGATGTGTTTGACTTTGCACCCCTTCCCGAGGCGACAGCCGTAAATGCCTACTCTTCGTGGACAGTCTGCTACGTCGGCCGAATGTCGATGTCAAAGCTAGTGCTGGTCAATACAGATGTGTACTTGAAGAACGCGGCCAGCTCGTCCGTCACATTCACATCCGGTATTCATGGTAGCAAGCCGCTTCTCAATCAATCCAAGAGTATCGGGTGGTGCTGTGGAGACAATGACGAAGGCTCTTGCGATCGGTGCCGCACCCACCCGAGTTGATCTAATATCTCCCAGGGCTATACGTATACCCATGTTGGAGGATCTAGGCGAGGATATGATCGCTGCATCTGCTCGTGAACAGCTCGTAGATGAGGTGGCAAAAGTATATGAGATTGCGAAAGCATACTCATTCTGCATGCGATGTTCTTTCGCAACTGATCAGCGCCTCACTATGGATGGTGAATACACTTCCAGATGACGGGGTATCAAACGCATAAAGCAGCAATTCGGGAAAGTGAACCCTGCATCGTCTTTCCATGTGAAAACCGAGTCATTGCGACCGTGAACTTCGCGTACAACTGCCGCCTCTCTGCTCATCCAATCAAATGTGCCCTCAATTCTAGTGTCGCTCCAACCCTGACCTCACATTTCATCTGTTTAATGTCCCTCCAGGTCCTCGCCTCGCAGAACGGACCCGGTGCTAGCGCAGCATCAGGAGCTCGTGGATATCCGCGAGTACACATTTAGGGAGCATTTCTTGCAATCGGTGGCGTAGCGCAGTAGACTTGGAGTTTGCAAGAGCGTCGTCGCAGCGGTTCTCAGCATATGCGTCTCCCTATACACTTCTGTGCCGTCTCCTGCCAATTCATGTAAGATGATCCCATCCACAAATTCTCCCAAACTTTGCAGTGGTATTTCGTCTGTCAGATGTTGATCATCGCTGCACAATTCGAGTGCACGTTGGATTCGATATATGTAGCTTTCACTAAGGGCTCTAACAGAACCCCTGTCTCTCTCTCTTTTCCTCACTGCCTGCCGCTAATTACTACAGCTAGGTGCTTAGTAGATTCCTGATCTTGATCCACGTGTTGCCACCCTAGTACAGGCCCCCATGGAGACCATCTTCGTATTCTAACATTAGGTTTGTCGGCCAAAGAGACTCTTTTGTGTTTGAGTCGAGGTATGCTCGCATATTGATCCCTATAAGTTCTTTCTCGACGATGCAGAGTTGTCCAAGCTTGCCTCGTGCTCGGCGAACGTTCTTCAACCTGAAAATCCCTTTCAAAATTGCAGCTATAGCTGGTCCAGCAATCCTTAGCAGAGGAGATCCAAGTAGCGATCTATAGTTTTCCTGTGGCCGCCTAGGATTAAGTTCCTCCGGCATCGAGAATGCAATTGGGTCCATCGCAGCTACGGCCGTCGCAGCTATGACCTTCTGACCTTCATGCAATTCTACTGGTCCTTGTACTCTATCTTGGATGATAGTATCTTTTGATGTGACCCTAGTCACAGCAAGGTTGACCCCAGTATGCCGCATACCCTCGTACACAAATCCTTGCAGCTCCTTCACTGCCATTTCATCGTCATCCATCTTGGCAAGTTCGATCATACGACACAGATAATTCTCGTATCCGGGCGTCAGAAAGAGATCGACTAAGAGTGCTGCTTGGTTAGTGAGCATGTTTGCCAGCATACTTGCTTGACCGATGCATTGCTCGATCAAGTCGGCGTAAGGTCGTCTTGTGGCAACCAATGCACTGTAGAATCGTTCTGCTTCTGGACCAGTGGTGGTTGAGTCAGAAGGACCGTATAGAGATGAGCGTTTTCCCAAATCGCGATTGTTGCTGTGTCGCTTGAGAAGCGATTCGAACATTTGGCGGAGTATGTGCTCACTGGTCTGCGCTTCTTCTCGAAGCTTCCACTCAATGGAGGGATCCAAATTGAGATTCCGGTAAATCGCCACTGTCTTCAGCATTCTGCCGACGTCGTTGGCAGTGAAGGTCCCCTTGGGATTGCTGTCGCACTTGACTGGGAGCGAATAGCGATCAGCCAACCAGAGGATCGGCGTGATATTGGCGACGTGATGTACAATGTCGATTGCATAACGGTCGCCCCCATACTTGAGCGTATTGTCTTTGATATTCTTGACGACCGTCTTGTCAAAGAACTCGAACACATGTTTCTCGAAACGGTCTTCATAGAAAAGACTTTCTATAAGGTCGGAATCAACGTAAAGGCTTGAGAAGTGGTCGCGGTCTGTCAGAAGACGTCGACACGCTTCTGCTGTGTACACGACGGAGGGCCTGGTGTCGACGATCGGACGCGCCGAGTCATACATCTGCAGGACATTGTTCTTTTGGAGGATGTCTCGGATGGCTTTCGGAGTGTAGAATGGCAACAGAGCGTATGTCGAAGTTCCCGTGAATGAGTAAGGCAGACCATCGAATAGAAGTTTGGGAAGCATACCTCCGTAGGCTCCGCCAGGGAGATCTCCCAGCTTGGAAGCCCCCCAGTTCGTTAGCGTAGTGCTGTTGAAATCGTAGCTAAGAAATCGATCTCCGCGAACCAGTGCAACAGCATCATCGAGGATGCCTCGTCCAGTGGTCTGACCTGGGCAGACGCCACTACCTGCCATTGCTGGTTTGGTACACTCAGCCATCAAGCCGGGATAGAGCTCCATGTTGTCAATATGACTATACAGGAGCTCTGCCACTCTGGCAGTATCCTTGTCTTCGCACCACTCCTCAAATGTCTCATAGGGTCTGAGATTGAGGTAAGATCGGAATCTAGATAGATAATCAGTTCTGCTCAGAGATATGTTGTAGGAGATGATCTTACTCATTCAATGTGCAGACGTTGAAAATCTCCCTAGCCTGTAGTTGACCTAGGATATCCACGACCTTGAGACTTGCTGGGGTTCCGTGCGGGCCAAAAGCATGTGCGGGCTCCTCGATACAATCTTTGATCAGTCCTGACAACTCAATGTCATCGAAACGACCATTTGGTCCTCTCTTGAGATTATAGAAAGTCCATTCTCTGGGTGGTACTGCTTTCAACTTCTCGTTCTCTGCGGCCACTACTCGTCCAAACATGGGGGGAGTCATGTCGTCGATCGATTCCAAGTGAGGTAGATGTGATCTTATCAGATCCTCCATCCAGTTGGCATCTGCTGCGCTGAGAGCAGCGTGCCAATGATAGAGCACTGCGAATTCGACCGAGACGACATTTCCCGCTCCTCGTTCCACTCGTTGCTTGTGGCTCTTGATCTCTTTGCCCAGATCTAGCGACCATGTTGAATCAGCTCTAGGCGTATTGAGAATGGCAGCTACGTAGTCTTTCAGGACCACGGTGGCGAAGAAGCCAACATTAATGTTCCGGGCTAGTTGGAAGATATCGTTATCTTGCCTTCAAAGTGATCAGCCTCGTTGACAGTTCATTCACCTGGTACTTACCATATCTGCTTTTCGTTCGCCAAGCTGTGCCAGTCACCATACTTATTCTCCTCGTTGATTGATAGCAGATTCCCCGCAATACAGTTGTGGTTTCTCGAGAACATGATTAGTAGTGCAACGACCCCAGGAGGCATGAGCATGATCCGATCAGAAGCGATCGAATCTGGATAGATTGTTCCGTTGACGTACGTACGGACTCTTGGCTGCTCATCCTCTGAGTTGCCGTAAAGAGTACTAAGATCAACATAGCTTGAGGTTTCATTGATCCATTGGTTCGTACGATTGGTCTGGAAACACTCGTGGATCACGATAGTTGCAAAAGAAAAGAAAAGCCTATTTAGGCCCGATGGATGCTCTCTGAAACATCCTTCCGGTCGCTTCAAGAGCTTCTCCCAGACCAGCTCTGGATCCGGGAGACAATGAGATTTCGGCCTCTCTGGTGGGACATTGCGAGCGTATGGTGAGCCAGCTTTCCCCATTTCAGGATTCCAGATGTTGTTGTTGCCTCCGTCATGCCTTCTATATCTCGTGGTCGGACCAGCAAGGGTGGTAGATGGATGTGGAAGATCGCGATATAGCATTTGTATGAAACCGTCGGAGATGTATGACGATAGCCTGCTGTCCCGCGGAAGAGATTGCAATAATGAAACGCCTTGCTCAAGAAGGAGCTTCTTATCATCTAGCGGTCGCCTTGTCACAAGCTGGCCGAGTGCCTGTATAGCGAAGCTGACGCCCTTCTTTGAACCAATGATATTACTGACTGTCAATGTTTTCGGCGTTGTGGTGGCGCCTGGCGAGCCGTCGGCCGCGCAGGTGACATGAACAGCATCATTGCCAGATCTATCAGTCCTCTTTCGATCCGGGAGCCGAAATATCACGCTCGGTATGCGATGTTTGACTGATACCCAGAGAAGACACAAACAGGTGACAAGTGTAAAAACATATGGAATCATGTTGGAGGTGACAGGCTACACATTGGGGCTACCAGACGGCGGACCACCTTTTTGAACATCTACCCGCAGTGGCTGTGGCGCCTTGATAGATATCCGTCGATCTTCATGCCTCGTCGCCCCCAGGAGGATTTGCTGAGGGTGGTACGGACTGCCTTAGGACTCCTGCAAAGACAATTTTCTTATTGGGTATGGTGCCTTGTGTGGATTGCCGCACGGTCCAGAAAGCTAACCCTGCACCCGTGGCCCCTAGTCGCGAATTTTCACAAGCTGTGAAATGTGTGTCTTTGCAGAACGTCTTTGCGGTTGACAGAAGACAGCATAGGCGACAATATGCCAACATGCTGCTGACTGGTGCCCCTCCTAGTGGACCTGCATCATGCGCTAGACTGAATTCACGCTAGATTGACGACGGTATCTACGTCTTCGTCATCATGTCACATGTCGTAGTGGAGGAAGCAATGCAGGGGGGTCCTGGAAGTACAGCCAAAAGAGCTCCGTAGATCTCACGCATGATGCAACTTAATCACGACCGAGACCGGACTGTGCACCGCCATTTATCGGTAGGATAAGAAGATTGTGTGTATGATTATTCCATAGGGTATTCGAAGTATACCCTGCACATCCTGAGACTCGGACAAAAGCAAAAAACATACGAATACCAAACAAGAATGGACAAAGGGCAGCACAACGACAGTAAAAGATATCCACTCTACAAATGTGATCTACCAAGCCCAGCTCTACAATCACAGTTATCATGCTTGAGATCTTCGTCGATAACGCATTCAAGTCCCCGATCCTTCATAGAGTACGTCCCAGAGAACGAAGTAGGGGGACTATCAACCAGAGCGCTAGAGCGACACTCGCAGAACTCGGTTGCAGAAAGCAATCTCTCAAAACTCAAGATCTACCCTTTGCAATCAACTTTGAGTCCATCGCAGGAATCTGCTAACGGATTGATACACGACCTGGCCAATGATTCCGGGTCGCATGCACTTCCAAGACCGAACACTTCTTATCCACTACAGAGTTCCCGGGCACTAAGCTATAGCACGACATTCCAGTCTACAACGCTGAATACAGCATCGATGATTCGAATAGACTCTGGAAGGTGCTGTGTCGATGAGCTATCGACAAGGCCCCCCCATGCATCTCGGTTTCACGTGAACACAATCGGATCTCAAGAGGTTGGCAAAGACAATAATTCATTTCACGATGGAGTCAGGATCACTGGTCAAGAAGACCTTGGAAATTCTTCTTTGAACGCAGCTCTTTCCGACCATACAACTCGTGCGATGTCGTATCCCTTGACAAAAGCATTGTTATCGAGACCGTTGCAAATGGCACCCCGGTCGATTGCACAACACTCAATCGACTCGAGTACAACCGCGGTGATATCGAATAAAGGTACAGATACGTTCTCCTGTAGCCAAAATCGCTATCCGCTCTGCACCTGCCCATCAGCGTCTCTCGAATCTGCTACACAGCCGCGGTATACGACGGAGGAAAGACCTACGGCCAATGACAGCCTGCCGTCGAATGCCTCGTCCGCATCCCCAACGAGGTTGCCAAGGACGATTCGTGCTCTGAGAGACAGCAAGAATCCAAAATGTAAAAGTCGGACTATAGTGATCTGTCTTGACGGAACAGGCGATCAATTCGATGCTGACAACAGCAATATTGTTCACATCGTGAGCTGTCTCAAGAAGTCAGATGCATCCCAGGTCACATACTACCAATCAGGTATTGGAACTTACGACGGTGGCGGGCTGTCCAACGGCTTCAATGCCGTACTAGATATGGCAATTGCCAGTGGACTTGGAGTGCATATCCGAGACGCTTACCACTTCCTCATGCAGAACTACCACGAAAATGATCGCATCTGCCTCTTCGGCTTTTCAAGAGGCGCCTATACTGCACGATGTCTTGCCGGAATGGTGCACAAAGTTGGTTTGCTACCTGCCCACAATGTGCAGCAGATACCATTCGCGTATCAATACTACAAAGACGACTCTGCTTACGGATGGAAGATGAGTAGGGAATTCAAAAAAACTTTCTGCATGGATGTCTCAATACATTTCATTGGAGTTTTCGATAGTGTAGCCAGTGTTGGCTTCATTCCGCGTACACTTCCCTTGAGCAGTACGCCATGGAACAAGGCAACATACTTCCGCCACGCCATGGCTCTTGACGAGCACAGGGCTAAATTTCAGATTAAGCAATTTGAAAAGAAAGATAACGTAGACGAGCGAGTGGGGAGCGTCGCGGACTCGGACGAGGAGTCGATGTACAATTATGATACAGAGGGTGCTTGCACCACCCTCGGTAAATCCAGCTACGACAGCTCAATAACGGCCGATGATGGTGAGCCTGTCGAGGCTGCATCATATTGGCAACGAATGAGGCAACAAGAACACCAAAAGCAGACAGACGTCCTGGAAGTATGGTTCACCGGTGCTCATGCAGATGTCGGTGGTGGGGCTGTAGAGAACGAGCGACGACATAAACTTGCACAAATCCCCCTTCGGTGGATGCTTCGACAATGCTTCGAATGCGACACGGGTATCATCTTCAAAATTCATTGTTTGGCAGAGCAAGGGATCGATGTACACACATTATGGCCGACTTATACACCGCTGGGCATACCGCACACCAGTCCGAGCGCTTGTCTGTTAGAGAGGCACAAGAATGGTGATATTCCACCAATCTGTCGACGTTCCACCGTATTGAGAGCTGTCGACGAGGAAGACCCTCACAGCCTACACGAGGTTGCTTTGTGGAAAGACGAGAGGCAGAAGGAAATGAAGGATGACTGGATTCCCGAGCATACAGAAGACTATTTTGATTCAATTTCCGATATTCACGACCAACTCGTCGACACAAAGGCTTGGTGGATCTTGGAATTCTGGCCCACCAAAATGAAGCTGCAACTGCAAGATTCACGAAAATGGATCAGATTCGTCTCTCTCAATCTTGGACGGTATCGAGCAGTGCAAGATTTGTCTCCAAATCTGCATTGGACAGTGCAGCAGCGTATCAAGTCTATAGGATACAAGATCAATCTTCGTTTAGATAAGGATGCGTCTTGGAAGATTGCGGCATAGTACTAGCATATGCTCCATTGTGTGCTCTATCAAACATACTTTCCCTTCCACAATGATCGACCACTGTCCAACAAAGCAGAGCTACCCCACTCGAGAGTGTAAAGAGCTGGATTTGAGTGCTTGGCTTTCGTCGCACTGACACGGATGATGCCTCGTACAGGGGACCCTGTACAACTGGCTGGCTCGTGCTGTAAGGAAACGTTCGAAGTCTCCAGGGGCCCAAGTATTTGTGCATATCGTACCTGACCGAGGGGAGAAGAATGATCCACCTCTCTGGAGCTTTGTGCTTTTGGGAACGGATCCTCACAGCTGCATGTCTCCATGGAGCTCGCTTGATCGCCCATAACTGATCATTTGCACCTGCATCTTCCCCTTGAATTTGTAAAGGGGCACGGGTCTTTCGTTTCGGAGTGGCGGATGCAGCCCAACTCTGTATATTTGGGCTCAATCACGCCTGACAGCTTCCGATTTCACTCACAGGCATCAAAATCGATGACGATGGGTATTCAAGTGAGAATTGTAGCTGGCATTGTCGACCTATCAGTCTTCATCTGGGATATACTAATAGCGATCATCAATCTCTGCTCGCCGAAACTCCGACCGGGGGAGGTAATACCCAGAGGTGCTCCAGGGTATCGTGGCGTCTGGCCAGAGTATGTCGCTCCAAAAGATGGCGACTCCCGTTCAGCGTGTCCAATGCTGAATGCCCTGGCGAATCATGGAATTTTACCTCACGATGGCAAGGACATCACCTTCAAGGAGCTCAATCAAAGGGTACGACAGACCTTCAACTTCGCGCCAAGCTTCTGCTTCTTCGTTCCGAACTTCTCCTCTCGTTTCCTAGGAAGCTCGTATTCTGATGGCTGTTTTGATTTAGCCGACTTGAGCCTCCATCAAGACAATGCCATTGAGCACGACGCCAGTCTGACCAGACATGACGTAGCGCTAGTCAATGACCAAAGTAGACCTGACCTGGACCTCGTGCAATCTCTTCTCAGGGAAGCAAGTGGGCGATCATCGGTGGGATCGAGGACTCTCACCGTGTCTGACTTAGCTGGAGCATTATCAAAAAGAAGAGCAGACGCTCGCAAAACAAATCCGCAGTATTCCGAGTCATTCTTCCATAATATGTTTGGGGTCGCGAAGTGGGTGACAACATAAAACCATACGAGCCTAAGAGCCCTCTCTGACGTATACAGTTCAGCTACTATGCTTACAATATTCGGAGGCCTAGTAGACGATCTAAGGCCAATGCTTGTCGAAGAGCGGTTTGCTGATCGTTGGGAGCCACGAGTACTACACAGATATGGACTAACAATGGCACAATTTAATAGTACTATACTTAGAGTTACAAAGAGAATAGATACTAGAAAGTAGAGTATTACTAGAATAACACTATTATTATAAATTATCTATTAGAATAATAATTATTCTATTATAAGTTTAGAATTTCCTAAAGAGGAAAGCCTAAGAGGCTAAGTAAACTAAGGTCTAAATTTAGCTAAAAAGTAAAGGAGACAGTTCTACTAATGCCTACGACGGCCTATCCGACCCTAGTATCCCTACTAGGAATACTAAGGTTATAGAGTAGAAAGTCTAAGTCTTATTTT